>OY747131.1:73347789-73947789 GCA_963556465.1 Berberis vulgaris | reverse complement strand
CAAATCAAAGACTCCTCCCACCAATGACTCGGGTCACTCAGCTCAGAAAAATCAGACTCCTCATCATCTTGCGCCACTTGGCCGGACCCGGGGGGCTCATGCGCACAAAGCGCAGGAGGGCGTCATGCGCACAGATCTGGACCGTTAGATCTATTGAACGGTCTAGATTTGTGAATTTAAAATTTTTTTTATTCTACAAAGCCACATCTCTCTCTCTCTAAACCCACCCTCTGGATTTGATTTTTTTTTTATTTCACAAACCCACATTTCTCTCTCTCTCTGCAAACCCAAACCCAAACCCACATCTCTTTCTCTCTCTCTAAACCCAAACCCTCTCCAAAGGCTTCTCTCTTTGCTCATCATCTCCACGTCTCTTTAGTTGATTTCAAAAGAAATTTTTTTGGCAGGGGAGGGTCTCACCAAACAGGAATTCTAAAGGGTCTCACCAAAAGCAAACCTTGAAGCTTGAAGCTCTGTCTCTGCAAATCGACAGCCTGATCTTGAAATCTTAACTGGTTCTGCAAATCGACAAATCTTGAAATCGCAACCTGAATTTTCTCCCCTTTTTGCTCTACAAATCGACAATCAAGAAACCCTTTTCATCTCAGATCGAAGACGAAGAAGCCCACCCCATCTCTCATTTTCATCTCAGATCGAAGACGAAGAAACCCTTTTCATCTCCCCTTTTCAAAGAAGAATCAGAGGTCAGATTACCCTTTTTCTAGGGTACGCTTGAAGCGCTAAACGACTGAAGCTTTCCAACGTTTGAAGTGCTGAACAACGAGTGAAGCTTTGTACGAACTGTGGAATTTTTGGTGCTGGTGCTGAATTGTTGTTGCCGCAATTTTTGTGTGAGACACAGTTGGTCCTTAAGTGCTGTAATTTTTGGTGCTGAAGTGTTGTAATTTTGGGTTTCTGGAACTGATGAAGTGTTGTAATTTTGGGTTTTTGGAACTGCTGCGTTCATATATATTTTAACCAACACAATTTTTCCATGATCATATTTACTTTTGAAACAACTAAAGTGGTTCAAGTGAAAGGATCAGTGCTGGGACTCTGAGATTGATTAAGCCTCACTTGTTGAATAGGGGTTTAACACGATATACAATTTATAGCCAATCCCACAAATTGATTGCAAGTGTTGTGCGCATATTGATAGATAAACAAATATAAAGGTTTAGAGTTTGTAGCTAACATGATAACTTCTGGCAGAATTGCTTCATTAGATAAGAATTTGTATCCAAATGATAAGATAATTCTTCTTAACATCAGCTTATGGAAAAAAAAAAATATAGCAAAGAAAAGCTCATGTTGTGATTCATTATAAAATCTTCTTCATACAAACATATGAAATCCACTTGCAGGCCCTCCACTTGCTTGATTAAAAAAAAATCTAACACTAAACAAACAGAACACTCTTAAGTGGAAAACTCATGCATGTCCACATGAACATGAAGAGCAACTGATCTTGAAATCTTAACTAGTTCAGTTCATTCATCTCTCTATTTCAGTTACCACCACACATTCAAACACACATCTTCATACAAACATATGAAATGCTATTGATTTCAAAGCTAAATCTATCAATCTCTTCATAAAACCCTTTTGGAGATGAGGTGAGATGATTCAAGGGAGAGGGCTTCAAGGTCTTGCTTTTGGAGAGGAAGAGAGACAGAGCTTCAAGGGTTGCAGAAACAGAGCTTCAAGGTTTGCTTTTGGAGACGAAGAGGATCGAGATCCCCTTTGTTTTTCTCAGATTTGCAGGCTCCTCTTCCTCTTCTTCTTCCTATTCCTCTCCCTCAGATCCCCTTTCTCTTCCTCTTCCTCTTCCTCTAGGGTTGCAGAGACAGAGCTTCAAGCTTCAAGGTTTGCTTTTGGTGAGACCCTTTAGAATTCCTGTTTGGTGAGACCCTCCCCTACCAAAAAAAATTCTTTTGAAATCAACTAAAGAGATGTGGAGATGATGAGCATAGAGAGAAGGCTTTGGAGAGGGTTTGGGTTTAGAGAGAGAGAAAGAGATGTGGGTTTGGGTTTGCAGAGAAAAATGTGGGTTTGTGAAATAAAAATAAAAATCAAATCCAGAGAGTGGGTTTACAGAGAGAGAGATGTGGGTTTGTGAAATAAAAAAGATTTTAAATTCACAAATCTGGACCGTCCAATATATCTAACGGTTCAGATATGTGCGCATGACGCCCTCCTGCCCATTGTGCGCAGGAGCCCCCGGGTCCCACTTGGCCTACCTTCACTCATTGGGGTTGATATTCTACACACGACTACGGCTGCCTCTTCTAGCGAATTTTCTACTTATCCGGACACCATTGTTGAGGAAGAGGCGAAAGGGTCGCCCAAGTTGCCATGATATTCAGTTAGACACTACAAAAAAAAAAGGCCTTTAGGAACGTAGTCAAAATTGTTGCCATAAATATTGGACGACAAAATATTAGTCGCGCAAAGATTGTTGCCATAGCTCTGTCTCGCAAGCCTTTGCGCGACGAAAATAAATATTCGTCGCTACAAAATTCTTTTGCGCGACGACACCAAAGATCGTTGCAAAAGGGTGCGTCGCGCAAAACTGTTTTGCGCGACGCTAATTTCGTCGCAAGAAATAGAATTGTTCTTCGTGCAAAATATACTTACGCGATTAACCATTTCATCGCATTAAACTTTGTCGGCATAACTCAATCGTGACGATCCCTTTCGTCGCGTTAGACTTTGTCGGCTTAACTCAATGATGACAAACCTTTCATCGCACAAGATATTCTTTACGCGACAACAATATTCATCACTGTAATGTTGTCACACAGGTTTCTGTCGATACAAACACGCTTGATCTATTCTTATGCGACGAAAATTTTTGTCGCTTAAAGTTCTGTTTAATAATTTTGAAATCTTTTAATTCAAATATTTATTTTAATTAAATTTGAATTATTTATTAATTGAATCGTCTCACGCATAGAAAGGTTTTGCTAAATTATTTAAATACTATTAACTTTACAAATTAATAATGTAAAATCATAATGTATCCATTACAAATTAAAAATTTTAAACCGTACTGTATAGTTACAAATTAAAAAAACACATCAGTACATTTTTTAGGGATGTGGTGGCTGATGATGGTTTGTCGACAGTAGCAGGAGGCTCGAAAAATTAATCCCCAACTGCTGGAGAGCCCCTAATAACATACTCCACCTAGTTGCCTCTTGTGCTTGTCGTCCCCCCTCCAGGGCCTCCATCTCCGCCTCACGCGCTTTGGCAACATTTAACTCATTCTGTAATTCCTCCACTTTTGACTGTAATGATGAAACGATTCCGACTGATCGCTGCGAAGCTGAAGATGAGGTGTTGACCTCACGAACTTTAGCTTTTTCCATTCCCCGAACAATCTTTTCGGGTCTTGGACCTAGCGATTCCAATGTCTCCGTCAAAATATGTAATCCTGCATTAGGATCGTCCATTGTGAGCTGTTCCAAGGGAGTTCCCGGAGGATGTTGCGAGGCCACTCGCTCCATGTAGGCATCCCGCCTCTCCACCATCGTTTCCTTGATTAAAAAAATTATTAAAAATTAATAACTTTTAAAACAACAGTAGTGACAACATGCAAAAAATGCAAAGAATAAAACTTACATGCAACTTCACGACCACCTCATTGCCAGGTAGTGCATAAACATCCTTGAACATGTCGATTTCTGGGAATTTTGAACCCTCCTACAAAACATTGTTAAAATAATAAACCAACTAATATAAACATTTAATTGAATGTATTGACTAAAAATAAAATAATGAAATGAAACATATGAGTTCACTTACTAGATGTCGTTCCTCCACCCTATAAGAGAAGGGCAATGAACCATAGTGATGTAAAATTTTCTTTTGACGTCGGTTCGCCTCAGATCTTTTCTGTATAATTATTCAAAATATATATTAAACAGATGCATTATTACATATATAAAAATAAACATATTTATTTTAATTAAATAAAACGTTAATGCTTACCAGAAATGTGGGAGTTTGAAAATGATCGCACAACCACACCCACTCATCAGGCCTATGCTCCAATTCGATTGGGGGTTGTGCCTTAGCACTATCCACATCAGAAAATGTTTGGAAGTATCGGTGGAAATCATGCTTCCAATTTCTGTATCGATCACGCACGTACCGGTGATATATTCATGAATGTTTGGATCATTCATGTCAAACTCAAAGTTAACATGAAATTTTAAATAATATTTATTAGAGAATATTAAGGCCCAAAGAGATAAGTTATACCAAATCATGTAAAAATACAAGCATAAACATGTAAAACCTTCAAAATTTCTGCATTATAAAGATTTTAATTATTAAAGGTTGAGATGAATGGCTAAAACTTACTGTGAGCGCGTCCAACACCTCGGTCTGTGTCTCGGGCTTGACCTCACTCCAAGATGAGGATGTCATCGGGCAATGGTTGCGAATGATTGCACCGATATCATGCACCAACAAGCTATTAATCTTTGCCGATTGCGAGCGACGATGACTAGGATCCCACACTATGGGAATGCGTGTGTTAGTGGTTCGTGTGATCCTTTGGGATTTTAGTTGTCTACAGGGTCCCCTCGTTTTCTTTGCTGTTGTAAAAAAAAAAAAATCAATTTGCCGAATATGATGAGGAAAACTTAAGTTTATTACCTCACTACAAGAAATCTATCTATTACCAACAAAATTATTGCTACGAAGATTGATTTCCTTGTTAATATTATAGCATTGTCAACGAATAAAAAATTTCCTTGAAAAAGCCATAAACTTATTACTGTTTTCCAACAAAATATATTTTGTAGGAAACATTCCTTGTTAAATAGGTGGCAGGAAACATTCCCTCCAAACCTAATTTCTCGCCAAATTGATTTAACAATGAAGTTATTTTTATGGCCACAAAATACTTGTTCCTTGGTAATTATGGCATCATCTGGAATGAAATATTTTGTTGCTAAAGAAGACTAATTTTAACAACAAATCACTTTCCTTGTTAACGAATATTAAATCTTATTCATCCCTCTTTAGTAAGAAAATATGTTTTCCTAGACAATAATCACATTATTAGTAATGATTCGGTTCGTTGATAATGATTGATAATTTTTTCCATTAGGTTTTTTCTTGTTAAAGCTCGTTTATTAATTTATAGCAACAAAGTAATATTTCGTTGAGAATTGTCACACTATTGGCAACGTTTTTTATTTTGTTGGAAACAATATCTTTTTTAATGAAATCTTTGTAGCTATGAAATAAGATTTTGTTGGTAATTATAACATTGTTCGTAACAAATTGTTTTCTAGGTAAAAACTGATAATTATTTTCATGAAAATTTGTTTCTCATTAAAGTTCACTAACTATTTTATAGCGACAAGTCATTATTTTGTTGGAAATTGGTATACTCACTACAAAAAATGTTTTATTTACTAACAAATTTTATTTTCCTTGTTAACATGTTACTATTTCTAACAAAAATAAATTTCATTGAAAAAACCATAGAGTTGTCACTTTTTGTAACAAAATCTATTTTGTCGGCAACTTTTCTTTGTAAAGAGGTGGCGAAAAATATTCATTCCAAAACCAATTTTCCACCAACATTATTTAGCAACAAAATATTTCTATTATAATTAAATTTTAGTTTTTTAGTTATAATGATGTCATTTACAATAAATTATTTCATTGCTAATAAATATTAATATTATTGACAAACATTTTCTTAGTAAATGCACTATAACACTTGTTTGTGTCTCTTCAACAATGAAACTAAATTTTCTCTAGTTAATTACCACGTTATTGCAACGATTTATTTGGCTACTTATAATGAATTTTTTTTTCATGAAATTTTCTTATATTTAAAACTCCTAGCTTCTTTATAGTGGAAAGATATCAATTCTTTGAATTTTTTTATTAGTAGCATTGATATTATTTCATCTGAAAAATCAAATAAAATTTATTTAACAATACAACATTATTTTACTGTTAATTATAATATTAATGGTAACAATTTATTTCGTTGCTAAATATTGATAAAATTTCCATGAACTTTGTTCTTATTAAGGCTCATTTTATTATTTACAATAATTTAATTTTATTTCATTGGGGATATAACCAATTTCAATAACATATAGCATTGAAATGCTATTACTATTTTGTTGCTAATTATAATGTTGTTATTGTGAAAAAAAATTTCATTGCTAAAAGTGGTAGATATTTAACATAAATCTTATAATCGTGAAAATATTTAGTTCTAATTTATAGTGACGAAATATTATATATTGGTCTCTATTATATACGTAGCAATGATTTTTTTATTGCAAAAAATGAGTAATTTGATTTAATAAGCTATAAAGTTGTTTCACACAACACAATTATTCAAATAGCTCAATTGGTAAATATTGCAACAAATTTTACTATAGGTCAGGAGTTCGATTCCCGTTGAGCCTAAAAATAAATATATAGAGTTTGGGAGGTAGTGGGTGGTGTCCTTAGAGTTTGGGACCTAGATTAGGTTGTCTCTTAGACAACTTTAATATATAATTTTTTTATTGAAAATAATTTCCTTGGTAATTGGTAACGATACCGATGACAACTTTCGTTGATATTCATGCATTTTACCAACGAAAAAGTTCTATGATAAAGGTTGTTACCTTTGCCAACAACAATTTTCCTTGATGATTTTAAGATTTTTCGAGAAAAATTTTGTAGGTAAATAAAATAGTTCTTGCAACAAACAATTTGTTGGTAACGATATTTGATTTTTACCAACGAATTTCCTTGGTAGTTGTCAATATTACCAACAAAATATTTTCTTGACTTAACATCCCTTTTACCAACAAAAACTGTAATTCCTTGGCAAATACCTTTAGCTACGGGGATGCCTCCAGGAACCCACTAACGAATTTTTTTCCTTGTTAAAAGTAGTTTTCAACAAAATTTTGAGTTTTGTTAAGGACATTTTTTCTTGAAAAATGCCTTAATTGTTGTAGTGCCTCTAGGGAGCTCTCCATCTCCTTGGGGGGAGGGGTTTACATCCCCGATCATGGTTACAGTCTCGAGTGCAATCTCAAGAGCCGCTGATCGACGGTTTGTTCGTCTGGCGCTTCGTCGAGTGAGAACTTGAGGAACTAATCCAGACGATGAAGATTGATCAACTACCGGAACATTTGATCCATGTGCTGGTGGAGTACTGATAGAAGCAGCCCTTGTAGCGGGAGCATTAATGGTGGAATGAGCTACGTTGGGCGGAGGAGCGGCGACCGAACTACTATCAGCAACAATTACAGACCTACGTTTTCTTGTAATCAAAGTAGCCATCTGAACCAAAATAATAAAAACACAACACAACAATTACAAAGTAACACTGTTAGTATTTTGTTTAAGAAAGTCAATTTGAATCTTGTTAGAACTGTCTCAGCTGTTAGTATCATTGCAAACAACTCTGATCAATGTTGCAGTGATTTAGTTGATGTAGGTGATGTAGTAAACTTCTCCGAGTTTCTTTTTACTAAATAAAAGTATGTTTATTATCAAAAAGACAATCTCAGTCCACTCCTAAAAAAACAAAAAAGATCACAGTAAAAAGAGTAGCTCACATGCTAATCATTCTGGCAGTATGAGTTACTCATCTCTGGGAAATAATTGTGTAGCACCTGGTCATGAATGACGGTCTTGCCCGCTCACAAACCTAAATTGTGAATGACCCACATACCACAGGGAGCACATCATAAATAAAACCAGAAAGCTAACTCTACATTAAACATTATATTTCACCTTCACATCGACTGTTTTCACGCATATCAGATGTGTCACTCAACCAAATGTTCTGAAATGATGTTATGACACAGGGTTTTGCAACTAAAATGCAGGATCACAGTAACAACTATTGTTAGCAAAAACAGGGTTAATCACAGCATATCTACACAGATTCAAAAGAACATACAACAAACATTATTTATTATTACTAAAGTCTTAGACATATTAACAGTTCCCAAAATAATACTAACACAACAATCCAGAAACCAAATAATCTGACTACCACTTCAACAATCCATAATTCTAACAAATGAAGCATGCCCATGATTCAAATCAAATAAAGAATCCCGCCCATCACAGAGATTCTATAAAACATGAAGTTTTATACCTAACCTTCTACACTTATAAAACATTGGATTAATTAGAAAAAAGGGAAAAGTAGAAGGTGTGATGAAGCAATCAACAAACACCAACCTGAGTAATCAACAGGCTAGAATGCAGATATATCACTGGTATTGGCTTTGCCCTCGAACCAATATGCAATGTTCTCTTCGATAGAACAATTAAAAAGAACAGACTCCTGACTCACAATACTTATCTATGATGTTGGAGAAAATAGAAGCAATGTTTGTCAGAAAGCAACTAAGATAATCTAGATGTCTTGACACAAATTTCAACCCCACTTCACAGATAACTAATTAGGATAAAATGGATTCAATGAATTGATTTTGAGAAGATAGTTAGCATCAGACAAGCAAATTAAATCTAACATTATCTAGGCATTTTCGATCTGCAAGTCTTATCTTTTTAGGCATTGAATGCATTGCCAAGGCTTTAGCATGGTTCTTCAACTTACTTCATAGGACTATGAGGCTAAATATTTCTCATATCTCCGGTATGTTTTCTAAAATTTATTATATGACTTTCCCATCCACAGGCATATGAGAAATGCTTTCAGAATCTGCATTATGTAGAAAGATTTAAAGAGCATACAATTGCACATGCAATATAGACCAATTACAAGAAAACCAAGGTGCTTGCTCTTTTGCCAGCTGATGTCAATTTTCAGTCTTTTCATTTTCAAGCAGAGGTATCTTACAACTTTCGACTTAAATAAAATTTTTTTGTTTTATATATATATCTATTGCCTGCTTCAACAAGAACAGGGATGAAAGCAAGCAAAACTGTTGAAACCATTCTCAATTTAGAAGGTATAATGAAGCTATCAAAAAACACAAAGTCACCTTAACATTAATCCACAATTTATCTATTTCCTTCCTACTAGCTTTGAAAATTCTATTGTTTCTTTCCGGCCAAATAATCCAAACCATGGGATGTAACAATCTATCCTAGACCCATTTTTAAAAAATAAAGAGATTGGAGGGGGTGAGAAAGTGAGTGCCAAATGATCAATAGATTCCTCTTTTTGTAGTAGCATGAAGCTTAGACACATTGTCCAAGAGGTTAGTATAGTAGACAAAGTCAGGGACCAACTATTATAACACTCCCTTTACTTAGAAATCAGAATATCTACCATTAGATAGTAGATAGGAAAGAGCACTGCAACTTTAATAATAAAACAAATTTAAGACAAGAAAGTGAGATGTATGTATTAGATATCTTTAAATAAAAAAGAATAAAGGGAGGCTAGTCTTACCTGGATGACTCTGCGATGATACTTTTGACTCAGAGTATGACCAATGGTATCAAGAACCAAACCACTCACTCCACCACCAAATGAGATCTATGAAACAAGAGATATAGTATATCATCTGAAACATGAGATTTAGTATATCAAATAATTCACTGTTACCAAAAAATGACGAGTTCGCCATCTACCAAAGTCTAGTCCTTATACAAATTACAGAACTAGAACTTTTACAGCAACTCAGAATGCATACTACAAAAGTATGTGGAGGAAAGATATAACTGTATGCAGACTACCAAAAGTATGCAGACTACAAAAGAACTTATGCAAATTCTCTCAAAGGTCCAATTCCCAACTCCATAGCCAATCTTTCCTCCCAACTTACAATTATGTACATTAGAGCATATCAAATATATGGAAGTATCCCTTCAGGATTTGAAAACCTTGTTAGCTTAAGCATTTTGGATCTTGGATACAACCTTCTCACCGGTAACATCCCCAGAACTATGGGGAGGTTCCCCAGTATGCGAGGATTGTATCTCAATAGAAGCCAACTCTCAGGATTAATTCCAGATTCTTACAATGGTTCATCCTTGCTTACGAGTCTCAATTTAGGAGGAAACAAGTTAGAAGGAAGAATTCCTCGTAGTCTTGGAACCTGTCAGAATTTGTTCTTTTTGAGTCTGGAAGACAACAAACTTAATGGTACAATACCTAAAGAAGTTGTCGGTCTTTCCTCCCTAAAGCTTGGTCTAAACTTATCCAATAATGCATTGGTCTAAAGCTTTGTCTTTCCATGTAATCAAAAACTTACTCAAACCTTATGAAATCAAAATATCTTAACACTGGACAACTATAAGCACAATAGTCACTAATGACTCTTATTCGGTTTCCATTATTTATGAAATAGTACCTGTAGGTCACGATTGACTCTTGTCATGCATGAAAGAAAAATAGTCCAAGAGTTCCTTTAGTCGTGCAACATGTTCCAGCATGGGATAAGGGTAATTCCAAGTCGCCAAGAAGCCTGAAATAAGAAGGATGAAAATAATGTCTATCTGTTACTTATATATAACATAAAACTATGAAAAATGATAAACAACTTTGAATCTGAACCAGCTACCTTATGATTAGCAAGCCATGTTGTGGTTTCACAGAAAGGATGCGGAGTTTGCACTGCTCAATAATCTGCAACTCGTAAGCCAAAACAGTGACTGTCACATTTTTTCAGCAAGTTATGGTAATAGTACAGAATCCCTAATTTAAACAAGCATAATGAGAATCACAAACATAATCGCTAAATGCAACTAAATATATCTTTTCAAAGGTGATTTCTTTGCCAAAATCACAGCTAACACCAGCTAACTGCAAATTTCTTTGCCAAAATCATAACTAATCAACAAAACTTCAAATACTATCAAAACCTAATCCATCAAATAAACAAAAATTACCAATCTAATTAACGTAACCCACACAGATCCTTCCCTTTCATACCACCTCCCACCTCAAAGAAACCCAATATCATGATTAGCCAACCGAACAATCAAAACTTAAATTTTTATGAAAACCCATTGTAGAAACGATCTTAATCACAAAACTCCATGAAACAAGAGAGGAAATGAGATCTTACCTTCTCTGCCGAGAGAGAAACTCAGAGATCGATGAGAAGCAATCACGAACTCAGATATCTGAGTTCAAAGAAGCAATCATGAACCCAGATGAACTCAGAGAAGCAATCGATTTTGAACTCAGAGAAGCAATAGATTTTGAACTCAGAGAAGTAATCGATTTTGCATCGATTTTGAACTTAGATGAACTCAGAGAAGCAATCGATTTTGCATCAGAGAAGCAATCGATTTTGCAATCGATGAACCCAGATGAACTAAGAGAAGCAATCACGAACCCATATTAACTCAGAGAAGATATCACGAACTCAGATGAGCTCAAAGATGTTGCATCTACTGTGATTTGGGGACGACCGAGTGAGAGGAGATGTGGGTTTGAGTTTGCGCGATGAAGCCTTCATCGCTATAAATCAGAGAATTCGTTGCGCCAGTATTCAAAATTTCACCCCAATTTTTTTGCCGCCAGAAGCACGCTCCGAGTTTTTAAGGGGGGAGCATTTTGTGCGACGAAATATTCTCATTTCGTCGCACAAACATCACATTTGTTTATTTTAGAGAAATTTTTTATATCATTATTTAATTAATTAATTGAACTTCGACATTCATTTAACAAATTTATGGTAAAAAATTCATAGTACATTAACAAATTTAATTAAATGAACTAACAAAATACATAATATTATTAACATCTTGTAAACGACCTAACAAATTATATTCCTTCAAATGTATTTAATCTGAATCAGTAGAGTAATAACTTTCGACTTCTTCTTCAAATTCATCTGACATGGTTGCCTCAGATTCTCCTAAAACTCCATCTTTTGCAGGTGATACCTCAACATCATATTCGTCATCAATCGGAGGAAGTTCGACAAATAACTCAAATGGCTGTTGGATAATGGGAATGCTTGAAGATGAATTCTCTTGATCAGCGGTGTCGTCATCACTGTGGTCATCAGAAGCCTTTTTAGGAATGTCCCATATACTCTGTGTTGGATCGTCTGAACTACTTTCCATCCACCATCGGCTTTAGGATCATCTAGATAAAAAAATTGTTTTGCCATAGTTGCAAAAATAAAAGGATCATGCTCGTACCAAAGTGTGTTTGTGTTCACACTTACTAGACCATATTCTCATTTAATACTCCCGGCTTTATGTGGGTTTGTATCAAACCAACGACACTTGAATAAAATCACCTGGCAATGGTCTTTGTACAGTAATTGAATTACAGATGTCAGTTTACCATAGAAATCAACATCGGCGGTGTCGCCGTCCCCGCCAGGTACTGATACGCTGCTATTTTGAGTGTTCAAATTGTTGTCTCGCTCGATAACCAAGAACTTAACACCATTCACATAACAACCCAAAAATGTTTCAGATCGAATAGGACCTCTCGCCAGTTTTGATAATTCATCATCGTAAAGAGCCGAATTTACTTCCTTCAATTGTAACATCTATTAAAAGAAAAATTATATATATTCAGAATATGTTGAATACCAATTATAAAAAAAATGCAATATTATCAAATTTTTTTATAGTTATCAACTTACGTGATTGCGAAACCATTCAGGAAATAATTGACAGTGCTTCTCGACCCGTAAATGTGCAGGATACTTACGCCTAATTAGTTCTTCATGCTCCTAAAAAAATGGCAAGGCATCGTCACAATTGTTGAGTATGAACCAATGCGCAACTTTCATGTCGTTATCGCTAAACTGATCATTTGTTGGTGGCTCGCGAAACGGTTGTGCGAGTTGCGCAAAAACAGAAAGTGTCTCACTTCTAGTACCACCGTCATTATTTTGTTGAGTTCGGTTGAAGGACATCTCAACATTATGGAGATACATTGCACAATAAGTAAGTGATTCATTTGCAATATATGCCTCCACTATGGATCCTTCGGGTCTTGCCCTGTTCCGTACGTACCTTTTGTATGTGCCTAGTATTCTACAAAATATAAAAGATGTCAGACTCGTTACAATAAATGAAGAATAGTTAGAAAACAAGCATATGAGTTACCTTTCTATTGGGTACATCCACCTATAACTGACCGGACCACCAAGTTTTGCCTCACCCGGTAAATGTATCATCAAGTGAATCATGCAAGTAAAAAATGTCGGAGGAACTATCTGTTTGAATTTGCATAAGATGTTAATAATATCGTCTTGCAACCTTTCTATAGCCGATTTGCGCAGAGACTTTGTGCATAGCTGCTGGAAGAATCTCGACAATTTTGTAATAGGGCCAACAACACCCAATGGCAAAAATCCTCGAATAGCGACCGGAAGAAGACGTTACAGTAGTACATGACAGTCATGGCACTTCAATCCCAACATTTTCCCATCACTCATTTTCATACAACGGGCAATATTAGATGCGTACCCATCTGGAAACTTCACAGAAGAAAAAAACTTAAATTTTTTTTATCTTTACTGGCGGTTTAACTGCAAAATATGGATGTCCCTTTACCCATTTGTCACCGACTTTCTTAAGCCATAACCGTTTCTTTATACCCATGTTCATACAATCTTCCCTTGCTTTCATAGTGTCATTCGATGCCAAGAATTGTCCCAACCACACTATCACACACATTCTTTTCAATATGCATCACATCTAGGTTGTGCCTGATATTTAATTTCGACCAGTACGGAAGCTCGAAGAATATACTCTTCTTCGTCCAGTTCAGATGTGTAGCTAACCTGTGCAAATTAGTATCATGATTATCGGGATGTTTGCCAATCTGACCAAATTTCAAGCTATTCAACTTAGCCAAAATTTCATCCCCTGACCATTCTCTAGGTCTAGTGTCGTTCTCCATTTTTCCATCAAAGTCCACCTTATTTGTTCGCCACTCGTGATCCTGGGGCAACCATCTACAGTGACCCATATAACAAACCTTTCCCGCGTGCCAATCAGACGTTACATCATCGTTGCATATCGGACATGCCTTATAGCCCTGAGTACTCCAACCTGAAATATTTCCATAAGCGGGAAAATCATGTATAGTCCACATCACTGCTGCTCTCAACATAAACATTGTGTTGGTAGACTTATCAAATGTACGTACACCATTTTCCCATAAGTCTTTTAACTCATCAACCAACGGCCGCAAATAAACATCAATGTCCTTTCCGGGATGACCGGGAATTAATAAAGTCATCATTGTAAATTCTTTTTTCATACTCATCCAAGGGGGCAAGTTATAAGGAACAACAACGACAGGCCAGGTGCTGTGAGTAGAGCTCATATTCCTGAACGGATTAAATCCATCAGTTGCAAGCCCCAATCTGACATTGCGCGGGTCTTCTGCAAAATTGGGATACATAGTATCGAATGTTTTCCAAGCCTCTCCATCAGCAGGATGTCTCAAAAAATCATCATCAACCCTTCCTTCCTTGTGCCATCTCATATGACTCGCAGTGTGCGTCGACATGTACAATCGCTGCAATCTGGGCTTCAGTGGAAGATAACGCAAAACCTTTTGTGGAATTTTCTTCATTTTATTACCAGAATTAGGCTTATATCTTGGCTCATTGCACACAGTGCATGCATCCATCCCTTAATTTTCCTTATAAAATAATGCACAATTGTATTTGCAAGCATGAATCTTTTGATACCCCAAACTAAGACCATTCAACAATTTCTGCGCATTACGATAATCCTCAGGCAAAATGTTTTCCTTCGGAAGCATCCGCTTCGTAATTCCCATTAAATGAGAAAAACACTTATTCGACATATGATGTTTCACTTTGCAATGCATCAACTCCATAATGGCAGTAAGCAGGGAGAACTCTGTGCAACCGGGGTATAATGCTTGTTCGGCTTGTTTGAACAGTCTTTCATAGTTTTCTAACTCTTCACTTTGCAACATGTTGGGAGGTACGGTATCTCCTACCATATCATCAATGCCATCTTCGTTCATCGATGCATATGGATAAGCGTCATTTATTATACCCATAACTTGGTCAGTATCATTCATGGACGTTTCTTCAATGTGCGGCACAAGTGGCTAGGAATTCGATGAAGTCAAACCAAATTCTCGTTGCTCCCCATGATAAATCCACCTCGTATAATTCTGAATCATCCCATACCTCGCCAAATGATATCGAACCATATTGAATGTCTGCCACAAACAATTGTTACAACATTGACACGGACACTTGATATGATTCATCGTACCAGTGACATGTGCCCTTGCAAACTCAATGAAGCTCTCGATCCCATTTAAATATTCATCACAACATTTGTCCTGATTTTGTATCCACTGTCTTTCCATTACGCCTGTTTTCAGTTTATAAACAAAATATGAGAATTCAAGAGTGTTAACGACACTAATGCGATTAGGTTTCAATGTGAAAAAATTTCAGCAGCATCTCAATTACAATTCTTCAAGTGGACGATGTAGATATTATTAATTAATAAATATCTAGTATGCACTCGAAAAACAATGTGAGACACTCCCAAAAATCCACATGATAGCAACCTAATTTCATGAAATTTCAAAAAATAAAAAAAAATTAGCAATTTCCTCACCGTTCTCCAAGTGAAAGAAAGAGACGATTGGAGGTGTGGCCGGTGCCGGCGATGCAAAGAGAAGACGAAGCCTAATTAAGTGCTGGAAGCTTGGAGTATATAGTGAGAGAAATCAATCGAGCAGAGAAAAAGAATAAAATGAGAGGAGAAAATAGTGAAAAATGCAGATCCGATTATTCTAATTCGTGGAGAAGATGAACAGGTCAGAGCTTGTGCGACGACACCGTTCGTCGCCCTGGGATGTTTTAGGCGATGAATCTGCTCGCTTTACGCGACGAATCTTGGTTGTGAATACTTTATGCAATGAAGGTTTCTAGTTCGTCGCGTAAGATATTTTTAGGCGACGACAACGTTTGTCGCCCTAGGATGTTCTAGTTGGTCGTTCAAAGTGGCCGACACATAGCAATAGGTATTTTAGGGCGACAAAATATTTTGATTTAAAATTTTAGGCGACGAAGGCTTCCTGTTCGTCGCGTCAGATATTTGTAGAAGAAGGTTTCCTGTTCGTCGCGTAAGATATTTGATGCGACGAAGGTTTCCAGTTCGTCGCGTAAGATATTTGTTGCGACGACGATTTTCAGGTCGTCGCGTAAGATATTTTTATGCGACCAAACAGTGTGTCGCCCGAGGATATTCAAGTTGGTCGTTCAAAGTGGTCGACACGTAGCCCTAGGTATTTTAGGGTGACAAAATATTTGGTTTTAAGCGACGACACGTTGTCGCATATTAGGTATGCGACGAAGGCTTTAACTTCTTTGCGAAAGAGGTTTTGACGCGACGAAACAGTTCGTCGCGTTAAGTAGTTAGCTATTTTTTGTAATTGCGTGATGAAGTTAATTATGTCGTTGCGCCAGGATAATGTTGAGCGACAAAACTTCCCTCGTCGCGCTACGAGTCGTCGCAAAAGGGGATTTTTTAGTAGTGAGAATGCAAAGGGCATTGGGTCGCCCTGCGCATTCCGTACACTGCGGGGCCTCTCCCACAAGTCCAATTCCGACATTTTGTCCATATCTGAAACTAAAACATCTACTTCTAAAATGGATCATATACACACAGGAGGCTAGACTACAAATATGGAGCTTCGGGGCCAGCTAGCGGTCTATCAGGGATCTTGCTTTGTTCAGGAGAGAAGGTATTCATTTAAATATTATTTCCTTTTGTAAATATTTATTTTATTGCACAATAGACAATTATTGTTCTCATGAAACTTGGTCAATTATTTTTGCTTATGGATAGCCTAATCCAACTCTTCGGTCTTACTTTTGGGACACTATTTCTCAGATATTCTCATTGCTTAATTTCCCTACTTTGATTATTAGAGATCTCAATGCTATTTCATCTCAAGATGATAAACTTGGAGGAAAAAAAGTTACGGCTGCAAATGTTAAACATCTCAGAAACTTCTTGGCTACACATAACTTGATAGATTTTCCTCTTAATGGGTCTAAGTTCATTTGGAATAATAAAAAAAAAAGACTGCCATGGTACTAAATCAAAACTTGATAGAGTCCTTGTTTCCACCAATTGGTTAGAAAGATTCCCCTCTGCCTTTGCATACACTATCCATACTTCCTCATCAAATCACAGTCATTTCTCTCCAGTTGATGCCGATTCAAAATTCTGGCCCAAACCTTTTCGTTTCTTCCATATGTAGACCAGAGACCCTCGTTGTCGTCATCATCTTGTCTAGTCAACTTGGAATCCTAGCCTTCACCCCACCCCGGCTATAAACTTCTTCTTAAATACCAAAACCCTCAGTTACAAACTCTTCCGCTGGAACGCAGAAGTTTTCCAAAACATTGACCATAACATCAAAAAAATTCTGCTTAACTTAGACAAACTAAAAACTCCCCTCCCTTTGCTAGTAACGCCACAACAACCTCGATTCTTGAAGATAGGTTGACGAAACTCCAACATAGGGAAGAACTCTTCTGGAGAAATAAATCAGAAGAATCGTGACTTAAAGATGGTAAAAAAATACCAGATCTTTTCATCTCTCCTGTTTGCTTTGTCGGAATAAGAATAATATCCTGCTCCTTAAGGATAATATCGATAATTGGCAGACTTCATAGTCATCAATTGGTCATATCCTTGATGACTATTTTGACAACATATTACAATCTTCCCACCTGACTCCTAATCCAAATATTTTGTCACTTGTTATCTCGGATTCGGACAATGAAATTCTTCAAATTTTGGAAGAAGAGGAAATTAAAACAACCATCTTCGATATTGGCAGGCACAAAGCCTCTGGCCCAGACGGTTTCCATGTCTTCTTTAAACACTATTGGGATGTTGTTAGAAAAGATGTTATCGACGTTGTAAGGAACTTTTTCACCTCCCATTATCTGGATTTCAAACTCAACGAAACCTTCCTAGCCCTGATTCCTAAAGTCTCAAATCCCACCACTTCTGACTAATTTCGACCCATCGGTATTTGCAACGTGATATACAAAGTAATATCAAAATTCCTTGCAAACTGGTTAAAACCTTTTTTGACACCATCATTTTTCCTAAACAAGGTATCTTTCTTAAAGGGCGATCCATATCAGATAACGTCAACATCGCACACAAAGCTTTTTTCTAGATGAAACATTTTCGCTAAAAAAAACAAGGGTGGATGGCAATCAAAATCGATATGGCCAAAGCATATGACCGTGTTGAATTGTTGTTTCTCCTACAAATTTTTTGACAACTAGGGTTTACGGAGAATTGTATCCACCTCATTGAACAATGTATTTCTACCTCTTCCCTAAGGGTCCTGCTCAATGGGTCCCCTCTTCAATCTATCAAACCTTCTCGAGGAATCCGCCAAGGGGACCCTCTCTCCCCTTATCTCTTTATTCTAATAGCAGATGCCTTTTCTCTTCTGTTGGCGCAAGCTGAGGCCAATAATACCCTGAAAGGAATTCACCTTCGTCGCCACTCCCCCTCCATCAGTCACCTTCTTTATGCTGATGATCTCTTGTTCTTCTATAGAGCATCCCTTGCAGAGGCACACTCGGTAAAAAATATTTTAGCTGATTATTGTGAGGCTTCTGGCCAAGAAGTAAGCTTTGAGAAATCTTCAGTCTATTACAGCTCCAATGCGCACCCAAAACACGCCAAAGTGATTAATAGAATTTTGGGCTCTAAGCTGTATAATCCTAAAGATAAATACATGGGTTCACCTTTGCTTCTTTCGAAGAAAAAAGCCTCCGATTTTCAATTCCAGGTAGATAAAATCAACTCCAAACTATATTTTTGGAGGCAAAAATGCTTTTGCAGGCAGGAAGAACAGTAATGATCAAGGCAGTTGTTCACTCTATCCCAGTTTACACAATGTAGACCTTCTTCCTCCCATGCTCAACTACTACCAAAATTGATACCTTGACACAAAATTTTTAGTGGAATGGCACAAAGGAGGGTAAAACTAAACACCTCTGTACTTGGGATAAAATAACTTGCCCTCGCCACTTAGGAGGTCTTAATATTCCATCTGCCAGGAACAAAAACCTTGCTCTGAAAGCCAAAGCCATTCCACTTAATATTCACCCAACAACCTTTCTAAAGGTTTATCTCATTTCCCAAACGGACTTGCCAGAGAAGACGATTTCTCATTTTAGTCAGGGCCGAGAGATTTCCTCTCCAAGAAAATGAGGCAAGGGACGAATGTTTAGATAACTGAAAGATACTTTTTTTCCTGAAGTAAATCGCTTTCAGTTGAGCATTGCACGACTTCAAGGATTTTTGTTCAACTGAAAGATGGCTTTGGCTCATTTGCTACAGGAATATTAAGAACGAAAATATATACTTTTGTTCCTGTGGTTTAGGTGTTTTTGTTCAATTGAAAGATGGCTTTGGCTACTTTGCTCTGTGCAATGCTCAAGCGAAAGCGATTTACTTCAGGAACAAAAGTATCTTTCAGTTATCTAAACATTCGTCCCTTGCCTCCTTTGCTTGGCAAGGAAATCTCTCGGCCCTGACTAAAATGAGAAATCATCTTCTCTGGCAAGTCCGTTCGGGAAATAAGATAAACTTTTGGCAAGGTTGCTGAGTGAAATCGGGACTTTTGCTGACAAACTGTATCTCCCCCCGACTTCACAAGGATGGCCACGGGTTTAAGCCGTTTCAAGCTGGCCATGGTTTTAAGCCGTGGCAATAATTAAGTACCACAGTTTTAAGCCGTGGCCAGTCAAAACAAAATTCAAAAAAAAAGAAATCTTGTTTGTTGCGAGGGTTTGAAACCGTTGCAAATTAATATAATCAAAAAAAAAAATTACATTTTTTTTGCTGCTGCAGCAAAATCACTGCCCCACACCTGCAAAATTTTGTTTCTCTGAGTTTCGTACCTCTAATAATCTCAATAACAACAACTACAACAAAAACCCACTTAATTTAAGCTGCACCAAATGGCAGCTCTTAAATGTTACAAGTATGTAATGAAAAAATAATCAGGTGCATGCCACAAACGCAAGGATAAAGCTCCTTATGATTCAAGTAAAATAAAAATTGACCTTAATCATCAGGAATCACCGTTCCGTAACCAGTAAACTGTTCTAGCATAGGCAGGCAAAACAAAGAGATACAACTCCATGTGATTCTCATAATTCATCACTTACATAGAATCCATATAGTCAGAGTAGCTTATGGAGCTTTAAAGACAGATACTTAATGTTACTGAATCCATCAACACAAACCATGAAAATGACTAAGAATAATCTGTAGCAAGTTGGGTGACTCCCACCTTCACCAGTAACTTGCTCACGGTCTCAGGTGAACATACCTGGTACTTCACTTGACCAGATGGTGCAAGGAAAACTTAAGCCAATTGAAGTTTATCTGAAGTGAGGCTAGTGATGTCCATGGTTTTGCAGAGAACCTTTAGTGCAAGAGTGATGGCTTCCTCCCGGGTGATCTCGTCCTTGTAGTCTTGCTTCAGCATGGACTGTGCTGCTTGGTTGTTTGCTCCTATAGCTGCAGCCTTCCACCCACCATAGTTTCCACTGAGATCACTCATGTATAGCTGGAAGCCAAAGTTCTTGTCACATCCTGCAAATAGAAATGAAAACCAAATGAGTTAACCATGCCATAAGCAAACCAGTTGCGAAGTGATTTCAATGACTAACAGTAGAAAACCAAACTCATTAAGTCATAATAACTTTTAATTAATCTGGGCAGCCAACAAGATGTACATGCAGAGAGTACCTTGCAGATAAGAGAAAATATTTCTAAAGTGTTTCATAACCCTGAAGATAAGAGAAAACAAAAACAGAAAAATGTAAGGATTAGTGACGATGTGTAGTAAACCACATGTTAGGAAACCATTTCTAAAGTGCAATGTGAAGATTTTCTATCCATCTAACTAGAGTAACAATAGTGACTAACTGTTGATATAATCAAGTGACTTGAAAAGGAAAACCTGAAATTAGCTATGTACAATTCAAAATTACCTTCTTGCATGAAGCAGGTCATTCCATAAAAGCCTCCGGTGATGCTCTTCAGTAGCATCCTTGCCCTTAGTATCTTCCTTAGGGGATCCTCTATAAGAACAAGGCAACATTGATTTCGAAGCTCCCTTGGGAATACAAATTTTAGCAATGTAGGCTTGGAAAAATGTCAATAGTAGGGAAATGAAGCCCAGAACCATCAGCTCTGCAAAAACAATATAAGAAGAATTGGTGATTTGCTTGAGGGGCCCAATTTCTATAAATTTAATTTAAAAAAATTGAAATATCAATTTTTTACCAGAAACAATATTTAGTTAACACTTTGATATTTCACTCTTTGAGAAATAAATTGGCAACAACAAAAATTGGCAATCAACTGGCAACAAAAAAAAAACTGGCAACAATCAAATTGGCAACAACAAAAAAACTGGCAACAATCAAATTGGCTAAGTTTTTTTTATTGTTGTTGGCAACAATCAAACTGGCAAGTTTTTTTTTATTGTTGTTGGCAACAATTAAATTGGCTAAGTTTTTTTATTGTTGTTGGCAACAATCAATTTGATTGTTGTTGGCAGCAATCAAATTGGCAACAACAAAAAAAAACTGGCAGCAATCAAACTGGCAACAAAAAAAAGTTGGCAAATTTTTTTTATTGTTGTTGGAAACAATCAAATTGGCTAAATTTTTTTTATTGTTGTTGGCAACAATCAAACTGGCAACAATCAAATTGGCTAAGTTTTTTTATTGTTGTTGGCAACAATCAAACTGGCAACAATCAATTTGATTGTTGTTGGCAGCAATCAAATTGGCAACAACAAAAAAAACTGGCAGCAATCAAACTGGCAACAAAAAAAATTTGGCTAAGTTTTTTGATTGTTGTTGGCAACAATCAAATTGGCTAAGTTTTTTTATTGTTGTTGGCAACAATCAAACTGGAACAATCAAATTGGCAACAACAAAAAAAACTGGCAGCAATCAAACTGGCAACAAAAAAAATTTGGCTAAGTTTTTTGATTGTTGTTGGCAACAATCAAATTGGCTAAGTTTTTTTATTGTTGTTGGCAACAATCAAACTGGCAACAATCAAATTGGCTAAGTTTTTTTTATTGTTGTTGGCAACAATCAAACTGGCAACAATCAATTTGATTGTTGTTGGCAGCAATCAAATTGGCAACAAAAAAAAAAACTGACAGCAATCAAACTGGCAACAAAAAAAATTTGGCTAAGTTTTTTTATTGTTGTTGGCAACAGACAATGGCAAACAAATGGACTCTCAGACAATAATGCAAGGTAACTCACAGCAGAGTTAACTGCTATCCACAAAATTCTTCAAATGCAATTTCACATTTTAAATTCACATTCAAAGTTAAAGGAAAAGACACAAGTCTTCAGCCGCAGAGTAACTCAAAACATGAAACTTACATAAGCAAGGGGATTTCTGCTTTGGCTCACAGATGCAATGCTTAGATGACATTGACTTGTTGTTCATAATTGCCGAAGAAGCAAACTAACTCACTCACTTTTTAATTCAAAATGCCATTGTCTTATCAACTCTAAGTTAGCCATAAAGTCTCACAATTTCATGCTTTCTTCAGAAATTTTGAGGAACTGAATCAGTTCATTCAATTCAGTTCACGGTTGAAAATGTCACAAATTAAGTTCATTAAAATCATTTCCACACGTGTGTAATATTAAATACACTCTCAATGATCGACTTAATCGTTCTTATCCACAGCAAAAACTTTAATGATAAAAATGAATGAAAAAGGAAATTTGAAATATATGCTCTTTACAATCATAAAAGAATCCAAAGATGTGATCTCACCTTTAATAATGGCGTCCTAACAGATTTTCCCATCTTTAAAAACTGAAGCCCACTTAAAACTCAATAATTGTATTCCATTCGTTCTTCCTGCAGAGATGAAACTGCTACAAGCCTTTAATAATTGTATTTGGAACACTATCCCAATACCCCATTTCTGTTAAGTTTCTGATTAAGAGCATTCCAGAGCATCAAATTTATAAATAATGAACCTATGCAGTTTACTAGTATTAGCTGAGACTTTGCAAGTGTAAATCAATTAGGCAGTAAAAACTTCAAGCCTTCAAGCCAAGAAAACAAAGTTTGCTCATTTCACATTACACCTATCAAGGAAAATGAACCACAAAATGCAGAGAACAAGCCTGTTCCCCTACACAAAATGTACTAAATCATGTTACCCTCTTTTCTTTTCTTGTGTTCCCCTGTATGCTAGAATTACTGCTATTGTCAAATATAGAACCAAAACTCGGCAAAATCATACTTAGACCTTCTTATTATACTATCACAGCTGATTAAGTCAAGAACACATATGGTACAAGCGTTCTCATTTACAAGTTGAGTCAACATGGCAACTATAAACCATAGGGAACACTTGACAACCTTAAAAAAGGATCGAACCTTAAATTGGTTTGTGTCTTGTCATACATTTATACTGCAAATGGATTTGTTCTTTTACAATAACATGTTGCATTTCCATGAAATCATTCATATACTGATAACCTTTTTTTAATCCAATCTAGACTCCAAAATCTATGTTTCTCAAAAATGGTCCCCATATCACAAGCAACTAGAGTCGCCAAAGCTGCCATTTCAGTGTTCCCATCACAAAATTTTATTACAGCCTATATTTCAACAATCACAGGAAACGAATATAAAGCCCAAATCAAGAAACCAAAAAAACCTACAGACTACGGAGTGCCTACAGTAAATAGTAGAAAATCCTAAGCAGCAAATCAATTAGAAGATTAGTTGAACAAACTAACTATATATTTTTTATCTCGTGTTGCAGAGGATAAACATTATCAAAGGACAAACATGAAACCCAAAAACACAACGAACACTAATTCACCACAGTATGATCAATATTTTTCATTTATACACATATCATTTTTTGTAATGTGTTGGTGATACAATCAAATGATCAATAGGTATCTAATATCATCACAGAGTGACAGCAGCAAAATCATGCAACTAACCTCTTCTTAGTTCACTTTCTTTCTCATTTCTTGCAATTCCCCTATAGCTCAATGTACTTCAATTACCGCTATCCCTGAATCTAACATTGAAAAAATTAAAACTTTGGTTGCTCAGATCTTCCATAACAGACTACAGTAAAATTATTATAAACCATTAAAAGAACACAGGTAAAATAGATCATCAACTGGAAAAAAAACCCACCCCAAATAGGTGTATATACAATTATGTCAGGTGAAAATTCTGAGTTATTTCAGCCAGATAAAGCTTGGCATATAGGGTGCGTGTGGTTCAAAAGAGCTTTTTATTGAAGATGAACATATATTTTGGACACAACGTGTTCTTCAACAATTTTGATTTACCATTTTATTATTATTCAAATTCAAACATTAGTAATCATATTTCAAGATGACAGCTTTGCCTGTAACCTGCAAATTCAAGAAAATCCCATGCAAATAAACAACTACGCCCGAAGTAAATTTTGGTGAAACAATAAACAAATTGCAAAGCATAAATCATAAGCTCTAGAAAATCACCTTGTTGCAACCAGGTACAAGCTCCTGAAGAAACTTCATCCTTTCACTGATTTTTTCTCTTCTAACCTGTTATGCAGATGCAATATAAATGAAACCAATAAGCAACTATTAATGTCATAGAAACTGAAATTCTGGATACAAATCTTACTCTTTCTGCAAGACTATGGCTGTTTGTAGCTTGGCCTCTTCTAGCGCGAACATGGATATATTCTTCCTTGCCAGCATCAGAGGGTTGAGAACCATCTTTAACCATTTTCCCAGACGCCCTACTGGTAGAGGAAGTTTGATTTTGATCAACCTTCTCTTTGCTTTTGTTGTTACCTTTTGCAGCCTCTGCGAGAAGTGGCGATGCTCCTTTATCTTGGTCAATTTCAGTATCCTGCATAAAGGAACACTGAAGGCAGTGAGATTATAAGATAATTCCTTCAGTCTTCTTGCCAATTCTATATTGGTTAAATCACAGATAACAACAAACAAAGAAATCCCCATGACAAAAACAACCCAGAATTCCTAAATTGGTTAAATCACAGATACCCAAAAACTAAAAAACAAACCTCTATCAAACAAAACCATTCAATCATATATGCACAAGATAGGAAATACCTCTTGATTTGGTACAACAGCCGGTGCTGTTGCTGCGTTGGTTGAAGCCTCGCCATGCTCTTGAGAAATGGCGTTCTTGTTGTGTTCTTCAGTACCCATTTTTCATTCCAAAATCAAAACTTTACAAGTTCAAAGACCCCTTTTCACTGAAAAAGAAGAATCAAAACTCTAAGTGAACTAGAGTAAAGGGATAAACCATGGGAATGAGAATTTAATGGAAGGGATGGGCAAAAGCATCCACATAATTCATATTTGCTTTGATGCATTTCAATACCTGAATTCCACCAGCTTCTAAATGGACCACTTGCACCTCTTGCTAGCATTCTTAGCTTTGTCAATGTTTCCAGCTCCCAACTCATGCGACACCCTTGTGCTGTCATCTAGTAAGGATGAGTTTCTTTCAATCAAAGACAAGAAAATATAACTTTGGATAAAACTAAACGTGTATACCTTACTACAACACTGAATCTGTAAATCAACATGAACGCAACAGTTTCAGTGTTCACACTACACATGCATTGAAAGCAAGGATCAAGCATGCACTACTAGAGTTTTAACACTTAATACAACAAAGTTCAACAGTTATAATACCATAATCCTAAAAGAAAAAGAAAAAGGCGCGTTAAACATACCCAATGTCTCTAAGCCTTGGAGGTGGACAACTGAATGGAACAACTGAAACTGCTTTTCCCTTGTCTTTTGCTTTTTCTGGTACTGCCAAAACTGTCTTCCCTTTGTCTATTGTTTTTTCTGGTACAACTAAAATTGCATTCCCCTTGTCTAATGTTTTTTCTGGTACAACTAAAACTGCCTTCTCCTTGTCTTGTGCTCTTGTTCCAGTTTGTCGTCTACAGTAAAGCATAGTAATCTTGGAACTTTCGAGATCAGCATCAACTATAGTTTTCATAACAGAATTCAACCTTCAGGGTCTGCACTAACTGGTCTATATGAATTTTTCAAAGCTAAAAGATGCAATAATAGAAAGACATAATTCAAGAATCTACTCCCAAGTTTTAAGTCGTATTGCAACACAAAATGAAGCTGTGATGCATAGTGACATTGATCTTTCACCTCTGGATGTTAGCAATACATTTGAGATCTAAGCCAGTGATATGACTTCGAACCTCGAACAAAACTGTGAGGTTGCAGTGGTTAAAGTCCAAATAGAAACTGCCAATTGCATTAAAAATCCGCTTTGCATTAAACAAAGTCTCAAATGCCATCCAACAGTCTGAACTAAGAAAACCTGAGGTACGAAATAGAATACTGTTTCTCATCTCTTACATCCGGACAAAAATGTGACCATGAACAAGCCATTAAGCCAAGAATTATATTGACACTGGCGGAGATTGATAACATGAAGCCATGGAAGTTGGGCAACCCATCAAATACATGAACGAAATTTCTTGAAAAAAAAGAGCTATATTTTGACAAAAAATAGACGTCTAACTGGATCAAGTGACAGAAACAAACTGCCAAAAATGGGATCTGAATCCCAAATGGGACACCCCAAACCCCAAATTTTATAGTTGTAATACTCAAACTTATGGAGTCTGAAGTTCTGCTCAATTTTGTTACGACATTGGCGCACTTGATTCTTGCTTAACAAAGTTATGTCCATGAATTCACAAAAACGCTTTTAAATTGGGAATGGAACAGACCCTATAACAATCTTCAAAGAATAAATGAACCCAAATTCAGGAATGTAATAATGCAACTCAGCTTCCAGAGATTGAAACAAATTAGGTTCTAAGACAGTGAAACATCTTCTCTATCTTCATCAATAAACGAATCCAGATTTCAAAAAACATACAGTTTTAATTCGAACCCTAGAGATTCAAAACCTCTAAATAAAAAAACTCTAGATTCAGAAACCCTAATTTCATCAAACAATTCACGCTTCAGATACACTTCATCTATGAACATATGAGTAGGAGAGCAAAAAGCATAAGATGTGAGAAATACAAACACATTTCAATTCACTCTTAAAAAATTTAATCAAACACTTAGCACCCCATAAAAACTAAGATAGAAGACACAAAAAGAAAGCAGAGAGAGAGAGAGAGTACCTGTACGAGAGAATCTGCAGTCGCTGATCGATTTTGCAAAATGGTTTGGAGGTTGAAGACGCCGAGCAAGAAGGGAAGAGCAGGGAAGGAGGGGAGGAGGGAAGTCGAGGGAGGAGCAGAGAAGTCGAGGGAGGGAGCAGGGAAGTCGAGGGAGCAGGGAGGGTCGATGTCGAGTGGAGGGAGCAGGGAAGGTGGAAGTCGAGTGGAGGGAGCAGGGAAGGAGGAGCTTCGAGCGCCAAGTAAAAGGAGAGAGGAAAGAATCGAGTGCCAAAAAGCCCGCCTAATTTTTTTTCAGCGTTTTTCATTTGTGTTGTAGTGTAGCCACGGTTTTGAGCCGTTGGTCATTATAGCCACGGTTTTGAGCCGTGGCCATTTTTTTTTAGCCACGGTTTTAGGCCGTTGGTCATTATAGCCACGGTTTTTTGCCGTGGCAAATAAACCAACGGTTTTGAGCCGTGGCCATTTTTTTTAGCCACGGTTTTAGGCCGTTGGTCATTAAAGCCACGATTTTTTGCCATGGCAAATAAACCAACGATTTTGAGCCGTGGCCATTTTTTTTTAGCCACGGTTTTAGGCCGTTGGTCATTATAGCCACAGTTTTTGGCCGTGGCAAATAAACCAACGGTTTAGAACCGTGGCCATCTCCGCGTAGCTAAACAGGCCTTTTGGTGTAGTGAACATTGTTAACGAAAACCATTCATCCCTCCACCATGTCCTAGAAATTGCTATTAACGTAAACTTATCCCAAACTTCTAGTACCCAATCAGTTCCCCAAAACTCTGACCCAAACTCACCTCAAGATCTACCACATGAACCCCAATGCCTTAGAATCCACACTATTCATCAACAATTCCTGGCAGCCAATTCACACAGACTCAACTCAACTTGCAGACTAAGCACCACAGACCTTATCCCTCCACCCTAACCCCTGATATGACTGTGGTTACTTATGATGCTTGCTTTTTTGCCTTCTCACAACAGGGAGCTTTTGGTTTCTTTGTGGGGCATGCTCTTGGTAGGGTACGCGCTACTCTTGCAGACACGATCCCATAATGAGTCTCAGATAGCACTATGGCCAAATGTTTTGCTGCCAAAGACGCTCTTTTGCTTGTCCAAGCAAAATAATTGCCAACTGGGATGATCCTGGGAGACTCTGGAGCTTTACACTCTATCCTGTACGCCGATTTGGAAGAACAGTAGACAAACATACAATGGATATGGCGACCCATTATGTGTAGTGTTCAGGATCTTCTTTCTAATCTGACTAGTTGGGTTTATAAATATATCCCCCACGAACTTAACAGTGAAGCACATATTTTGGCTTCCACTGCGGGCACTAGACTATGTACTCATACTTAACTTTTATTATATTATGTCATGCTTCACCAAAAAAATAAAATGAAATGGACACAAGGTGAACTTACATTGAAATGCAAAGAAATGGCATCCAATCACCTTGTGTACCTACCCACCTTCAAGCTCTAATCTCCATTAATCCACTGTGCCCATTCACATTCTTTGGATTTCAGGTAACTAATGGATTCATGATATTAGGGTGTGGTATAAAGAGACATTCCATTTGAGATTAATCAAGGCCAACTTCTAATATATATTGGTGCTTGGGAACAAGGAACGAAAATTTATACAAACTTTCAAAATCTATTTGTATCGTTATATAAAATTATGTAATTTGTGATTATCAGTGAACTATAAAGGTTGCTTTAGTGTTGGAAGGGATTCGTAGTTTTGGAAATGGTAACTTTCTTTTTATGAACTTCCAACATACTTCAAAATTTGTTCAGATAGAAAACAAACCATCAGAAATTGAAAGAACACATTTCGTTCAACCCGCTCTCAATGGCATTCATTCCCTTTCATTTGTTCTTATTTTAAAGCATGCGATGACTTGAATCATAACTAGGGGTGAGCATATGACAACATGGACCTAATCCATATCTCATCCCATTCGTCGGGATCAGGATGAAATATACCTCATCCCATCCCAAACAGGTTCGGAATGAGACGTGATGAACATGTACTAAATAGTACTTCGATGAAGAATAAAAAAAAATCATCTCACATTGCTCACACACACTAGGGCTGGGCAGGTCCGGGTAACCGGTTCGAAAACCTAAAACCGAAGCGCGGACCAAATTTTTGAAACTGAAATTTAAGAACCGAGACTGGACCGAATAAAGCCGATTAACCGGATCTCGGTTAATCAAATTCTCGGGTCAGGCCGATCTCGGTCCAATCTCTTTACACCTAGATTTTTTTTCTCTCCCCTCTCCCTTCTCCTCCCTCTCCATCAGAGAAGAAAACAAAGAAGAGAAGTAAGGGGTTGGTTGGTTCAAGGTGATGGTGGTGAGACGAGCTTGATTATGGTGGCGATTGGGGGTGGCGGACGTGAGGATTATGAGCAACAATATTCCTGAACCATCAGTGGGATCCATGCTTTTGAGGTTGAAGAGAGAGTAGCTCTATGCATCCAAATTCGGTCGATTGGGGGTGGCGGACAAAGTAACCTAACCCTTTCGCCACCACCCTGTAACCTAACCCTTTCGCCATTCCCATTCAACCGCATCGCATGTTAACAAAGCTTTGGCTCCTTTGAAGGAGCCCCGGCTCTCCGTTTCCCTCAACAAATCAAATTGGGGTTTCGTCATTTCACTCACTCACTCTTTTTGATCTATCTTGCAAACAACAACAACAACAACAACAAGAACAATGTTGAAACCATGGGGAGGCATTGGGGCAATGGACGTGGAGTAGGCCGAAGCTGAAGAGAAAGAACAACAATGAGCTAACCTGAAAATTTTGAGGATTACTGGCAGACAAAGTGACTTCGCCTTCTTCATGATCCCTGATCGTCTCTTGGAGTAGGTGACTTGCTTGTTTGTCGAGTTTTTGATCCTCTTGATCTCGATCTTTCCTCTCCCCATGCTCACTGTAACAACTCTTCTTCACAAGAACAAGAAGAAAATGAGAGAAGAAAAAAAAAGTGGTAAAAGTGATGGAGAAAAGAAGTAAGAGTGATGGAAAGCAAGAAAGACTACAAGAGGAAAGGATTGCAAGTTTGGTGAAAGAAGTAGAAGTAGTGAGAACGTGTTGTGTTTTTGCAGTTTTGGATAAAAGCTTTGTTCCACTCTAGTTAGTGGGATTGGACCCCTGATTACCGTCACTTGATTTGGACCAGACTTGTTTTTGGGCTTTGCTATTAAAAGGATATTGTTTATTTAAACAATGGGCCGGGTACGGTTAACCGACTGTTTAGGATTGCTGAAATCGAGGACCGGACCAAAATTTTTGGGCCGGGCCTAAAAACCAAACTGAAGATTAAAAATCTATTATAAAACCGAACCGACCGATTCGGATCGGGCCGGTTCCCGATTCGGTTCGGTTTTTCGGTCTAAATTTCCCTGCCCTAACACACACAAATAATTATTAATTAATGTGCATATAATTTTTATCATAACAATATTAAATGTCATATAAAATTTAAAGTCCCATGAACTTACAATCTTTTATGTTAAACATCCTCTATGTGATACAAGAATAATTGTCATATAACCACCTAAACTGTGAAAAACATAAATTTTCATGAGTTCTATTTAACCTAAAATGTTCAAACTAAAATTTATATTTAAACAAAGAGTACCAAATCAAGAAAGTAAGTTTTCTAACAATAAATATTTTGATTTAATTTCAACACATCCTAAACTTTCTTTTAGAAGATTAGTTCGATTAAAATCAATAATAATAAATATTAAATAAATAAGGTCGGGACGAGACAGAATGGGTGAGATTGAAAATCTTCATCCCAATCCCATCCAATTTTAGATTGGACGAGATGAGATGGGACCGGAACGAGATCGGGATCGCAGGATGGGATGCCCACCCCTAACCATAACATCTTCTGGATAGTATGAAATCAAAAATCAAAATAAGAAGATTGTTAGACAAAAATGTTTACTGATGAATTAATCTTGGGTTTTAAAGTTTTTTTTTTTCTGTTGGTAATTAGTTGGAAATTTTTATATTTACCTAAATCTAAACATTCTTAAGCTCAAAAATAAAAAATTTTGACATTCGATCTGATGGGTTTGGGAATGATATTAGTATTTTAATTTTATCGATATTTCATTGAATTAGTGGCAGAGACCTAACAATTAAAATTAGAGCTTTTGTTTTTAATTCAAATTAGAGATTTTATTTCAATTAGAATTGAGACTTCCTTTTCGAATTGAGATCAAGTTTGCTTTATTTGCAAGTATAATATAATAATTAGTTTTGAAGTCCACTAATTGTACTTCAATTGGTCAAAATCTACTCTCCTTGTGAGACATTGTCGGTTCATAGACTATTAGTGGAATCTATTAAGTTTTCATCTGAGCTGTTGTCGATTAGCCATTCTAGTATGAAAATGTAGCTGCTTAGGTGGATTGGAGTGAAAGTAAAACTTCATTTGGAATGGAGGTGACCTGGATACAAGGTCGACAATAGCCTTTGGGCATTATTTGGTTACCTCTATGAGGGATAATGGTGTAGCTCTCGAGGGTTATTTTGATGATAACATTGTAGACTTCGAACATGGATTAAATATACAAAAAAGATCAACGACCCAAATTTATTTAAATAGTAATTAATTCAGGAACAAGTAATTTCAGTTCAAGTTTTTGTTTAGTTTAGTTGGGGTTTTTTTTAATCAAGCTTACTTCCAAACTATTGCTCACATGCCCTTGTCAACTAGATAATCAACAAGTTTTCCATTCTTGCATCCATTATAATGGTTATTCCATTAACTCATACAAGAAAAATTAAGTTGGTGATAGTACTTCTAATTTATTTTGATTTTGAGGTCAAGTTGTCCATTTTTAAAACTAGTTAAATATGGTGTAAAAAATCCAAAAGTCAACCATGTTGGCTCACCTTGACAATTTAAAATGCCTTGACACTAAGATAGAGTAACAAAAAGAAAAATTATTATGTGAGATTTGAGTTAAAAAAAACTACTCAAACTAAATGCAAATCCTTTCCGTTTCATTCTTGTGACTGTACTCCCTATGCGAGAGCAAATAGATGATGAAAAAAATTATGAAAGATTGACATTCCAAAAATCTAACAACCTAAATGGACCCTAAAATCTAAATCTTGTTGAGTGGATCCAGCAGATGTGATATAAATCAAATTATGGAGTGAACGAGCTACCTAGCATTCTTGAATGCAACCATGGCGTTTTCCCATGGAACGAGCAAATACAATGGTGCAATATGAACTTAGCTGGTAAAAACATCATTTCAACCATCTGAAAACTTGTCTTTAACATATTTATTTATTGTTTATAGGAAGAGAGAAATTGTAACACCCTTGTGTGGGTGCGCTATAAGGTTGACAGACTATCTTGTGTGAGCGGGCAGAGGCTAACAAGCTACCTTGAGTGGGCTGGCAAAGGTTGGTAGATTACCTAGGTGTTATAGTCCCACATCGCTTAGGCAAGGTAAGGGAATGAGTTACGTATGTGGGAGTTTGTATCCCCTTAGTACAACGCATTTTAAAGCCGTGAGGGTGGTTAGCCCTAAAGCGGACAATATCATACCATGTGGATCAGGTTGTTACAGAAATTGTAGGACATGCAAAAAGGCCAAATGATGTACCAAAAATAGGTCAAACAACGTATACGTTATGTGGTGAACTAAAATATATCTTGCATCAAAGCTTAGGTTGAAGATAAGACAACCACATGAAGTTTCTTACCTAAATGGAAAGTCAATGTGGACTTTTCACAAACAACCAAAGTGGTGCATGGTGAATACAAACAAAATAGTTGTAAACAATAGAGCCAGTTATGGAGTGATCATAAGAGATGAGCACATGAATGATGTAGTAGCTAGGGCAGGTAAAACTTAATTCAACTTGATCGACATGGTAGAGATAAACGGAGTAGACCATGAAAATGCATTAATAACACTGACATATCACTCATAGATGCCTTAAGATATGATTAGCAAGACTAGAGGGGATGAATAATCTCTTTTTGAAAATCATTTATCTTTAAAAAAAACTTTTGTGGAAGAATGCAAAGGTTAGTAGGCTATATGAACACTTTGTGTATACTCCGTGTTCAAAATAATCTCTTAGGCCTTAACATCGAGAAAACAGTCAAAGATAGAAAAAGAGAATGAAATGATTCACTTCTTGGTCTGGGTGGTCTCACAAGTATGGGAATCTGAAACACTCTATGAAAATACTTTTGCAAAGTAGATTAAAGACTTCATGCACAAATCAAGTAAGCTACATTATGATTTGTAAAATAATACAACTTAAAATATGCAAGATGAGACATCAAAGACAGTAAGATAAACAGGCAAACATACGTATGTAAAGAGTGGGAAAAAGATAATACACACACAAATAACGAAGTTCACCTAAACAGGGGTTTTGATTAGCCCCCACCAGTTACTTCCTCGGTGGAAAGGGCTCACAAGCCTAAAAATTCTATTATTTTTATTAAAAAAATAACTACACTCTGAAATAACATTCTAGAACCTCGCGAGGTCAAGTCGTCATACTTCTCTGAGACTTACCAGCATGTACCAAGTAATCTGCTTCGCGAGACTTATGAGTACCTTGGCAGTCACATGAGATGCAACACAACCAAATCTGACGGACGTGTGCTTGGGTTCTGGAGATACTACTTGGTCTTATGTTCATGCTCCACGAGATTTGTTGAATGGCCAATAATCATGGAATGCGACACAACTAAATCTTACCACCTGCTTGGGATTTTGTATGACACTTAAGTCGTAGAATCTACCCCACGGATTCAAAAAACCACACATGGTTGGTTGAGTTTAGGCCAACTCTCAAAAAGGTTTATCCAAGGATGTCTCTCAAATAGATGGATGGGAAAAAGTTTAAGCTCGGTTGTTTCACTTCTTTATAGAATAAAAGTGAGGTTCACCCTTACAAGTACGAAGGTTTGGGGTGACAAAGAAGGTTTTTTCTATTGGGACTTTAGATCTCAGACAAAGAAGTTGTTTGGTTTAATTAGGTTAAACACTTAACTTGAGCCTTAGGTCTTACCCTATGGAGGATGTTAGTGGTTCGAGTCCGCTTATCTCTAACTCATGAACTTAGTCAATATAAAGGTTTAGAGCATTTTGATCTACGATTTTACTTTCATAGACATTGATAAGATCATTCCATTTGGAAACACATTAGGATGACATTGCCTTAAAGTTAACGGTGAGGTTCAGACGAGGAAATGCTTACCGTGGATACCTAGGAATCTAGAGACGAGGAATGGCGTATTATGCGACGAAATGCTTCAGAGAGTTGAAAATAAGCATAGATTTTAATATTCCCGAATAGGTCAACCTTTTCAAACTTTGCTGAATCCATGGGCAGGCAAAAGTTATTTTGGTGAATTGAAACATCTTAGTAGCTAGAGAAAAAAAAAACAAAAGCAATTGTCAGAATAGAGGCGAACAAAATTGGAGCACCCTAAACCGTGAAAACAAGGTTGTGGGAGAGCAATACAAGTGTCGAGCTGCTAGGTGAAGGGGTAAAATATTGCACCCTAGATGGCAAGGGTCCAGTAGCAAAAACATCATTCGCGTAAGCTTTGTCTCGAGTAGAAAAAATGTCATTAGCTTATCCTTTGAGTCGAGTAGCATGGGGCATTTGGAATCCAATGTGAATTAGCATGGACCATTTTGCAAGGCTAAATACTCCTGGGTGACCGATAGCTAAGTAGTACCGTGAGGGAAATATGAAAAGAACTCCCATCGGGGAGTGAAATAGAACATGAAACCATAAGCTTTCTTTTTCTTTTTAAGCTCACTCAATGATAATATGGAGAGATTGAGAGATTGAGAGATTTTCTCTTGAACAATGGGGAGAAACATGTTCTTTTTCATCCTAGATAATGCTAAATCTACTACTCTTGAATATCACTCACAAGTTTCTCTTAAACTCCCAAAGTTAATGAAAGGCAATGAGGATGTAACCATTTATAGACTGGTCATGGATGGGTGAATTCGACTATACTATCTTCAGATTTGCATTGCCGCCTTTGGTTGAGTCTTCACGGTCGTATTTGAATGATCTAATTTCATTGTTCACTAAAAAACCCATATGTATTACTTTATAATTCAGTAAACACCTTTTTACAAAAACTCTCCGTTCAACCTATATTGATTTTACAAGCTTAACCAACTGGTTTTGTATTAATTCACAAATAACATTTTTAGCTCATACTATGTATTACGAAAGGTCTACTCTCTATTGCGGTATGAGCTGACTCGACTAATATAGGCCAATACATATACTTTAGGTGCTCAAATCCATAAGGTTACTTGGCTACAAGATAGTCGTAATGTTATTCATGTGATTCTATGTATCAGTTGTTAAAATAAAGTTAATGACTTTGTTTGTTTTTTCTTTGTGGGCGGTTTAATTTTAGTATTGGTCATAAGGTTTTGTGCGGCGAGTAAATTTGACCATTTAGTCAAGAATCGGGGTATAGATAGGATTTTAATCCCTGCCTATTTAAATAGAGTTGGGCAAGGTTCAAAGCCTTGCCAAACATATGTGACTAAATTGTCATTTTGATGCAGTGATAGTAATGGTTAAAGTAAAGTTAATGGCTTTGTTGGGCTTAGTTTTGGTTATAGTCATAAGGTTTTGTGTGGCGAGTTATGACACAAGTCGCCTAAGTAAATCTCTACTGTTAGTATCAAGATAAAGACTTCTTAGTTGGTGCCTAACCATGTATTATAAGACAACTCCATAACCAAAAGATTGTCATTTGAACCACAACTGGAAGATCAACTCATTCAACACAAGTCTAGAAAAATACCATGATTGGAAAAACATATGATGGAAAATGAAGGGTTATTTACCTTGTAGCCCCCATTATTTTAGGCGAAACCCTACCTAGGTGCCACTAACACTACACCAAAAATACCCATTAGCAACGGTTTTAAACCGTGGGGATAACCCATTGTCACGGCTTAGAGCCGTGGGCTGTAGAGGCGTCGCTAAATCCCCAGTAACGGCTAAAAACCGTGGCAAAAATATTAGCAACGGTTTTATACTCGAGGACGGTTAATGATTTAGCCACGGTTCTAAACCGTTGCAAAAATTTTAGCCACGGTTTTAAACCTTTGCCACGGCTTAAAACCGTTGCAAAAAGTTTAGCCACGGTTTTAAGCCGTGGCAATTTTTTTTTTTTTTTTTTTTTACTATCAAATGACTTTTTATTACATCTCATAAGTTTTATGTCTAGAAAATAAAAATTTTAATGTGCCAAAGTTAAACATTTCCATGAATGGAGGCAAAGTAATGTAATTAATTAATAAACTGTATTACATCGAGTCAGGACTCTGTGTTTCAAAAATACAGTTTCATTTCCTGGAAGGCACAGTTTCATTTCTGCCAATGGATAACTGCTCAAACAATGTCCCAGATTGAGATCTATTCCAGTCAACTGAGCCTGATGAGAATTAGAAACCTTATAGACAAATTGACCAGATCTGTCCATAGACCATAGCTCACCATTATGCCTGTCTTCTTCTACTCCTGCTTGCGGCTTTGATGCCAATGAAAACTGCCTTGCCAGCAGTTGCTCTTGCTGAAGACGGAGCTGCTGATTCAGAGATGTCTGACCACGCTTTGCACCTGATAAATGATCCAGCAAATCAACATAATGTTCTTATTGGTTGCAACGTCTTTTTTATGCAGAAAATCTTGATGTCGTAAAAATATTCAGGGTATCTAGGGAATAAACTTTATCAACTTACAGGAGTAGGGACAATGACGCTTTGAGCAAACAAATATTGGATTGTAGAACTCCCAAAGTTTCTCATATTCCTCTATGTTCCACGCTCCCTTCATTTTGTCGCCACAACTGCATTGTACGAAGCTCTGAAACCAGTCATACAGAAATGACATGCAGCTGCTCGTCTTCATCTGTTCATGGTTATGCATGTTGATCATTCGTGCTTCTCAAGTAACCTTAATTCAAACCTAAACACCAATACAAAGAAAACCCAAGATTTAAATACAAAGAAAATCTTCAAACTTAACCACACACACACCACCACCACCACAAAAAAGGTGAAATTAACAAAACTACACCTGAACAAGATAAGGATTAGCAAGCATCATAGAGCAGGACAGTATCAGAGTAGACACTCTGGAGATCAGCAGTTGACCAGTTTGATCACAAGTCTCTCTTGCTACCTGACCTCCCAAGGGAGAAGGGGGATCCTTTCCAGGTGGAACTAGGAGCCTCATAGCTTCACTAGATCTGATTTCTGCAATATAGGAACATCATAATCATAAGAACATAAATAAGTAAATATATAAAAAGCATGCAACAACATGATCCATACCTTCTTCCAGACCTTGGAAGGCATCATTAAGGTGAATATTTATTGACATCGATATCTTTTGCATCATTAAGGACCAGCTATCATCATCTCCTCTTGCCTTTGGGAGCATTGCTAAGCATTGGGCAAATTTCTTAACATTGAATAGGAAAGCCAGGTCACAATCTAACCAGATGAAATCGAATGTATAATGAAAATTTTCCTACAATAGCAACACAAAGTTTTTATCTTAAACAACTAGAAATATCAGTCACCTTCAACACATTTGTACTGCATTTCCCCGACATGATCTTCAAAACAATTACAGCTTCAGCCTGAGAAGAAACATATCAACATCTTATCATGTATGCATTAGCCTGAGCACTCGAAGTTCATTGTGACAAAGACAAGAAACACCATGTTGGTGATCAAGCAAAAGAAAATAAAATGTATTATTTTCACTTCCTTTTGCTGAAAGAAATGTTGAATGATCTAAACATTTTTGTGATGATGAATGTACATAATGTTTCAAGGGAAAAAAGGGAACGAAAGCAAGAAGAAGAAGAGCAAGAAATGGCAGTAAAATAACCAAATATAATCATGTCAATGGTAATTACTATTAATATAATCACTATTAATTGTGTGTCTATTTAGATTTGATGTATAATTATTTATTTATTAATATCAACTTAAGTGAGTATTGACAATTTATATATGTCAGGTTAACCTATTTATCAGAGAAAATAAACAAGATTGTCAAAAGGGTTGCATTAATTATAAATGGGATAGGTTTCGGTTGAGGCATGGTGATGCACCCATTGCCATCCCTATGAAGCTTATTCCCTGCCTTGCACTCACACTAAATTGCTAGATTGTGGGATGTGGACTATTTTGTATAGTACCAGCCTAATTCCCAACTTAAACACCAAGTGGGCATTGGATCTAAGGTTTTCAATTTCATCTAGAAAAGCCTATAGTCTGTGTTCCATCACTATCAGTGTTCATCCGAACAGAATCCCAAAATCTTCACTTTGGCAAGATACAAGTTTCCGTCCATCAACACCTCGCAGTCTTTGCCAAATTAGTCATCCAACAGTGTTGAACTTTCTCAAAAACAACTTCCTTGAGAGCATGCACATAAGTCTCTGCTTAAACATTCTATCCCAACTTAACTACTCAGTACCTACACTATTCCCCAACTTAACCACCTGCGAAAAACAGGATCGAATGTTGGATTTTCATCTGAAAAGTGCATGGTGCTAGCGGATGGCATCCCATCCTTATTAGTGTTTCGTGACATCCATTGTGAATTGTCCCACGTGGGACTAATTTTTGACACTTGAACTGAACGAGTGAGCCACAACCCTAACACATTAGTACGTCCTTCACAAACTATGCTGACTGTAGGAAATCATGTGCTACTTACCCATTAATCTGGTTCATCGATGTATTCCGAGCAAAAATAATCAAAACATCAGCAAACGTACTGTTTCCTATCCAGCGCTTTTGTCCATCAAGTACCCAACCACCATTGACCTGTTTTAATTCATCAATAAGAAAATCATGTTTAAGACAAATTCACCTTAAAAACAAGACCATGTTAGTTGTATATCACACATAGGGTAGAGCAGTTGGACCTTTTTTGCTGTAGTTTTCAAAGAACTTGCATCACTCCCGTAGTTCGGCTCTGTTAAAGCCTAAATTCAGATTACTTAAGTCAGATACAGAAACGAAATATTTGACTTCATTGAGGATCTGCTCAATATATTAATGTAAATGCTTACCCAGCAAGCGACAGTGCGCAGTTGTGCCAGTGAAGGTAAATACTTCTGCTTTTGTGCCTCTGACCCACATTGTGCTATTCTTGACAGTTCAAAATAAGGAAAATCTATTACAAAATAAAGCCGGTGCTAAGAATTACAAGCAACTAACATATAAACTGAGAAGAAAGTAAAACCCATACATTCCAGCATTAGTTTGTCAAAGGGTTTAATATGTGATAGACAATTTCAAAGAGAAATGATACCTTGGTCATTATTGGAGCAATTTCCTTCTCCATTGCCTCTCTGACTTTTTGTCTGAGGAGCTTCTCCTCAGGAGTCAGTAAATCATCAAAATGATAATAATCTGAAGCTGCAATTTCAATGCATGGAAACATATGGGTAGGCTCTTAACCAACAGGAAAATACAATTATTCCTACATCGACATATTCCAAAATCTAGATGAAACATTGAGATGGTAATCACCAATTTGTTAGATCCTTGTTGGAGCATTCAGATATCAATATATAGTTATGGTAGTGTATGGTATTGGTAGAGAATAAAATGGCTGCTGGTGTCGGACTTGTAGGCGAAAAAAATTTAATGAACTAGTAGAGAATAAAATGGGACATCAATTATGTAATAACACATGAACATGGCTGCTGGTGTCGGACTTGTAGGCGAAAAAAGTACAATACGGGACACGCTTGGGACACACCTGTATATCTCAGCAGTATTTACTTGTTTCAGTAGTAAATTTTGCATTGTAGGTCAACATTGCTAGACGTGTAATGCAACTTGTCGTAATATGCTTGTACCATTTCTAAAGATAAGTGTCCGACACGGGAAATTTTTTGAAAATGAAATGACGGTGTTACATAGGGAATCAAGCAACAGATGGGACTATCACTCTTAGGAGCCTTGGGTATCAAAGACATTGATCCACAACATGTTATACTTAAACCAAGTTTAAGTGTTTATGGCCACACAAGTGTGGTCTAAATCAGCCCGAGGTAAGACAAAAAGGGACGAAACCTGAGACTTCAATCTCAGAAAAGGACGGTTCGACAGAAATTATTAGGTATGAAGAACAAGCATTGAACCAGAATATTAGGATCGCGTAGGCATAAGTAGGTAACCCTTTGGTGCAAATGCCTAAGAATGAAGGAAAGGCTACATGCATAACCTTGAGCACCTACTATACCCAGTTTTCAACCGTTTTTTTCAAGACAACAAAATAGCAATTTTGGGAGCATTCTGTAAGAGAAAAGATTGTCACTTGTTTTTTTTAGTTGACTTGTGGACTTGACATACTACTCATCTGGGAAGTCGTTGGAGAAGGGATGGAGCCATTTATTGGAACAATACTTTCAGGAGATGTATCTTGTAATTGTTTGTTGATCTTAGGCCTCTTTGCAGCTTGTTGAACAAATAAATCTTACACATAGTCCACACAAATGAGACAAAAGAATCATGAATTGGATGAACTATTTGCTAAGACTGGGTACAAGAAAATAAAAAGTTACCATTGTTTCCATTAGATTCAAAAGCATGATTGTCCCTCTTTTTTGAATAATCTCTCTGTTCAAAGAACACCATCAAGAATTAGACAAAACAATGCTTATACAGACACTCAATTGAACACAACTAAGGAAAGTTGTAAATGCTTAGGAAAGGTGAACACCACCAAGGTTAAAAGTAAAAAGGAAAGTTGTAAATGCTTAGGATAGGTGAACACCACCAAGGTTAAAAGTAAACATAATAGAAGCATCTAATTAACTTGTGTAATGTCAATCACAATATATAACTTGTGTGTCTGATACAGGGCCCTAAGGATACAGATATGTTACTTGTGTGTCTGATACAGCGCCCTAAGAAGAATCAAAACATGCAAAGACACAAAGATGTATTTATTGCATTGTCATTGGCTGAAACTGCCAATAAGGTTCCATCATTAGTGCCCATGATTTTAATTGCATTGTCATTGGCTGAAACTGCCAATAAGGTTCCTTTTTGAGATTTCTACCCATGATTTCTGCCCATATAAGAAAATAGATGTATTTATTCATAATAATTAAAACTTTTTGAGAGAATACGATGGCAGTGTTGAGATTAAGTGATCCTCTAGCTAGCAAGCATAATTTTCGTGTAAGAAAATAGGGAAAATGGAGATGAGCATTTAATATAGGACGTACCTTAAGCCTGCCCAAAGCCATTGTAACAACACAATAGAGGACATGTGAAAGAGCTAACACGAAGATGAAGATGTGGAGCTCGTGTATTCCATCAGTTGATATAAATGGCACTTTTCCCTGCATCCAAATTAACACACCCTAACCCAGTTATTATTTATCTATTTTATCATCAACAACATCTTCGTCACTGATGAGTTCCATGAAATGACTTAAAAAGGTCAGGGATTATGCAGACAAAACTTCTTCAAATTTGTGTATTTTTTTTCCTTGTTTTTGGTAAAAAGGTGAATACTAGGATGAAGTTGTTGAACATTGAGAATTAAATATAAATAAAAATGAGATGAAGAAATTGTCTTGCCTTGGGGAATGTGGCACCACTTCCTCCAGCTAAAACTCGACGGAGGCTAGCTCCTGAATCAGATAAAAGTCTTCGCTGTAACGATAAGTCTTCAGAAGATGCTTCTGTGTTGTTATTTTTAGCATTCTCATTTTTCTTGCTACATGGATGCCAAGTATTTGCAACACTTTCTGATATGCAAATCTCTGAAATAGGGCCTTGTCCTACTGTTAGTAGTAGGGATATGAACCCAAGCAGCATAAGCTCTGTTTAAACATGAACAACCAAAATTAGTACATAAAATCTTAGACAAAATTTTGAATTACATACCATAAAAATTTCAAGTAATTAACCCGAAGTATACCTGATTTTATTTTCTCCAATGATTCATACAGAGCGCGCTTGTGTTTTTTTTTTTAACCACTGCAGTTAACAATTCTCTTGTTCCAAATCATGAATTGCTGTGTCAAAATCCCTCACTGCTTTTACGGAATCTGTATCTACTCTTAGCCCTTTGATTTTGTTCACTCCATCTGTAAAAGAAAAGGAAAAAAACACATTTTTCAGTTGCAAAACATAAGTGATGCTGAAATTGGAGGATATGTAAAGGAAATTTACATTCCACAGCAAAAGCGATACCTGAAAATGGAACTTATGATAAGAACTGGCACTAGGTAACTGATGAAACAGAAAATACCTGCTTCCTGATGATGTTAAGGCAGACATATTCAAGCAGTTTGGGTCTTAATAGGTACGCTTTTGAGTATTGTATTTCAGGTGTGAGGTTTGTAAGATTTTAGAATGATTATCGGTATTTATAGAGCATTGAATTAAACGTAGAAAGAATAATCAGGACAAGCTAACTTGTAAGTAACACGGAATGACATTGGAGTGGAGGGATTCCTCAAACACTCCATTAGTGTCTCATAACCCGAGAGAAGGTGTTAAGTGTCAACAAGTTAATATTACTATATTAGTAGCTAGACTAGCAACAAGGATTTGAAATACAGGAAAGCAAATATAATATTATCAATAAGGATTGGTTATCCCTCCTGGAATTCCATTTTCATCATATCCTTTTCTCCTCGGTCTATAATTGTATCAAAGTGATAAAAGAGAAAAGTAAAAGAAATTCGTATCAAAAGCGCACCTCATATGGTTCCTGACTTGTCACAAAAAATGTGTCAAAACCAAATACTTGGTCCCTTAAAATGTCAACTGTTTCTTTGGAATCCTGACTGGCTCACCAAGCTGCTATCATTATTTGCAACATATTAAGAAAACAAATATAAAAAATGTGAACAAAGAAAACAACATGAAACCACAAATAAGCATGTGACTAGAGATTTAAAAAGCATGAGATAGCCCAATCTTAGTCACCTTCAGACCTGGCAAAGGAGATCCACTGACAACTTCTACATTGTTTCCCTCCTGTTGCAAACAGAAATACACCATTATTAGGTTATGAAAACAAAAATTATTTCGAATACAAACAAAGCATGGTAATGCAACAAAAACTAAATCTCAGTGTCCTATCATCTGAAACTGATTTGTTTTCCATGATTTTCAGTTTCAATTCTAAAGTTTAATGGGTGCTTTGTTGAATGAAATGGGTGCTTTGTTGAATGAAAAGAACTTAGCTTTCCACAACACTTGCTCATATTAGTCTAATAAACATGTCAACTGTGGGTCATCCAATGCCTTTAGAACCATCAATGCATTCCATGATGGACTCGTGCAAGTTTTCTGTAGGAACTCATGCAAATCGACTTCTCATATTGGAATTTGCATTATTGGTCTTCAGAATGACATGATATGGAGTTGGCATGATTATTGATTCCAATTAACCTTTAGAAAAAACATACTTCTTCATCCTCATATACTTCTTTATATGTGTATAAAGAAAAGTGCAATAAAAATTCATCAGGGAACTCTTTTCAGTAGTTTTTGGCTGGCTTGAGTACACATTTAAGGAAGCCCCATTTGTTCCCTTGATAGGGACCGGTGGGGTTTTCATCCATACATCTCTTTGTCTGAATGAAATATTCAAGGCCAAGAATCCCAATTAAACTTTCATTTTTATGGATTTTATGAGACATTTTATTTCCATATGCAAATATCCATAGAACACAACATATTCCATGAAACCATGAAGTTCAACACCACTTACCTATAGTGGCAAGCAGACCTTCTGTTATTTCATGTCATGTTTGTGCTAGGGAAATTAACTGTCAATTATCACAAAGGTTGATAAATGCCACCTTAAAGTTAAATAAATATGTAGACAAAAAATAAATGAGTGGAAATGTGAACTTGCATTGCGGCAATGAACTCTTTGAAACTGAGAAACCCTTGTCTCTTGGAATCAGCAATAGCCCATACCTTTGGAACAACCATTTTTCTAATTGTTATTACAAAAAGTGAACGAATATGGGATAATACTAGCAGAGTCTCTTACTACACAATTGTATTGTATGTAGGCTGAAAAAAAGGTAAATACAATCAAATAAACAATAGCCCAATCATCAATAACTTTGGCCATAACATGAAACTGATAATATAAAGTTGTTCAAGCATTAACACATGGGTCTGATGAAGTTTGATTTAATCCAATTTTTGATCGTTAATGCAAGTACAACTACAAGATCATAAATCATGTGCTTCTATCTCAAACTCTTCAAGTATTTACCAATAAAAATATCATAATACAGTACAAGAGAAGAGAACCCATTCATGACTACCATCACTTAGATTCTATAATTGTAGCAAAAGCAACATTTTTCCATCATCAACGATAGGGTTTTCCATCTGACTACTTCAGTAACAATCAATGAAGACAATATAATAAAAGAGAAACCTCCACCATCACTAAGCTGAAACCTAACAACAAATCGAGCATAAGAAGCTCCTATGTAGCTAGATGAGGGGTAAACATCGATAGGTCTCAAATGAACAGAAAACGACACATTTCTGCTCTTGCAGCAAATGAAAAGGTCCATCAAACTTTAACAAAGTAATAATGCAACTCTATCTATCAAGCATATTGAATCATCATTTCAGATTATTTCAATTCGATAACAAATACTTAAATCATTAGTATTTAAATACACAGACTTCAAATTTACAGCTAAACTAATCAGAAACTGATAAACAAACCCTAAAACGACAACTCGAGATCAAAAGCCCTAAACGATCAAAACCTGCTAGAGTTCAGACCGGGAGAGGTTGGAAAGAGCGAAGAACTTGGTCGCATCGCTCCCCGTAATGCGTCCATCTCCATCTGCAAACAAACACAAATCAATCAAACGAGTTCTACAGAGATCTAACCACAATTTGTACCAAGAAACAGAAGAGTAGAGAAGTTGAATGAATGAAGGAACCTGAATAGATAAGCCGCAGGTGCGGATGATGCGAGAGAAGAATTGGAGAGGAGGTGAAGAGGATTCGAGTGAGGAGAGCTCCTTGAGCTTGCGATTGTGTATGGCGTTGGAGACTCGGCTTTCGTCCAAAACCCTAGCTATCTTCACTGTCAATTCTTGTTGCATCTCATCTTCTTCCTTCTCGAAACCTGCATCTCCACTGTCAACACAACAACAAGCAGCGAATGTAGCAACAAAGCTAACGATCCGCTCGGCGAAGGAAGTTCGTTGCTAAAAATCGAAGAGAGGAATTAGGGCTTTGGAGAAGGCGGAGAAGAATTGGAGAGGGGGTGAAGAGGATTCGAGTGAGGAGAGCTCTTTGAGCTTGCTCTTTTTCCCCAATTTTTTTCGCCAAATTTAAAGCGCGAAACTTTTGGAACCAGACCGCGAAACTCTCTCCACACATACGCACGTGCAAAACACGTGTTTAGCCACGATTTTAAACCGTTGGCAGTTCAAATCACGTTTGTGCCCACGGTTTTAGCCCGTTGGCCATTATAGCCACGGTTTTTAGCCGTGGAAAATGAACCCACGGTTTTAAACCGTGGCCATGGGGTAGTGATTATAGCCACGGTTTTAAACCGTTGGCAGTTCAAAACACGTTTATACCCACGGTTTTTGGCAAATAAAGCAACGGCTTAGAACCGTGGCCATCTACGTGTAGCTAAAAAGGCCTTTTGGTGTAGTGTAATTTATTTTATTTCTAACCCCCATTTTAAGTATTGACCATTAAGTCAACAACTTTGACTACTAGATTTCAATACTTCTTTGCAAATACTCGAATTACCCTCATGTGCTTGGCACATGAGGTTTAATTTTTCTTTTTTTCCCAAGCACGTGGCAAGTGAAATGTCAAAACTACCCTCACGTGCCAATCACGTGAGAGGTATCACACCCTTAATTGGTTGGCGCCACTCTAATCTCCGCTACCAGCAGGGAACCCCACCCCCCAAATAACAACATCACCAACACCACTCCCACCATCGCCTGCTACTGTTCGCCTTAAATCTCAAGCCACCCCCATCACTGAATGTCGATGAGGGGTGGTGCACCCTCTCCACACCTGGGTGGCCAATTCATCCTTTCAAGAATTTCAAAACCCTATTAATCGCCATCATTTCACACTTTCACCACCATCCCCACCAAAATCCTTATTTCTTTTTGATTGGGAAGGAGATTAAACAATCTGCAACATAGAAAACCAAAACAACCCAAATCAAAATCAATACTAGAGTGTGGTGCTTCTCTTTTTCTCAGTCTCTCTCACACACATTGAAGGAAGCAATTAGGGCAAATATTCGACAAATTGAAGAGCTAATATCTTCATGATGCAGTTTTTTTTCTCCCTATTTTGACCTAGTCCCATTGACCTGCACAAGTAATGCACGTGAGCCACAAACCAGCATGGGTGACCGATGGCACTCCGATGCTAAAGTCAAACAGGACTCTGAGGAAGGCGTAATGTTGTAACAGGGAATTTGTAGCGTGCCTTAGCTTACGAACCTCACGTCTTATTTATAGTGCAAGGAGTTCTGATTCTACCAGGCCATCGTAGGCATAGTTTAGGAAGGAGATTTTCATGGAGATCCCTTCCTAATTAGGAATCGTGGTGTAGGAGGGAAGTTTCATGTTAGTTCTGTACTCCTAGATGCGCGGGAGATAGTTCCCAATCTAAGAGCAATCTCTTTTCTTGTGACTTTGATGTGCTTAATAGTAGGCCAATTAACCATCGCTTGCGTTTTTCTGTAAGAAGGTTTTCTACTACTCCTCTTACCTTAAAGGAGCAAAACAACAAGGAGAAGTTCTACGTCCTGCCGAAAAGAAAGGCAGTTGATGTCATTAGGGTTTCCAACTTCATGCGTTGGTGCGATATGGGACAACTGGCACGTCACGCCTCTGTATCAAGAGTCACGCATTAAGTTGGAAGATGGGGCCCCTTCCAGGAAGAGGAAGGCTACTGGGTCCAAAGCTTATGTTTTGTCTGATGTGGAGGAGCCGTCTGAGACTCTTACCTCTTTCATGAGGAAGAGGTCTCACGTTAGAACCAATTTTTCTTCGGCACGACCTGTTTCGGTGAAGGGGGAGCCCAAGTTTGCTAGACCTGTTGAGGCGGGGACTTATGTTTTCGGCTTGGAGAAGGATTACCTGCGATTGGCAGGAGTTGTAGACAGGTCGAACCTTAGTGATGCGCAGGTCGAGGCTCTGAATGACTGTCTTGTGCGGGTAAAAATGGTTGCTTCCGCTAGTGCTGATTCACGTGAGGCCGCTCCGACAGAAGGCTCTTGTGAGGATTTGCCTAAGGTGGTAGAATCCGATCGCCTCATAGTTGCTTCACCTGATAGTGGCCGTGGTATCGGCCGTGTCTCTTGCAGTCTGCATTGCTCACAGTCTCGCTCTAGGCCTCAGTTAGAGGCGTTGGAAGGTCATTTGGATACTTCGCTGCCTTTTCTCCCTCCGGATCCCATTGAGTCGTCTCGCAAAAAAGGGTTTGTTGTTGTTGATAAGGGAAAGGCCATGGAGAAAAGTTTAAGGACGGTGGCGATCATGAAGGGTGGTGCCGACGTAGTCCTCGATCAGGGAAAGCTTCATCTGGGTGCACGTATAAGCCTATTTACACCGGATTTAGTGAAGTTGAGTTCATGGGTCTGGCACCAAGAGGTGGACGTAGAGTATGCTTCGAGGAAGCATATAAGCAGGCGTCACAGCTGGCTGATGGATCACGCTCCAAACATGAGGAGGATTTGTTGGAAGGGTGTATAGATAAGGGCTTGAAGTACCTTAAGATGAGTATGTCTCATTTGAGCCACGCAGTCATTTCTGGGACAGAAGTTGAGGCAGCTCGTGAAAGAGTATACACCTTGAAGCGTGTCTTCTCGCATATGCAAACGTTGTATTTTGATGCGCTCCATGAAATTGAGCAGCTTAAGAAGTAGGCCGAAGAGAAGCAATTGAATCGGTCAACCGTGGCCACTGAGGCTCAGAGGGCTCGTTTGGAGAATCTTGAGCGTGATCTAACAAAGGCGGTGTCCGAAAGGGACAGACTTAGGTAGGAGTTGAGTCATATCTGCCGAGAAGTCGAGGTTGCGCAGGAAGCTGCGGCTCTGAACTGATGTCTTTTGGTTAAGAGAAGGCTTCGAAGGAAGTCGACTGGGCTGCTGAGAAGCAATAGTTGGAATCTGATGTGGAGTTTTATGCTCGAGAAGCGAGGAAGGCTGAGGACCAGCTGGAATTGGGGCATCATGAACTTAGTGCCGTGAAAAGCAGTCTGGCCACATAGCAGTCTCAGGTCGACGCGTTGACTGAAAAGTTGGAGCTACTGAAGCGTAAACTTGTTGATGCCAAGGTGCGGGAGGAAGAGCTTCTCTAGAAACAAGGCAAATGTGAGTTTCGCTGGGTTGTACATGAACGGATGGAGCTGCTGGCGCTGATGAAAGAGGAACATCTGGAGTGGGATCTCAGCCATTATAAGATGTCGTATATGGAAATGTTTGTTACCTTGACGCCATCGAGCGAGGAAGACAGTTTGAGCTCTAATGTCCAAGCTGCGATGTGTGTGGACACAACTTCTGCTCCTTCTTCCACTCTTCCATTTTTGTACCCTCTCCTGATAAAGAGTGAACTTTGTGTGCTTGTACCCTTTTTGTCTTTGATCATTAATGAAATTATCCGTTCCGTACTTGTTGTCTATATTGCATTTTTTTCTTCATTTCGCCTTGTTGTCTTACTTTGGCATAGGCTGGTTGAATCAATAGGACGTTGACTGGTCTGTCTTACTCGGGGTCATCGCAGTGTAGTCATGTCGGTAGTGGGCATGTTTTGGACAATTTAGTTGGGGGTTGAGTCATCCGAGTTGTGCTCTGTCCCCAAGGTAAGCTGCTTGAGAGTTACCTTGCTTGTCTGACCGGTCAGTTGTAGCTGCTACTGTGAGCGAGTCGTGATAGCCGAGCGTGCGTGTCAAAGCGTTTGTGCCAAGTCAGACGTCGTAAGCTCAGGTTGGCATCCTAAGTAACTTTTATCTTGGCACTGGTCGTACGATCTTTGCATCAGCACAAATGGCATTAGCTTAACATTAGAATGTCAGTCCATTTGAGCATGAAGAGGCTAACTCAGCTAGATTCCCGTTTGGCGACCAAGCTGAAAAGTGGTGGTCTCGTGGCAAGCTGCCGGAATCAGTTCGGGATTGACTAGGCTCGCACTTTCCAAAATAATTTATGTATGAGCAGAGCAGACTACAGATTCAGAGAGTAAAGATTAGGCGACCAGGCTGAAAAGCAGTGATCCCGTGGCAAGCCGTCGAAATCAGTTTAGGACTGACTAGGCTCCCACCTTTCGAACCATCTACACCCTCCCCGCACAGTGGGGGCTACGAAGTCGAAAGAGGTTTGGCAACCAGGCTGAAAGTAGTGGTCCCGTGGCAAGCCATCCAAATCAGTTCGGGATTGACTAGGCTCCCACCATCCAAATTATCTAGTGCTCATGCCAAGCATGTGACATTGTATTGTTTGAATAATAGGCTGAGCCCACGGACCCGCAGAGGAAGGGTTAGGGTTTCATGCATGGTGTGTTGTGTGTACGACGTAGATTGCGCGGTGACATGTGTATAGCGTAAGTTGCGTAACGGTTGAGTATCAGTCACTCCTCCTCAATTGATGAGATTGCGTGCAATGTCATTAATTGATTGACGTGGTATGCATAGTTTCCTTGGGAACCGTTGTTTTCCAGTTTTCCATGCGGTATTCAATGCTTGACAGTTAATGCTTGAGTGCCCGCTTGGTGAACCATCATGTCTATATCTTTCGCAGAACTTATCTAATGTAATATCCTTGTTTGAAGAAGATGTTTTGGGTTTTCCAAAGGCTGAAGTTGAATCTCCGTCTCTGGAGTCATCAAATGTTCTGACATTTGCGCCGATCAGGCATAAAGATAGTTGTTGTTATGTGTGGTCACCTAATATGGGTGGGCACGTAGTTGATCCGATGATGTCTCATAATTTCTTCTCATATTTTAAAGTAGTGTGGATTCTCTACCAAGGGAGATGCCTTAGTGTTACACCGTACCACTTTTGCCTTCGTGTTCTCGAATCCCAATGCTAACCAATGGCTGATCGAAGTGTTAGTCGAGGTTTGATGTCTCCGGGTGTGGTAGTTCTCAGTCACACCTACCATCACATATAGGAAAAGTGGTCTTTCTTGGTAGCATTGTGAGACCGTAACTGCGTTGCTGTTTGTGGCCATCCTCATCTGCCTGCTTCTAACTTATTTGAGGAAGTTAGAAGGGGGGTCAGACGTCTCTTGAGGAAATCAGCAGCCCGTTGTGAGGTCTACAATGTTGTAGTACAAGGCTTTTCCAGGGTGATTTGATGGAGCAATCTGACTGCTCAGTCTTTCAATCCCTTATGCCACTTCATCTTTATATTGGGAAGGTATCAAGCATCTCCCATTCTCTTACCTTTGCTATCACTTGCAGATTGCTCATATCGGAGGGTTTACAAATCTTCGGCAGATGCTATCCATAACTAAATTGTCTAAGCGAGTATTTTACTTTAGTTCGCACTGTATTCAGATGCTTATAGTGCTCAGTCTTTGTATCCGCCTCAGGGCGTTCGTAATATGTAGCCTTTTGTATCTGCCTCAGGGCGTTCGTAATATGTAGCCTTTTGTATCTGCCTCAAGGTGTTCGTTGTTACATCTTTCCAATAATCAATAGAGTTTGTTTTTCGTAATTCTTCCTTTATTTCTTAAATGATTGAAAATTACATAAGTCCTTTAAGAGCTAAAACTCAATATTTACTATGGAAAGGGAAACAAACAACTTAAAACAAACTAACTGTTGAAGGAGAGAATTTGATATTGGCCTTGAAGTGGATTCGGGTTGCTCTCGCGGATCATTCGGCAGACTGTCAAGACGTTACATAGGTTACTGAAGAGTAAACCTTGTAGAGGGGCGGATCTCCGTGCTGATTAAATGTCGAGGGACGTGTTCCCGCTTACTATGGCCTTTTCGACTCGATGGGCAGAAGAGCTTGTTGCTCCTGTGCCGCTTGAAAGGGATGTCTCTACTATTTTTTTGGCCTTACACTGGGTCAGCCTGCTCTGCATGATGTAGCTGAATCTAGGAGCATTGTATCTGTTTCAGTGTGGCGTAGTGGCAACCTCGTGTCGTAGGTTGGTCTCAACGAATGGTTCCTTCGGAGTGGTTAGCAGTATACTTAACAAACTAGTAAAGGGTGGAGACCACTACTTCCATCTGGTGGAGCTAAGGTCTTCCTAGGATGAGATTGTAGGATGACGGTGCATCTACCACCATGAAATCCAGAAATAAGACTTTCCTAAGCTGTTGCGTGCCTGCTACCGTAGCGAACCTTATTTTTCCGACGAGGACACACTTCTCCATGCTGAATCCATTCAGCGGGTGTTCTGAAGAAGTCAGGTTTTCCTCCTGGAGGTCCATGTTGCAGAACGTGTTGTAGAACAGAACGTTAAGTGGACTTTCTATGTCAACTAGAGCACTCTTCACTTCCTACATTGCGATGGAAACACAGATGACCAAGGCGTCGTTGTGCGGTGCGCGGACTCGCGGACTCCATTGAGGTCCCTTTCAGTGAAAGTCAAAGTGGGAATGGGCTTTTGAACCCGTGAGTGGCAGATGTGCCCGTCCTCACTTGCGGATTGTGTTTGCATATCCAGTAGTGCCTGCTTGCGAGACCTGTATGACTGGTCTTCATTTGATCCAACTCCATGAAGGACGTATATTATCCCTGGAGTCGTCTTTTCTATTTCTTTAACTGATTTCACTCTGTCCTTTGTCTGTTCCATAGGTTTATCAAACTTCAGAAACTCTTTCAGTTTGCCTTCGTTGATCCAGTACTCAAGTTAATACCTCAGACTCTTGCAGTCGTTCGTGTTGTGGCTGCCCTCCTTGTGTTATGCGCAATATTTGTCGTTATCGTGCTTGGAGGGGTTTTCGCGTGTCTTTGGGGGCCACTTAAGTTCCTCCCAGCTTTTCATGGAATTAAATACGTCTGACAAGTTGGCACTTAGGAATGTCAGTGCTCTGGATCCAACGTAGTTAGATGATTTTTCCGACCAAAGTCCGGCCTGTTGTCTTTGCGCTTCCTTTTGCTCCATTCCTTGTCCTCGTGACTCTTTCCCTCATTCTTGTCCCTAAGGAAGGAAAACTTCCTGTCGCCTTCGGTTTCCATTTTAGCGATCCTTGACTCTTCCAGAGTGATGTCTCTGGACGCTCTTGAGGAGTTCCGTCATGTCCAGAAGGGGCTCCAAGGTGAGGTCCTCGAAAAATTTTCCCTCTTTGAGGCCCGCAGTAAAGGCCGTCATGGTTGTATCGTTGCTACACCCATCGATGAGGTTCAACTCGTTGTTGAAGCGTGTTACATACTCTCGGAGTGTCTCACCGGACCTCTGCCTTAGAGAGAGTATGTAGTGCGGGCTTTTTCTGAAATGCTGGCTTCCGACGAAACATGTCAGGAATTCATTCGTCAGTGTTTTGAAGGAGTTGATTGACTTCGGTGGAAGGCTGTGGAACCATATCAACGCAGGGCCTTTTAGACTGGTGGGAAAGGTTCTATACCTGACAGACTCGGATCCTTTTTTGAGGGTCATTACGTGCTGGTAATGGCGCATATGATTGAAAGTATCAGTGGTCCCGTCGTAGGAGTCAAGCTTCAAGGGAGTGAACTTCCTCGGAAGGGCCTCGTTCATTATCCGGTCAACAAATGATGGGATGAAGAGGCAATATAGTACGTATGAATCATGCGCCCTCTGCGGAGGGGGTTCCCAAGGCCGAGCCTCTCTGTCTTGGCGGTGAGCACAACGTTAGCCACACAACCTTCCTTAGTCCAATGAGAGCTAGCATGGGTTTGGCTCTCCTGCGCTTGCTCCCTATCATTTTATGGAGGCTGAGGTCCGTGATTCTCCTGATCTCCATTAGCAGGTGGTGGATTCTGTCACGTAAGAGTCTTCACCGCCTTGGCGATCTACTGTATTTGAGATGCCAACACATTGATTATGGGGTCTATGGTTACTGCCGTTGGCGTGGGAGCGTGAGTCGGCTGCCCGTGCACGATAGGAACTGCTGAATGAAGCGGTACAAGGACAACTTGAGCGTTGGACGTGTCCCCTGGTTCTCTATTGTTGCGTGACTTGGTGGTCACCATCTCTCTGAGTTTTGATAGGAGACGACGATTAGTGTAAAACTGGCGGACCGCAGTTGGGCGGGCTTAGAACCGTTTGGACCAGATTAGTGTTAGGATGACGCTTGAGGTCGTAGTTCCTCGAGATTATCATGACACGTGTACGACTCCGGCGTGTGACCGTTTTTATGTATCACCACTTCCAATGGTGGGCTTTCTTTCTCTCTTAGCGTAGGGATTAGAAACTCATGGTGAAGGTGGTGAGTCTGCAACAAGGAAGAAGGGAATATATATATATAGAGAGAGAGAACGAAGGTGAGGCTAGGGAGGAAGTTGTGCCTTGCGTGTCTGTGAGATGATGGCTTTGTTTTGTGGTGGATGGTGTGAATTGGACAGAGCAAATATGGCGAGATAGCGGTTGTGTGTGTGTCTGTGACGAAATTAGGGAGATAAGGGTTGTTAAGAGGAAAAAAGAAGATGGTGGCTTACGGTCCTTTTATCGAGCGATAATCGCTGGCAAGGGATCGTGAAAGAGAGAGGCGTGAAAAGAGAGAGCGACTTTTCTTTACCCCCAAAAGAGATGAGAGGTTTTTGTGTTTGGCAAGAAAGAGAATAAATAGGTTTTGGTTTAGCTTGGGCTTAGGTTTAGGTTTGATTTACATGGGTTTTGGAATGGGTATCTATTGTTGTAGCACCTTTCAAATTCACCGAAACCGTCACTTTGGGCTTGTTCTTATAAATTCGCCGCACTAACGCAATTTCATCGTTTAAGCTGCAATTCCTACAAAATATGAAAACGAAATAATTAGAATAAAATAAAATATTCGAAACACTAACACATATAAATTTAAAGAAATTTGAAGTAATAATTTTGTGAATATCATGTACCACAAAACTATCCATAGTTATATTGTATTTTGTCTACATTTCCATTCAATCTTATCCCATTGACACATTTCCCTGGGCCTAATTCAAGTAAACCTACATAAATTGATAAATAGGTAGGGAGATAGATTAATGTGAGAGGGACTAAATGGTCGCCGGTAAGATGAAGATCAAAGCTGAAAAAAATGAGACATTGTATAAGCCAATTTGGAACATCTCAAAAGGCTCAATTTGGACAACTAATGAAGAACCACTACCACCACTGCAACTCTGTGACTCCTCCCTCTCCTCTCTATTTTCTTTTCTGCCACCACATTCCACTACAATGCAAATCTACCCCAACCTCCACCTGCTCTTCATCATCAGCTCACCATACCCACCCCTTGTGACACTGCCATCATCATCAACCCACCACCTTCAATTGCATAAAGCCTACCACCACCACAACTCTCAATCGAATTCTACCCAACCAACACCATTTACCCCACTCCCAAGCTTCATCAATCTACAATTTAATACAACATAGTATGAGAAGATGAATGTCTTCTTTGATCTATCAACCCCAAAATCCCTGAATTTTTTGTATGTTTCATAAAGTATAAGAAACCTATCATCAAAATCTCATTTTGATCAAATCGAAGAAATCCCACCGAGCCAAAAAAACACCTGAAAGTAGCCAACAAAGAAAAATTTTGTATAAATAGTGCAAATTTCGAGAAAAATTGCATACATAGTGCAAAATTTGAGGTAAAAAAAATGAAACACTGACCTAGAAGATGAAACCCCTTGCGTGAGAGACACCAAGAGACATTGCGAGAAGAGATCACTTTTGAGATGACCAAAACGCTAGAACATGAGTGAGAGAAGATGGAGTTGTGTGAGAGCACTCTCCCATCAACAGCTGACCTTGTAAACAGACACTCAAAATCCTTTAATCCTTGAATCGAAGAGATACTACAACCCAAGATAAATTCTTGAATCGAAGAGAATATCAAAAGGGAAAAATCGAAGAGATTTAACCTACTCAACCTTTCAAATTTCAATTTCAGAATGTAAACTATAGTGGATGGAAATCCTCTGCGTGATAAAGAAGAAGAGATGTGTGAGAGAAAACCCGAACCCATGTCGTGAGAGAAGAGAGGTTTGTTGTGTGAAAGCAGATGGATCTGTTGGAAGACATGAGAAAGAGCATTGTGTTCGAGTGTGAGAGAGCGTTCTGCTCAAAGTGAGAGCTCTTAGTGTGAGAAAGAGATCGTGATAGTGTGTAAGATAGATATTTTACATGCTGTTTTGGCCATTGGATGGTTTAGACTAAAAGAGATCTTGACCATTTTTTATCTTCAATTTCTTAGTATCATTGAACATGAAACACCTAGCCGATTATCTTCAATTTCTTAGTATCATTGAACATGAAACACCTAGCCGATATGGCCGATATGTAAGATAGAATGGTCAAGATTCTAAATTTACATATTTGACTTTGCAAGGAATCCAAAATCACAGTCCAACCACTTATATCATCCTTGATCCCACTTTTTTCACATTTCCTTTTAATCACCTCTGTCATCCTCCTATTCTCAGCGTAGATTTAGCCTCCTCCACTAGCTAACATTACATACAACCAAGGAATGTGATATAGAAAAATCTCGCGAAATTTCAACGAAATTTTCTTTTTTTTAAATTAAGAAAAAGGGCAAAATAAAAAGTTACATTTTTTCGAGGATTTATTTTGAAAAATTTTGAGATTTTTTTTGTAAATTTCGTTTTTTCGTAAAAATACAAAATCCAGCTACCAAAAATTACATTTTTTCAAAAAAATTTCAGAGTTTTTCGTCAATTTCAGAGTTTTTTCGTATTATCAATTCTTCTAATTATTTATTGATTTTTAAAACTACCCCCTAATTTTCTAATTATCATTTCTTCTAATTATATATTGATTTTTGAAACTACCGCCTGTTTTTCTAATTATATATTGATTTTATATTTGTTTCATTTCTTGGTATTTAGGCTTTATTTAATATGTTTAATACATTTATTTACTTGTATCTATTTTTTTTACATTTTCATATACCCTCAAAATTCATTATATATATATTTATTATTTTTATGCATCCTCGAAATTTTTATGTTTTCTCTTTATAGACCGAAATATTTCGTAAAATTAGGATACCGAAATGAACTTGAAAAACGATATCACAATCCTTGCCTACAACTAGTCGTGAGTGCTGGTTACGCGTGAATAAAAATATGTATTTCATGTTATTTATTTTCATGATTAATTAAATGCAAGATTTTTCTATCCTTCAACGATTTTGCATTGAATCTATATGCATCGAGTAAGTTTTGATTGACACAAAAATGAAATAGTGTTAATACTTGAATATTGTGCATTACTTATTTGATTACGTGTTAGGTGTATAAATTTTTTTTTTATGAAGTGGATTGTACAGTCACACACCCTTAAATATTAAATGGTTTAAATCAATATAAATGCAATAAAAATATGTGAGGAAGTGGTGGAAGCTTCAACCACCCCTCACCTTAATTAGTTGAGCAAGTTGTCTATTTTTTATGCTTAGTGAAGAAGCAAAGATAAGAGGATGTGGTGGAAGGTTTCCACCTCCTCAAGCTGCTCCCAACTGTATGGACAACTCACAATAAGCTTTTGAATTATTGTTTTGCCGCATCTTTCACCTCTTCAATGGCCTATATAAGGACCCATGAGGGCCTTAGTTATAAGCCCACGAGTACTTGGTAATCACCCCTAGTAAGACTGAGTTTGTGAGAGGTACCCCATTTATATCCGAAATTTGTTTCGAAAAATCTGACATCGGATTCGCTTTGTTTTGTTTGAGTTGGAATTTCATTGTTTATTTGTTGGGGTTCTTTTCAAGTTTTGTATTTGGGTTTCTTTCGAAAAAACCAATTTGTAGAGGGTGTTTGTAATCTGTCTGTAATTTGAATCGGAAAAAACCAAAAATACTTCGTTATGAAGGAAACATCTGGTAGTGTTATGGAAAAAGTTGAAAGATAAGTATATGACGAAGACCATACAAATGTAGCTCTTCCTCACGAAACAACTTTTTCGGATGAATATGAGACCCGAAATTACTTTATTAGAGCACTTAGATGAGTTCAATAGGCTTATTGCCGACCTATTGAATTTGAAAGAAGATGTTCTAGAGAATTATAAGGCTTTGTGTCTTTTGAATTCCCTTTCAGAAGAGTATGAACATCTCGTTACAACTTTGTTAACGGAAAAAGAATAGTTGAATTATAATGAGGTTGCTACAACGTTGCTCGATTACATATTCAGGAATAATGATCTCAAGGTCTATAGGGATGCAACGTCTGAAGTATTGATTGCGAGAGAAAGAAGATCAAAGTCAAGAAGAAAATCTGTAGACAGAAGGCGTTTGCCGAAGAACGAATGTGCCTACTGTCATGAGAAGGGTCACTGGAAGATTGGCTGTGAGAAATTAAAAATGCAATAGAAAAAGGAAAGAAAAAATCAGATGCCAATGTGGTGCACAATTTGGATGAAGATGAGAATAAGGATGATGCATATTCGTTGTCTGCAACTTCAACATTGGTGAGTCATTCTGATGAATGACTGCTTGATTTGGATTCTACCTATCATGTGTCATCGTAGGGACTAATTATCTATCTAAATAACTTTAGATAGATGGATGACAGTGTTGTCTGTATAAGTAACGACGAACCTTGTAAAATTACAAGGATAACTAAAATCAAGTTGAAGCTACATAATGTACATGTTCGGATTTTGAATGATGTTTGGTATATACTTGATTTGAAGAAAAATCTCATCTCCATTAGTGTTTTAGAGTCCAAAGGTTACAAGGTTGTGGTAAAATATGGAGCTCTAAAGGTCATTTCTGGTGCACTAGTTGTTCTGAAAGCTATTCAGAAGGGTAACTTATACTTCTTGCAGGGGAGTAGAGTTACAGGTAATCGGAAAGTTCAATTTGGTGGAGCAACTTGTATGGTTGAAGGCCTTGTAGATGTTGTTTATGGTGAAGTTATTGATAGCTCTAAGAATGTCTGTTTGGATAATTCGAGAGTTTGACATTTGCGTGCAGGTAGTAAATGTGAGAATGTTCTACATGAGTCGTCAAATAAACATATGGTAGAAGATATGAAGCTTTGTAACATGGATGTTTATGAACACTGTGTTTATGGAAGTTTTGATTCGAAACTCCATCCTAGTCAAGGTGGAGTTGGTTTGTTAGCTTTAGCATGTGCTAGTATATGGCACCTTCGGGTGTATGGCGCATATGAATGTGTTTGAAGAATTGAATTTTGTGTTTGTGTTTTGAATACGCGACATCTGTTTGTTTGTGTTTGTTGGATCGGCTTAGATTTGTTAAATCTTCACCGAGGTGGAGAATTGTTGAAAAACAGGTGAGAAAATGGTGGAAGCTTCTACCATTCCTCACCTTAGAGGAGCAAGATGTCTATTTTTTATGCTTAGTAAAGAAGCAAAGATAAAAAGAAGTGGTGGAAGGTTTCCACCTCCTCAAGCTACTGCCAAACAATGAGCTTTTGAATCATTTTTTGCCGCCTCTTTCACCTCCTCGAGGGCCTATATAAATACCCCATGAGGGGCCTTAGTTAGAAGCCCATGAGTATTTGGTAATCACCCCTAGTAAGAGTGAGTTTGTGAGTAGTACCCCATTTATATCCGAAATTTGTTTCAAAAATCTGACATTGGATTAACTTTGTTTTGTTTGGGTTGAATTTTCATTAATTTATATGTTGCGGATCTGTTTGGGTTTTGTATTAAGATTTCTTTCGATAAACCAATTTGTATGGGGTGTTTGTAATCCGTCTAAAATATGAATCTGAAGCAATAAAATTTTTTATTTTTGGTGGACGCAGGCGACTTTGTCGAACCTCATATATTTGTTGTCTTCCATTTTATTGTCTCTCCAAACTCTAACCCTTTAATTCATCCCATCAAAACCACTTCTCCTAGTCACCTGGCTTGGCTCAGACCCTTCACACCCATCCATCCTCCTCAACTCTCACATTGACAGCGTCCTAGCTGAGCCCTCCAAGTGGTTGCATCCCCCTTCGCCGCAACTCGAACCCCAGATGACAAAATCTATGCTAGAGGATCTCAGGATGACAAATGCATTGGAATGCAACACCTCAAGGCCATTCGGGACCTTCGGACGAAAGGGTTCAAGCCCATTAGAACAATTCACATTTCCTATGTCCCTGATGAGGAGATTGGGGGGTTTGATGGGCCCCCCAAGTTCGTGGCTTCTAAGGAGTTTGTAAAGTTGAATATTGGGTTTATGCTGGATGAGGGGCAGGCTTCGACGAATGAGGTGTATAGAATGTTTTATGCAGATGGATCGCCGCGGTGGTTGATTGTTAAAGTTGTGGGGACTCTTGGGCATGGGTTGAAGATGTTTGATATGGGGCACTGGAGAATTTGATGAAGATTGTGGAGCTTATGACTAGGTATAGGGAGAGTCTGTTTGATTTGGTGAAATGACAGATTACAGTGAGAATGATGCTCTGCCCTTTTCATTGTTCTATTGCTGTTTATATACAAGCTATTCTGCCAATATAAGCAACTCCTAATCACCCTAACAATCTGCTAACTTCCTTATACAAAGCAATCATCCTAAAGATAATCTTTACAATAGCATAATTTGAGAGCATAATCATGAGAATATTCTCAATACCATATTCAATAGCATGATCATGAGAATATTCTCAATACCCCCCCTCAAGTTGGTGCATGGATATCCCGTATGCCCAACTTGCGAAGTAGATACTCATATTGTCGTTTGCCCAACGCTTTTGTGAAAATGTCAGCGAGTTGCGCATTGGACGGGACAAAGGTGGGATTGATATTTCCAACAATAATGTCATCACGGACAAAGTGACAATCGACCTCAATGTGTTTTGTCCGTTCATGAAATACGGGATTTTGAGATATATGGAAAGTCGCCTGACTATCACAATGAAGAGACATAGGACGTGTATGGGGCATCTCGAGGCTAGCTAAAATAGCTTTTAGCCATTTTAACTCACATGTAGTCATAGCCATAGACCAGTATTCCGCCTCTGCAGAAGAACGAGAGACTGTATGTTGCTTCTTCGTCTTCCAAGATACCGGCGAGTTCCCAAGAAACACTAACCACCCAGTGAGGGACCGCCTAGTCAATGGGCATCCGGCCCAGTCAGCGTCACACCACCCATGTAACTGCATGTCACACTTAGTACTCAAATGTATACCTTGACCCGGATTACCTTTTAAGTACCAGACCACCCGCAAAACAGCTGCCCAGTGGTCTGCCCGAGGACGTTGCATAAATTGAGATAAAACATGAACACTATAAGATAATTCGGGTCGAGTAAAACACAAATAAATTAGCCGCCCCACCAAGCGACTGTAAGGCTCCGGATCAGCGAGCTCTTGACTCGTAGACAAGGCGAGTCGGTGATTTTGTTCCAGTGGCACTGCCGCGGGCCTTGCCCCTAGCAATCCGGCCTCATAAATGATGTCAAGCGCATATTTCTCCTAGGGAAGTTTTATATTCTTCAGGATATGCCTAAAATTTCCAAAATTTATGTTTAAAGAGATTACTTTTTGAAAATAGTTAAATATGCTTAAAAAAAGCAAGAGAATATGAGTGTACAAGATCTCCAGTGAGAGATAAGAGAACCATAAAGTTTCCCCAATTTACAATGAGTTCGTTGAACTCACATCTTTAAGGAAATTCTGGTAGGATTGTTTACATAATACAAGTATTGTGTATATTCTTAATCATCTCGATGAAGTTTGTCTATAATTTACATTTAAGATATCAAACAACTTTTTCCGAATTTTCTTGAACTTCCATTGGTAATAGTGTAGCTATCCTTGCATACATTTATGGATGACACTGGTTTAGGTGTGTTAAGTATCTCATTGATCTCTACTATGTGCTAAAAGAGTGAAATTTCAAAGCATTATATAGGCATATGCAGGCTGCTACAGACATTCTCAAAATTTGACCTCGTATTTCTATCTCCGTATTTGGTGCAATTATATGTAAGAATACGATTTTCCAAACACTGCCAATATGGCTGTAACCTGCATTCAACATGTATTGTTAATGATAAGAATCAGCCATTTTCAGGGATTTGTAATGAACATGCAATGCAACCTTCCGAAGCTGAAGCAGGGTTCGATGTCCATCTGCCACCAACAGCAGATCCAGATGCATTGAAGTGGGGAATCGCAAATGATTGGGCACCAGTTTTTCGGAACATGACATACCAGGTGAGGCAATTGACATCTCTCTCTCTGTTTTTCTCTTTTTTGTTGCTTCTTTCCCAGGAATATAATTCTAAGCACCCCCCCGCACCCAGAACAGAATTGGAGCAGATGAATAGTGTTAGATAAATAGAATACTCTCAAGCTCTATGCCTTCGATAAATGATGTAGACACTGATTGATCTTTTAAGTGTTGGTTTTTGTTAATTTTTTTTATTGCTATTCATATGAAAGCTTATGGAAAAAGGACCAACTCGGGAATACATGGGCCGCAGTCTGATGTCTCCAACCAACGATTAAAACCCATGGTGGTCTGTTTTCAAGAGTGCGATTAACAAGGCCGGAGGAACACTTGCCAAAGGTGTACCAGCTGAGTTGGTAGAGGTGTGACGGATGAAATCACACATCACTAATTCGAACCCGAGCCAGCAGCATGGGGTGGGTAGGGTTAAGGGAAAAAAAAACCCTGAAATTTTGGCTTCTACAACTGGTGCTCGATATATGAGACAAACAGGAATACCCACTTTTGCGTTCTCTCCACTGAAAAATACTTCGATCCTGCTTCATGAACACAATGAGTTTCAAAACTTCCCATTTTTGATTCTCTGTTTTCTAATAGCTCGGATTTGAAAGCTTACTGACACATCTTGAATGTTAAAATTCAACCATTATGCACAGTTCTTGAAGGATGCTGTCCTTGAAGGGGATTGAAGTATACGATTCTATAATCTCCTCCCTGAGTTCATTTGAGGGAGCTTCAAGTTCATGATCTACACTACCTTGAACTGCATGTGATCAATTATGACAACTAGAATGCTGCAATGTTCATGACCATGGCTATGCCCCTTGGGTGCTCATTCACCTACCCCTTGCTTTCTGTGGATGTGAACATTTGTACTATATGTGATTATGTTGTGTTCCTAGCATGTACCAGTATTTTGTTCATAATAAAACGTTCTCAGATACACATCCTGAAAATAATTTTGTATATGTTCATATATACAGTTGCAAACTAGTATTACTTTTCACGTTGGGTAAATTGAAAGGGGATGCGTTTTTCTGTATTCATTCTTCATTCTTATATTCCATCAGTTAGAGGCTCTATCTTTTTCTCTTTTCCCTCTGCTTGTCGCTCCGAAACAACACATCTATGAGGATTTAAGTTGTAAGTGTTGGAGTTTGTATAGCAAATAACTAGTAGTCCACATCTATTGTGTGAAGTCATCATAATGTATTTATAAGTGTTGATTTTCAATACTTAATAAATTATAAAGAAGCATTGGGCCTTGAGCTTATTAGCTATTGATAATAATATATTATATATATATATATATATATAAATCAAAGATAGAGCATTGGGTCTTGCTTTGGTGATTAATTGATTACAAGCCTTTGTCTTGAATTAAAAACGGATGTGTCTAATCAACACACCCCTTCTTCATTCAACAAATATAAACCGTTTTTACTCTTATATAATGAATAGAAAAACATGTTCTTCAATACAATATATTTTTTCCAGAGTTGTTCATTCATGTGCTAGGGTGTTGGTATTAGATAGTTGAATTCTGGTAGTCAGATGCCTAACGAACTACAACACCGAGTAGGAGCGAAATCTATCTATAGGACATAGCGTCTCCACTAGACTCTATCTGCAAATCAAGACATACCAACTCCGCCAATTCAAGATAGTGATTTCGCAAGCCTCTATCTGCAATACAAGTTAGTAGATTTTTATTTATTTAATTTGATTTCGTTGTAATCAATTTATAATACAAATAATATTTGTACTGTTACATTATTTATTTCAAATAAATTTATAAACTGTTTTAATTGTTCTCCAACAATCTATAGACAATCTTATGGAACAATCAGTGAATGACGTCAAATCCCATGTTGAAAAACCCGACAAGTTCAAGGGTATGGATTTCAAACGCTGGCAATAGAAGATGTTGTTCTATCTAACAACCCTGAATCTTTCTTATATTGTCAATGAAGATGTTCATGTTATTGAAGGAGATGATATTTTCGCAGATCAGTTTAATGCAATTGATGCAGGGAAACACAATGAGTTTTTATGTAGGAGCTATATCCTAAACAATCTTGATGATACATTGTATGATGTGTATAGTTCATACAAAACAACAAAAGAACTCTGGGAATCCCTGGAGAATAAATATAAAATTGAAGATGCTGGTTCAAAGAAGTTTATCATTGGAAAATTCTTAAAGTACCAAATGATAGACTCAAAGACTATTGTGAACCAAGTAGAGGAACTCCAGATTATGATCGTAGAACTTGCTGTAGAGAGAATGAAATTACCACACCAATTTGCAGTCAGGGCTATCATTGAGAAGTTGCCTCCATTTTGGAATGATTTCAAGATTCATTTCAAACATAAGAAGACTAATATGACAATGGAAGATATGGTTATCAAATTAAGGGTTTAAGAAAATCACTGCAAGAGTGAAGGAATAACCATTGTTGTTGAGGATGGAAACAAGTCCAAGCCTAAGTACAAAAGTCAGAAAAAGAAAAGCAACAAATATGATGGAAAACGTCCACACTCACATGCAGTTGTTCCTAAAGCGAAAAAATTCAAACAAATTAAATGTGCATGTTGGGTATGTGGAAAGCCTGAACACAAGGCACAAAACTGCCGCTGCAAGAAGGAGAATCCTACTACAAGCAATAAAACCCAAGCCAATATTGCTGAAGACTTTGTTGGTGTTGTTTCTGAAGTCAATATGATGACAGATAGTAAGGATTGGTGGGTTGACACTGGTGCAACAAGGCACATATGTGGCAACCGAAATATTTTTGTCACTCACTCCTATCAATGGTGAAAAAAAGTTGTTCATGGGCAATGCATCTACTGCAAATGTTGTTGGAAAAGGGAAAATGGTCATGAAATTTACATCTAGCAAGGACCTTACCCTGATGGATGTGTTGCATGTTCTTCAAATTACTAAAAATCTTGTGTATGGTCCTGTTCTAAGCAAAAAAGGCTTTAAACTTATATTTGAATCTGACAAGTTCGTTCCCACTAAAGGGGAAACATTTGTTGGGAAATGTTACTTGGCTGAAGAGTTTTTTAAATTCAATGTATTAGTTTTGGATGTCAATAATAATATAAATAGTGCTTCTAATTATTTGCTTGAGTCATCTACATTATGGCATGATAAATTAGGACATGTTAACTTTAGATCTTTGCGTAGAATGGTTAATTTTGGTTTACTACCTAAATATACAATTGACAATATATATAAGTGTGAAACTTGTGTAGAATCGAAAATTGCTAGTAAATCTTATAAGTCTATAATTGAAAAATCAAATGAATTGTTGAGATTAATTCATATAGATTTGGGTGATTTCAAATCAAACCCAATTCGTGGAGGAAAGAATTATTATATTACTTTCATAGATGATTACAGTAAGTATTGTTATGTTTATTTACTATATACCAAATATGAGGCTTTGAATATGTTCAAGACATATAAAGCTGAAGTCGAAAATCAATTAAACAGGAGAATCAAAATTCTAAGATCATATAGGAAGAGAATATGACTCCAAAGCCTTTGTAAAATTTTGTGCTTCACATGAAATTATTCATCAAACAACTGCACCTTACACTCCCAACAGAATGGGTCACAGAGAGTAGAAATAGAACTTTGAAAAACATGATTATTTCCATGTTGAATAGTTTTGGGTTCTCGTTAAAAATGTGGGGTGAAGCCTTGCTTACTACAAACACCATCTTGAATAAAATCCCACCAAAGAAAAGTGATCAAACTCCATATGAAAAGTGGAACAAAAGACAACCAACTTATAAAATACTGAGAATATGGGGTTGTCTAGCAAAGGTTCAAGTGCCACTTCCAAAAGAGGGTTAAACTTGGGCCTAAAACGGTTGCCTTTGTATTTATTGGATATGCTAATAATAGTGCAGCATACCGATTTCTAGTCACTAAATCGGGAATTTCAGATATTCATACAAATACTATCATTGAGTCTAATGATGTTGAATTTTTTGAAAATATTTTTCCCTACAGTGATAGTTTTATTAGAAATAAAAGAAACTTACATGATTTTAATCATGTTGATGGCGGTTCATCATCCGATGTTCAACACAAAGACTTGGAATCGAATGAGTCTACACCGGTTGTCTAAGAACAGCAAGTAGAACCAAAGATAGGGAAAAGACTCAAGGTTTCTAAAGATTTTGGACCTGACTTTTTAACGTTTCTCACTGAGGGTGAACTACAAACCTACAAAGCAGCTATCACTTCTCCTGACTCTATTTATTGGAAAGAAGCAATAAATAGTGAAATTGATTTCATCTTACAAAACCATACATGGGAATTAGTAGATTTACCTTTAGGTTATAAGCCAATAGGTTACAAATGGATTTTTAAAATAAAGTTAAAGCCTGATGGTACAATAGAAAAATATAAAGCTCGTCTAGTAAGTAGCCAAAGGATACCGTAAAAAATAAGGGCTAGATTTTTTTGACACTTACTCACCAGTAACTAAAATTACATTCATTAGGATGGTAATTTCAATTGCTTCGGTTTACAATTTGGAGATACACCAAATGGATGTAAAAATAACATTTTTAAATGGTTAATTAGATCAGTGTTCTCAAAAGCGCTAGGCGGTGGGCGGGCAACGATCAGGTGCCTAGCGCCCAGGGGCCTAGGCGGTCTTAGGTTTTGTATTATAACTTTAATAATTTACAAAAGTTAAGCCTTATCAATTACATCCAATTTAATGTCAAGATACATATGCAAAATTTAAAAACATGAAAAATTAACAATCATGAACAAAATTTATTAAAACTGAAATGACTGAAGTTGGTCATGATGGGTACTTTATACAAAGTTGAATTTGTGGACAAATATCCAAACCTACTCTTTTATTTTTCTTCAAATTGCATGAATAATCTTAGTCATGTTTGATAAAATCTACATTACTAAAACTGGTTCCGACAGATCCTTTGAGAATTCCATTAAGTAATCATCATTTGCCACATTTAGACATATACTGAATAAAAAATAATAAAATTGTTTATTTCTAAAAAGAGGAAAATAAAATAAAATAAAACACAATCAACCTTATTAAAAAAAAAAAACTCGCCCAAACCGCCCAGACCCTGCCTAGGCCGCCCAGATCCCACCTAGACCCGCCTAGACTGCCCAGAACCTGCCCAGCCATTAATCTGAGATTTTTTCTACCGCCTAGGTCGATTTTAGAACACTGAATTAGATGAAGAAATCTATATGGAGCAGCCCGAAGGTTTTGTGGCAAAATGTCAAGAGAAAAATGTTTGTAAGCTTGTAAAGTTTCTTTATGGACTTAAACAAGCACCCAAACAATGGCATGAAAGTTCGATCATACAATGATATCACATGGATTTTGGATCAATGAATGTGATAAATGTATTTACATCAAGCAATTTGACTATGGTTCTATTATCATTGTATGTTTGTATGTTGATGACATGTTCATCATGAGACCAAACTTGGATATCATAAACTCAACTAAGAAAATACTGAGTTCGAGTTTTGATATGAAAGATATGGGTAAAGCTGATGTAATTTTGAGAATACGAATTCTAAGAAGTACAATGGCTACATACTTGCCCAATCACATTATGTGGAAACAATTTTGGGAAAATTTGGTCATTTTGATAGAAATCCGGCTAAAACACCTTATGATCCAAGTTGTCATCTTAAGAAGAGTAAGGGAAAAAATGTCTCTCAATTGAAATACTCACGGATCATTGAGATACTACAATACATTACAAATTGTACTAAACCGGATATTGCTATTACTCAATAAATAGATTGGCTAGATATACTATGAAACCATCCAAGGACCATTGGGTAGCTTTGGTCAAAGTATTGTGATACTTGAAGTTCACAATCAACTATGGATTACATTATACAAAATATCCTCCAAATTTATAAGGATATACTGATGCTAATTGGATAGTAAAACTGCGAAATCCACAAGTGGATATGTATTTACACTTGGTGGGACAGTAGTGTCGCGAAAATCACAAAAGCAAACGTGTATAACACGTTCTACAATGCAATCTGAATTTATAGCTTTAGATCATACTATTGAAGAAGCTGACTGGCTTAGAAATTTTCTAGAAGATGTTTCGTTATGGCCTCAACCTGTGATTACTATATGTATTCACTGTGACTGCATGATAGTCATTTCACGAGCAAAAATTAACATTTACAAAGGCAAGTCTAAGCACATAAGGCGACGACATAACACTATAAAATAATTGCTCAAAACTGGGATCATTTCCATTGACTATGTAAAGTCAAAGGAGAATACTGCAGATCAACTTACAAAGGGTATACCAAAAGAGCAAGTGTTAAAATTATCGAGGGGAATGGACTTAAAGTCAATCTAATGAGCAGTATACCTGGCGGAAACCTAACCTAGCCAAATAAAATTCCAAGGCCTAGGTTCAAAAAGGCAAACTAGTTAGGTGAAACTCAAATAATAGAGTGTACACACTTACTCATTCCTATGATAAGAAATGTATACTATATGTGATGGTCAGGGTGAATATTTATTTATTTTTAGAAGACACTAATCTCTTGAGAGATAAGATGAATACAACAGGGTATTAATAATCTAAGATGAATACAACATGGTATTAATAATCTAAGTGTCACCTATATGGGAATAAATGTGTGCTCGCATTTATGAGAACGATATGGCTAAATTCTCTAAAGCTCTCATGAATCCGGGATTTGTTCAAGACCAAAATGAACACAACCTATGAAATGAACAATGTGAAGGTATGATATGTGACATACTCATTGTTTTGATTTACTAAACATGGTGTTTAATTTAATGTCTCCTAAACACACCGCGTCACCGATAAATCCGATAAGTATTCACTATGGAAGGTTTAAGTCCAAAATACACCTCTTCCAATGCAAATCATGTCTAAGTTTCTCTCCAAAAGATAACTCTATATATTTACAATACAAATGTGAGGTATTGTTGGAGTTTGTATAGCAAATTACAAATAGTCTCACATCTATTGTGTGAAGTCATAATAATGTATTTATAAGTGTTGATTTTCAACACTTAATAAATTATGAAGAAGCATTGGGCCTTGATCTTATTAGCTATTGATGATAATATATTATATGTTGATTACAAGCCTTTTTGCACTTCAAGCCTTTGTCTTGAATTAAGAACGGATGTGTCTGATCAACACACTCCTTCTTCATTCAACGGATGTAAACCCTTTTTACTCTTATTTAATGAAGAGAAAAACAGGTTCTTCAATACAGTATATTTTTTCCAGAGTCGTTCATTAATACCTTCATATCTGATAGAGAAAGACATTCGGTAAATTCGCCAGAACCAACACCCTTGTACTAGGGTGTTGGTATTAGATAGTTAAATCCTGGTAGTCAGACGCCTAACGAACTATAACACCAATAGGGGCGAAATCTATCTACAGGACATAACGTCTCCACTAGCCTCTATCTACAAATCAAGACGTACCAATTCCGCCAATTCAAGATAGTGATTTTGCAAGCCTCTATCTGCAATACATGTTAGTAGATTTGTTTATTTTATTTTATTTCGTTGTAAACAATTTATAATACAAATAGTATTTGTATTGTTACATTATTTATTTCAAATAAATTTATAATTTGTTCTGATTATTCTCCAACATTAAGCATGATGGAAACTAATTATTTCTCCCCCTTCACTTAATTCCATTAAGATATTTCTAAATAATGATCTCAACACCTAGATTAGAGAGATCTTACAACTTGATTCTTATGGATGTATTGCAAAAGAGTTTTGAGAAGGTTGTTTAGAAGTTTCAGGAGCTTTAGTAACAATGACGGGGTATGGGTAGCTTGATTACCCTTCCAAAGGGAATTCATACTGACGTAGTTAAGAGAGCTCAATGCTTCAAATGTCTATGTTATTTCTCCCAATTCTGAATTTCTTGGTGTTGAAAGCTCAAACTCAAGCTTGTCCATTGGTTGTCTAGAACAATCTTGATTTGAGGGTTGGCACAACACCCTTTTAGGCGATTTTGACAATTTGTTCATCTTTCACCCAATGTTACTATTCATCTCAACGGTTGGTCCATACCCAACTAAAGGAACATAAAATAAAATTACTTAATCAACAATCTTTATGGCATATGACAAAGGATGAAGGGAGTTTCATCTTGCTATCGATCTGCTCGATGTTGGGAAAGTAATTAGGGGTGACTTTGACCATCTAAGCTAGAGATAGATGGTGTTTTTTGACAACCAATAAAGTTCATAAACTTTCTTATGTTGAATTTAGTTTCTATTATTTATGTAAATAGATCTAATAGTCAACTAGATCATTCTATTGCTACTGGTTTTAGGACTTAAAATGTTTTTTAGACTTAGTTTACTTCACTTTAATAAAAGTAGTGGTCTGATAAAAAAAATATTTTATGCCATGATACATATATAACTTGTTTGATGAGCATACATCATACCACACTTTCTAGGATACAGAAGGCTTATCAATGGTTCAAACCACACTTGGTTGATATAGAAGGGGTTAGTACCCGTTAGGTTACAATCTTTCTCAGAATTTTACCTTATAACACTCATCAACCCATGAAAGGATGGCATGGTGTGTTTTTCATACTTCATTCTTCTTCAAAATTTATTCGATAGTTTTTCATTATTCCATTCAATGTTTTTTTTTTTTGGTTTCATCATACACATTGGGATGTTTTATCAAATACACATTTCATCCACAAAACAAATACATAGGGATGTTTTATCAAATACATGTTTCACCAACAAATACATTGGTGAATGTCAGTTAAAATATAAAATGAAATGTTTCATCAAATAGTATAACTGTTGAAAAGTACGAGAGATGGTGGTGTAATACGGCTGAAGCTCCTATCACCTCCTCAAGTGGCTTGGCTTGAAGTTTGTGGAAGATTTTGAGACAAACTTTGTTTTTCTTAAGGATTAAGTTAAGAAGAAAGCAGTTTGAATAAGTAAGTGACGTGCTAGCCACTGTTGTTGACTTTGGTTTGCTTTTTAATAATGAAGCAAGGAAGAAAGGATGTGACTTCTAACCTCCTCAGTTCCTCTATAAATAGGGACTAGGTCCTTAGTTGAATAACTTAAAGCTAGTTTATGAAATGTGAAGGTCATTGTGAAGTTCGGGGCGAAAACCATCCGTTTGAGAAATTCGAAATATGTTTCGTTTGTTTATTGAATTTCCATTTATTTGGTTTGGGTTTCTTTCTAGAAACCAATTTGAGAGGGAATTTGTATTCTGTAATATCTCATTTGAATAAATCCCTCAATTTAATTTAGCCTCAAAAGATGTGAGAAACCCAACTCGAGACTGTTTGTTAGTTGGGAAATCTGTACAATATGTTCATTTGTTCATCAAATTTTCAATTGTATGTTTGTCGGATTTTCATTTGTTTTGTCTGAGATTTTGATTGGTCTCTATTTGTGTATTTGGTTGGGGTTTTGTATTTGAGTTCCTTTTGAAAAACAAATTTGTACGAGGGTGTTTGTAATCTAAATTTGTGGTATTACGTAAATTTGTTGGCTCCACTATTAGTTGTTCTCATTTTGATATTTAACAATCTTCCCCGTACAACATAACATCATTTTTCTTTATTGAAATATGTAGGGCTTGCACTCAACATAGCCAAACCCAAGTCCAAGAATGATTCATATCTACAAGAAGGAAAGTACAAGAATAGGAAAGTATAAGAATAGAAAAGTCCAAATAGTTAGAGAAGTAAGTCGGAATATGAAAGTTAGAATAGGAAAGTCAGGATAAGACTCTATTTTGTATAGGAAATTTTAAGTTTCATGTTTCCACAAGGTTAGTTAGAAGTTAGCTTATATAAGCTTGTATTCAGTCAAGGAATAAAAAAATAATAATACAATTATAGAAATATTTTCTTTACATGGCATCAGAGCTTATTTTCTACAAATAATACAATTCAACAGTCATGATTTCTTCATACCAGAATTGGAGAGTCATGCTGACCACACTACAAGAAATCTATCTTTTACCAACAAAATTATTGCTACGAAAATTGATTTCCTTGTTAATATTGTAGCATTGTCAACGAATAAAAAATTTCCTTTAAAAAGCCATAAACTTGTTACTGTTTTCCAACAAAATATATTTTGTAGGAAACATTCCTTGTTAAATAGGTGGCGGGAAACATTCCCTCCAAACCCGATTTCTCGCCAGATTGATTTAACAATGAAGTTATTTTTATGGCCACAAAATACTTGTTCCTTGGTAATTATGGCATCATCTGGAATGAAATATTTTGTTGCTAAAGAAGACTAAATTTAACAACAAATCACTTTCCTTGTTAACGAATATTAAATCTTATTCATCCCTCTTTAGTAAGGAAATATGTTTTCCTAGACAATAATCACATTATTAGTAATGATTCGGTTCATTGATAATGATTGATAATTTTTTCCATTAGGTTTTTTCTTGTTAAAGCTCGTTTATTAATTTATAGCAACAAAGTAATATTTCGTTGAGAATTGTCACACTATTGGCAACGTTTTTTATTTTGTTGGAAACAATATCTTTTTTAATGAAATCTTTGTAGCTATGAAATAAGATTTTGTTAGTAATTATAACATTGTTCATAACAAATTGTTTTCTAGGTAAAAACTTATAATTATTTTCATGGAAATTTGTTTCTCATTAAAGTTCACTAACTATTTTATAGCAACAAGTCATTATTTTGTTGGAAATTGGTATACTCACTACAAAAAATGTTTTATTTACTAACAAATTTTATTTTCCTTGTTAATATGTTACTATTTCTAACAAAAATAAATTTCATTGAAAAAACCATATAGTTGTCACTTTTTGTAACCAAATCTATTTTGTTGGCAACTTTTCTTTGTAAAGAGGTGGCAAAAAATAGTCATTCCAAAACCAATTTCCCACCAACATTATTTAGCAACAAAATATTTCTATTTCAACGAAATTTTAGTTTTTTAGTTATAATGACGTCATTTACAATAAATTATTTCATTGCTTATAAATATTAATATTATTGACAAACATTTTCTTAGTAAATGCACTATAACACTTGTTTGTGTCTCTTCAACAATGAAACTAAATTTTTTCTAGTTAATTACCACGTTATTGCAAAGATTTATTTGGTTACTTATAATGAAATTTTTTTCATGAAATGTTTTTATATAACCAATTTCAATAACATATAGCATTGAAATGCTATTACTATTTTGTTGCTAATTATAATGGTGTTATTGTGAAATTTTTTTCATTGCTAAAAGTGGTAGATATTTAACATAAATCTTATAATCGTGAAAATATTTAGTTCAAATTTATAGTGACGAAATATTATATATTGGTCTCTATTATATACGTAGCAATGATTTTTTTCATTGCAAAAAATGAGTAATTTGATTTAATAAGTTATAAAGTTGCTTCACACAACACAATTATTCAAATAGCTCAATTGGTAAATATTGCAACAGATTTTACTATAGGTCAGGAGTTCGATTCCCGTTGAGCCTAAATATAAATATATTATATATGGAATTCCATAGTGGGGTCTTATCATCAAGAGTGGTGTCCTTAGAGTTTGGGAGGTAGTGGGTGGTGTCCTTAGAGTTTGGGACCTAGATTAGGTCGTCTCTTAGACAACTTTAATATATAATTTTTTATTGAAAATAATTTCCTTGGTAATTGGTAACGATACCGATGACAACTTTCGTTGATATTCATGCATTTTACCAACGAAAAAGTTCTATGATAAAGGTTGTTACCTTTGCCAACGACAATTTTCCTTAATGATTTTAAGATTTTTCGAGAAATATTTTGTAGGTAAATAAAATAGTTTTTGCAACAAACAATTTGTTGGTAACGATATTTGATTTTTACCAACGAATTTGCTTGGTAGTTGTCAATATTACCAACAAAATATTTTCTTGACTTAACATCCCTTTTACCAACAAAAACTGTAATTCCTTGGCAAATACCTTTAGCTACGGGGATGCCTCCAGGAACCCAGTAACAAATTTTTTTCCTTGTTAAAAGTAGTTTTCAACAAATTTTGAGTTTTGTCAAGGACATTTTTTCTTGAAAAATGCCTTAATTGTTGTAATGCCACTCGAATTGAACCATTAGCCGTTCACTCGACAATCGTGATTTCTTCATAAAAAATTTTTTTTTCGGAATTTTATCTAGAATCATCCAGAAATATCCAAAATTCGACAATCATGATGCTTTGAGACAAACCATTAGCAGCTTCACTCGACATTCATGATTTCTTCTCCAAATTGGACTTCAGAGTTTTCTCCAAGCTGCACATTTCATCTACGTCTGCATGTCCAGCTTGCGGGGGTGTATTAGAATATATAGAGCTTGCACTAAACATAGCCAAGCCCAAGTCCAAGATTGATTCACATCTATAAGAAGGAAAGTACAAGAATAAAGAAAATACAAGAATTGGAAAGTACAAAAATATGAAAGTACAAGAATATGAAAGTATCAGAATATGAAAGTATAAGAATATGAAACTTAGAATAGGAAAATCCAAATAGTTAAAAAAGTAAAGTCGGAATAGGTAAGTTAGAGTAGGAAAGTCAGAATAAGACTCTATTTTGTATATGAAGTTTTAAGTTTCCTGTTTCCACATGGTTAGTTAGAAGTTAGCTTATATAAACTTGTATTCAGTCAAGGAAAAAAAAAACAATAATATTTTTTACATTCTTTTCAATCAATGAAATGAAAATTTGAAGAAATGAATATGCATTTGCTAGTCTTATGCAACTCGTTCATATTCACATTGCACATAAGTAGTAGGAGAAGATGATGCAAGAACTGAGTTGTCGATGATTGTGCATGTGGAAGAAACTAGATACAAGTGAAATGCTAATCAAATAAGCCCCCTTTCAAGTGTAGCATTTTGAGCATGTATCATCTTATATTTATGTTTTAGTAAAATGTTTATGTCAAATTCTTTAGTTTCATCAATCAATTAACAAATGACAAAAATTAATAATTTTTTTTTTGTTTTAGTAAAGTTTCTTTTTACATTGTCCTTGCATTTTACGCAAGCAAACACATTATTTTATATTTACAAACAAATCATTTTTAAAAACTAATGAAAGAGGTAGTCATGATATTGTATTATTATAAATATTATTATATATTATATATTATATACTATTTATTATATATACAAAACATGATGATTTTTGGGGTGGGAGATAAAAGACGGTAGAGATTTAACCAAATATATTAATCTAACGGATCACATTGAACTTAAAGCACAAAGAGTGCATGGGTTCGATTCCCATACCCAACATTTTGATATTTATTAATTTTTTTCTTCAATTGTTGATGGTGGTGATTAGGCATATAAGTATAAAGGATGAAAACTCAAGGGTGATATATTTTGACAAGTTTTAAACTTTTATCGTGCCAACGGCATGGGGTATACCCTAGTCTATATTTCAAATCAAAATGGTGTTTGACGCCAGGGATAAAAGTCGACTGAGATTTACCCAAATATATTAATGTTATAGATCACATATAACTTAAAGCACCAAGAGTGCATGAGTTTGATTCACATACCTAACATTTTGATATTTATTTATTTTTCTTAATTGTTGATACTGGTGATTAGGCACACTACACCAAAAATACCCATCAGCAACGGTTTGGGACCATGGGGGTAACCTATTGCCACGGCTTAGAGGCCTGGCCATTTGAGGCGTCGCCAAATCACCATTGACGGCTATAAACTGTGGCAACACATATTAGCAATGGTTTTACGCTTGATGATTTTCTGCATTTAGCCACGGTTTTAAGCCATTGCAAAAATGATGGCCACAGTTTTAAGCCGTGGCAAGCATGAAGTACCACGGTTTTAAGCCGTGGCCAGTCAAAATAAAATTCACAAAAAAAGAAATTTGGTTTGTTGCGAGGGTTTGAAACCGTTGCAAATTAATATAATCAAAAAAAAATTTACATTTTTTTTGCTGCTGCAGCAAAATCACAGCCCCACACCTGCAAAATCAGTCCTTTCTAAGATGAATATTTTATTCAAGTTATAAAGTATATCATAAAAAAACATCCATATAAAATCAAATCCTTAAAACAGTCAACTCAGACTACTACAAGGCAGCAACCACAACAATCTTTGCAAATGAATACTTTATTCCTAGATTGTAAACATCTTAAGTCATGAACTAGTACACTCAATATTAGAACAGGCAAAAATGAGGAAATGAAGAAAATATAAGACATGGTATTGTATGAACCTGAAGAATCAAACAACAACGACAAAGTGCCTTTGCAGACTCTGTTATGTGCTCGAAGCTTTGCCTTTGCAGACTCTGTTGCTGCCATATAACTTGGCAACTTTGGACTGTTATGTGACCCATTTTTCGGATATTCCTGCTTTAATTTGCTGGAAATGAAGCTCTCCTCTTGCTGCCATATAACTTGACTTCCTCCATGAAGATCTTTAGACATTTGTGCATCCACTTCTTTCTTCGTCTTCTCAGAAAGTCAACCATGCCCATATGTGGAACATGAGGTGCTGGAGAGCCTGATGCCTTGCTGGTGGTGTGTCTCGGCTTCTCAACCTCAGTCCCAACCACGCCCATATCTGGAGAATCTGATGCCTTTGTAGTAATATGTTTCAGTTTCTCATTCTGAACCTCTATCGTATCAGCAATCTCAGTTGTGGAGTTTGAGACCTTTGTAGTAATAGATCCTGATCGAATATCAAAAAAGTATTAAAACATAACAAATTATTTCAGATATCAGTATTGAAAATACAAATATGTCTTCCTTTTTGTGCTTCAGTGAACAAAAGAAGTTATCTATTTATTTATTTTCTTTGCTTAAAGCAACACAAATTCCATTCTATAGGGAACCCGGCTAACATGTTAGTCCAGAAAAAAATATTAACTAACTTTATAATTCTTGTAAATATAGGTTTATATACTAACGACTTGGTTTTGTTTCATCAATTTCTGCTTTCACTTTTTCTAGAATTTGAACAACAATGCATTTGTTGAGTAGAGTGGTTAGAACCCAAGTTAAAATTCAATTCAGATTATAGTAAAATCAATACCTATCGCTATGTCAATGGTTTAAGTGAGTCAAGAATGTCGAAGTTTTACATGTAGATGAGCATAGAACATAATAAAGAATGTATTGAGAGAGATAGAGCATGCCTTTAGAGATTTTCCAAGTCCTGCATTTTCAGGTCTGTCAAGTTCATAAACTATGGATAAAAAATACTCTACACCATCACAAATAAAGATGTAAGTGTGACCAAACTCACTGTTGTGCAGCTTGTGCTTCAATGAGACTCCATGCAAATGCAAGCAACATTTTAACAATCAATTTTAAAAGTTTAACACTCACTGTTGTGCAGCTTGTGCTTCAAACTTCCAACCCTGTTTTTGTGCGTATCTTCCCCTCCAATTCCTGCAAGATATCAAGTAATATCATCAAAGAGAAAGTGACAGTCATTGAATAGATAAATGTAAAGAAAAATGAAAAATTGCCAACTAGAGGTCAGACAGAAATGTAAAAATTGCCACAGCAGTTATCATAATATAGTTCCTAATGTTCGCAGGTTTAAGAATTAATTTTCTCATGTATACTTCATTAAAGATTAGCATCATTTAGTTTACAACTTCATCCATATCAACTCAAGCAAGTCCCTTCCTATAACTCTTTTCACCCTACAAACTGCAGGAATTATTCTGGCTCATTTCCATGCAGAGTACAGTACTTGCCTAAGTAATCATTTGTAGGTCACACCATTTTTATCATGAAAATTCATCAATCACCAAACCCAGATAAATTGATATATTTTGGTTTGCAATAGTTAATTTATTTTACTATCATATCCTACTATGACATAGTTATAGTTTAATTTCCTCAGATGTTGTGGCCAACGTGTGTTTTCAAATCTCCAATACGACAAACTTAAACCAAAAGTTAGAACAAAAGAGCTTACCAAATGCCAGCACAAGAAGTCATCATCATCACATAATTCAACCTAAAAATCAAGAATACCATAAACAATATATGAAGAGTCATTTAAATTAGGAAAATAGATGTCTTATTCGTCATACTATGCCATAGTCTAATATACTGTGTGCAGAACACAGTGGATGACTGAAAGATTATTCAGGACCACTATTCATATAATGCTGACACTGGTACAAAAAATAAGGCTCAGTCATGAATATATATAGTAAAAAAAATCATCTAACCAAAATATCTTTAACTGAAAGAAAATGAATCCAAACGTTCCTGAACCAGACAGCAGAACTCTTATTTATATATAACGTAGAAGAATGCATGCTACTTACAGTGTTTATGTCGGGATTAGCAGTATTGATCTATTTTCTACAGGCAAGAATTTGTTCTGTTTAAATTCCATGTCTCCTGCAATGAAAAATGAAATAACAGAAGTCTGCTTATTTTATTGTTTGGTTTGGGCAATTAATGATCTGAGAATATTGTCAAGTTTTTAAAGTAGCCTAGTTCAGTACCAATAGCTCTCGCCAAGTTTAAGCTACCACCGACTCGTCCAGCGTGGATGAATCCACCAGCTTTAAGGATTCTTTCCTTCTCGACTTCAAGCTCAGGCTTGTGATATCTTGACAAATTGTATGCCTGCAAAACCACAATCGTATCGTATTTGCTAACATATATTGTGTCCGATACCTACCTAAGCATCAATACAGACTCATACAACCATTCATCTTTTCATCGTTTGATAATTCAGTCTTCATTTTGACCATACTATCCTATCCATCACACCAAATATAATTAAAAAAAAATTGACTGCTTGGAGGTTACTTAATCAGTTAAACGACATCATGCCCGCCAATTGAACGGTCCATAATGATCCACAGGCAGACATGTATGTGTAACAAGTATGAACAGGCACTTAAAATGTTTCTGTTACAGTATTTGCTAATTTAATATAAAACAAAAAGAAATAAAAACAAACAAATAAATACAACTTTACCTGACCCTTCCTTGATATTACGCAGCGAGAATCACCAACATTTGCAACTACAAGTTGGTTATTTTGAATGACTGCAACACAGGCCATGCTTCCAGAAGTTGGTCTAAAGAAAATCAGAATGGGGAACCTGATTACAATGGTCGAGAAATAAGATATGATCTAAATTGTAAAAAGAAACTTCACATATCAAAGATAAACCACTATACTGAAAATACACTAAAAATGTTTTGATGACAGCAATTCCTGGATGAAGATGGTGCATGATATGATCTAAATTGTCTATTTTATCACCCATTCCAGCCAACTCTCTCCAGCTTCTTTGTCTGCGCACCATCTCATCCATTCAGCCATGGTTTATTCTACAGGGACTCTGACCAGGGCAGACCCAAGAATTCATGTTAGGGAGGGTTGCTTTACTATTAGGTAGACAGCTACAAGTTTCTTCATAAAAAAAATTTATTTTTTTCCCTGGACAAACGGCCCACCCAAAGGTCTTAATTCTAACCTGTGAACATTTACCAGTAGCAAAGACAGATCCATAACTATCCAGAATTAAGCGACATTACATCAAACATCTTATCTTCAACTATGAGCAAAAATGAAAGACTCCAAATTGTCACCAGTTGAGAAATTACCTCACCATTAACTCTAAAGGAGCTTGAATCGGGTGGAACCTCCATTCATGAATTCAAGTTTCTTTCATTCAGGCAGATCTTGCATTTAGTTGCCTTATCCTCCTATTGACAATTTAAAAAAAAAAAAAACTTAGTTAACTCGTCAGTTTAGTTTAATTCAGTACACTTGAATAAGTACCAAAACTAAAAAAAATTCAACCCAATCAAAAGATCAATTTGTAGAGGCATATAATCAAACACTTTAGTAAACACAAATACTCACTTAGTCCCATCCAGTACAACGGTAGCTTGTGATGTCAACATGTTCAACGTGAGCAATCATGAACCAGTCTTCTCCCTTGTCCTTCTCGCTTGTTCTCTCTAGCTCTTCACTACAACCGTAAATCTCTAGTTGTCTAAAAGCAGTGAGGTTTTGCAGTCCTTCTGGCAACGCTTTGCGATTCGAAGATCCCAACAGAGGCGAAAGAACACTAGTAGCTGAAAGAAAAAAAAATTAAATCTGAAACAGATCTGAAGAAGAAGAAGAGGAGATCTAAAGAAGAAGAAGGATCTTACCTGGAAGGAGATCTGAACCGAAGGAGGGACGGAAAGATTAGTCTTCTTCTTCTTCTCACCAAACTCAACATTGGAGGCTCCTCTCTCCTTCTTCTGATTTGAGAACGACAACGAGAGCGACAACAAGACCACGAAACTGGAGCTCCTCCCTCATCTGATTTGAGTTATCCAACACTCTGATTTGAACGAAAATGGAGCTCCACTCTCCTCTGCGCCAATTTTTTTCACTCAATACCGCAAAACTGTTTTCGCAATGGCGGGATGTGAGTTCGACCTCTGATTTTAGGCTATAGCCACGGTTTTGGGTCATGGCAAATAAACCAACGGTTTTGAGCCGTGGCCATATTCGTGTAGCTAATCTAGCCACGGTTTTATAGGCCGTGGCAAATAAAATAACGGTTTTGAGCCGTGGCCATCTCTGTGTAGCTAATCAAGCCTTTTGGTGTAGTGGCATGTAAGTATGATGGATGAAAACTTAAGGGTAATCAATATATTGGCTTAATCAAATTATAATAAGGTGTTGGAAATAAAGTAGAATAGGCTCCATGTATCATGTTAAACTTTTATTGTGCCAATGGCACGGAAAATACCCTAGTATCTATATTACAAATCAGGATGGTATTTGAGGTTGGAGATAAAAGACGATTGAGATTTACCTAATATAAGAACCTAATGGATCGTATAGAACTTATAGTACCAAGAGTGCATGAGTTCGATTCTCATACCCAACATTTTGATATTTATTTATTTTTCTTCAATTATTGATGTGGGGATTAGGCATATAAGTTTGAAGGATGAAAACTTAAGGGTGATCATATTTTGACAAGTTTTAAACTTTTATTGTGCCAATGGCAGGGGGAATACCCTAGTATATATACAAAACTGGATGGTGTTTGAAGTGGGAGATAAAAGACGGTTGAGAATTACCCAAATATAAGAATATAACGGATCACATAAAACTTAAAGCACCAAGAGTGCATGGGCTCGATTCTCATACCCAACATTTTCATATTTATTTATTTACTCATATTTCAATATCTCTTACATTATTTCAATTTCTCTTAATCATCACTTACACTCTTTCATCTTTCCCGCTTTCAATTACTCATATTTCAAGTATAAGTTTATTATTTTAATAAATCTATTTTTATTTGTATACATAAATTTAAAATTGAGTGTTTTTGAGTATTTGTCATTGTGTACATTTTCAAATTTGTTAGGAAACAATGAAATACATTTTATATTGTTAAATGAGTGGCTTTGTGTTGTAACTTTTATGTTTTCCAATTGATTTATGGGGTAAACTGTTGTGTTCATGGTGACGTATGCACAAACGGGTTGGCATGTCACGAAGTTTACGCAAAAATCATATCATGCCAATGGCACGGGGGACACACTAGTTATTATATATACAAAACATGATGGTGTTTGGGGTTGAAAATAAAAGACGACTGAGATTTACCCAAATATAAGAATCTGACGTATCACATAAAACTAAAAGCACCAAGAGTGCATGAGTTCGATTCTTATGTAAGAATCTGACGTATCTCATACCAAACATTTTTTTATATTTATTTATTTTTCTTATGTTTTTGAAAACTCAAGAGTGATCACATTTTGACAAGTTTTAAATTTTTATCGTGCCAACGGCACGTGAAATACCCTAGTCTATATTACAAAATAGGATGATGTTTGAGGTGAGAGATATAAGACGATTGAGATTTACCCAAATATAATAATCTAACAGATCACATAAAACTTAAAGCACTAAGAGTGCATGGGTTAGATTCTTATACCCAACCTTTTGATATTTATTTAATTTTCTTCAATTGTTGATGGTGGTGATTAGGCATATAAGTATGAAGGATGAAAATTTAAGGGTGATCATGTTTTGACAAGTTTTAAACTTTTGTCGTGCCAAAGGCACGGGGAATACACTAGTTATATATACAAAACAAGATAGTGTTTGATGAAGTCAAGAAAGTATTATCAAAGGATTCCTTTACGATTCGGGGAGTTCGATATAAAATGTTTCGTTGACATCCTGGTTTTAGCCTACGGGCGGATTCGGAGTTGGCACCATTATGGATTGAACTCCCTAACCTTCCTTTCGCCTTCTTTCTCCCTACAATCATGAAGGCGATTGGAAATTCCTTGGGTAACTTTCTTCGGATTGATGATGGTACAAAATACTTTGCTCGCCCAAAAGTCGCGCGAATGTGCCTAGAGATGGAAGTCTTTAATCCTCTCCCACATAGGATTTGCCTTGAGAGTCCAAAATATGGAGGATATTGGCAAAAACTTGAGTATCCAGGATTCAAATATAGCGATCATTGCTCCCTAATTGGGCATGAGAAGGACTATTGCAGAAAATTGGTCGGAAGGAAGAGAGAACAATCTTAAGTGGATGGAGAAGACAATAAAGAAACAAAGTCTCTAGACAAGGCCAAGCAAAAACAAACTCAGTTTGAAGAAAAGCAAGATCAACATGTGAAAAAGCAAAAGTATGTCCTGGTTGCCAAAAAAGCGATGGAAGCAATTGGCAAAATAGGAACCAGCGGAGCCAAAAATTCTCAAGGAGTCGAGGTTAATAGTGCACTTGTAAAAGAAACCAAGGAGAGTACAAGGGGAAAAGAATTTGAGAATGTGATTTCGGCAAACAAATACGGGGTCTTAGCGGAAGAAAATCCGGAAGGAATTGGGGAGGGCAATGATGAAGTAATAAAAACCCAAGAGGACCATAGGATGGAGGCCCCAAACACGAAGATGAGTAAGAATAATTTTGAAAATACACAAGAGGTTTTAAAAGAAGTCGGCTACACAACGATTGAAATTAAAATGACAATGTTGAAGAAGAATTGTGATGAAGCTAAATATGATGAAGGATCCAAGAATGCGGCTCCACTCTGGATCGTTCCATTTGTGGGGGATAGTAGCGCCAATAACGCACAAGAAGGTAGTATGTCAGGATGCGCCATACCTACTATTAATCCTGCTGAACTGGAGGAGCAGCAGACGAGAATTCCTGCTGCAACAGAGGAGCAACAAGAGATACAGGGGCCAGCTCTTGACGGTCCTAGGGTGCCGAAGAGGCCAGGGAACATACAACGACTAGGGGCAGAACTGATCACAGCAGAGTCAGGGAATAATATACTGCAGGATACGCTGGATTCAAAGGCGAACAAGCTGAAAAATTGTGAATTTTAGATGCCGAAACAGAGTATGCTTGATCAGATGCCGAATCAGAGTACGATTGAGCAGAAACAGCTGATGATTGGTGAAACAGAGGCTGCTAGGTGCCCCGATAATTTGCAGGACCAGGCTGAAGACGCAATTGACCAAAAAATTCAGGAGCAGGGAGATGGTAAAAGGTTAGAGCGTGACGCGGTGTCGGATATGAATCAGATGCTAAAATTTCTTCGAACAATTTGATTGATCCAGGGTACCATTCGGGTGAGGTCAAGATGAAAGAAAAAAAAAAAAAAAAGTTCTAAGAACGGATCGGTGGTGGGGTCTCGGAGAGTGACGAGAAACATGGCTACCCCAAGTGTTAGTAATGATAGATAACATCATGTTTTGGAACGCACGGGGAGTTGGTAATCGGGTGACCCGATGTAGACTCAAAAAACTGGTTAAAGAAAACAATGTAAGACTACTTGCTATTGCGGAACCTATGATTCAATCTTCAAGACACATGGAGATCGCGAGTAAGGTGAGTCTGCCTTGCTTTGCAACGAATGATGAGTATGGTGGTAAAATTTGGCTCTTCTGGGATAATAATTTAAAAGTGGACGTACTTCTCAGCACGAATCAATTAATGCACTGTAAGATTCATATTCTCTTTTCCAATATCGTTTTCTTCATTTCTTTTGTATATGCAAAGTGTTCAGTACAGGAGAGGCGAAGTTTATGGGAAGACATGGAACACATTGCAATGGGTATGAATGAATCATGGATCATTGGTGGAGACTTTAATGTGATTGTTGAAGGCGGCAAAAAATTAGGAGGACACCCTCCTAATCTTTTGGCGATGACAGAATTCTCCAAATGTATTTCGAGTTGTGGCCTTTCTGATTGTGGGTTTGAAGGACCTAAATACACATGGCGTAACAATCAAAGAGGGGAGGACAGAACCTGGGCTAGATTGGATCATTTTATGGGGAATTCAGACTGGTTAACTGTAATGCAGCACGCTCGAGTTGATCATTTACTTAGAGCTTGTTTGGATCATGCACCTTTGTTACTTTCTTTGCCATTGTCACAGAGGTCAAGTATGTCTCCTTTTAGATTTCAAAGTATGTGGCTAACTCATGATGGATTCTTAGGATTTGTTGAAAGAAATTGGAATGCTGATGTAGAAGGCAATTGGGCTATGTATAGTGTGGCCTCCAAACTTAAGCGCCTTAGAGGAGCTTTAAAGATTTGGAATAAAGAAACCTTTGGGAATATTTTCAGTACTATTAGAAGGTTGGAGAATGAAATTGAAAGACTGGAATTCAGCCTAATGCAGGGTTGGGATCCAAGTGATATGACTAATTTGAACAGATGTCAGGCTGAACTTAAACTTGCGTTGGTGCGAGAGGAAATTTACTGGAAACAAAAATCAGGTGAAAAGGAATTTAAAGAAGGAGATGCATGCACTAAATTCTTTCTTACATCAGTTAAAGTAAAACAGAAAAGAAGAGCTATTACCAAAATTCATGATATCGCGGAGAATTTAATCACGGATCCGAGAAATATTATTTTGGAAGCTAATAATTTTTTCGGATCCTTGCTTTCTTCGGGAGAGCACAAAGATGATCCAGAACTCATGGATTGCATTCCGAGTCTGATACGAGAGGAGGATTATGATCCACTCATGCAGAGGCCAGAGTTAGCGGAAGTCAGGCAAGCAGTTTTTAGTATTCCCCGTGATAGTGCCCCAGGTCCGGACGGCTTCACAGCTGATTCTTTCAGAATTGCTGGGATATTATTGGCCTCGACATCTGGGAAGCTGCGAAGGAATTTTTTGCTTGTCACGCGCTGCCAGGTACCTTTTCTTCTAATTTTTTTACTCTTATTCCTAAAATTGCAAAACCTGTCTCTTATTTTGATTTTAGGCCTATTAATCTGTGCAATGTGGTATACAAAATTTTTAGCAAAATTCTTAGTCTGAGATTGGTCAAGTTTCTCCCAAATATTATTTTTCTAGAACAGGGAGCCTTTGTTCAGGGGAGACTCATTTCAAAAAACATTGGGTTGGTGCAAGAAATGATGAGAGAGATTGGGAAAAAGGTCCATGGAAATAATATAATATTTAAATTGGATATGGAAAAGGCGTATGACAGAATTGAATGGGGATACATCTTGACAGTCTTGCGCAGATTCGGATTCAATAACAGAATATGTCACCTGATTTCAAACTGCATTACTCATTGTGAATTCTCGGTTTTGATGCAAGGCAGGTATGACAAATATTGTAAATCTTCGAGAGGTCTTCGTCAAGGAGACCTGCTATCCCCTTTTCTCATTTTCTCTTTGTTATTGCAGCCGAAGTGCTAAGCAGAGGGCTCTCTCAAGCTTTTCGTAGAGGAGAAATTAACTTCTGTCACACACCCAGGATGGCCACTTCGATCACCCACCTTTTGTATGCTGATGATACATTGAACTTTTTGAATGGCAGGAAAAAGTCCATTGAAGGATGTATGTAGTTTCTAGATAGATATTGTCAGGTTTCAGGAGAGAAAGTTAATATTGAAAAAAGCTCTTTCATTATTGATGAGAAAGTCCGTGCAGAAAAAGTAATTGCTATCAAACTGAAGACAGGCTTTGTCTACAAGCAATCTCCGTTCACATACCTTGGCGTTCCCATTTATCAAGGTAGATGCAGAATTTCTTTCTTTGAAACCTTAGTAAGTAAAATCCAGCAGAGAATTCAGGGTTGGAAAGTTAGACTTTTGTCGCCAGGGGGTAGATTGACGTTGATAAGACATGTCTTATTGTCAATGCCAATTTATTCCATCGCAGCTACAGTCGTCCCTATTAAGGTCCTACAATCTATTCAGAAAATGATTGCAGACTTCTTTTGGGGAGATCATGAAGGGCGACATAAGCGGAAATGGATAGCTTGGAATAAAATCAGTGTTCCAAAGGAGGAGGGTGGTCTAAACGTTAGAAGTTTGGATGATATTATCAAAGCTTTTCGAATTAAGTCGCTTTGGAATCTTCTAACTACCAACTCTTTATGGGCAATTTATCTAAGGCGTAAATATTTGCAAGATGGGGTTCCAATCAGAAATCAAGAACTTAAAGTTGGGGCGTCTCCGTTCATAAAAGAGTTTTTGGTGCTACTACACCAAATTGGCATTTTTGTAACAACCCCCAAAACAATATCACTTTTGAAGTGTAACAATCCACCTAACAATTTTACACATTTATACAAAACAAAATGATACAATAATTGTATCACCATGAAGAGTATGGTTATAAAAGTGATACTATTCATGGTGATCCAACTTATTGTATCATTTTTTTTGTGTTACTGTTTTTCATTTTTTTGACTAAATTTAGTTTTGACTTGAAATTGTTTGGTGGATTGTAACATCTCAAAAGTGATATTGTTTTGAGAGTTGTTACAAAAGTGCCAATTTGGTGTAGTGTGCACTAAGATTTTATAGTTGAAAACTCCACGTGGAGGATCTCTAAAGGCACGGTGAGTTTCTTTGAAGAAAATTGGGCTAAGGATGAAATTTTCAGCAAAAATGAGGAGGTGGTGACGTATGACACTTGGCCTTTCCTAAGGAAAATGCACAGGGAGAATTTCAGAATGCTAAACCCGGATATGCAAAGAAAAGCTCAAGAGCTCTACAAGACAATTGTGAAAGGTGAAGTTGGTGACCGAGATTCTAGAATTTGTATACCAAACAATGATGGTGGCTTTTCGATTAGCTCAGTATGCAAAATTCTAGGTGATAGAGGGACACAAGATGACTTTTGGAATTGGATATAGCATCCTTTATTGCCTTCTAAAATCTCTATTTTCATATGAAAAATTATTAGAAGGGCATTACCTATTGATGGTGAAATTAGAAGAATTGGTTTCCAACTCGCGTCTAAATGTGTATGCTGTTTACAATCTGGGGAAGAAATTATGAAACATCTTTTCCTGGAAAGCGAATTAGCAAGAAGGGTGTGGGGACACTTTGATTTGGTTTTTGATATGCACATTCACAGACCGGTTGAAGTTTACACAATGCTTAAGGCGTGGTTTAGGAAAGCGAAGAAATCTTCGTTGTCAGACACCCTCATCCACCTCACTCCACTTTTCATCCTATGGGAAATCTGGATCCAGAGAAAGAAAATTTTTTTTTGAAGGAAAGGAGGTTTCGCCATGCTATGTGATTATTAAAGTTCATTTTTGGATTAAGTGCGTGGCAAAAAAATTTATTCCTAAAATAAAGGAAACCAATGGAGCATTGCTCAGCAGGTTGAATAAAGGAAACCAATGGAGCATTGCTCAGCAGGTTGGGCATACAGGAAAAGATTGTAAAAATGTCCCCTCCTCGGGTACTCTATTGGGCCTTCCCTCCTACCGAATGGTATGTGCTAAATGTTGATGGGTCTTGTGTGGAGAATACTACAACTGGCGGATTTGTTATCAAAAATGACGAGGGCAAATTTGTAGCAGCTAGTCAGTGTTTTTTTGGTGAAGGATCAAATAACTCTGCAGAGACGAGGGCCTTTTTTGAGGGTTTAAAATTTTGTATTGACCTGGGAATTCAAAATTGTGTTATTCAAACGGATTCTATGTTGGTTAAACGATGGATCTGCCAAGAAGCTAGTATTCTCTGGTTTCTTAGAAATTGGTGGAGGGAGATTAGGGCTATGAGTACGGCATTGACGTGGTACTGTATACACGTGAGGGAGACTAATTCAGTAAAGGATGCATTGATTGGCGCAAGTGGAGCTATTGTCTAGTACTTATTCCTGGGATGCGTTGCCTAAAAGAATAAGGTCCTTAATTATTCTTGATAAGAATAAGACGGCATATGTGCGGCTCTCGGATGCTAAATGAACATGTTAACGAAAGATCATATGGATTGGGAGTGGATTTGTTGCGAAGAACTTATTTTGTTTTATGGTTTTTGGTGTTTGGAGTTTGCTAGATCTGAGCTCAATTGGAAGATTAAAGTGGCTTGGTGCTGGTCGGTGTTGTTAAGGATGCCACGGTATTGCGGCTCCCGCGTGCTAAATGAGCAGGTTAATGCTCTATCTTTCTTTGGATCCTTCAAAATTGGGTGTCGAGGAACAAGTAGACGGTTTCGAGTCTCGAAGAGATGCTCTTTTTGGTACATTTTCATTGCAGCAGGGTGGGAATGGTCGCGAAGATTAGCTGCAAAAAATTGCCGGAAATACAGGGGAGTATTTACTCTGTTTTACAGGGTCCACTGGAACCTGGACAGAGGTGTTGTCTTGGAAATGACCTGGACAGAGTCTAGACAGAGTGACTCGCATCTGCTTTCAGATTGTAAGAAGGGAGAACGTTTCTGGTGTGGTACGGGAATTATCTATGCTGATTGGTGGCGATGTGCTTGCTGAAAATGCTAGGAGTGTGGCTGGAAGTTGCGCTGGTTCTAGGAGATATATTGATGCGTCGCAGTTGGAGTTTGCTAGATATGGTTGCTAGTGGCATGCCAGGTGCAAGTTGGCAAGGTGTCATATTGCAAGTTGCAATTTTGCAGTTGGTAAGGTTGATATGATTTCAAAATGCAACTTTGTTATGCAGAGTTTTTAAGCAAGTGGATATGCTGCAAGTTGCAGGGGAGTTAGAAGTGACATTTTGACATTGCAAGATTCTTGCAAGTTGCAAGTTGTTATATTACAAGTTGCAATTTGCAATTTCAAGATGCAAGTTTTTATGCAAGGTTGCTATGTAAGTGTTTGTAGGGTCCTGGTTTGATCCTTGATTGCTTTGCATAGGAGAAATTAGCATTTGTATGTTGGCCTAGTTCATGATTAGGTCATTTAAGGTCTAAAATTCCATGGTTTAGGCCTTATCCTAAATTCTCTTTGGTTAGACCTTATTAGGCAGTATCCTTGGGGCGTTCAGACCTAGAATTTAATTTTCCTCGTATTTTGTACTAGGAATATGTTTTTTCTCGGGTAAAGTCGTAATGTACCCTAGTCAAGTGTATAAGTTTTTTTTTCGAAAAATAAAGGTCTGGCATCCCATAGCTGCCCCTCCCCACTGGAGGTTTTTTTTAAAAAAAAAAAAAAAAGATAGTGTTTGGGGTGGGAGATAAAAGATGGCTGAGATTTAACCAAATATATAAATTTAACGGATCACATAGAACTTAAAACACCAAGAGTGCATGGGTTCGATTCTCATACCCAACATTTTTTTATACTTATTTATTTATTTCAATTGTTGATGGTGGTGATTAGGCATGTAAGTATGAAGGATGAAAACATAAGGGTGATCATGTTTTGACAAATTTTAAACTTTTATCGTGTCAATGGCACGAGGAATACCCTAGTCTATATTTCAAATCAGGATGTTGTTTGGGGTTTGAGATAAAATACGGCTAAGGTTTTCCCAAATATAAGAATCTAATGGATCACGTAGAACTTCAAGCACTAAAAGTGCATGGGTTTGATTCTCATACCCAACATTTTCATATTTATTTATATTGATATTTATCATGTTAAACTTTTATCTATTTATCATGTTAAAGTCTATATTACAAATCAGGATGGTGTTTGGAGTAGGAGATAAAAGACGGTTGAGATTTAACCAAATATAAGAATCTAATTGATCACATAAAATTTAAAACACCAAGAATGCATGAGTTCGATTCTCATACCCAACATATATATATATATATATTGAAGAAAGGACATCAATCAGATGAGGCCAAGGTGAAGGGTAAAAAGAAGAGTTCAAAAAACATACCTGCGGTGGGGATTCGGAGAGTGATGAGAAACATGACTACCCCAGGTGCTAGTAATGATAGATAACATCATGTTTTGGAATGCATGGGGAGTTGGTAACCAGGCGACCCGTTGTAGACTAAAAAAATTGGTTAAAGAAAACAATGTGAAGCTCTTAGCCATTGCGGAACCTATGATTCAAGTTTCAAGGCACATGGAGATTGCAAGCAAGGTGAGTCTGCCTTGCTTTGCAACGAATGATGATGTTGGCGAAAAAATTTGGCTCTTCTGGGATAACAACTTACAAGTGGATGTCTTACTCTGCACGAACCAACTGATTCACTGTAAGGTTGATATCAATTTTTCCACTACCTCGTTTTACATTTCATTTGTATATGCAAAATGTTCAGTACAGGAAAGACGAAGTTTATGGGAGGACATGGAGCACTTTGCAATGGGGTTGAATGAACACTGGATTATTGGTGGTGACTTTAATGTTATTGTTGAAGGTGGGGAAAAATTAGGCGGACGTCCTCCTAATCATTTGGCGATTTCAGAATTCTCTAGATGTATTTCGAGCTACGGGCTTTCAGATTGTGGTTTTGAAGGACCTAAATACACTTGGTGTAACAACCAAAGAGGAGATGACAGAACCTGGGCTAGACTGAATCGATTTTTGGGGAATGCAGATTGGACAACACTAATGCAGCATACTCGAGTTGATCATTTACTTAGAGAATGCTCCGATCATGCCCCATTGTTACTCTCTTTTCCATTGTCTCAGAGGGCTGGTATGTCACCTTTCAGATTTCAAAATATGTGGCTAACTCATGATGATTTCTTGGGACTTGTTGATAGAAATTGGCAGGTGCATGTAGAAGACATTGGGGCTATGTATAGAGTGGCCTTCAAACTAAAGCGCCTTAGAGGAGCTCTGAAAATATGGAATAAAGACACCTTTGGCAATATATTAAGTAATATTAGAAGGTTGGAAGATGACATTGAAAGACTGAAGTATAGTTTAATGCAGGGTTGGGATACAAATGACGTGGTTAACTTGAACAGATGTCAGGCTGAACTCAAAATGGCTTTGGTTGGAGAAGAAATTTACTGGCAACAAAAATCACGGGAAAAAGAATTCAAAGAAGGAGATGCATGCACTAAATATTTCTTTGCTTCAGTCAAAGCCAAACAGAAAAGAAGAGCGATTACAAAAATTCATGACATGGCAGGGAACCCTATCACGGACCCAAGAAGTATTATTCTGGAAGCCAATAAGTTTTTTGGATCCTTGCTTTCATCAGGAGGGCACACAGAGGATCTAGAACTCATGGAATGTATCCCTAGTCTAATACGAGAGGAAGATTGTGTGATTCACTCATGCAGATGCAAGATTTAGAGAAAGTCAGAAAAGCAGTTTTTAGCATTCCACATGATAGTGCCCCGGGCCCGGACGGATTCACAGCTGGATTCTTTCAGAGTTGTTGGGATATTATTGAGATGGACATCTGGGAAGCTGCGAAGGAATTTTTTGATTGCCAAGCGATGCCAGGTACCTTTTCTTCTAATTTTTTGTCACTTATTCCTAAAATTGAAGAACCAGTCTCTTAAGCTGATTTTAGGCCTATTAGTTTGTGCAATGTGGTCTACAAAATATTCAGTACAATTCTTAGTGTGCGATTGGCCAAGTTTCTCCCAAATATTATCTCTCTAGAACAGGGGGCTTTTGTTCAAGGAAGACTCATTTAAGAAAATATTGGGTTGGCACAAGAACTGATGAGGGAAATTGGTAAAAAGGTTATTGGATATAATATAATATTCAAGTTGGATATGGAAAAGGCGTATGACAGAATTGAATGGGGATACCTCTTGGTAGTCTTACGCAAATTTGGATTCAATAACAGAATATGTCATCTGATTTCAAATTGCATTACACATTGCGGGTTCTCGGTGTTGATGCAAGGCAGGTATGACAAATATTTTAAATCATCTAGAGGGCTCCGACAAGGGGACCCTCTCTCCCCTCTCATTTTTGTTATTGCGGCAGAAGTGCTAAGCAGAGGGCTCTCCCGGGCCTTTCGTAGCGGAGAAATTGGATATTATCACACTCCCAGGATGGCCACCCCGATCACCCACCTATTGTATGTTGGTGATTCTTTGATCTTTTTGAATGGCAGGAAAAAATCCATTGAAGGTTGTATGCAGTTTTTAGACAGATATTGTCGGGCCTCAGGAGAGAAAGTTAATATTGGAAAAGGCTCATTCATGATTGATGAAAAAACCCGTGCAGAAAAAATTATCTCGATCAAACAGTGGACAGGTTTCGTCTACAGGCAGTTTCCGTTTACATACCTCGGCGTCCCCATTTATCAAGGTAGATGTAGAATTTCATTCTTTGATGCCTTGATAAGTAAAATACAGCAGCGGATCCAGGGTTGGAAATCCAGACTCTTGTCACCAGGGGGTAGATTGTCGTTGATAAGACATGTTTTATTGTCAATGCCAATTTATACCATAGCAACTACAGTTGTCCCTATTAAGGTCCTGTAATCTATTCAGAAATTGATTGCAGACTTCTTTTGGGGAGATCATGAAGGGAGACATAAGCAAAAATGGATAACATGGGACAAAATCAGTGTTCCTAAGGAGGACGGTGGCCTAAATGTAAGAAATCTGGATGATGTTATAAGAGCTTTTCGCATTAAGTCTATTTGGAATCTTATAAACACCAACTCTTTATGGGCAAATTTTCTAAGGCATAAATATTTGCAGGACGGGGTTCTAATCAGACAACAAGAAATAAAAGTTGGGGTGTCTCCGTTCATAAAAGAGTTGTTGATGCATAAAGAATCTATAGTTGCAAACTCCACGTGGCAGATCTCTAAAGGTATTGTCAGCTTCTTTGAAGAACACTGGGCTAGGGATGAAATCTTCACTAGAAATGAAGAGGCGGTACGAAATGACACTTGGCCTACCCTAAAGAAAATGCACAGGGAGAATTTCAGAATGCTAAGTCCGGATTTGTAGAGCAAAGCTCAAGAGCTCGACAAGACAATAGTGAAAGGTGAAGTTGGCGACCGTGACTCTAGAATATGGATCCCAACTAATGATGGCATGTTCTCAATTAGCTCAGTATGTAAAATTCTAAGTGGTAGAGGGACACAAGATGATATTTGGAATTGGATTTGGCATCCGTTATTGCCTTCTAAAATTTCTATCTTCATATGGAAAATTATTAAAAGGGCCTTACCCATTGATGGGGAAATTAGAAGAATTGGTTTTCAACTGGCGTCTAAAAGTGGCTGTTGTTTTCAATCTGGGGAGGAAACTATGAAACACCTTTTCTTGGAAAGTGACTAGCAAGAAGGGTGTGGGGACACTTTGATTTGGTGTTTGACATGCACATTCATAGAAGGGTTGAAGTCTACACTATGCTTAAGGCATGGTTTAGGAAAGCGAAGAAATCTTCCTTATCAGGTACCCTCATCCATCTCACTCCTTTTTTCATCCTATGGGAAATATAGATCCAGAGAAATAAAAAAAACTTTATGAAGGAAAGAATTTCTCGTCATGCTATGTGATTATTAAAGTTTATTACTGGATTAAGTGTGTGGCAAAATTTTTTACTCCAAGAATAAAGGAGCCCAATGGGGCTTTGCTCCGTAGATTGGGCATACAAGAAAAGAAAGTAGAAATGTCTCCTCCCCGGGTACTTTATTGGGCCTTTCCTCGTACAGGATGGTATGTGCTAAATGTAGATGGTTCTTGTATGGAGAATAATACTACAAGAGGTTTTGTTATCAGAAATGATGAGGGCAAATTTTTAGCAGCTAGACAGTGTAGTTTTGGTGAAGGATCAAATAATTCTGCAGAGACGAGAGCCATGCTTGAAGGTTTGAGATCTTGTATTGATATGGGAATTCGACATTGCGTGATTCAAACGGATTCATTGTTGGTTAAAGAATGGCTATTCCAAGAAGCATATATCCCCTGGTTTCTTAGCAATTGGTGGAGGGAAATCAGAGAGATGAGTAAGGCTTTGGCGTGGCATTGTGTACACGTGTTCAGGGAGACTAATTCGGTGGCGGATGCCTTGGCTAGATTGGCGCAAGTGGAGCAAATGTCTCGATTTTATTCTTGGGGTTCGCTTCCTAAAAGAATAAAGTCTCTTATTATTCTTGATAAGAATAAAACGGCGTACTTAAGGTTTTCGAGTGCTAAATGAATATGTTTTTGAAAAAAAAAAAAAAACAAACTGTTGTGATGTTGGTTTGATGTGCCTATGGTCCTGGTGGAAAATAGAGGGATATATGCATATAGTTTTGGTATTATGTTATATGGACAGGAGGGTCGCTGGGTGGTGGATGGTTTCAAACTGGGTGCGGGGAGTGGCGCTCTTGTTGTGATAAACAAGTCCGATATTAAGGTTGGATGCGGTGGGGTGCTGAAAATCGTCCTGCATTTGCTATGCTGCTTGGTGGAATTCAGCATGGTGCTTGGAAATTATGTGTCAGTAACATCAGATTCTAGGCGCTGCAATGGGCTAAAAAATGTAGCAAGGTGCCTGCGGGCAGCCTGGGAGTTGTTTGAAGGAATGAAAAATGCGGAGTGTGGCCTTGTCTGGCAGTGCTCGTGCTTGGTGGGGCTGCGGAAGCGAGTTTGCACAGAGAACAGAGGTTCGCACTATGTTTTGTTGTCGCCAATCTGTTTTTGGTTGAATTATTTATTTGCCAATGGACAATTTTCATTGATCGAAAGTGGGTCTGTTGGATTCAAGTCTTGATAGCTACATTGTGATGGTGGTTAGAAGCAATTTTGATAAGGTACTGTGTGGACTCCGGCGTTTTACTATTGGATAGGTATTTTTTCTAGCGTTTTGTTTTGGTTTTATTACGGGTAAAGTCGTAATGTACACCCGTTTCGTTTGTAAATCAATTTGTTGATAAGTAATAAAGGTCTGGCATCCCATAGTTGCCCCTCCCCACCGGAGGTTTAATTAAAATATATATATATATATATATATATATATATATATATATATATATATATATATATATATATATATATATATATATATATATATATCTTGATATTTAAAGTAGAATAAACTCTATTTATCAGTTAAACTTTTATACCCTAGTATATATACATACACGAAATGACTTTAGGTTGTAACTGAGTGCAGGTGTGTAAATCATGAGAATGAAATAAGTTCATGAAAGTGATGAATTTTCATGTTAAAGTAATTTAGACGGGCTAACTAAACCCAATCCTAATGATGTCATGGAGTTCAAAATAGGATTTCTCCGAGGCTTGGGCTCAACTTTGAGTTAGGCAGACTGTGGGTTGCCCTTAGAGCATCTTCAAGGGAGATCCTAAATTGGAAAAAAAACTAATTTGGGGGCTCATGTGGGAAAAAAAATTCTCCAATGAAACACCCTACAATATCCCTATTTTATCTCGATATCTCTTTCTCCCTATATTTGGAGGCATCTATGCCATCCTCAAATATTAAAAGTTATTAAAAAAACTCATTTTTATTCCTTCACTTTTCTCTGATCCTTAAAATTTAAATAAGGGATTCCTAAAATCAAGGAAATATATATTTAAATAATGATAAATAAAAAAAGTTAAACTGGAGAATGTGATTGGAGTGATGAAGAAATAAGGAATCTCTAAAATTAACTTTTGATTAAAATGAAATGTGGTTGAGCATAACTTTGATAGGGGTGGGCGGTTTTGTGAGACCCCCTTGAATATATGCCACTTGTTTTAAAGGTATTAATGAGGCCTATTATCACTAATTAAAGAAATTAACGGCTAGTGGTTTCCCAATTAATAAGAATATCATTTTCTAATTTACACTCACTTTGGGGATATTAATATGGCAGCAACTACTTTTTTTACCCCTCTATCTTACTTTTTCCTCCATTTTTTTCTTCTTTCATGGAAGATCACAAAAGAGTACGAAATAGTTGACCTTAGATTCGTAAAATACATATGGGTTATGGCTTCCCAAATGAAATTCCTCCGATTTATATGAATTGTCTATCAATAAAAACCATTGTGCGTGAATTCTAGGGGTGGTCACAAATACCGGTCCCGATCTGATTCGACTCGGACCGTATGGTCCCAGACCGGTTCGAATCGGGACCAACCGATTTCTCTTAATTTATTCCCAGTCCCGGTCTCGAACCGGTTCGAATCGGGACAAAACCAAGATTTACAAATTTAGTCCCGGACCGTTCCGATTCGTCCTGGTTTCTGTAATGGACCCATTTCAAGCCCAAGCCCAACTCAAATTGGGCCTATATTTTCCATTCTTTATGTTTCTTCTTTTTGATGGGTTGAGAGGGTCTATCTTCTTCTTCCCAAAGCATGTCTCAATTCTTGTATTCCCCATGTCTGCAATTTGGATCAAAGCTGATAAATTCATAGAACCTTCCACAGTTCTCTTTCTTCTCACCTCCACAAAATCCATGCAAGTTCCATAGCTCAAACACTCCTTATCCTGACTTCTGTATCTCCTCTACTCTTGTTTTTCTAGTAGTACATTCTGCTGTCATTTTATTAAACACTCGGCAACAAATGCTTATTTAGTGAAGAAACAAAAAAATAGGAAAAAAAAAGCCATTAAAATTTCATGGTATAGCTTAACTAATAAAGTTGTAATAGTCATTGATTGTCCCTCCCTCTTCTGTAACCAACTCCATTAGCTACTGATTAAATTAAATTTGAGTTCCTCCTCTCATACATTTCATTTTTTAACAATTCCATTTACCAAAACTCAATAAAATTGTATTAAACAAATAGGGTTCTCAGAAGCATGATAGATAATTGAGATTTGAAGCAGTAGTTAGACACAAGAAGGTAGGTTAATTTCGAGTTCTACTCATTCCCAACTTCATCTTTATCCATAATTAGGTCTGGGTTTGAACAAAAACCCAGATTAAAATCTGGAGCTTCTCCCATTTTGTACAATCTACAACATGCATATTCAATAAATGGTGTCTTGTTGTGTTTCCACAAGCAGTTGTTGTGCAAGTGCAAGTGAAGGGCATTCCATCTTCCTCTCCCTCATCACCGACACCAAGCCAACTCAGTAGCTTAAAGTGCATTAACACCACCACTACTACGCCAATAAACTTCTCTTACACAATGCGATTTACTAGATCCGACTCCTCACCACCACAACTCAGCACCCGACTCACTCACTACAACTCGTCGTTTCGGAACGGTTCCGACTCGTTCTTCTCTAAAGAGGATCAAACATGTTGTGTTCACCGACATCGTGTCACAGTCGTGACTTTGAGAGGGTTCAACTGAGAATTTGAAGAAAACAAACTAAGTATATTGCTGAAAACAGAGAAGGGTTTACAAGCTTCAGACCTAATTAGATCCAAGATCCCCAATTACAATTCACTCAATTCATACATTTTCTCTGTTTCCTACTCCTCTTTTTATAGTTGAGATTCTAACAGAAATTCAAAAGGAACCAATCACACCTAAACACGTGTTTGCATTTGTTCCACTAAAAGAACAATACCAATTTACAAAATTGCCCTTAACTTTCAATTTGAATATTTTTCGCGCTAGTTCTTCGCGCCCTTTTTCCAATACCCTTTTTCCTTCTTTTTTCTGTCTATGATCATGACATTACCCCTTGCTTCGCAATGTCCTTGTCCTCAAGGACGGAAATGTGGAAAAGAAGACGCAATTTGGGACCAATCCTCCCATGTCGCATCTTCTTTGGCTGCGTGTGCCCACTGAATCAGAACCTGAGTGACTGCTTTGTTGTGTCGAGGAATTAAACTCCTGGCTAATATTGCGACAGGTTCCATCTTGATTTTTCCTTGAGCATCGACTAATGGAAGATGAGGGGTAGCTGTAATGGAGGAGCCCAACTTTTTTTTAATTGGGAGACATGAAAAATAGGGTGTACCTTTGAGTTGGATGGGAGTTGCAGACGATAAGCAACTGATCCTATTTTGTCCAGAACTTCGAAGGAACCATAGAACCTTGCTGATAGTTTAAGCTTTTTGCGTAAATTGACAGAGGTTTGACGGTAGGTTGAAGCCTAAGATATACCCAATCGCCAATGGAGAATGATCTGTCACTGCGATTTTTATCAGCATACGTCTTCATCCTCTCTTGCGCAAAATGGAGCTTGTTTTTAATCAGCTGTAACATCTGTTCTCTGTCCTCTAAATATTGTTTGACATCTTGCATAGTGAAGGAAGTAAAAGGAGGCAGAACTAGTAGTGGGGGAGCATACCCATACAGTGCTTGGAATGGTGTTGTTTGTAGGCTAGTGTGGAAGGAAGTATTGAACCAGTGCTCAGCCAGGTACAACCACTTAGCCCATTGAGACGGTGCCTCTCCAGTCATGCAACGAAGGTAAGTCTCGAGACATGAGTTCGTGTGCTCGGTTTGACCATCTGTTTGAGGATGATAGGCGGTACTTAACGCCAAGGTGGTACCCAAGGCTCCAAATAGATCTTGCCAAAATGCGCTCATAAAAATTTTATCCCTGTCGGATACGATGGACTCTGGTAATCCATGCAATTTGTACACCTGTTGTAAGAATTCTTCTGCTACTGTGGAGGCAGTGAAGGGGTGGCTCAGGGAGATGAAGTGGCTATATTTGGTTAGCTGGTCTACCACTACCAAAATCACGGACTTGTGATGGGATTTAGGTAGGCCCTCAATGAAGTCCATCGATATATGTTGCCATGCTTGTGACGGTACTGGCAGTGGTTGAAGGAGACCACCGTAGGCTGATTGGTCTGCCTTATTACGTTGGAAAACATCACAGTTTGTGATCAAGGTAACTAAGTCTGTTTTCATTCCTTTCCAGTAGAAATACATAGCTAATCTCTTGTAGGAAGCTTGGATACCTGAATGACCCCCTATTGGAGAGTTGTGTATAGTCTGGAGTATCTGTGTTCTGAGATGGCCATGGCTACCAATGTAAAGTCTGTCTTTGAACTTTAACAGTCCTTGTACCAGTGTGAATTTGGGAACAGTATCAGGGTGCAGTATCAGTTGCTGAATGAGATTCTCAACTAACTCATCAGCAGTGTAACTGGCCAGTACATCTTGTAACCACACAGGGGACACACTTGTAATGGATTGGCATTCTGATGTTGCTTCAGTAAAGCGTGAGAGAGCATCAGCCGCTTTATTGTCTGTCCCTTTTTTGTATTGTATTTCATAGTCATACCCCAAGAGTTTTGAAAGCCACCGTTGTTGAAGAATGGTCGTAACCATCTGTGACAAAAGGTATCTGATACTTTGATGGTCAGTGAGTATGTAGAATTTCGACCCAAGTAAATAAGACCTCCATTTGTTAACTGCCAAGACTATTGCTAGTAGCTCCTTCTCGTAAGTGGTAGAGCTTGATTTTTTTGTCCCAAAGCCCGACTGAAGAAGGCAATGGGTCTGCCCATTTGAGATAAGACTGCCCCTACACCTCGGGAGCAAGCATCTGCTTCCAGTGTAAAATACTTAGAAAAGTCTGGAAGGGCTAGCACAAGTGCACTGCACATAGCAGTTTTTAAAGACTGAAAAGCCTCTTGGGCAGTGGCTGTTCAGTGGAAGTTGTTTTTCTTCAACAATTTAGTGAGTGGCTGAGCAGTGAGACCATAATGACGAATAAATTTCTTGTAATAGCCGGTTAGTCCAAGAAATCCCAGCAGTTGTTTAAGAGTTTTTGGTAGTGGCCAGCTCACCATTGCCTCAACTTTCTGTGGATCAGCTTCCACACCTTGATGGCTGATGAGATGCCCAAGGTATTCCAATCGAGGTTGTAGGAAAGAACATTTAGATAACTTTGCATACAGTTTGTGTTTCCTAAGGGTGGCTAATGTGGTTTGTAGATGGGTTAAGTGTAATGACAAAGAAGGACTATAGACCAATATGTCATCAAAGAAGACTAGGATGAATTTTAGTAAGTATGGTTGGAAGATGGTATTCATCAAGGCTTGAAATGTGGCCGGAGCATATTGGTTAACCCAAATGGCATGACTTTGAACTCGAAATGACTGTGGTGTGTTTTGAAGGCGGTTTTATGTATATCCGAGGGGTGGACACGGATTTGGTGATACCCGAATCTAAGGTCTAATTTGGAGAACACCGTAGCTCCATGGAGTTCATCTAGAAGCTCATCAATCAAGGGCATAGGAAAACGATCCTTGATGGTTATGTCATTCAACCTCCTATAATCGACACAAAACTGCCATGTACCATCTTTCTTTTTTACTAATAGTATTGGGGCAGCAAACGGACTGTGGGAGTGTTGTATAAGGTTGGATTGGAATATTTCTTGGGTAAGTTGTTCAACAACCGCTTTTTGCATATAGGGTACCTTATATGGGTTTTGGGATGAGGGTAAAGCATTTGGTTTAAGAGGTATCTTGTGATCCAGGGATCTCATAGGTGGTAGTTATGTGGGCACTTGAAACACATCAGTATATTCATATAATAATGAAGAGAGTTCAGGGTGAATTGTTGGTACCTGGGTGGACTCATCAGTGAGTGCCAAGAGCTGCCCAATGAAACAGGGTGTATGCTTTTTAAAAAATTTGGAGATACCCTTGGCCTCTAGGAGATGTAGAGCTCCTTCATTGTTGGTTCCTTGTAGAATAATTGATTTGCCTTCAACCATAAGAGTGAGTTGCAGCTTCTGTAGGTTGATTATAATGTCCCCAAATGGCTTAAGCCAATCGCGACCCAAAACCATGTTGTAGCCACCTAGAGGAAGTACCTTCACAGTCCCTTCAAATATCAGTCCTTGAATTGTCCACTGAAGTCTGTTGCAAATAGCACTGCTTATAAGCTGTTGTCCATTGGCAACCCTGACGACCATTTGGGGAGTCAATTGAGTGGGCCAATTGGTCTCTTTAACTACCCTTGGATCGATAAAAGAATGAGTGCTCCCTGTATCAATTAAGATGAAGATTATCCTCTTCTTTAATTTGCCTTTGAGGAGTAGGGTATTGGCTGAGAAGCTGCCATGGATGGCATGTAATGATACCTCCATCTCATATTGGATCTCTTGGACCAAGTCTTCTGTCTGATTACTAACTTCAGTATTCTCTTCAGAATATTCTTCATCTGGGACAATGAGGTACAGATGTTGTTGCTTGCAAATGTGTCCTTGCCTGAATTGCTCGTCGCAGTGGTAGCACAAGCCTTTTTTTCTCCTCATTCTCATGTGAGCCTGAGTCATTCTCTTAATTGGTGGTATATAGGGCGAACTTGAAGTCTTATTTATATTTTGATAAGGAGTTGGGTTTATTGCCCTGGGTTGGATGCTTGTATGGTTATTGTTGTTGGAGGACAGACTTGTAGTGCTAGGCTTGTTGGAAAACTGAGTGTTGGTTGTGTGATTAACAGGCTGTGTTCCTGACTTGGGATATATAGTTGAGTACCCTGGGTTCCTTCTAAAGTAAGGGTGGTGGTCTGTGGATGATTCGTGCATCCTAGCCAAGGTGAATGCCTGAATCAGTGTAGTGGGTTTAAACATTTGCACCACTGCTTTGATGTCGGGCTTGAGTCCACTTAAGAAACTCATTATGAAGTATGCAGGGTCTAAGTGTTTGTTGTGGTTGATCATGAGAGATTTCAACTCCTCAAATCGATCGAAATATTCCTCCACAGTCGACTCCTGTTTGAGTTTATTGAATGTCCCTATAAAATTATCTGAAATCGATTCTTCAAATCGTTCACAGATGTCTTGTGTGAAAGAGGGCCATTGCAGCTTTTCGTTGCACACCTGGTAGTCTAGAAACAAGACTTCAGCCCTCCCATTAAGGTGTAATGAAGCTATTGCCACCTTGTTTTCATTCCCAACTTGGTAAAATTCAAAGTACCTCTCACATTTTTTAACCCACGCACGAGGATTCAATCCATCGAAATGAGAAAATTCCAATTTAGGGATTCTAGAAAACATACCGCTACTCTCCATTGGAGTATGGAAAGTAGTTCCTAAGTGGAACTCCGTGGATTCACTGATCTGTGACTGTGAACCAGGTATAGCACTTCCTTCAACAACAGTTGGCTCAGGACGAGAATTCATCATTTGGATCAAGTGCTCCATCCGTGCTTCTATACGTTGGCCCTGTGTTTCACTCGCCATTGCCAATCGTTTCAACTCTGCCTTCATGAGTTCCATCTGTCCTGTGGTCTCCAATTGAGTCTTCTTCGTCTCCTTCACCAATGTTTCCAACTCCCTTGCTCTTGTTTCCATATTGTGTTCAATTAGGGATCTTGTAACCGGCTCTGATACCAATTGTCACAGTCGTGATTTTGAGAGGATTCAACTGAGAATTTGAAGAAAACAAACTAAGTATATTGCTAAAAACAGAGAAGGGTTTACAAGATTCAGACCAAACTGGATCCAAGATCCCCAATTACAATTCACTCAATTCATACCTTCTCTCTGTTTCCTACTCCTCTCTTTATAGTTGAGATTCTAACAGAAATTCAAAAGGAACCAATCACACCTAAACACGTGTTTGCATTTGTTCCACTAAAAGAACAATACCAATTTACAAAATTGCCCTTAACTTTCAATTTGAATATTTTTCGCGCCAGTTTTTCGCGCCCTTTTTCCTTCTTTTTTTTGTCTTTGATCATGACACATCGACTCTAATGTCCCCTCTTGTTTCGCCAAGTTCGATGAATTAGATGATGTTTTCGATGAGGAATTTGGAACTTGGTGAGTCACGATCGACTCATTGGAACGTTCAATACTTCCCAGTGATGGAGAGAGTGGAGTCCGGGAGAAGCATGTGTGCCAAGATATTTGAGAAATTCAATAAGGAGGCTTTGAGTGTTGGGATAGCTCATCGAGCATTGTTAGTATTTGTGTGGATTGGAATATTTTTAGTGGATTTGAAGGTTTTGTCAGAGAAGAAAAGAGAGAGAAAGAGAAAGGGAGGAAAGGAAGAGGGAGAGGGGTGAGTGGGTCTTGGGATTTGCATTTGGTTAATTGAGTTTTCTTGTTTTTTTAAATTTGGTTTGAGCTTTATTTGTTTTTTTTTTTTTTGAACCGGGTGGCATGGTCCCGTCCCGGTTCAAATCGGTCCGGTACCAATTGTGTTTGCCTAAGAAAATTCATCATATCGGACCGTTCCGGTCTTGTTTCGCTAGATCGGGACAAGCCCAATCTCAGACCAATCCAGACCGTGTCCACCCCCAGTAAATTCATTGGTACTCTACAACTTGAACACTTTATCTAATTAGTTTTATCTTAGGGTCTGATAAACACACATCACACACAAATCAGATTTAAGAAAAAAATAACAAAAATATTTACCTGCAAAACTATAAATCTAACAACTGCAGAATTTTAGATTTTTAATCTTTTGCCTTTCATGGAAGAAGAAAACACTTGAGAGAGCTCGCTTCTCTTGTTATCAATTCTCTCTGAACAATTTGAAGTAGTAAATCATTTCACTAGCGTATTTTGGTTTGATTTCATATGTTTTGTTTATTGTACATAAAGAAGAAGACAATGGAGAAGGAGAGAGAGAGAGTGATGGAAGAGAAGGGAAGGGAAGAGAGAGGGAAAAAAATATTGTCATATTTATTCTCCCATATGAAGTGAGGGTAAATGAGGAAAGTAGAAGAAGAATATCCAATTGAGAAAACATTAATTATTAATTACTAATTACTAATTACTAATTACTAATTACTTCAAAGATAAAGATAATGGGTGCCCTTAATACTCAGAGATACGTGTGCGGCCCCCGCCCCTATCAAAGTTGTGCTCATAATCAACCCTCAACTTCCAGAACAAAATGAAGAGAAGGGAAGGGAAGAGAGAGGGAAAAAAATATTGTCATATTTATTCTCCCATATGAAGTGAGGGTAAATGAGGAAAGTAGAAGAAGAATATCCAATTGAGAAAACATTAATTATTAATTACTAATTACTTCAAAGATAAAGATAATGGGTGCCCTTAATACTCAGAGATACGTGTGCGGCCCCCTCCCCTATCAAAGTTGTGCTCATAATCAACCCTCAACTTCCAGAACAAAATGAGACTCGTGCCTTGCGGCACACCACTTGTATACACAAGAGTTATAGACAGATAGAAAGGGGTGGGTCGATTTCTCTAGAATTAAAGGTGGAGAGGTTTGCTGGCTCGCTATGCACCCTATCTATGTTACATGATCTTCCAACCCAACAAGCCAAAGCCACAGCCAAGCCATGCCCACCATGTCCATCGAAACACTCGCCATTTCCTTCTTCTTCTCAACAAATACAACTGGTAGTAGTAGGAGAAGAACAATTATCTCTACAGCTCTTCCCTTTCTTCATCTTCAACAAAGGAAGACAACCCATTTTCCCACTCTCTTCTCCTTACCAACCCATTCTAAGCCTCATAAGATCTCTTCGGCAGTAGTTTCGCAAAGTAATGAACATTGTATTGTAGATTCTTCTTCTGTGGGGGCTCCTCCTCCAGTGAGAATTGTAGCTATAGTGGGTGAAGGAAGTATCAGCCCAATAAAATCCACCACATGGGAGGAGGTTATGCTTCACACTGTAAGTCCCCACTCCTCTTATTCCATTTCATTATGCAACATAAATATAATCAGTGGCGGAGGATTTTCAACAAGGGGGCAAAGTGAACAATGATGTTCAGTAATTTTTTTATTTTTTTATTTTTTATAAAAATTAATAACAATAATTTATTTTTTTGAGGATTTGATTAAAATTTCTTATTATTAGTCTAAATATCTTTACAGGAGTGGTACTCCCCAATTGAACCAAAACCAAATTTGAAAACGAAAAAATTTCATTGAACTAAACTATCATATTGAAGTGATCCTAATTTTAGTTATAATTCTTCGTCAAACCTATCGATATCCTCTTCGACGCAAATTTAAGCAATTAAATCATTAATGAAACAGCAAATGGGAAAAACAACTAAAAAATATACCCTTGTGAAGTAAGTCCTTTTCCATAGCTATGATCCTCTAGCCGTGATCAAATTAACAAACTCCAATGGGATCTTTTGTCAGGCAATTTATACACAGTGTAAGGCGGGATCATCATACTCAACTATGAATTCGCGTAATCAGCTTTCGTTATATCTCAATTACAACTAATCAAACTGTCAGAGATGCTTACATTAGATGTCAGTAATTCCAACAAATTTTTTTTTTTAATTTGTTTTGTAGATTTGTGGATTAAACCACTAGCAATAATGACTGACTAATTGTTTGAACTTGAACTTTCTACTTCATAACATTTATTATCTTCTAAATAAAAAAAAATAGCAAATAATTTTCGGTCCATAATTTGTGCCATATGCAATATTAGTATGTTGAAAGCGTTGAGGAGCATCCATTTAAAATGGACCCTAAATCAACTCTTGGACATTCTAGAGATAACAATGCTCTTTTAAAACATCAACATATCAATATCATTGTCTTTGAAATTTCTACAACACGATGAAATTTCCTTTGAGCTCATATAACTATATAAGTAGGTAGTGAAATAGGTAATTGTGACACTGATGTTAACTTACCTGGTTTACAATCAACTCATCATGTAACATGAAAATGTGTAGGAAAGTGATCAGACTCAAAGAATTGAATAAGTTTTCAAAGTTAAGCTAGATACTTAATCTCAACCAAGAACCATTGTTACATATTTACATGCTTTCATAATCTTACTTTATTCAACACACCCATTCCATATCAACAAAAACTTACTTTATAAGTTGACCTTACTCTCTCTAGTCTGTGAGTGTCGTGTGTGCATGACAGGGTGAGAGAAAATGATAGATGAGAAGATGATATTTGCTGTAAAGTGGGTTGATGTAGAGGGGGCAATAAATTATAACGAAATTGTAGGAGGGGCACTTTATTAACTATACCCAAAAAATCATTGTTGAACAAAAGGAGTTTTAAATTAATTTTTTTTGGGGGGGGGGGGGGGGGCAACTGTCCCCCATCCCTTGTATGTAGCTCCGCCACTGAATATAATTAGCCTTTGTATAGCTCAACATCGAAGCAAATATTCTATCCTATGCAATATAATAAGCGAAACATAAAGCAAAGTAAAAAGTAAGCCGAAGCAATGATTCCCATCTACCATCATTTAGTGCGTAAACACAAGTTTTGAAGTGAATCCAAATTATTGACTTTCATAACCCATAGCACATGAAACTAACCGGAGAGCTGAAGAAATTGTTGTGATTAAAACCTGCGAGTAGGATCAGTCAAAAGATAATCCGCAATCAAGCTTGCTGATCATCAGACTCGACTTGAGGAGGACCAGCTACATTAGTATCCATGTCATTTAATTCATTAGAAACCTCTGTTCGAGAGTGATTCAAATGCGTATTTGTACGAGGGACTAGCACAAATGCTGGACACTGAAAGACCTCATGCCCATACATTCTGCAGGCCTGACATTGAGTGACATCTATCTGATCACCCGCTCTAATAAAACCATAGCGAATGCCTTGGGAAAGCCAAGTATGTCTCGTGTCAAGCGGAATCTGGATCTGGATCTGCCCACTCATAATTTTTCTCACAGTAAGCTTAGACCGCACCATGGCTGAAGCTGAATCCGGAAGAACCAAAAAAGAAGCTAACCAAACCAATACTGAAGCCTACAAGGATCTCGGAAAATGAAATGTTTAGAAGCCAATATATTGACGCCTTCATATATGTCAAAACTGAAGAAAATATTCTATCCTAGCAATGTGGTAGTAAAGCATGCATGGAAACGGCGTGGAAAAAAATATTTATCATATCATCTATGATGAATCAAATCTTTCTAATGATTCAAATCATTAATCAAAATCACAGGTCATAATTTGTGTTTATTAACATTCATGGTCAAAGTTCATTCATTCAAGCATCAAAACAAACATAGGCCATGTTCATCAATGTAAGAGCTGCCTAGCTATGCTCCAGGGCATGGGGCAGGGAGAGGCACTAGGGAGGGGCACCGTGGCAGCCTCGGAGTCTCCTCAAACTCTCAAGGCACCCCTGCATAAAGTTTTTTTTTTTTATTTTGGTATGTTTGGTTGATAATATTGCTCCCTTGAATTCAAATATCAGATTTTGTTGGCTGTGATATCCGCAATTTATTCAATTCCCTTCCTTCTAAGAAATCACCCTTTTGTAATTGTCAACATAGGATGATGTTAAATAGTCATAAAAGAAAAGACATGAACAAATGCATAATAAATCAAAATTCCTAAACAACCAAAACAAATATATAACATAAAATTATGAAACCAATCCATAAATCATTACTCAGAGCAACATTATAATCAATTTCCTCCCGGACCCTGCATCTTAACATGAACGTTATAAGTTAAAGGGAAGTGAAAATTGAGATCTATATGGTAGTACTAGTAGCTGATTTGAGTTTAGATTCCACGAATTTCTCATCAATTGGTAGTTATAATGTGAAAGTTACCATCTCAATTGCTTATTGTTTCTTCCCCCTTTCATTTATATAAACTATAGTAGATTCTTCAAAAAAAGAGAAAAAAAGGTCACTTGCTAAAATATCTTACAAATTCCTAGCATCAAAAATGAAAAAGAAAAACTAAGTTGGTGCGTCATGTGGACCAAGGACCTAGGGCTTTGCCTAAGGCTGGGGTGGCACCAAAGACAAAAGGCGAAGCTTTGAAGAGGCAAGGTGCCATTTAAAAAATATGGCTCTTTTGGTGCCTCAGAACACTAACACCCCTGAAGACTTTTAGGTGTCAAATCTATCATTCTTTTTATTCTCTTAGTTCATCATTTATTCCCAAAATTAGAAAAATGGCTTTTGAAGTGTTCAAGAATTGTCCAAGGCATTTGGAACCCATGACACATGAGGAACCTCATACGACATGTGTCCTGTCTAGGAGTATCCAACGGGTGTCCTGTCCGATGCAAACGAAGTACCCGTGCTTCATACTAAGCCAAAACTAAACCAAGCATTATGTATGGTTAATTTTAAGCAAGGAAAACAATCTTTTCTCCAACGTTCTAAGCACTCCTTGTGCGCTCTTTACTCACTTTCTAAACATCCTTACAAGCATTCTTACTATGTACTTACTGATTCACAACAATCTTCTTCAATCACATGAAGCAGTATATGTCATCTCAGGTAGACTTCATGAGTTTTGACTCAAACTATTTATATACATGCAGGCAAATAGACTGAAATGGATAGATGAACAGTTCGATATGCATGTATTCACTGACAATCTTCCTCAATCTGATGAACAAAAGTTGGAATTTCTTCTTGGAGATCTGGCCCAAGCCGATATCCTGATTACAGTCGCAGTCACTAATGAAGAAGCTGTCAGGTTGATCCAGATGAGTGCTGAGCACATCCCTAATATTGTCTCTTTTGATTCAGCACCAGGTTTAGTTACAAACAGACTAGGTGGTCTACCTGTACAAAACAAATCTAAAGGAAATATATTTGATGAACTTAGTAGAATAAGGAAACCAAACAACGTCAATGATTCCAAAGAGGTGTTAGAAACAGTTTCTGAAGCATGGGGTCGCAGTAACTCTGATGATATAAGATTCTGTATATTGGTGATTATTAATGCATATATAAGGCCTGTCCCAATCCTGAAGAATCTGAGATCAAAGGGTTTCTCCACACTCAACTGCATGATTAAGAACTGTGGGCCACAGATACTGAATTGCCTATTAGATCCGAACTGTAGAAAGGCTCTTCAGTGTTTAAATAATTGTAGTCCAGTCGATCAAGTCTGTAACTACCGATGTATTGCATCCTATGAGAGTCCGAATCTGGAGGCATTTTCTCTTTGTGTATTGCAAAAGCACAATTGTCTCGAATTGGATGCCGAGATCCCTGCAAAACCTTGTGTGCCTCCGATGACAAAATTTCAAGGGGAAGACTTGAGTCATGAGATTGCAGAGGATCTTTTTGTTGGTTGGTTAGGTAGTCTGGATTGGAGTTGGCGTGTTGTTGCTGGTCAGAACCCTGCTTATGATCAGTTCCCATGCCAGTACCAGCTCTTCTATAGGGGTAAGGGCAAAGGATCATTCTGGTACGAGCCTGTTTTTCAAGTAATGACCCTGGACGGAGAAATGGTTTGGAGAAGAAGAAGATATCGGGTTAAGAGAGGCAAAATTCCGGCTACATTTAATTTCAGTGTATTAGATAACGGTGTTGTGTCAAGTGAGTTTTGGACAGTTGTAGACGTATGTGATGATTTAGGTTGGGGTTTATTTCATTATAGTGGAGCTGCTAAAGCTGCAGGGCAGTCTTATTCTGGAGCTGTGCTTGTTTCTCCTGACGGAGAGTACCCAAATGAGATGGAGAAGGAGAGGTTAATTTCTGCACTAGAGAAGTGTGGGATCAAAGAATGGGAGCTTTACAATGTTGATAATTGTTCGTGTCAGGGAGCTCCCTTGGGAATTCCTGATGGATCTAGTTTACATCATAAGATTAAAGTTGAAGATCTGAAACCATTGTCTTTGTAAAGATCGTTAACTGTATCTTGCAGTTGTTAGTATTCAGAAAGTTTAAACTGAAAGTTTTCATATACAGAAAAGCATGTGGTCATTTGCTATAACTGTGCGGCAGTGATTCCAAAGAGATTCAACACTTTCTTGACTAGTTGAAAATGAAGATTTACTTTCAGATCATGTTTTCAGATTCAGATGTCTTAAGTTCAGGTACGATATATATTTCCTTTGAATATATATTAGTTTTTGCAAAAAGTACTGCAATGAATTGGGTTATGGTGACAGATACAGACTCTTATCAAGCCTTGTACGTATTGGAAAATTTAAGTGCTAAGTTCAGTTAGGTTATGTTTCCACTTTAGACGCTTCCCTTTTTCTTTTTTCTTTTTCCTTTTTTTCCTTTTTTTTTAAATTATTTTTTTAATTTACCCTCCAGAGGGGAGGGGCAACTATGGGATGTCAGACCTTTATTACTTGATAAAAAAAGATTTTACACCCGTCGGGACTACATGACGACTTTACCCGAAAAATTAAAAACAAATTCTAGGGGCCTAAATTAGGCCTTATTCACCGAGAATAGACTAAGCAAGAGTTTGAACTTATTCACCAAGAACTAGGCCTAGTGCATTACGCCTAATTCACTAAATAGATATGCAAATAAGTTCACAAGTCTAAACTTACTGCCAAGACAAAGCAAAGCATCCCTTGTTTGCTGCCCAAGAGCCTTGCATTTCTTGCCTTCACCAAAACCACATCACCAAAAAACCAATTGGCCAAAACCAACAAGTGACAAAGCATTACCAACATTAGACGTGAGCAAGCTGTGTCACAAAGAACGTGATCAGTCTGCTAGTCTGCCAGGGGCGTCCCCCAAACCACCCCCAGCTCCTTGTCAAAAACAGTGTATGTGAAACTCTTTTTGACACAATTCTAATACTTGATTTGGGAAAGAGCCCCACAAGCAAACTAAAAGAAACAAGAGTTCTCCCAAATTTCCTGCATCTTTCTGTGACCTGCTACTTAATACAGTTCAACAATTTTGCCTGTAGCAAACTCTGTTGCACGTCCTGTACGCTCAAACAAGCTGTTCCATGTCCTGCTCAGATCTCCAGTCTGTTTCGCCATCTTCATAAATCCGAAAGCCAACCAAACGCATGTAGTTCCGCTGCACCCAATTGCTGCCCCTCCATGCCAGCCTCCACGCCCAATACCATACAACCACAGGGTCCAAAACAAAGCCAAAACAGACCAGTTCAAAACCTTTCCTGTCTTGCATTTGAAGAAAACCAAGAGTCCAATCTTCAACAGTATTTTACTAAATATATATATTTTTTAATCAAATTGAAATGTTGACCCATTTTATTCATTTAAAAATCTACGCCCGAACGCTACATGACTGACCCTATAGGGATAACTAAAAAGCCGAAACAAACTCGCACAAAAGATAGGATTCACCAATACAAGCCTAGACAATAACTCAGTCTTTGTACCTTTTGTTTTCTTTCCTAGTTCTATTGGATTTTTGGGGACAAATGCTGATATATTTGGTGTGACGCCTCTGATTCATCTTTCCGTCTGACATAGCCCCTAAATCCAAATCACTGATTGCTGCCTGTGGACCTAGCTCAGATTCTGAGTTAACTTCATCACTATCCTCACTAGTACTTTCGAGTGAATCGAGATTCAATTTCGGCGGTCGAAGTAGCCTATTTTATTTGAACAAAGATATAGCCTTAACCAAGTTGTCTCCGACTCTTTTATAATCCGGGGAAGTTTTGATAGCGTATTTGTCAAAATGTCTCTTTAACCTGACCAAAGACTGAAAGTCATTATCCGAGGGTTCCTGCACTTGCTGACCCTGCATAGCATCCCCTATCTCTGAGCTAGTAGCACCGAGGTGCCCCCCCCCCCCATATGAGTAACGGAAACCAATTGTGCCGACTGAATTCCAACATCGCCGGGTTCAATATGATGTTCTCCATTTGTCCTGGAACTACTAATTGCGAGCACTGGAAATGACCCTGCATTTTCTGCTCTGAGTGGTGCCTGCTCTGAACGTGGCGAACTGAGGACACACCCTGTTTCTATCGCAGCGTCCCCTGTATTGGGCGAAATGCACTCTGTTTTAGAACCAGAGTGGCCAATCTCTTCACTCCCTGGATTGTCAACGTGTTGCATCCCTGGAGCCTCTCGCTGTGGCGACATGATCATGTTTGCTCTCTGAAGACCTGGAGCATCCTGCTCAATCGAAACAGCTCCAGTCGAAACACTGGCTGCTCCTCGCGACGCTGACAGTTGAAGAACTATAGGACTGCTATTATTGTATATGTTCGTGTCGTCCAAACGACTACTCAGCGCCCCTGAATTGACCGCATCCTCCTGATTTAATGTCAATGCTTGTTTTCCACATACATTTTCAATCTCCGAAGCTGTATACCCTGCCTCAAGTAAGCATTCCTCCGTAGTTTCTGGAACAACCTCGGCAATATCATGAGCCGTTTCCTTCCCAACCAATTTCTTATCCGCTTGATCACACACCACTTCCTCAACATCCTCCGTTAGTGGCGCAAAATTATTTGACAACACCAATTTAACCAGATCATTGGCCACTTGTCTCTGAACACCAAATTCCTCCTTAATCTCCACACCTTGGCTATTCTTTACACCACTTGTACCCACTTCTGGAGTGGGCAATTTTTCTTTTTTGGCAATAGAAACATACTGTTCCTTTATAATTTTGGTTTCGACCTTGGGCTTGGCATTGCCCTTCTCTGCTTGAGCTAGGTCAGGGGCTCTCTCACTACCCTTAAGACCTAACTTTCTCCTACAAAACTCCTCCTGATGCCCTATCAATGAACAAAATGCACAGTATTTGAAGCCTGGATATTCAATCTTCTGCCAAAAATCCTATTGTTAGCCCTATCAATCCAAACTCTATTTGGTAAAGGTTCCGCCAAAGTCATCTCCACGCAAACACGGGCAAAACCCGGGCGTGATAGGCATCTAGTATGATCATCCATTCGCAAAAAACCACCAAAAGAATTCACAATTGCTTTCAAGAGAGGATGATGAAATAAATGCAAAGGCAAGTTAGGCAACTCTACCCACAAAGGCACCAAGATCGGGTCCTCCTTCAAACTGAATCCAGCATGCCAACGGAAAGCCTTGAGACGAACTCCACGAATCAAAAAAGAATCCCTTGATAGAACTTTCTTTGCTTCCACCTCAGATTGAAGGCGGACTAACACGTGACGTTGATCAAGCAAACCAAGCAAAAAATTGCCTAGAATTCCCCATGTCCTGTGTATCGAATCTCGAATATCTGCCAATGTTGGTCTATAGCTAGAGAATTTTAAAACAATCACATGTTGTTCCATGAACGCCTCTCCACGTACTTCATCCAAAGCCGTGATGCCGATTGCTGGGGCTCCATCTTTGCGGAATCGAGTACCTTCTACATGTATATCCGCAACTTCGTCAACCAAAATTTTACCCAAGATTTGGGCGAAGGATGGCTTGACCGCCCCTTCCACCGGTCCCCCGGGAAGAGGGATGGCGGTTGGAGGAGCCGGCATCACATCAAGAACACAGCCCAATCCAGTCCTGCTGTTAGCCTGCTGCACGCGACAAACAGTGGAGGTGATTCGGCGGCTGTGAAGGCGGCGAGTCGAGCGTCAACCCCACGCGACAGAGCAAGTGTCAGCGGCGCTGGCGCTCTCTGCGCGAAACCCCTCTCTCGCGAAACCCCTCTCCCTTTGTCTGCGGCGCTGGCGCTCTCTGCGCGAAACCCCTCTCACTCTCTCGCGAAACCCCGAAACCCGTCTCCCTCTCTCGCGAAACCCCTCTCTCGCGGCCGTTGCCCTCACCTGTCTAAAGCTTCGCGGTTACTCCAATTTGAATCTTACTAAATACTTACTTCCTTGCCCACCCAATTCCTAAGAACCCAGAATCAGGATAAAATCCATTAAACAAATTAAAATTAGCCATGTCGAATATATGTCGTGCGACAACTATACAACGAAACCAATCCTGCCAATTTCCTCAGGAGGTCATTAAAGTCAAAGGAGATTTCCCTCTCCTCTTTCTGCGCCCTATCCGCCAAAGCATCTGCCACCGCGTTAGCCTCTCTACAGATATGCTTGCAACTCACCACCATTTGTTTCTCTAGATCTTTTATATCATTCCATATATTTTCCAATTGCCAAGGAATTTTATAAACCTCCCTAAACCAACCACAAACCAAATCCAAATCCGTTGGACAATTACTTTCTTATGACCCATTGTAAGACATAATCGCAAACCTTCCAAAAAGGCCAAAGCCTCCCCTTGATTGTTCGCGCCTTCACCAAAAACCAACTGCTGAGCCGCTATACAGAAACCCCTTGTATCTCTGATGATCGCTCCTCCCGCTACCTTATTTTCAGAGAAGATCCATCAACATAAGTGCCACAAAATCAGCGGGTGGGGGAAGCTAGTAAAAAATTTTTACATCCTTACTTTTAACCGAAGCAACGTGAAGCCCCAAAGCCCCCAAAGGCGCTTTGTTAGCACTAATTTGTCTAGGGGCAATAAAAGAGTTTGATAGTCTCAAGCAACGCCTAACATTCAAAATCACAAAGGCAGGATTTGGGAAACCATCCTCATAGACACACTTACACCTTTGTTTCCAAATTTCCCATAAAATAAACATAGGAGTAAGAAAGTATAGCACACTTACTTGAGAGTTTTCATTTTTGCTCTTCTGAACCATACCGACAAAACTGTAGAAACTTCTGCCGGTCTTCTTATATGAATGTTGAAAATACCTTCAAAATGCCTCCACACATTAGAAGCAAGCTTATCATTTAAAAATAAATGATTTAAAGATTTCGTATTGGGCCGGTCACATAATCTACATATCGAGGCTAAGCTAAATCTGCACTTGTGCTCCTCCCCATCCACTGGGACTCGCCTTCGCAAAAACAGTTTCCACACAAAAACAAAAATTCTAGAGGGTAGAATAGGTTGCCAAATCTTTTTACTTAACTCTTTCTTTACCCCCTTATCTCTTAATAACTCATAAGCAGTTTGAATATTGAAAAGTCCACCCGAGTTCGAAATCCACTCACAAACATCATCACAGTGTTTCTTACCACAAAATCTATCCGCAAAAAGACTACGAGCCAAGTTTCTAAGATCAAGATTAATCAATTCAAAACCGCCATTTTTCACTTCCCTAACAGTAGGCCATATTCCTTGACTGATTAATTCATCCGACCTTCTAAATGTAGCCACTAAGTTCCAATTCTCTGCGAAGAAACTGAAATTGCCTTTACTAATACACCAAACTAAATTGCTCAGCACCACGGATTTGCACAACAAGACCTCTTTCATAAAGGGAGATGCCCCAAATTTATCTAATTGACTGCTTAAAGGAACTCTTGGTTTCCAATATTTTTCTCTCATGAAATTTGCCCATAGAGAATTCGAATTAAGCAAGATCCAAATAACCTTAACTTGAAAAGCCTTCATCACTACTGACAAATTTCTAACACCCAATCCTCTTTCAACCAGTGGCATACAAATGTTGTCCCACGACACCCATTTCTTTCTCAGCCTACCTTCACAATCTCCCCAGAAAAAAATCTGCTAGCACACTTTGAATTCTAGACAAAACTTTCTTAGGCACACACATAGCACTTAAAGTATAAACTGAGATTGAACTGAGTACATGCTTTATCAAATTAGCCTACCACCTGGGGATAAGAGTTTCGCCTTCCAGCCCTGAATACACCTGTGAATTTTGATAATTATTTCTTCAAAGTAAGACATTTTACTTCTTCCTTGAAAAATAGGAACCCTAAATATTTCATGGGCGACCCTTTATATTGAAATCTTGTAAACGTCTTCATAGCCACTATTCTCTCTACCATAGCCTTTATGTCAAACATAAAAGAGCTCTTTCCTGCATTGATTTTTTGATTTGAGGCATTGCAGTATTTATCCAAAAATTCTATGCACCCTAAAACTGAAGACTTTCTACCATTCAAAAAAATTAACGTATCATTTGCATACAGAAGGTGACTAATAGGCCTGCAATCTCTAGGCGTATAGTAAAAACCTATTTTCCCTTTGTTAAAAGCCATTTGTAATCCCCTGTTCAAGACCTCAGAAGCAATGATAAATAATAAAGGCGAAAGAGGGTCCCTTTGTCTCAGTCGTCTAGAAGATTTAAAATAACCTTATAAACTCCTTGCAACAATACTGAAAAACCACAATTAGCTATACAATTAGAAATAATGTGGCAGACTCTGTTGTGAAAACCAAACCTTCTGAGCACTGCAAATAGAAAATTCCATTCTAGTCTACCGTAGGCTTTCTCCATGTCAATCTTTAGCACCACATTATTTTCAAAGGCCTTTTTTGTGTATATATCTGACCATCTCTTGTGCCAGGCCAATATTCTCCATAATAGACATTCCTATCACAAAAGCCCCTTGCTCCTGGGTTACCATATTTGACAATAAAATTGTTAATCTATTGCAAAGAATTTTACTGAAAATTTTATAAATCACATTGCAAAGGCTAATAGGGAGAAAGTCTGAAAAGGATCCCGAGTTATCCTTTTTAGGTATCAAAATAATCAAATTTGTTGAGAAAATAAAAGGAAGAGCCTCATCTTAAAAAAACTGTACCGCTGCTTCCCATATAAATACCCACCAACTCCCAGCAAGTCTGAAAAAAACCAACAATAAAACCATCCGGACCTGGCGCATTATTTTTCGAAATATCAAAGACGACATGTTTAACTTCTTCCATAGTAGGGCTTTTAACTAAGACATCACATCTAGTGTTGGTCATGATCTCCGGAATGCAACCAAGCAAGTCAGAGTCCTCCACAGTAGCCCCTTGGGATGTCAAAAGGCTGTGAAAGTACTCATTGGCTTCTTCAAGATTTTCCCCCGGGTCCGAAATTTCCCTCCCACAAGGTAATGTGATGTGCAAGATGGCCCTTCTTTTTTGTTTTGACTTAACAAATGCAAAAAAATATTTAGTGCAGGCATCCCCCTCATTGAACTTTTTTTTCCCTTGATTTCTTAATCCAGTAGAGCTCTTCATGCTTAACGACTAGTCTATATTCCGCCTGACAACGACTCAAGTTGCAGTAGGCATTCACATCCCAATTAGCGTCAACATTGAGCCCATTATTTCATCTCGTCTTCCAAAGCTCTCATTCTACTGAAAATGTTGCCAAACACAATTTTATTCCAATGGATAAGTGCTCGCCTTAACGTTTTATCTCAACATCAACTCTATCAATATGCCTCATACTACCAGTGTCCTTCAACCAATTATTTTCGACCAGCGTAAAAAAACTATGATGCGTCACCCGCATATTAAGGAAACGAAAAGGCGCAAAACCCATTCTCATCTGGGATGGCATAGATGCCAGCATCGGGGAGTGATCAGAAAAAGTTCGATTTAAATGCTTCACTTTTGGATTAGACAGAACTGACAGCCATGCAAAATTAACAAGGATTCTATCCAACCTGGCCCAAATACGGTCCCTACCTCGCCTATTATTACACTAAGTGAGTCTAGGTCTTGTGAACTTTTCAATACAATCTAAGATGTTGGCCATACTAGCAATTGACAGCTCTACCCCCAACCTTCTCTTGGGAATTTATGTAAGTATTAAAATCCCCTCCCACCATCTAGGGTAGATCACAAATTAATGCAAAATTTTCCATGTTTGACCAAAGTCCCCTTCTCTCCTCAATCGAACATTTAGCATAAACAAAATAAAACATAAAGACTCTAGAAGATGAATTCGTTACCTTGTAGTGAATGATCTGATCCGACATATCCACAAATGAAATAGCTAAATCCGCATCCTAGAAGATCCAAATCTTTCCCCCAACAAATTCGTTCGAAGCAAATCCTGTTAGCTTTACTTTATTGTCGATCTCCAAATGTCTGCTAGCATCAATCATAGGCTCCGCCAATATAAGAATCCTAACAATTATTTTCCACAACCATTCTTCTTAAACGACTTCTCGTGGCTCTATTACCTACCCCACGAGCGTTTCAAAACATAAAGTTTTCAATCATCATGATTTTGGGAGGAAATATTATTACCCTTCTTTGTCTAACGACACATACTCGAAGCACCACCATTTTGACTTTCTGATTCCTTAGGCTCTTGTGTTCTTCGTTTGAATGCGCACATGTCTCTAGGTCTCTGATCGCGACTGAATCAGGCCCTATCTCCGAAACTGACTCCGCCTCATCACTATCTTCACTGGCACTCTCCAATGTGTTTATGTTTCTTTCCTTTTTCCCGCAATGTACGACATTCTTTAAACAAATTGATAGCTTTGTCTATTAATAAACCCACATCCGAATTCTTGCCAATTTCAACCGACTCCGACTTTCTGCCTGCACCCGAAACATTGGCCCCAATGGCAACCCCACCGTCTAGAGCAGCCCTATCCGTGTCTACCTGTCCTCCCATCCCTGGAACTATCTCTGAAGGTAGCAAATTCTCAACAGCCTGAACTATCTTAGCTCAATTGCTGCTGCCCATCACCTTGCTGTCTGCTTCCTAGTTCTTAACGTCGCTTTCTACTCGATATACTATCCTCAAGCTACTTGATTGATCATCAGGCACCAAAGATTTTGTCCCAACAATTTCATCTTCTCGATCTTCATTATCAGTCTTCAAAGGCACTGAAAAATTCATCAAAGCTATGTTATTCCCACCTTTTGCACCCGCTGGAAACGAGATCAAACTCTGATCTTGCTCTTTTGATTCATCCTGCACCAGCAAAGTGATTGTGTACCTAGCCTCAAGAAGTCCTTCCCCTGTCGTTTCCTTACCCTCCCCACCATTCTCTACTATATTCTCATATATAGCAATCTGTTCTATAAGAGAAACATCGTTTCCATTACTGACTTTCGCCTCATCTTCCACCGGGTTCTCCATTAAAGCCTCGTATTTATTTGCTAAAACTATTTTTGCAGGTCCTTGCCCACCGGCTTCTCACCTCCCTCTCACTCACTAATTTCAATACCCTGACTATTCTTTGCACCGCTCGTACCAGTCTCTGCCTTTGTGTCTCTCTGGTTTTTGACGACCGGGACGTATATTTGCTTGGCGGATTTGAAATCCTCTATATTTCTCTCCAGTTTCTCCTCCTTCGCCATTGGAACTGCGTTCGTAGTACCCTTCTGACCTAGCTTTCTCCTACAAAAGGCCTGATGTCCTATCTGTGCACAATGATCACAACACTTAAATCTTAGATATTCAATTTTCTGCCATAAATCCCTATTATTCACCCTATCTATCCAAAATCTTTTATGAAGCTTTTCCGCTAGACTCATCTCCACGCAGATATGGGGCAGCACCCGGGCGTGTAAGGCATCTAGTATGGTCATCCATGCGCAGAAAATCACCGAAGGAATTCCCTGTAGTTTTCAATAGTGGGGCATGAAATAAATGCAGAGGCAAGTTTGGCAACTCTACCCACAACGGAACCGAGATCGAATCCGCTTATTTCAAACTGAAACCATCATGCTAGCAAAAAACTTTAAATCAAACTCCACGAATCAAGAACGAATCCCTCGAGAGCACTTTCTTTGCTTCCGCTTCAGATTGAAGGCGAACCAGAACTTGACGTTGTTCAAGTAAACCCATTGAAAAGTTGCCTAAAATACCCCATGTTCTATGAATCGAGTCTCGAATATCTTCCAACGTCAGTAACTAAAGAACTTCAGCACTATTACGTGTTTTTCCATAAACGCTTCCCCTCGAACTTCATCCGACGTCGTAAGGCCGATTGCTGGGTCTTCTTCCTTCCGAAACCTAGTTCCTTCAACAGGAAATTCTTTAACTTCCTCCACCAAATTTTACCAAGAATCTGAGCAAAAGAGGGTTTAGGGACCTCTTCCATGTTCCCCCAATCCCTGTCGGAGGAGGAGACTCCTTGGCGGCTAGTGGCACTACCATGGGAAACAACCGACCTAGAAAAGATCAAGGTCGGCAAGGTGGCACACGGCCAACCTGCAAGACAGCGGCCAACAATAGCGACCTACACAAAAAACCTTTTTTTTCTCCGTAACCCTAGCAGAGCGTTTTTTTTCAATTCCCTCATTAAAAATCTACACCACGTAATCCAGACGCTTCTCTTGATTTCTTCAATTCAAGTATGATATATATGTTGCCATGTATTTATAGGTTTGGACAAAGTTGAAAACTCTGTATCCTGAAATCTTTATGTTATTGTACTCTGTCTGTTAGTTTCCATAGTACTAAAATGTATTGAAGCACACAAAGGACTTTCTTTTCGGAGCTTATTATTACACTTTTTAAACAGCACTGTTAGGTTTCCTCGGTATCGTGGTTGACATGATGACAGTCTCAACTTTCAAAGAAATAGAGAAACTAAATAGGGTGGAGAAAGCCTAACATGTGGTATGTTTTTGGAGGAGTTTGCAGTATGCTATTGCTACATGAGCATTTGAATCTTCAGTAGAGAATTTCTAGACTCCAAATATATGTTCATGTAGTTAACTATTTACTAATAAATAATTCACTCCCAAATTTTATGAAGTTTCAAATATGGTGACATCCTATTTCTTGAGCTCCATCATTAAGTCTTTAAAATTGACAGGTTTAACTGTTTCTTATTTCATTTTCAATAACTCTTTCTGTACCTTTTGTTGTTATCATGTTTGTTGAACTTTCTTCTATCGAAAATTCTAGGGAGCGAGGGAAGGAGCGAGGAAAAGGGAGAATGGGTGTAACCATCCATCTCCCTCGAGATGTGTGCCCTCGCTTATCTCGAGGGGGATGGGTGGTTCACCATCCCTCGCTCCCTAGAAGGGCTCTTCTTCTATAGACATCTCGACTGATCCTTGGATTTACAAAGGAGAAAATATATGCTTTCATTTGAATCTAGACCTCATTGGTCAGTCCTGTGAAAAGTTGTTAATTTTCTTCAGTTGAATCTTGACTGATCCTTAGACCGAGATTTTCTTCTGATAAGTTGGTGTATAGGAGAATTATGGGAGAATGGTTTTATGCTTCTTCCTCTACATCAGGAAGATCACTCATGCTACAATTGCAACAGCAGGTTGAATATAGTGCTATGTTTGAATATTTATGCTAAATTATGTTCAAATGTGACCAACTGTATAATAATAGCATATCATATATGCAACACGATGGACGCAATTAATCCCTCTATCTGGCCTAATAGGTTTGACTTTTGTTAAGCATGCTAAGCAATGGATTGGTGGCATTGGGTTTGGCCGATGCATTTAATTATGCGGTTTTACTTGGGCTAGATTTCAAGCTAGCTACCCTTCCTTGCCCTAAATGTTTTCCCTACTCTTGAAATATATGACCGATTTGTTTTTCCTGCTACTTTTAGAAAAGAAAGAGAGCCATTGAACAATATTTTTGTTACTGTCTTCTGAAATTTTAGAGTTACAAACAAATGGAATATTTCATATACTAATATTCCTTCTCCAAAACTAAATAATTACACAATAATCATTACTTGTTACATGAATCAAATCTCATAACTCAAAAATAGGAGGAATGAACAAGTTACAAAATCTATATGTACAATTAAAGTTGCTTCAACAATGTCACCACCTCTCCCATGAAGGGTCTGTCTTTGGCCCTCTCAGCAGTACACCAACATGCAATCCTCATAAACTCACCAACAGCTAAATCTACCAAGTTTTCTCTTGACACCGTAGCATCGATCATTTCAATAACCTGACCTTGGGCCACCTTCTTCTGAGCCCAATCAACCAAGCCTACTTCCTTTCCATCATCCATTTTAATGGGCCAATTTGGCCTCCTCCCCGTAGCAACCTCAATCATTAGGACACCAAAGCTATACACATCTGCATTAGTCGTGGCGGCGGTAAGCCCACTCTTATACTCCGGTGGCATGTACCCCATCGTACCTGCCACTTGAGTAGACACGTGGCTATGCGATGAATCAACTCGCCTCGCCAATCCGAAATCTGCAATATGTGCCTCGAATTCCGCATCCAACAACACATTACTAGCCTTAATATCCCTATGTATAATTGGCGTGTCCAATGTGTGCAAAAACAACAACCCATTAGCTACTCCCTTAACGATCTTCACCCTAATCTCCCAACTCAATGGGAATCTAACCAACGAATCACTCGCGGAACCCGGTTCCCCCTCCGTCATCCCCGTGTCATGTAACCATTGGTCCAAACTACCCTTCTCGATAAACTCATAAATCAAGATCCGATCATTTCCCGAGACACAATAACCCAAGATTCTGACAAGATTCTCGTGTCGGATCGTTCTTTTCCCTAAAGTCTCCATTTCGGCCCGAAACTCCCGAAATCCTTGAAAAGCGTCTTTGCTGAGTTTCTTGACGGCGACTGTAACGCCGTTAGATAAACGGGCCTTGTAAACGAGGCCGAAACTTCCGTCACCAACGATTCCGTCAGGGGCGAAGTTTCGGGTCGCGGTAAGGAGTTCGGGCATGGAGATCCGATCCAAGGAAGGGTCGAAGGAGGCGCTCTCGTTTATGGTGATGGAGGTGAGGCTGCTCGGATTCTGGGATTGGGTTCGGGTTCGGGTTTTTGAGGGTTTTTTGCAGACGAGGTACGCCATGGCGAAGAGGAGCGTCACGATGAAGAAGCTCGCTGAGGCCGCAAGGACTGCCTGGACCGTCGGATCCATTGGATGAACGGCTTATACTGATTGATTGATTGAGGGGTCGAAGAGAGGGTTTGGAGAAAAAAGTGAAGAGGAGAGGTTATAAGAGAATAGCCATTGAAGGTCGTCGGGTCGACTCGGTGTGTCAACGATTTTTGGATGTTGTTGGTTTGGGAGGGAGCGTGGGCCTGAGAAATGATAGGAGGTATTAGAGCTGTAGGTGGTTTAGTTATGCTGCAATGGGAGCAGGGGAAAATAATTTTGGGTTTGGTAGTTTATGTTAGAAGTTTAGTGGGAATTGGGCATATAAAAATGATTGTTGGAGTCGGAATTCAACGATGATAACATGGTGGTGGGAGGGAAGTGTGTTCAGGGGCGGAGACTAAGAAGTTATAAGGAAGGAAAGTTTGACTTTGGGTTTGGCCTAAAAACTATATAATTTTGATAGAGATTTTTGGACTTTGTTAATTGCATCGAGAGACACGGTATTAGAATAAAATTGGTAAGAAAAGAAATTCATGACTTGGTCATGCTAGTTGAACTAAAAAAATCGGTGTTAGAAGAGTGGAAATTCTACATTTAATGGTGTGTTTGATTTTTGGGTACTTGAGGGAAAATAAAAATTTTACCATCAATTTTTTTTTCTTCAGTATTTGATTTTTTTCAATCAATAAAAAAAAAAATCACCTATGAAAACTTTACCCACTTTCATGTAGAAAAAGTTTAACGAGGGTTTACCAATGAAAATTTTTCATTGCCTCTCTCCACTCTCCTCGACTTCCAAGCGGCGGTGATTATGGCTGGTGGGTCTTCAAAGAACCTCTCCGCTATTGTATCCAAAGAAGTCCCCAAATCTCTCCTTCCCGTCGCCAATCGCCCCGTCATCTCTTATGTTCTCGAAGCAAGAAATCTCAAAGATATCATCGTTGCACGTCTCTCTTTCTCCAAGTTGTATTTCTTCCCGAAAACAATTTATAGGGTTTTGATTGTTTTGTGTTGGTGCAGGTTGTTGAGGGTCAAGAGGTTTCCCTTCGTGCCGGTGGTTGGATTTCGAGTGCTTATGTCGATCGTCTTCATGTTGAGGTGATTCATGTTGGATTTCATGTTGTATACTTGCAGGTTTTCATTGCAATAGCAATGATCCTAGGTGACGGTCTCTACAATTTCTTCAAAGTACTAGGCTGAACCATCTTCGGTTTAGTTCAACAATTTCGTGAAAGTCATTCTACCAAATCACTTCCTGTAGCTGACCGGTCAGCTAAAACCATCAAACCGATTTCCACATATGATGACGACTGTTGAACCTATGTCTTCCTCAAGGAACAAATTTCGATATGGATTCACTATACCAAATTGGCATATTTGTAACAACTCCCAAAACAGTAACGCTTTTGAGTTGTTACAATCCACAAAACAATTTCAAGTCAAAACTAAATTTAGTAGAAAAAATGAAAAACAGTTACACAAAAAAAGTGATACAATAAATTCGATCACCATGAATAGTATCACTTGTAGGACCATACTAGTCATGGTGATACAATTATTGTATTACTTTGTTTGCGAAAATGTGTAAAATTGCTTTGTGGATTGTTATAGTTAAAAAAAATGTTACTGTTTTGGGGGTTGTTACAAAAATGTTAATTTGGTGTAGTGTTTGCAGTGGTGGGCTACAGTGTCATTACAACCATATCCGTCATCATCCTTCCTCACATCTTCCACAGCTCAAATGGTACTATGTCTTGATCCTATACATCTTTGCACCAATCCTAACCTTTTGTAATGCCTATGGCACTGGCCTTACCGATTGGTCGCTTGCCTCAACATATGGAAAGCTAGCTATATTCACCATTGGTGCTTGGGCAGGTTTAGCAAATGGTGGGGTCCTAGCTGGACTCGTAGCATGTGGTGTTACTATGATGAACATCGTATCAACGGCTGCAGACCTAATGCAAGACTTTAAGACTGAGTACCTAACCATGGCTTCACCTAGGTCTATGTTTATTAGTCAAGTCATAGGAATTGCAATGGGTTGTATTTGCCATATGGAATGTAATACCTTAGGACAATCTGTTTTGGTTCATATGTTTTATGATTTTTGTGTTTTAATGTATAATATAGGTGGTGCATGTTCAATTTATTTGATGTAATAACAACTTAGGCCTAAAATAAACTAATCGTTGAAAAAAAATTCCACAATCATGGAAAATTAGGAAAAGTTTTTTTTTTTTTTTTTGAAAAATCAAACAGTGGAAAAAAATTCTATGGAAAACTTTACCACAGTTTTTTTTCCATTGAAAACTTTGTTTTCCTTGAAAATTTTTCGAAATCAAATGCACTCTAAGAATTTTCACTTGGATGACTACCTAAGCAATATGGTACACACCATGGCATTATCGTTGCCTTGGTTTGGGCTAGGTGCCTTTTTGGTGCACCATCTCTTATATGGATTTTAGAAGAAAAATCTTATTATCCTTGTTTAAAATTAGTATTCAGAACGACTTAGATCATTTACGATAGAAGTACCTCCAACCCATAATAAGAATGTTCCCATGGATTATAGTGATAACCAGCAGGTTGCGGGGAGTTACATTGAAAATAACATTAACGACCACCTCTATCACTATTATTATGATGAAAATGCACTTTTGAAAAAACAAATTAGTGTATTTTCACCGAAGAGACCGGGTTTTAGTTTTAGGAAAATCTTGGTTTTTTAGAGTGCAATTTGAAATCGACTAGCTTCCCTATTCCCTTGATAGAAACCCTTGGTTTTCTCAATAATGCTTTTGGCAATAGGTTTTATGCTTGAAAAATGAAAACCACAACTTTTAATAGTACATACATATGCTAATGGAAAAATACCTTATCTAGGTTGACCAAAACTTTTAACATTGGCATAAAGAAAAATGAAATATTTAGCAAAAATTTGTAATAATTTTTACAAAATCACATTTCTAGGATATAACACCAAGACCTCTGGTATTAAACTAGTTTATGGTAACCTCAACAACTGTTAGCTAGCCAATGTTAACAAGCTATGTCTTATAATCAAAGTATTGCATCAAATTCCTAACGGAAGTAAGATTGCTTCTTTTTATTATTTCAAATTCAATAACAATACTTTAGGGTGCCGGAGGAAAAGAAAGCCAACAAAGGGAAACAATCAATCTTCTTCACAACTTCTTCCCCAAATAAGCAACAACTTTGATTGTGTGACCTACACAGAACCCTCCATTCCCTTAAGTAAAAAAATTCAACAACAACAATAGTTGCTCTAACCCTTTCTATATCGATTGCATTGCCAAACACATCCAAGTAAAAGTAGAAGAAAATAACACAACAAAGAACATATCATTAACAGAGCCAGGATTATTGTTGAAGGGGGACGAAGTGATGAATCATAGTTAATTAATGATAATATTGATGCTACACCAAACCGTCATTTAATGCACGTCATGATGATCTCGTCAACAGAGCAAGGCGAGCCTGACTGCCCACCCAATCTGCAAACCCCAGATAACACTAAGCCCATTTTGGCAAGGTCTAGAAGGTTGAACCCAAATTGCAGCGCCCTATTAAGCCTGTACGTCACACAGTCAAGCCCAATAGCCGTAAGGCCTAATAAGGCAAGTATTTGGGGGATCGACCTAAGATGGATATGCCAGCAATACATTGGTTTCGACTAGGAAACAAATACCAAATTATAATTTGTGCATGGAAACTCCCTTACATGGACACCACTCCAAAAGGGAAGAATCTCCCAAAGATCTAGGTGCACAAGTTGTGTAGGGAAACTCTCCTATATGGACCACTCCTAATAGGAAAATGATCTCTAGCAAGATATATTTATCTAAACTACGTTAACAAAGACCTAGCCGAACAAAGACTCTCTCATTATAAATAGGACAGAGGGTTGATGAACAAATGTATGCTACATAACCCAATTTACATCTTTACTCATTTCTCAAGCCTTGTCTGACTTAACCATCAGAGTGCCACCAGTCGCCACAACGATGGTCTTTAGCTCATGTGTGTTCCTTCTGTAGGTAAAAGAGAACAGGATTCGACTACATCAGTTTGTCGCCATCCATGGTGAACATCGAAAACAGTGATATCACCCTTCCTTACAGTCTAGAAAGATGGCGACCACGGGATTTCTCAATAATAGAGATATCGTTGAGCCCTTGAACGCTCGAACCGGTGGAGCATCACCAGCTCTGGCGGCACCGGCACTACGGGGGAACAACCTCGGACCCCCATGTTAGCAGTAGCCACGATGGACCCTACGGTGGATCCACTGTCAACCCAGGTACAACAAATTGCACGAACGGTGGAAATACTCACTCAACGGAACCCTCCACTCGCAGAAGGAAACTAGGAGCAGCGAAGAGCCCTGTTCCCAGAAGACACTAGAGAACACGTTCAGGAGAGCCACTTTGCCTCTGCGGGTTCTCAGTGGACCAGGGGCAAAGGAGCGGCCAATGGTGACCCAATGTCTAGGGTCGACAAACCCGCCTAGCATAACCCCCTCGGGCTTGGGGCCACCAATCCATATGTGTTGTTCAACCTCATCGTCCCCCCCGTTCATGGATCACATCATGAACGAGCCACTGCCGAAGAAATTCAACCAGCTAAAGCTGAAGTTTTATGATGGGACATCAGACCTGTCCGACCACTTACGCCACTTCCAACATGTAATGGTGCTCAAAAAAGGATCTGAAGCAGTAATGTGCCGACCATTCCCTACCAGCTTGAAGAAGTCGGCACTGACTTGGTTCCACAACCTCCCTCCGAAGTCTACTGACTCATTCAAAACTTTGGCAAAAACATTTCTCACGCGCTTTGTCGGCAGCCAACGAATCAGGAAAAGCTTGCGTTACCTGCTCACCTTCAAACAGAAGATGAACGAGACATTAAGGGAGCACGTCACACGATTCAATGATGAGTTAACACTCATCGATGGCTGCAGCGATAACAACTCGGTCACAGTCTTCACCTCTGGTCTGATGAGAGACAAATTCTACGACTTCCTCACTTTGGAGCCTCCAATGACATGGTAAACTTGCTTAAGAGCGCCCAAAAATACATCACCCTTGATGAGATGTTGGCTGCCATGAAGGAGGTTCAGTCCGAAAAGAAACCCTTCGGTATAGAGATAATGAGGGAAATAAACAAAAAAACGATGACAAAAATAGGAAGCGCAACGACAACATGTCCGACTCTTGTCGCGCAAGGCAAGATAAGGCCTCCAACTTCGTAAGGTCTAAATCCATCGCTCCCCTCAACTCCAGCCTGTCCGATGTCCTCAACTCCATTAAGAATTGAAGTGGTTCGCCAAACAGCGAGGAGATCCCTCCCGGCTCGATAACAACAAATACTACTCCTTTCACAAGAAGGATGACCATGACACTGAGGACTGTAAAAGCTTCAAAAACGAGATTTGAGTACTGGATTAGGAAGAGGAAACTCAAAGAATTTCTAGGCTTGGAAAAAAAAGACAAGACCGGGCAAAGGAAAGGGAATATGTCGTCAAAGAGATAGATAATTAAGCTCCTAGCATCGTATATGTCATTCATGGAGTCAGCTCGGAAGGTGAGCAGTCCAACAGGTCCTGAAAAAGAACGCTCCTCGAGATGCGGATGTAGCCCACATGTGAGGACTGACAAGTGGAATACATACGTATTCAAAGCCCGATCCCACCACTGATGTTCACGGACAAGGACCTCTAAGGCGTCCATTCTCCTCACAATGACACCTTGGTCATCTCGATCCTCATAGCGAAGTGGGAAGTGAAAAAGGGCCATGGTGGACATAGGAAGCTTTCTAAACGTCTATTTTCTCAACGCATTCCGCAATATGCAACTCAAGGAGGAGAACCTGACACCCGCCAGCCACCCAATGATTCGGTTTAGTGGAGACAAGTGCTTCCCTGTTGGGAAGATCAAATTAACAGTGGTGGCGGGAGAGCCACAACTATAGAAACTCTTTTTCCAGAAGTTTATCGTGGTCGATGCCCCATCCACTTACAACATCATCTTGAAGAGGCCCTGGCTTCATCAGATGGAGGCAGTAATTTCCACTCTTCACCAGTGCATCAAGTACACTGCCAATCAAGCGGAATGAACAATTCGTGGAGACCAACCTTTAGCTAGAGACTGCTACTACGCAGCGCTAAAGAAACTTGATTGTAAGCAATTACAAGGAACCGCAATACAAACATATCAGACCGGGCCAAAATCAGAGGGAAGTACCACCCCGTATGGACAAAGACAAAGATCCGACAATCAAGGCCCAACTATGCGACGAGCCAAAATCCAACACTGGAGACACCATCCATCTGACACTCTAGTCTAGTACAAAGCTAAGTAACAACACTTCAACAAATCAACGCTTACTCCAAAAACTGGCAACCAGCGAGGAATGACCCGTCCGCACAAAGTTCACTTTTTAGTGACTTCACTAGCATTAGCAAAACGTGACACTTCACCAAGGGAGCTACACAGTCTGAGTCAAGGCCAGACGCATTTCCTTCAGGGCCAGATTAGCTTAGTTCCCTCTCAGAGTCAAACTATCTTATTGTTTTGATTTCTTTTATTTTTCAGATTTGTTCGCACAATCCTATATGATACAGATTCATTAAAGGAATAAAATGCGAATTATAGAAAACAAACTTATTGATTATTAAGAAAGTTGTTACAAAGCTTGCCCAACTGACTAGTACAAAAGTTTATACACTACAAGTATCTAAGTTCGGCGTGAGTATGGATCTGCTTAAACGCACATCAAAAATTTGCTCCATCAATCTACCTTCAGAAGAGGATTCAAAAATGAAGCAAAAGTACCCAAAGTAGGCTGCAGATACACGCTTGATTCTTTGCTCCTCCATATTCCCTCGCAATGATGATTTGAAAGTGGCAACAAAGATTATCCAAACATACTGCAGACACCTTGCTCTGCCAATCTACCTTGCGAAGACGATTCGAAAGTGAAAGTAGAAGAAGGCAGATGAGCATGTCTCTCAAACAAGCGATGCCTGGGGTGACGCAGAGTTAGCACCCCACGACCGCGAGCCAAATTGAGCTCCGCTCCTCCAATCTGCCTTCCAGCTGCAACATCACGAGTGAAGCTCAGTAGATACAGTAAAAACAACCACCCCAAAACTAGCTGCGAGTATTATCTCCGAAAAGCAGTGGTGGGCGGCAACTCGGGAGTAGTAGAAGATGAAAGATAGACTTGTCCCCTGAGGGAGAGTCTATATCTGTACTTCTTCTACACAATGTAAAAAAAATTACAAGGTCCCATGGAACCAATTGGATGCTCACCCAAACTAGGTGGAATCACATAAATAATAGGTTTTGTCAAGAGTCATCGTTGCAAATGTCAGAACATTCGAAGACTCCAACAACAAAGATCTTCAATTAGCCTTTGGAGAACCCAAAGCATGTTTTCTTGAACAATGCATTTGAAGGACATTCTCTACAATGTTCATGGCAATGTTTGAAATGGTGAAGAAAAGCCTATATATAGGTGCGACGGTTCATGAAACGAAGTCACCCAACAATTACGTCAGCATTAAATGCCGTACGAGAAATAAGAAAATGAAGGTTCCAATTGCAACTGCACGCGTCCAAATTCATCGAATTAATAACACTGCATGCAGCCCCATTAATTGGGGGGAGTAACCAGTACTAAACCATCTCGCAATCTATGTCGTACACGTGGCACAAATGACCTCTCCAACAAGGCTCAGCCAACTAGTAAGCCTAGATGAGTGCCCCGTCAGATCCGGCCCAAAATACGGAGAATGGCCTAGTACACGCAAAAACGAAAACGGTGAAAGCCTTAATCGCCCATGGAATGCAGAGCACACAATGATATCATCAATAAATCCAAGGTATCCGCTCTATTAAAATTTCGCTGTTGTTCATCAAATATGGTCGAAATTCAGTCCGGTCAATCTATGGTGATCCAACTCCAAAATCAGATTTATTGGTCCGACCTCCCTATCGGACTATTAGGCGAATTAAGTGAGTCAGGTCGCCCAAGTCAGACTTACATGCCCAAGGCCAAGCAGAGTCCTAACCTGACTAAAGCTTAGTTAGTTCCGACTGATGACAATAGCTTTTGTTCCGCTCTAAGACTGTAGTCCGCCAAACGCGGATGAAGAAGGCTTAAAAAGTGGGAGTATAGTCAGCACTCTCAACGCTTGATGACGATGACTTGTCAGGGATCATTGTCTAGCTACAGACAATAATCTCCGAACTCGATCAAAGCTTAGTCAATTTCAACTGATGATGATAGCTTCTGATCCGCTCTAAGATCGTAGTTTGCCAAGCGCGGATGAAAATGGCTTAGAAAGTTGGAGCCTAGTCAGCATTCTAACGCTTGATCGAGATAGTTTGTCAGGGATCATTGTCCAACTACAGATAATTGTCGCCAAACCCGACCAAAGTTTAGTCAGTGACGACTGATGACAATAACTTATGGTCTGCTCTTATGCCTAGTTCGTTGAGTGTGGAGAACGATGGCTTAGAAAGTGGGAATCTAGTCAGCATTCTTGACGCCTGACTACGATGGCTTGCCAAAGATCAATGTCAAACTACAGACAATGATCATCAAACCTGATTAAAGCTTAGTCAGTTCCGACTAATGGCGATAGATTCTAGTCGGTTTTAAGACCATAGTCCACTGAGCGCGCATGAAAATGGCTTAGAAAGTGGGAGTTTAGTCAGCACTTTCAACGCCTGATCACGAAGGCTTGACGGGGATCACTGTCTAACTATAGACAATGATCGTCAGGCCTGATCAAAGCTTAGTCATTTCCGATTGATGATGATAGCTTCTGATTCACTCTAAGACCATAGTTTGCAGAGCGTGGATGAAGATGGCTTAGAAAGTGAGAGTCTAGTCAGCGCTCTCAACGCCTGATCACGATGACTTGCTAAGGATTAATGTCTAATTATAGACAATGGTCGCCAAACCTGATCAAAGCTTAGTTAGTTCCTACTGATGACGATAGCTTTTGATCTGCTCTAAGACCATAGTTCGCCAAGCGCTGATGGAATTGGCTTAGAAAGTGGGAGTCTAGTCAGTGCTCTCAATGCCTAATCATGATGGCTTTCCAGGGATCATTGTCCAACCACAGACAATGATCGCTGAACCTGACCTAAGTTTAGTAAGTTACAGTTGATGACGGTAACTTTTGGTCCGACTTGAAGCCCAGTCCGCCAGAAACGGATAAAGGCGGTTTGAGAGTCCAGTCAGAGCTCATTAAGCTCAACTCAGACTACTCACAAGGATTACTGCCCGACCACTTACAGTGATGCACACGCTTGATCACAGTCTGCCAAGTCCACTTATACTAGCAACGACAACTGTTGATCCGATCTACAACCTGGTCCGCTAAGAGCAGATTACAATGGCGGATTACAAGGGCAGATGACGGCCTGGTTCGAATGATCTATTACTATCCAAGACTATCCCCTCGCACAAAGTTTAGCCAACTCACAAAACTTGGCCGATACAACTTCTCGATCTATAAAAAGTACATATCGGGATTGTTTGAACTATTGTAATATAAGTGGTCAGAACTCTCATCAGAAGGTCAACCCTATGGTTTCCTGACTCAACAAAACTTCTTGTCTGAAGGCTAACACAACGATAATACAAAACAGAAAATAGCTAGTAGGAAACGTCAAAGAATACACAAGTACAAAGTGCTACTTAACATGTCATCTTTCATTGATAATCCGAAAAAATACAAAGTTCACTCCTCATAATGAGGAGGTTTAGATACAATGGAGCTTGATTTGGCAAGAGAAAGAGCAGGGGATACGTTCGCACGTGCTGCCGCTCGGGCGCCCTAATCCGGGTCACCCTCTTCTTCTGACTGATTAGAGGCTTCTCCTAACTTCGCAAATGACACCTTTATGTAGTAAGAGAGGTCCCAATCAGCATGCTCCTCTTTCATCAGCTGCAATAGATTTGATCTTCCTTGCACAACTTTGCTGAACTCGAACGTGCCCTAGGCCTTGAGGAGCTATTTCTCACATACTCTCGACTCAGCGAACTCTCGCTCTAGTTGCTTCAGCTTGCCCGAATGCACATCAATTTTGGATTGCTCGGTACTCAGGTTGTCTTTGACTGCACCAATTTCATTTGCGCCAGAAGGAGTGCTATTCTTCTGTCCTCACACACTTAGCATTGAAGTCAACATAAGCCTCGAACTGCTGACACTGGGTAGTCCACTCGAACTCCTTTATGGCCTTCTCCACACTCAGAGTCTGCAGCTCAGCTTGCATCTTGGCTACAGTCTCCCGAGCAAGTTTTAAGTCACGATGGACATTGTTAAATTTTTTCTCAGACTTGTCATTCGCGGTTACCGCCTCTGCCAAATTGGATTCAAACGTTCCCAAACGAATCCTCTGAGCCTCCGATCTTGTCTTCTTGGCCCCCAAGTCAACATCTGATTGAATTTTCCTCTGACCTTCAATCTGCTTCCTCAATAATTCAATTTTGTGAAGAGCATAAGAGTACAACTTCTGCAAATTCGCAAAGAATCGCTCCATTGTATACGTTCTCACACAAGCAGCCTCAACTTCTGTCCCAGCAACGACAACCTAGTTCAGATATGACATATCCAGCACGAGATGTTTCTGCTCCTTGTCCATACACTCTCCCAGCGTATCACCTTCTAGCATCGGAACACAATTCGCCAGCCAGTCATTCCATCTACTAATATGCTTATTGGAGGCATAAGAAATATCAACGTCCTGTTGTCAGGTTTGGTTGCTCATCTTCACCACATCCAGTATGAATAGACTAATCAGCGCATCTAGATGGAGGACTTCTGGAACCAGAATCACTCCAGCACCGCCCTTCGCAGTCTTTACCTAATCAGAACCCTCATCGACCGCTTTCCCCTTGCTCACAACGATCGGCTCTCACGAGCCGACTCGAAAGCAGTTGACGGGGAAGAGGGAAGTGAATTATCTCCTAGTAAGTCCCAAACTGATGCAGTCGATTTTCGTTCCCTGTTTGACCTTGACCTGTTGACCTACATATGGAACGCACGTGAGCCACAGACCTCCGTTGTGGTGACTAATGGCACTCCGATGCTTAAGTCAGACATGGCTCTCAGGAATGTTTAAAGCTGTAAACAAGGAATTTGTAACATACCTTTATTCACCAACCTCCTATCTGATTTATAGTGTTGGAGTTCTGGTTCGGCCAGGCCATTGGTGGCGTAGTTTAGGAAAAGAAATCTTCCTGGAGATCATTTTCTAATTAAGAGTCGTCTTGTAGAGGAAAGTTTCCCTGTTAGACCTGTGTTCTTGGATACGTGAAAGATAGTTCCCTATTGGAGTGTTGTCCATAAGTGAAAGTTTTCACGTACGACGTATACTCTGGTATTTATTTTCTAGTTGGAGACAACGTATTATTGGTTTGCCCGTCCGAAGCTGATCCCCGATATACTTGCCTCAATAGGTCTTATGGGTATTGGGGATGGCTGTAAGACATGCGGGCTTAGCAGATTGTAGTACTACACGTCTGGCTAGCGGATTGCACTTCGCGGGCTTGATGCCGCTTGGGCTAGATCAGTGCTAGACTGATGCTTGGGCCTGTTATTCCTTGAGATCATCATCATGTGTACGATGTAGATGAAAGGGTGGTGTATCATCAAAACAATACACATACTAGAATTCATCTAATCAAGGATGAATCCTTGAAAATTAATTTCACCATACTTTACAACTTCATCCTCTAAAGGTGAACACACAACAAAATATTCATTCGTAAAATATTATTGCAATTTATCATGTAGATATCTAATTTCAGTAAAAATGTATTTATTACCATATTCATAATATTTTTACATAATATATTCACCTAATTCCCACACACAGAATAAATCACTTCAATGGTTTAGTTCCAAACATTTTGTTCACGTTGCATGTATAAAATATTAGCAATAGTTTTATCCTAAACATAGAATCATAATTCCTCATATTCGCTTAAATGTGATTTTATTCACAAATAAAGAGTTAAGATAAAAATTAATATAAAGAGTGAGAAATAGTCGCCTCAACTAACATCTAACAATTTTAGAAATACAACTTACTAATAAAATAAATCATAACATCATTTCAAAGAATGAGAAAAACTCACTAACTTCTACTAAAATTTTTATATACAATACCCATCATAGGTGAGTTTAATATAAGGATTTCTAAAATTAGAACAGTGGCAGTTTTCTCTGTCTCGAGGGAGATCTAATCGTTAGATGGACTCCAAACTAATGATATGTTTTTTTTATATGTGTGTTATAAATCTATAGATTTATTTTGAAAGGATTCTGGCCACTAGAAGGTCTCGATCCACTGGGTCCAATAAGACTGCGCAAGCTGTCTTTATTACGGGATTTAAATAAAAAACTAGTTTTGTGTTTTCTCTTTTAACTCAACTAATTTCTACTGATGCAGTTGATTTTCACTCCCTGCTTTGACCTTGACCTGCTAAGCCATGGACTACCATTGTGGTGGCTGATGGCACTTCGATGCTAAAGTCAGACATGGATCTGATGAAGGCGTAATTATGTAAACATGGACTTTGTAACGTACCTTAGCTTACCAACCTCATGTTTTATTTATAGTGCTGGAGTCCTGGTATGATCAGACCATCGGTGGCATACTTTAGGGAAGAAGATCTTCATGGAGATCCTTATCTAATTAGGAGTCTTGCTGTGAAGGGACGTTTCATTGTTAGACTTGTGCTCCTAGATGCGCGGGAGATAATTCTCAATCAGAGTGTTGTCCATAAATAGAAGTTTCCATGTGCGACGTATATTCTAGTATTTGCTTCCTAGTGGGAAGAAAAGTGATGTTGTCTTTCATGTCCGAAGTTGATCGTCGAGATACTTGCCTTAATAGGGTTTAGGGGTATTGGGGATAGTTGTGAGACGTGTGGGCTTAGCAGGTTGTGATGATTTGGGTCCTATTGGCGGACTGCATTGTGCGGGCTTGGAACCGCTTGGGCCGGATCAGTGCTGGGCTGATGCTTGGCCTATATTTCTCGAGACTATCATGACACGTGTACGGTGTAAAATAGGGGTCATTTTGGTGTATCATCAGCTAATCCCCCCGAGTTAGTGGGCCATCGCATCAGTTCACTAAGTCATTTCTTGAAAATATACACTGCTCATGATGATTGAGTCTAAATCGTTGCTTGAGTCGCACGCTCCATTAATCAATTGCGCGTCGGTTCGTTGCTTGAAAATATACGCTGCTCATGATGATTGAGTCTGTATTTTCATGATCGATTGGTAAAAAGTCTAAAATACCCCAAACAAAGCACAAAAGAGGCATCCAAACAAGGCAACCTAGACTTACTCTATTTGAAATATAGTGACTACTTATATCGATAAGTTTCCTTGAGATACACATTTGTTGTTCTATGTGTTGTCGTATACGCATTTCATAGTTACCAAATGAATGGGTGTGTGAAAATTCATTCTAATTCCTTCCATGAGCGGTGTCTCTTTGCAACCCTCTTTCATTGATTAGGAGTATTAGATGACTTTGGTGGGACAAACACTACACCAAATTGGCATTTTTGTAACAATCCAAAAAATATTAACACTTTTGAGCTATAACAATTCACAAAGCAATTTTACACATTTTCACAAACAAAGTGATTCAATAATTGTATCACCACAAATAGTATGGGCTTACAAGTGATGTTATTCATGGTGATCTAATTTATTGTATCATTTTTTTTGTAGCTATTTTTTATTTTGTTGACTAAATTTAGTTTTGACTTGAAATTGTTTGGTGGATTGTAATAGCTAAAAAATGTTACTGTTTTTTAAGTTGTTACAAATATGCCAATTTGGTGTAGTGAAAGTGAAAAAAATCGGATCCTAAAATTTGTATTTATTCCAAGAGCCCAATTCGGTGAATGGTTTGGATCTAGTCGGCCCAACCTGGTCACAAATTACATAATTAAATGAGGGAATTCACCTATATATATACCAACGATATTGGTTACATATGCAGGGCCTTATTTTGTTATGTCTGTGGAAGATCAAATTGTGTTTTTTGTCCTAAGAGTAGTAGAAGAATGAGGATAGTTGCAATAATTTTATTGGGTAGCATGTTAATAGAGAACATATGCTAACGTTGTGTTTTTATGAAAAGCTAATGAAGAGATTAGCGGTCACATGATGATTACATGCTCCTTCACAGCTAGCATTTGGCATACCTTCCTAATAGAATTTCAAGTTAGCAAGTGAGTAGACGGTTGTTTAAAGCCTAGTTGCAGAATTAGATAACTCCACCTTACTTGAATGTAGTAAGGAAATGAATTTGGGATCAACCTCCAAAGACATTTCCATGGGCGATATGGAAGCAAATAACAATTAGATTTTCAATCGCATTTCCAGTTCGAGCCTGAACCTTTATCAAAGAATAATACAGACCATCCAAACTAATCCATGGATCCCAGGGTAGTAATATTGGGAATTTTATGAATATCGTGTTTGATTCTTTCATATTTGGGTTGGACAATATCATTGTGTAACCCAGTTTTGCTAAATCATTATACTTCTATGATCTGTGGTTTTCTCTTTTACCATTCTTTTTACATCAATGGATATGTTTTCAGGTGTGTGTCTATATATATATATATTCAATTGTATTTCAGTTGGTCGGACATCTATTCTACTTGTGAGAGGTTGCGGGTTCGTGATTCAGCAATTAATATTTTGTTAGTTTTCTCATGATTATTAGGAGCACATGTGCTGCTCCACTGTTGGTAAGCCTTTGAGTATTGAATCTAGTTGCTTAGATGGACTGGGCCAGAACAGAGCGCAAGCAGGTCTTCATGTGAGGTGGAGGCGATGGATCAGAGCGAATGAAAGTCTTCACGCGAGATGAAAGTGACGAGAATGCTAAGTGCCAATGATATTGAATGTAGTTGCTTAGATGGATCAGGTTAGAGCCAAGCGAAAGCAAGTCTTCATGCACAGTGGAGGCAATAGACTGGAGTGAAAACAAGTCTCCATGCGAGAGGAGGCGACGAATATGCTAAGTGCCAACAAAGATATAGCTTCCAGGCATGGTTTGGTTGACCCTATGGAGTCAATGATATAGCCTTCGAGCAATGGATTAATAAATAAATAAAAAGATCAACGATCCAATTTAAATATATATATATATATATTACTAATTTTAATGGTGTTTGAGGTTGGAGATAAAAGACGAATGAGATTTACCCAAATATAAGAATCTAACAGATCACATAGAACTTAAAACGCCAAGAGTCCATGAGTTCGATTCCCATACCCAACATTTTGATATTTATTTATCTTGATATTTAAAGTAGAATAAACTCTATTTATCATGCCAACGGTACGGGGAATACTCTATTCTATATTACAAAACAGAATGGTCATTTACTATTCACAAAGCTTTGTCCTACGTGGCATTAGTGGAAAGACAAAATACGACTAGGATTAAAACTTGGAGAAAATGTTCATGGTAGAGATTCAATATCCACAATGGCATAATTTGTAAATACGAAGCATGTAGAAGGGCAATAAAGAACGATAAAAAATGAAATAAGTAAGTGAAATATACATGTGACAGAGAGAAACTTTTGTGCATTAGTTTTTTCAATGAGAATTGTCGTAACTATTTAATTAGTGTTTTTTTTAAATAACCAGACCTTTATTACTTAAACAAAAGATTTTACATCATCGGGGATACATTACAACTTTACATGAAAAAAGAAAAATATAGAATCTAAAGTCTATACCTAAATCACAAAAAACCTAGGGGCTAGCCATAAATCACCAAAATAAAATACCAAAGGAAAACAAAAGGGCTAACTCTCATAATAAGGGTCAAATCCCAAGAAAACCAAGGGCTAGACCTAATTCACCAAAACATAGGGGCTAGACCTAATTCACCAAAACAAAACATCAAAAGAAACTAGCTAGGAACCTTAACTATTTACACAGTTGTCGAATATTCGCAACCTTGGTATCATTGGAATGCATTTTTGAGGATCTTTCTATTGAAACCAATGGTCAATACAAATGCTTAAAATTTCAATATATGTATTTTATTATTAAAAAAAATAGGTATTCTCAATATTTTCACCCCATAAGTATTTTTAATATTTTTAAAAAAAATGAAGCAAACATCTTAATGCATATTCAAACAAAGAGACTAAATTTAATATTTCAGCGGAATCGAAGTTTGGGGATAATTCATTCTCGCGGATGAAAATGTGTTTTTTTCTTGATTGATTCTAATTTTGAACGAGTTTGACCATAAAGTTTATAGTACTTTTTTAAACATTAGACTAGGCTTGTACCTCAAATAATTTAGTTTACATTCTAAAATATAATTTTCAATAAATATACACTTAAATTTAATTGAAATAGTTGAAACCAGTTGAGGGCGAAGTTGGCAGGGGAGTTAGCAGCAAAAAATAAAAAATGTGTATAGAGTGCCAACTACATAGTATATAAAAGAAAATAAAGATGGTTGGTTCTATTCAAGATTAAATTTTAGGAAAAAAATTTCAAATATATAAATAACGAAAAGAAAGAAATGATGAGAGTGAATGTGAGAAACTATTTTCCTTCCTACTAAAGTCTTGAAGATGATCATTCATATTCCATTCCTTGTTCCTCATTATTTCCTCTTTTGGTAAATTTTCTTGAACCAAACACTACAAGAAAAATTCTTATTAATAGCGTTTAAAAAACGCTATGACAGCCGGCGCTATAATAGAAACAGGGGCTATCATAGCGTTTTTAAAACGCTATGGAAGGTGGATTATTCATAGCGTTTCTGAAACGCTATGGTATAGTCTACCATAGCATTTTAAAAACGCTATGGTATAGTCTACCATAGCGTTTTAAAAACGCTATTGTAAACCATACCATAATAATAAGTTAGCCTTTCATAGCGTTTTGGTAGAGCTTTTGATAGCATTTTAAAAACGCTATGGTAGGTATACATAGCAATTTTTTTTTTTTTTTCCATTTGTTATCAATTTGAAATTTCATAAACACTATTAGAACACTGATTTCTTTAACCATAGAAGCTAAACAATTTGAAACTACGTTTCGAAGAAAACTGAACAGATAGGTGAATGATATATTTATACTCTGTAAGAAACCATAAATACATTGCACTGAAGTGTGAATCAATAAACCAGCCTATATTACAAAGTGTGAATCAATAAACCAGCCTATATTACAATGTGATGATGCTGAGGGCAGTTTGTTGCCAGTTCTTCCAGTAGGACCAAAGTTATGATGAAGAGAATCGAGCTCATTGCCATTGTTGCTAGAGAAATCAAAGTGCCCACCAGCATCCTGATTAACACTAGGATCCTCACCTTCTCTACCACTTCCGGTGGCACTGCTGCTCAAAGGCATAATTTTTGGACAGCAATTTTCAAATTCCAATAACCGGCTTCGAGAAGAAAGGGAGGGCATATCTTCTGGTTTATTGACTTCCAATAAACCATCAAATGTTTTCTTAACCCTGAGTTTCAGATTAGAATGTCCTTCAAAAACTCCTTGTTTGTTCTGCTTTGGGGTATCCAAGTCTCCTTCCACTACCTCCATCTATCCACAGAGTGAACCATCAGGGAAGTGCCATTGCGCAAGATCCTGACAGCCTATGTGAGCACAAGGTTTAAATCTGCCAACAATTTTTATTCTAGAAGCAGTCATATCTGCATACTGCTGGGTATCACCTCGGCTGCCAGTTACACAACACGTGATGAAGAAACATCCTAGATGCAAAAAAATAAATGATACAACAATGATAGACTTGCATTTACCTCACGACTAGATATGGATGATTGCAACACTGCCTCAATTGCAGTAGCAGCTCAAGAATGGACGCATAATTGTGGAGGACTTTGCCTTATGCAACAAACTGATCAAACTTGATCTGTTTTTGGTTTTCATATAAAATTGCTGAATAGTTCATTAGCAACAAGTTTGATCAACATGCCAGTGCAAAGTATTAAAATTTTTCCAGTGTTAATTCTCATTGAGAGACATATAATAATGAACAGAAACAAGTCAAAAGATGAATTCTGCAGTGCACTCACCTTAGATCTCTTGAAGAGCGCATTGTAGTTCTGAATAACAATGGTTCCTAGCAGCAACATTTTCAGAACTTATGATCCTAATAAGCATTTGTACAGCAGTAAGAGGAGCATTTCCTGAAGTACGTGTTACCAGCCAAAGCAGGAAGATGTAACAAATATTAAGCCTTGTTAATGACAGGAAAAAAAAGTAAGAGTAGAAATCAATAAATTTGATGCGACGCTACCAATTACTACTGAAAGATGAGTCCTATGGATTTTTTTCTTTTACCTGTCAGGCAAGCTGAGGTGAAATTAACAACCAGCTAAGCTGAAAAATATAATATCTAGCTGCAGATCTCCTCTCCAGTTCTGATATGGATATAAAGCCTTCAATTTTTGACATAAACATCAATATTGTTGGCAGAAGAATAAGGAATATCTTTAAAGCAATCCCAGGAAGAACACCTTGAATGAGTGCCTTAATGAATTTCCTGCAAGAAAATTAGACCACTGTGAGTGCATCAATGACACAATAGCATATGTGCCGAACCTTCTGTTTTTTTTTTTTTTTTTGGCTGAAACAATAGACAAAGTTTGCACATACATATAAGACCAATCAACTTTTAAAGCATATTTTTTGTGTTTATTTCCATGAATAGTTTGTCATTTCAAAAAAATCTTTATAACTATATTTAGAACTGATAATTGTACACAGGCATTTGCTGGCTTGTAGCTATATAAGAACCAAATATTGACCCGAGAATAGATTTTTTCTTACTTAGGTAAAAAAAAGTAGAATATATTGTAGCTATATAAGAACCAAATATTTTTTCTTATATTGACCCGAGAATAGTTTTTTTCTTACACAGGCATTTGCTGGCATCAATCAATCACAGCTCCCTGAAACTGAATAGATCTGCAAAATACGGATTGTGATAGAAACTGCATAGATCTGCAAAATGAAAGAAAACATACGTGTCAATAACTGTGCTACATCAAGCAAGACCCAGTTTTATTAAATGGTTATTAAGTAATCTATAACCAAAATTTGATCAGATGTTTCCAGGCACATTACCGTATAATTTTTCATCCTCTGAAAGATGGCTCGATTGGTCAATACAACACTTATGATGACACTAAGACCAGGTTCTGTCAAAACAATGTCAGAAGCACTGCGAGATGCGTCCGTTGCATCAGCAACAGTTAAAAGAAGCAAGGAAAGATGAAAAAGCATATTCTAAGTAAAAGCACCTAGCAACAACTACCAACCTCCCTCTCATGGACACTAGAACCTAGCTATAACTTGATATCAGAACCATACCAGGGAAAACGCCAGCAAAACCATCAGCTTTCTCTATAAGATCATCAACTGGCAGGGCTGCAATTGACACATCCTTGGTCTGGCCTAATAAAGCAGATGAGGGATACATGTTGATTCCCATCCCAAGACGACGTCCAGTTTCCTTTCCTATTGCCAATTGATCACCTGATTGAAGTTGAAAGCGTTAATTGGCACATGAATAAAACACTTAAGACTGAATTACCCATTAAGGAGAGAAAAGAAGAACTGAACGATTCTTTCTTATTGAAGGAACATTTCCTTATTGAAACTTCTGACATTTTTTAATCAACTGTTGCAGAGACCACTGGATGCAAAGGTCAGTCTTGTTAAATATTTGAAATGAATCAAAACCCATTTGGACATGAAACATTTATGGTAGAAAAGACTCTTATTTTGGATTTTTTGGAAATCTTGGTGTTCAAACATTGAAGGCTTAGTTCAAAACAGAGAAGCAGCAAAGAAGAGCAGACAGAGAAAAAAATATTGGATTAGAATTATAACCGTTTTTTCTTCCATAAACATCAGATCATCCCATTAATTACTTCTTTCTTTGCAGCTTATGTGCATCAGTTTCTGGACCATATCAATCACAAAGTTTAAGAGTCTCTGAATGAGTTCCATTCTTTGATTTGAACCTCTATTGTAGTACTCTTTCTTCAATTTGCTAGACAAGCATAGAAAATCCAATAATTTTTCTCTGTCTCTCTGTCCATTTTTGTGGTGGCTAGTGCACACAACAAACCCCAAAAACATGAGATCCAAATGGTGAAGTTTTTTGCCCTGTCTCTTTATGTAATGAGGAGACCCTCTATTCATAGATCAAGTGCTTGTGATCACACACAGACGATGAATTTACATTGCTACCTCTATATTGTAATAGACATTTGTGCTAAATTTTCATATATCAAATTTTGAGGTACACGAATTATCCTTCGAAACTTGCTAAAATACCTTTCTCTAGATTTTCTTAACCTATGTTATTCAAGGTTAAGAACCTAGTGTTTACACTTTTTTGCGTCTTTGAAAAATAACATCCTTCAACCATGTCACAAGGAGTCAAGAAAACATGATTTACGTTTATTGTTCGCTTTGAATGTGATGTAGTATAAAACGTCAAAAGCTGACTCGTTTTCTATTATAACCATGAAAGTGAAACCAAGAGAAATAATAACTTAGGTGGAAACCAAGCAGACACATCAAAGAATCAAATCGGCACTACATGCTATATCATAAAACACTACTAGAATAGTGGAAATTCTCAAATTACCTGCAAGTAACTTGCAGAAAACAACTCCCATCATAAAGCATATATTAGTTAGGTGAACTATGAACTAGCAAAGATAGTGACTAGACATAGGAACGGGTACATACCTGAAATCGGTTGATGATTTTTTCCTTGCCAACCCATTTCCTTCCACTACTCAGATATTAATCCACGAAGTTCTTCTTCAGGAAAGGAAGCATCCCAGTGTTCGTAAAGCTTCCTATAATATTGAAAACAAATAAATTAAACTATGCTTATACATCATATCTTAACATATACCAAAGGTTAACCAGATTACAACAAAATAGAAATAATGGAAACTTAGAGGTGTTGTGTACCCTTCAGGATGATACTTCTTCCCAAATGACGTGCGAGTATATACGATTAAACTGATGCATACATGAATAAGATCAGAAAACATTAGTACTTTTATCTCAATTTATTTGATAAGATGGGAGAGAGCAAGTTTCCATGGAGTTATTTCATAGCATAACTAAGCAAGACAATACTACAATGCGAGTATAGTTTCTCGTAGTTGGATCTGAGAGAGGCATCAGTCAAGGCGATAGAGGAGATACTCAACTTCTACAAGTTTGGTAAGAGGCATCACCCATTCTGCATATAGCCGAGAAACTATGGCTGGGTCAACTTTGTAGTTTCCTTTGTCTGCATTGTCATCAAGATCTACTTGTTGTCCAAACACCATGGCTTTCTTCTCAACCCTTTTCTTCACCATCTCTTCAACAATTTCAAATGTCAACAGTTTCATGAGAGCATCTCTGTCCTGAAAGAAGCAATAAACAACCACAACCACTCAATCAGTTCCTAGACCATCTGATAGTCAAAGTTTAAATTTGTATTTCTCATACCTGAGCACGAATAGCAGGGCTATAGTCGTCTGGGTCATCACGGAATTTGACCTCTGCTACAAAGTTTCCATAGTGAATCCTTCTAGAGAGGGCCTGGCAAAAACATTGATTTACTTCTTTCAAAGTTAGTAAAAAACTCCATGCATACAATTACTAAGCCTCGAAACTAAATTTCTTGCATTTTACCTGCAAACACATGAGATCACACTTTGCACTAGATCTATAATTACCATCATCTCCCTTGGAAGCAAACAATGGAAGCAATTGCTTGAAATACATATCCCATATGGTCTTGTATATGTTGATAGAATCTGCTGCAGGATGCAGCATCTGCAGACAAGGATTATTGGGAAGAAGAGGCTCCTTTCAGATAAAGGTTTGCTTCAAAGGTGATATGGGAATCGATAGAAAACATACCTTTGGGTAGTTGTGAGGAGGTGACAACTGGGGTGGTAAATCATCTGGGAAGAAAGGATGCTCTTCTGGGCTTTTATATCTACCTACCTGTAATATACCCTGGATTAGATGATAGATTCACTTAAACATTACATATGTAAGATAAATAAACTTTCTAGACCATTAGATTTAGACCTGCTACTTTTCTATATGTTTAGAACTCCATTTCACAATTGTTGCTCTTGGTTTGTCAATAATCAATGTGCATATGGAGCTATATTAGAATTACTTGAAAGCATGTTGTTCTTTCCAATCAACCTCCAAAGTACTTCCTTCAATAAGTTGATCATGGTTACAACTGAGTTTGTGTGTTACATGTTCAGAAATATTACCAACCAAATCCGATAAAGGTTTATCAAGTATAGAGACCAGATGACCACGAACATCCAGACTAACCACGACCGATTATGGCGTAAACTAAGAAAATCATGATGCGCAGAAGCCAATTACGACAATATGATAATGTTAAACATCCTTTAAAAGGCTCCTAGGTAGTTGATACCTAACATTCATACAAGAATGTCAGTTACCTTAATGGCTGTATTTTGTATCATTCACACTTAAGCATTACTATTCCCACTAAACTAGTTCAGTATTTTCAATCAAATTGGAATCTGACCCCAAAAAAGGGCCAAATAAAACAAAAACAAAAGGAAAAGAAAGATAGGAATATATTATTCTTAACCAAAGCAAAATCCCACTTGAATAAAACCAATAAACAAGACATACAGTGTACCATAAACAAGACCAAGAAAACTTCAAGCAACTTCAACCCACTAAATAGTACACAACTATATAGAATTTTCACTGCCATAGAAAATACATGAAGAATATAACAAAGGTATCTTGAATTCCATCAAACAAGTAGAACTCAGAAAACAAAAATAAAGCACTCACCTTGGCATGAAGTGATTCAATTTCCTTGACAAAAAATTCAACAAATGATCCACAAAAACCAGGAATGCATTGAGAAGACTCATCATAAGCTGCAGAATTAAGTGGGTTCGCCCTCTCAATCAGACTAAACACAATTGTGTCTTCTTGTTGAATCAAAGACTCTCTAATGGCTTTGAGAGTCAACACATTTGTCGAATCAGATGGCTCGTTCTCCATGAATCTGCAAGGAGAGCTCAAACTAATCAATAAAATGATAAAAGGTGTTGTGAAAGCTTTTATAACAGAAGCAACTTTTAGCGCGTTTAATGCATGGATTTTGTTTGCTTGGTGGTTGCCCACGCGTTGTATTATTGACTCTCAAAGTCTAAGCAATGATTGTGCTTTCGTTTTTTTGAGTAATTTCGGGGAGGTAGGCATATTCTAACTTGTAAATTCCCATCTTGACCACATAGATCATCAGTCATCCTCATTTAATGTCCAGAGTTGCAGATAATGAATACTGCATCTTCCTATGTGGCCTTTGAAGCTACTCAATCAACTGTTCAACAAAAAAGAAAAGAGGGCCTAATGATTAATAGACATTCAAAAAAGGGCCTAATGATGAACAAACATAAAAAAAAAATTGTTCCAAACAATCTAAGTAAAATAACATAAATGAAGAATTTGAAGAATTATTAACACAAATGTTTGCAAATTGCATGAGTATAGTTTCCAACAACATATTAATTGAACATAATAAACCTAAAGAACAATTTGACATCGGAAACATTGACAACAAAATTTCAGAACCAAAAGTTTTCTAAATGAAGCTAACAAATATAATAGAAGAAGAAACAGAAAGCTGAAAGCTTATGCGTTGTTGCCAGAGAACATAGAAGGTCTCTTTCCAGACTCAAAGTGTTAGGTAGGAGGTTCTTCCCTCTTAACTATGGTATATATTTGTTCAACCTACAAAGGATTAGAGGAAGATTACTGACTCTGATAGGTTATTTACAAACAATAACAACAAAATGTTGATTCCAGCCACACAAGAGCAAATAAGATATCTTATTCCATTCCCCTAAACCAATATTCTACAGAGTTAAAAACTTGCTGATACACAAAATGTCAGAAACAACAGATCAAACACTTTACAAACTACAAAACACTAAAAAACATGATCATTTCCTACCAATTAACCCAAAATCGACCAATTAATTATCAAAACATTGAACACCCATTACAGATCTAACATCTTAAACACATATTAGCCAATAATGTCCAAACTCCAGTATGAAAACAAGCTTAAATGATCGAATTACGAGCAAATTAAATACACCCAGATCTAAAACTCAACAAAACAAATGAAATTGAAGATACACATATCGAAATTATTAACCAAACAACATAAATGCTCGACCCCAGATTGAGAAATGTTGATAAAATGGAAGATTTAGCTTACCCATCATGAGAGAGTAACGAAGACATAATTGTTCTTGGAGGAATTGAAAGCAGTAGAAGTGTTGATGCAAATCCTCCATTTTGGATCCTTCTGAAAACCCGATGGAAACATGTCGAAATTGGCAGTGTGAGTTGTAAGCTAATACACAACCCTTTCTTATGGACCAGCTTCAAAAATTTCACCAAATCAACATTTCCTTCAAAAATAAATTGCAAATCGATGGAAATTAGTAACTTATAAACCCTTTGTTTCTTGCAATAATCACTATTGAGTGTGTTGAGCTAGTAACCTGGAAATTTCCAAAACACATAAGTGGAGATACAATTTAGGTCTCCATACTTAGCACTATCCTCCAAGTTCCTTCCAATCAAGACCTCCCTTTTCTTCATTCTCCACTCAAACATTCAACAAAACCTGAAAATAGAGATGAAGCAACAACTCGAGAGCGAGAGATAGGCAAGAGCGACATAGAAGAGAGCGATAGAGTGAGAGAGAGGCGAGAGTGACATAGAGAGCTAGAGCGAGGGAGAGTTGAGAGTTGCAGAATGAGGGAGAGAGGGGCGCTAGAGCATGATATCAAATTTTTGGGCAAAATAATTAGCGCTTTTGCGCTTTTTATTTCCCGCTTCATTTTTAACAGCGTTTACAGATTATAATTTTATTAAAACTGGCTTTTCATAGCGCAAACTTAAAAAACGCTATGCTCAAATGCTATTAAAAGGCAATTGTGTTGTAGTGAAACACCCTCTAAGAAAGGAATTTCTTCTTACTTGGTCTTAAATTTAGTAAGTTGTTATGTGTATTTGACTATTTGGCTCGGTTGCACCAACTCTTTGTTGCACTAATTAGACTTTGTTGTACCAACCTTAAATATGTAACACCGACTTATTATTTTTTTATCAATAAAAACCATTTGGTGGTTAAATTTTCTCATTTATAAGCATTAGTTTATTCTTGACTAAAGAATAAAGTAAATGTATTGATAAAACTGAACTTTAGTCATAAATTCTTAACTTTCAAATTTGCGTATAAACATAAAGGATACACTAACCATAGTCACAAGTTCCACAATAAATAGTAAACACTATGGTAGTTTGTATAATTGAAATAAGTAAAAAATCTTCTAAAACCACATTGCAAGCAAATTCTCTCTTCTCTATGCATCTAATCTAAAGTGCAGAAGGGTACAACGTGTTCATCAATATGTATTAAAATTTTTTTTTAAGTGCATCAATTTAAAATTTTGTTGCAACTATTCAATTCGAAAAAAAATTGTATTTAAATCCAAATTATTTTTACATCCATAAATTCATTATTGGAGTCATTTCTACAAAGTCTTCAATCAACAACATGAGTATTATTCTTCTCTTGGTAATTAATTAGAATTGTTTTAGGGTTAATAAAATGTGGTTGGGTACACCAAGCAATTTTTAAAAGCTAAATCTAAAATTTATTATGTCAAAGTCTGACCGTTTTAATTACATCACTAATGATGTAATTCAGTTCTTATTTTACGACACTAATGAAATTGGTATTTAGTTGTGTAAATATACTTAAATGCCACTGTATTTGATGATTTTCTAAACGCATGCCACAATTGTAAACAAAATTTTATTTTCTATCTCTAAACCTGAGGATATATAATGTTCTAGGTTTACATACAACCACATTAATCTTATAAAGGGTGCTCTTGACGCATGTGGTTCTGACGCCGGGCAGAATAACGATTATCCTGCGGGCTAGTTCTAACAGATAATTATTCACAAGGAAGAATAAAAAATAAGCGCCCAAAACACAGAGAAATATCTCCAATGTCAATTCAAAATTATGCAAATAAAAAACTGTCTCTCAATTAGCCCACAAGCCGGGCTTTACAGCTAAAACTCATTATTAGAATATTACCAAAAAAAATGGCAATTTCCAATAATCATACTAAAACGAAATACGTAATCTGCAAAAATTTGGCCCAAATTGGGTCCAGAATCTCTTCCTAAACGATAAAAGAAATATTACCTAAAAGAAAAAAGTAAATCCTAGAAAGAAACTGCCTATTTTTGAAAGAAAAAAAAATACTAAAATAACAAGCAGTCTATTCCTAAAAAAATAATGTCTAATCCTAAAAGGAAACTAAAAATGCTCCTAATTAAATTGAAAGATCTCTCAAAGTTATTTAGTAAATAACTTTGAGAGCAAATTAGAAATTCTAGGAACCCAAATTAGGAACCCTAGAAACCTTCCTGCATCAGTCACCCCAGATTGGAAAGAACTCATCTTCGAGTTCACAACATTGTCATCGGAATCCTCTGGCGGCAGTCCAGGAGGAAGATCCGCTGGTATCAAGACATAAAACTCTGTTAGCTGCTGCACCTCTGCTGGTAAATCTGAAGTCACGTCTGTAGGGACTAGAAAATCAGGGTGGATGACATCACAGCACTGGTGTAGGTGGAATTCATCTTTGCACGGACACGAATCTTGAGAAAAGACTGCTGGTGGACTGTGGTGGCTTAGAGTAATGGATTGGGGTGTGAATAGCCAAATCGATTTGAAAAACCGTTTTCTCCCGCCAAAAATGCGCGGTCTTCGTCTCCAGCGAGCTGCATCTTGCGTCTCGCGAGGAGCTCATTGTCCTTCGCTTCCGTGTGGCTCCAATACCTGCATGAGAGAGAGGGAAACGAGGGGGAGGGACGAAAAAGTGGGTGGTTGCGACAGCTGGCTGGACGGTGGCGTGGAAGCGAAGTGAAGCAGGGACTGCCCTGTTTTCGTGGTGCGGTGACTCGGTCGCGAGACAGGGTGGGGGAAGAGGGAGGTGATGAATGGATGAAGGATAAGAACAGGGTTCGAGAGAGAGAGGAAAACAAGAAGGAGGAGGTGGTGGCGGCTCTGTCGCGAGATGGAATAGGGGCGGTGGCGGAGAGAAAGGGAAACATGAAGGAAGAGAAAGATGGGTGAGGGAGGTAGGCGAGGTGGAGGCTGGCTGGACGGTGATCATGCGTGGGCTGTTTGGCATGATGGAGGAACAAAAAGAGGGAGAGGAAGGGAAACAGAGGGAGACGAGATAGTGTGAGCTTTGATTTGGTTCTGTCGCGAGATGGAACAAAGGCGGTGGCGAAGAGAGGGAAACATGAAGAAAGAGAGGGATGGGTGAGGGAGGTAGGCGAAGTGGCGGCTGATGGTGGTGCTCGGCGGTGTGGATGATGGACGGTGGCGTGGAAGGGGAGAGGAGGAGGGGCTGCTATGTTTTTAGGTCAAGCAATGCTACAACGTTGCCATATGGACTTTCTGTAGAGAACTCAATTGCAGAATCCTCTATTAGAGGTCTGCTTGCATGACCCATTATTTGCAATAGGTCAGTGGCGACAGATGTCGACACCAAACCTTCATGCAAATAGTCGACACCAAACCGAAGTGTCACTCCTAACATGGACTTTTTGACTTGTGAGATGAAAGGAGGTTCCGGTGATGGTGGTGGTGTTGGACGGTGGGTGGCTGGAAAAGAGAGGAGGAAACACACGTAGGAAGGCTCCAATTCTTCAATTGGGCGTAACTGAAACGAGGCGTAACCTGCACCATCTGCAGTATGTGATGCATACTTTTGAGTCTTGGACCCCGGTGAGCTACCGTTGTCGGTGACATTGTTCTGCAAACCATCTGCATCCACAATATCCAATTCTTCATTAGTGTCATACACAGGCTCTCCAAGCTCCTCAGTATCGTCTATCACGTTTTCCTCAAGCTCCTCATTAGTTTCATACACAGGCTCTCCAAGCTCCTCATCGTCATACACAGACTCTCCGTGCTCCCATAATGGAGCATGATTGTGATACGGATTTAAGAAACTGGAATAAGAATCGTGATCGTGATTTTCCATTCCACGATTACTGAAATCCTGCGCCATTAGACGTCGGGTTAACTCTGCAACTAGCCTCTGTAAATCTTCAATCATCATATTCTTAATGTTATGATCACGGTGTGGGGCTTCCTTGTTCGGAACTTGCCCGCGACGACCATGACCACCAGTCATAGAAAACTGAAATCTCACCCCAAGAAGATGCTGAAGCTCAGATACCAACTGACGTCGGGCAGAATAGCGATTATCCTGCGGGCTAGTTCTAACAGATAATTCACAAGGAAGAATACAAAATAATCGCCCAAAACACAGAGAAATATCTCTAATGTCAATTCAAAATTATGCAAATAAAAAACTGTCTTTCAATTAGCCCACAAGCCAAGCTTTATAGCTAAAACTCATTATTAGAATATTACCAAAAAAATGGCAATTTCCAATAATCATACTAAAATGAAATACGTAATAAAATAAGTAATCTGCCAAAAATTTGGCCCAATTTGGGTTCAGAATCTCTTCCTAAATGAAAAAAGAAATATTACCTAAAAGAAAAAAGTAAATCCTAAAAAGAAACTGCCTATTTCTAAAAGAAAAAAAAATACTAAAATAACAAGCAGTCTATTCCTAAAACAATAATGCCTAATCCTAAAAGGAAACTAAAAATACTCCTAATTAAATTGAAAGATCTCTTAAAGTTATTTAGTAAATAACTTTGAGAGAAAATTAGGAATTCTAGGAACCCAAATCAGGAACCCTAGAAACCCTCCTGCACCAGGTTCCAAAATTTACCAAACTAGCATAAGCATAACATTGCGTTGCACGAGTTTTTTTATACCCTTTGGTCTAGTCCTCCATGCAAGTTTGTTTGTTCCTTCAATGCAAGCAACTCCTTTTTTTATTTTATTTTATTTTATTTTATTTATTTCTTTGGTATTTTCTTCATTACTTTATGAACATTACTGATGAAAGGTAATTTTATCCTTGTTGGAGAAATTTTACGACTTGCTCTATTCCTTCTCGAATCTCGGAACAATGCTTATTCCTTCGAGCCCTACAAAGCTATTTCCATTAACCAAATTTGTGTCATCACAACTCGCGTTGCCATTGCCCATCATTATATGCTTCTAGACACCATTCGAGCTTTTCGATCAGATCCCAAGGAACTCATAATGGATCCTCAAACCAAATATTGCGTTTTAGCGGAATTTCACAAAATTTCGTCAAAATTTTCATTTTTTGAAATTATGAAAAGAAAAAAGGCGAAATTTCTACGTTTTTCCTTTACACATATTTCATATATTTGAAAATTCATTATATATATTTCATCTATCTTTGAAATTTTTACATTTTTCCTTTACACAATGAAATATTTCTTAAAATTAGAAGATCAAAATTAACTCAAAAAATGAAATCACAGTTCTCTCCTCAAACACATTAAAATCACCTTCATTCACCTCTAGATCCTCGAAAGTGAAATCTTAGAATTCCTCCTCATAGGTAAAGATCAACATTATTGCTAAGAGTTTGGGTTGGAATAGTGGGCTAAAACTAAAAGAACAAGGCTTTTTAAATAATCAGGACCTAGGCTTGAAAATGACACAAACTTTTTGACATAAATGAGAATCAAATAACTGTAGCGCTTAACTTGGAATCTTACATTTATGATTTTCTTTGGATTCCAAGAAGGTCCACTACAACAAATTTGTTTTAAGCGGCGCTTCAAAAAGCACCGGTATAGAAACAAATGTGCCAGTTTAGATCATTGTCGACATTTTATAAAGCGCCGGAAATAGTATGTGCCGCCAAAGGATTAGCGGTGCTTTATATGAAGCGCTGGTTAAAATATACATTTACGACACTTTTTAAACCGCCGTAATAGCTTATATAAGCTACGATAAAGAAATTGATATGTCAATTCCCCTTTGGATACAAACGCCGTATTTATAACTTTGTAATGGAGTTTTAAAGCGCCGGTTATGTTAACAAAACTGATAAAAAAAATCAGTTTTCAGGCAGCTCAACCTGCATCAATAAAAATGATGAGTCCAACTAAAATAAATACATTGAAAGCATTAAATTTATTACTTATTGCCAATGCGAATAACAAATAAAATAGCAAAACAAGGAACATAACCCTATCAACAACATAAGCTTCACAGAAAATATAACAAATAAAATAGCAACACAAGGAACATAACCCTTTAATATATTTATAGGTAAAACAATATGTTCAACCATGGAGAGTTTGTAAGAAGAACATATACCACATTCTTCTATGACAACACGACTAATCCAAAAAAGTTAGAAACAAAATAGGATCCTCTGTCTTAACCAGCATGTAAGAAAAACCAACATAAGTGAGCTTTGCATCCAGATATATATACATCAAAGTATAACACATTGGCAGCCACTTCAAACCTGTAGACAACAAGTAATAAAATTAACAATTATACTGGTGGAGTTTAACCAAAACTCAGTTGAAGCTTTGCAACTCTCTAGCTAATTAACCATGGAGATTTCAATAGCAAAACTTGAAATTATTGTAGGAAAAATCAACAAATAAGGATCAAATATGAAAACAATTATTAAAATCACATTTCTAGGATATAACACCAAGACCTCTGGTATTAAACTAGTTTATGGTAACCTCAACAACTGTTAGCTAGCCAATGTTAACAAGCTATGTCTTATAATCGAAGTATTGCATCAAATTCCTAACAGAAGTAAGATTGCTTCTTTTTATTATTTCAAATTCAATAACAATACTTTAGGGAGTCGGAGGAAAAGAAAGCCAACAAAGGGAAACAATCAATCTTCTTCACAACTTCTTCCCCAAATAAGCAACAGCTTTGATTGTGTGATACACAGAACCCTCCATTCCCTTAAGTAAAAAAATTCAACAACAACAATAGTTGCTCTCACCCTTTCTATATCGATTGCATTGCCAAACACATCCAAGTAAAAGTAGAAGAAGATAACACAACAAAGAACATATCATTAACGGAGCCAGGATTATTGTTGAAGGGGGACGAAGTGATGAATCATAGTTAATTAATGATAATATTGATGCTACACCAAACCGTCATTTAATGCGCGTCATGATGATCTCGTCAACAGAGCAAGGCGAGCCTGACTGCCCACCCAATCTGCAAACCCCAGATAACACTAAGCCCATTTTGGCAAGGTCTAGAAGGTTGAACCCAAATTGCAGCGCCCTATTAAGCCCGTACGTCACACAGTCAAGCCCAATAGCCGTAAGGCCTAATAAGGCAAGTATTTGGGGGATCGACCTAAGATGGATATGCCAGCAATACATTGGTTCCGACTAGGAAACAAATACCAAATTATAATTTGTGCATGGAAACTCCCTTGCATGGACACAACTCCAAAAGGGAAGAATCTCCCACAGATCTAGGTGCACAAGTTGTGTAGGGAAACTCTCTTATATGGACCACTCCTAATAGGAAAATGATCTCTAGCAAGATATATTTATCTAAACTACGTTACCAAAGACCTAGCCGAACAAAGACTCTCTTATTATAAATAGGACAGAGGGTTGATGAACAAAGGTATGCTACATAATCCAATTTACATCTTTACTCATTTCTCAAGCCTTGTCTGGCCCAAATACTTGAGCGAAAATGTGGTCGTCATCTAAGGAGTGTAATCCCTCCTCTCGTTCCACGGTAAGATTTTGTATCTCTTTCTACATTTAGAAGCACATTTAGTTTGTGAATATGGAATATAAATGGTAATGGATATCAACAACTTTAAATTGAAAAAAAACTAACCGCCTTTCTTTGAGTAAATACATCTGAATATGATCCATCTTTGCATGTATACGCAAGTTCAAACATCCTAATACCATCTGGCAACAATAGAAAATGTACACAAATGAGTAACTATATTTCTACTAAGTTGATATTCAAACCCAAAATCTCAAACATTGTGTACTTAACCTCTTCATTCTCAATTAAGGCGAAGGATTTTCTGCCTGCACGTTGAAGCATTTGTTGTATGTCACGCCTGTCTTTATTCTTATCACACAATTCTTGAATTTATTAAAAGTGGATTTGGAAAACCATGTCAAGAATTAAGTATGCATGATGTAAAAATTGTTGATGATTTATAATGGCGAACCTCTAAGGAAAAAAAAAAAAAAACTCCCACAACCGAAGACTATTTTTTTATTGAACGTGTATTCAAATATAGTTTTCGCTTTTTTTTTTCTTCAGATTCGGGGCACTTTAATGGGAAGTCATGATAGAGTTCGCAGACATAAATCAACTGCTGGAACAAATTTATATTCGAAATCAGAAAAGGGATACGCTTGATTTGATTATTCTTGCATGAAATGATTACATTTAGGGAAAGGTTTGATGTTATCTAATTAGGAAATGAGATTCTTTTTAAAAATTGAACCTCAATGTAAACGTACGTAAGATGACACATGCGAGTATTGAAAAAAAAAAACCTAAATCTTGCATTTAATAATTCAGATCTTGCGTGATTTTTTGTTTGCAGATGAAAAGAGATGAACAAATGAGAAACAAACAAATTGAAGTCAACAGGAATGAAAGGAAATTCATATTCTACTTTGAAATTTTGTGTGTGGATATGATAGCAAAAAATAGGTGTTGCTTAGAATTGTTTACAGAGATGGGGTTCTCACTGTCAATGTTGCAAAGAAGCCCAAGGACGAGGCTGCAGCTAAGGCCAAAACAATTGCCATCCCTATCTCCTAAGTGCATGGATGTGAAATTTTTATCCAATTAGAGGTCTCCTACGTAATAATAAAAGAGAGTGTCTGTTTTTGTGTGTTTTGGAGTTGTGAAAGTTTTATGATCCATGTGGTTTTGGTTGGATATGTAAGTATTTCTTGGAGTTTTCAAGACATTTGAAATACCTATTATCTATGTATCTACATTTACATTTAACTTTTGGCTTAAGAATAGTTATAAGATTTCATTGTTGGGCTTAATTAGTTGCTGAATGAGGCTTTTCTAAAGCCCCCCAATGAAGAGTTCTTTGCAGGTTGATTTATTTTTGAAGTTCTTATTAGTTCTTTGCAGGTTTATTATTTTTGAAATAATAAATAAATAACTGCCTAGGCTCTGCCTAGTCCTCTCTGTGCTGGTCGCTGCTCGCCGCCCGTCTCCCACCTAGCGTTTTTTAGAACACTGTTTTTCCCCCAAATTGTTCCTGAAAACCGACTCACATGGCCCGTAGACATGAGATCCTACCCGGACCGAGTTAACAGAGAGCATCTTGAAGCACACTGTTAAAGTGTAAACCCTGTGGAGGATCCCTTATTGAATGAATTAGCATCCTATGCAGTCAGCAGTATATATAGTAAGCAGGCCACCCATGGAATCTCATCGTTGCCCAATTGAAGACCATATCCGGAAAGAGTTAGCATATATGAACCATTGTTGATTGCTCATTTTTCTTATAAATTTTCATGTATGTTACTATGTTTTTAGGCGACTGACTTGATTTTTCTCGATTAATTCCCAATCAAACAGGCCTCCTATTCGCTACTGATTGACTTGGCTATTAAACTACCTAGTGATCCGGTTTAGTCTATGTTAGTATCTGATAAGCAAAATCCAACTAGCATAAAGGTGCCACTGTGTCTGATTTATCCATTTAATTAGGAAACTCGGTTAGGGTAAGAGCATGTAGCCTGGGTAGGTATATTCCAAGAGTGTAAATGCAATGAAAACGTGTTTTCAATGGGTGAAGATGCCTTCTTGTAAAGGCCCCTATACTGAAGTTAACAATCTGAAGAAAAAATTGTGAACTTCTGCTGGCAGTCTCTCCCCCTGTCGATTATGTTGTATATGGTTTTGCTTATAGTGTTAGTAATAGAACACAATTGTCACACTCTGCACAGGCATTTTGTTTCATGTTTTTGTCCTATAATCTCTGCCAACCTCGGCAATCATGGATCACCTCCTTTTCTTTACTTCCTCAATTTTTCTTTCTTCAAAAGCTGAATCTACTTCAATTCTTGACTTTCTCCATCTGAGGAGTAACTTGTAACTTTAAAGTGATCTTTTCCATTTGGGAGATCAGATTATTATTTTTAATTATTTAAGGATCTGTTAAATTGTGATTATACTTCATTAGCTTAAATCTTTTGAATTCCTGAAGATTGATTGAAAGTGTTTATTGTGTCATAGAGAATATGTCAAGCAAGTAGCTTATTATTGATTTTAACTAAAATAAATAAGTAAAATCAAGTTATAAGGTGAGTTTTGCGACACTATGTTTCAATGACAATATGCAAACTGGACAAAATTTCTGGATTAGTTCATTGATCAGTACTTTTTTTTTTCTAATATGCTTTTGAATTCTAGTGTAGGGAAATAGCAAAGCATCTGTCACTTCCCCCAGTGAAGCTCCATTGTATCAAATTGCAACACTTTCGTCTAATTATAATCAAATAACTAACAAGCTCTCATACGTTTCTTCTCTCTTCCTCCACCTCCATCTTCTGCTTTAGATAAAAAAAAAAAAATCATCCCCAATTCACAAATTTCCACTCCACCCTTGAGAACTTTTCATAAAAATCTCCAGCTCAAGAAACCCACCTCAGAAACCGCATTTTCTCCTATAACGCCTATCTAGGAGATCCATTTCATAGCTCCATATGGTCAAGCATTGACTAAAGCCTGTTCCAGTGTGCAAAAATGCAGAAAAAACAGCACACTGTCCCCTGTTTCAACAACCAGACATGCAGAAACAGAGCCTTGACTATACTCTGTCTTGCGCACTGTAAAAACAGGGGAAAAACCAATTTGTTAACCCTGTATTCAGCCCTGCAAACTATAACACAGATAAGCAGTAATCTATACAAAGAAAACAGTCCCAATCCCCGGAAAACACCACCATAAAACTGACTGAATCAGCACACAGTCAAGACCTTTCACCGTCCAGGTACCAAACAGAAGCTTTCCCATCTGTTTCATGCTCCAAATCAAAGGAAATAATGCATTCTCCAAGTTTCACAATAATCCTTAAAACTGGTTCCAATGGCAGGGAAAAATCCGCATCTTCCCTCAATGTGATGGCAGAATCTAATCATGAAACGACGTAAAAAGGACTTGGAGGCACCTTATAATCCAATCCCAATTCATAGACCTAATCAACATGTCACTAGAACAATCTGTAGTTCAAGACGGTATCATGGTTTAAGGCTACTTAAATTCTTTATCCGACAATTTGGTACTGTTGAAAAAGCTTCATGCACTAAAATTAGTAGGTGCAACTGATTTCCCACCACTAATTACTCTTCCTCTCAAATTTCCGCCAAACCTCATCAAGCTCACCTTAACTGAGGTCCTCAAATTGTCGAAAAATGCCTATTCTGAAACCAAGATGGTTATCTCTCGCAATAGTTTTCAACAGCTAAAACGCTTGAAACTTGTGAGCTTAGAATACATCACTGAATTGGCAAGAAAGAAATGAGCCTTACGTACCCAAGCTTGAGCAACTGTTTCTTTATGACTGTCACCACCTGAAGGTGTTCACTGGATTCCAGCACTTGAATAAGCGCCAAGACGTGTACCCAAAGGACCCAACTACTGAGTTAAGACAGTCCATGCAACAGAAAAATCCCCAGTTTCAGCTCCACATTCATCCACTGCAATAAGATCAGTATGTTTCTTCTTTTTTCTTTTATTTATTTATGTTTATTAGAGTAGTATCCATTCTTACTGTTAAATGTAAGTTCAAATTTGATGGGATTACTTAGGAGTTCAAGAACATATGCATGCAACATATTTGTATATTCAACTTATAGCACACATAATCGCAATAAATTGGTTTTTTCTAGTCCCATCCTAAATTCGTCATGTTTGAAGAACATTTACTATCACAGTGCAAATTATTATCTCAAGGTTTAAGTACATACCTGAACCTTTGACGTTCCCCAATGTTTTTCTATCAACCATTTCCAATTTCTTCTTTTACAAATGGTGGTCGATTTTGAAGTCGTTCCTCATCTGTCTCATGTATATCGTAATAGTCCCTCTTTAACAACTTCTTTCTTTCTGGATCATCCCCTATGTCAAACCTCTCCTGAATAAAAGAGAAAATTTGATCAAATCTAGCATATGTGACCAATATATATACACATATTATAATGATAAGATACGTACCAATACCGACTATAGCATTTTGGCCTTTACATCTTTGTCAAGTTTTCTCCATGATGGAGCAGCAACAGATGTAACTTGCATGTTCCGGATGACAATTCCTTGTTGAGATGCAAATAGTGGTCTGTGCTCTCCTATTACCCAATGTATGTCATCAAATTCCAGACTCAATTTTGTTCCTTTTGGTAGACTTGCTACCTTCTGTCCCCGTGCTCGTCCACGTGGTTTCCTATTCCTCATGCTACCTATTTAAAGGAAATTATTAATGTTAAATTTTTTGAATTTTAAGTACAATTTCTGTAAGAAAAAATGGAGCTTATATTGTTTAGAGTGCGTAAAAATACCAGAAGAACTTGACCCAATATTAGGGGCCGACTCCTCCGAATGGAATGAGGGTTACCTATCAATTCTCGGTGGTCGTGGCGCCATACCTGAAAAAGGCACAAAAAGTGAGCTAGTGCCATAACATAATAATAATACATTATAACATTTGATGACTATTCAATTACCATAGATCAAACATCAACTCTCTTATTTTCTTTTCCGATCTCTTTTTTTTTTGGTGTTATTTTCTGACAATGGAATTAATCATTCTGAAAAAATGAAGTTAATCATAAAGATCATCTACTGATCAAATATGAGTAAAGCCAACTGAAAGGATGTCGAAATCATGCTTACAAATCCAATGCTTTCCACAAAGAAAGTTCAAAGTCCAGACCTAATAAACTCTTTTTATTTTTATTTTATTTTATTAAATCTCTAGTGTGGAGAGGCAGCTATGGGATGCCAGACTTTTATTACTTGAAAAAATCTTATACATCAGTAGGGGGTACATGACGACTTTACCTGATAAAAGAAACAAATTGACATACATCATAAAAACCAAAAAATACGAATGTCCATATAACCAAAAACTGCAACTTGACCATCTTGACAGAATAAATTGATCATAGCATCTAGCAATGCAAATACTTGCATATCCAAACCAAGTAGTGCAATGCAAATACCAAGCAGTGCCATGCAAATACCAAACTCTATAAAAAATTAAGCCAAAAACCCAAGAATGGGCAGCCAAAAAGGAGCAAAATAGGGTGCGCAACTGACAAAACATCAGCTTAAAACAGCGAGCGCAACTCTGTTCCCAATTCGTCTCCGTGCACTCCACCTGCAGAGCTCAAAAGAGCGCTTTGCAGACCCGCCACACATCTAATTACACCCAGCATCTCGCAGTAGCAAGCACACCGTCCACCAATCTGCGTATATGCCCAGTTTCACAGTACCACCGGCCCTGGAAAACATAGTTATTACTCCCTGTTTTTCCTACATCTTTCAACAACATTTCTTCAAAGTAATTCCACTCCCAATCTGTTATCAGAGTTTGTGATGAATCCAAATAAAGATACTTCATAAACATATTCATTTAGCTCAACTTGCGCCAATCTAGCCAAGGCATCCGCCACTGAATTAGTCTCCTTGAACACGTGTACACAATGCCACTCCAAAGCCTCACTCTTCTCTTTGATCTCCCTCCACCAATTGCTAAGAAACCAGGGGATACTTGCTTCTTGGAATATCCATTGTTTAACTAACAATGAATCTATTTGAATCACGCAATTTCGAACTCCCAAATCAATACAAAATCTCAAACCTTCAAGCAAGGCCCTCGTCTCTACAGATCCTTCACCAAAATACACTGTCTAGCTGCTACAAATTTGCCATCATCATTTCTAATAACAAAACCTCTTGTAGTATTATTCTCCATACAAGAACCATCAACATTTAGCACATACCATCCTGCAGGAGGAAAGACCCAATAAATCACCCGGGGAGGAGTCATTTCTATTTTCTTTTCCTGTATTCCCAATCTACGGAGCAAAGCCCCATTGGTCTCTTTTATTCTTGGAGTAAATTTTTTTTCCACACATTTAATCCAATAATAAACTTTAATAATCACATAGCATGACGAGAACTCCTTTCCTTCATAAAGTTTTTTATTTCTCTAGATCCATATTTCCCATAAGATGAAAAGTGGAGTGAGATGGATGAGGGTACCTGATAAAGAAGATTTCTTCGCTTTCCTGAACCACGCCTTAAGCATCGTGTAGACTTCAACCGGTCTATGAATGTGCATGTCAAACACCAAATCAAAGTGTCCTCACACCCTTCTTGCTAGCTCACTTTCCAAGAAAAGATGTTTCATAGTTTCCTCCCCAGATTGAAAACAACAACCACATTTAGACGCAAGTTGAAAACCAATTATTCTAATTTCCCCATCAATGGGTAAGGCATTTCTAATAATTTTTCATATGAAAATAGAAATTTTAGAAGGCAATAACGGATGCCAAATCCAATTCCAAATATCATCTTGTGTCCCTTAGCACTTAGAATTTTACATACTGAACTAATCGAGAACATGCCATCATTATTTGGGATCCATATTCTAGAATCACGGTCGCCAACTTCACCTTTCACTATTGTCTTGTAGAGCTCTTGATCTTTTCTCTGCATATCCGGACTTAGCATTCTGAAATTATCCCTGTGCATTTTCCTTAGGGTATGCCAAGTGTCATTCGTTACCGCCTCCTCATTTCTAATGAAGATTTCATCCTGAGCCCAGTGTTCTTCAAAGAAACTGACAACACCTTTAGAGATCCGCCACGTGGAGTTTTCAACTATAAATTCTTTATGCAACAACAACTCGTTTATGAACGGAGAAGCCCCAACTTTTATTTCTTGCTTTCTGATTGGAACCCCTTCCTGCAAATATTTATGCCTTAGAAAAGTTGCCCATAAAGAGTTGGTGTTTATAAGATTCCAAAAAGACTTAATGTGAAAAGCTCTTATAACATCATCCAAATTTCTGACATTTAGGCCACCTTCCTCCTTAGGAACACTGATTTTATTCCATGCTATCCATTTTCGCTTATGTCTCCCTTCATGATCTCCCCAAAAGAAGTCTGCAATCATTTTCTGAATAGATTGCAGGACCTTAATAGGGACGACTGTAGCTACTATGGTATAAATTGGCATTGACAATAAAAGATGTCTTATCAACGTCAATCTACTCCCTGGCGACAAGAGTCTGGATTTCCAACCCTGAATTCGCTGCTGTATTTTATTTACCAAAGCTTCAAAGAATGAAATTCTACACATACCTTGATAAATGGGGACGCCGAGGTATGTAAACGGAGACTGCTTGTAGACGAAACCTGTCCACAGTTTGATCGAAATAATTTTTTCTGCACGTGCTTTCTCATCAATCATGAATGATTTTTTTCCAATATTAATTTTTTCTCCTGAAGCCCGACAATATCTGTCTAAAAACTGCATACATCATTCAATGGACTTTTTCCTGCCATTCAAAAAGATCAATGAATCATCAGCATACAATAGGTGGGTGATTGGGGTAGCCATCCTAGGAGTGTGATAATAACCAATTTCTCCCCTACGAAATGCCCGAGAGAGCCCTTTGCTTCACATTTCTGCCGCAATAACAAAGAGCAGAGGGGAGAGAGGGTCCCCTTGTCAAAGACCTCTAGATGATTTGAAATATCCGTCATACCTGCCTTGCATCAACACCGAGAACCCGCAATGTGTAATGCAATTTGAATTCAGATGACATATTCTATTATTGAATCCAAATCTGCGCAAGACTGTCAAGAGGTATCCCCATTCAATTCTGTCATATGCCTTTTCCATATCCAAGTTGAATATTATATTATTTCCAAGAACCTTTTTACCAATCTCTCTCATCAATTATTGTGCCAACCCAATATTTTATGAAATGAGTCTCCCTTGAACAAAAGCCCCCTGCTCTAGAGAGATAATATTTGGGAGAAACTTGGCCAATCTCACACTAAGAATTTTACTGAATATTTTGTATACCACATTGCACAGACTAATAGGCCTAAAATCAGAATAAGAGACAGGTTCTTCAATTTTAAGAATAATTGCCAAAAAATTGGAAGAAAAGGTACCTGGCATTGTTTGGCAAGCAAAAAATTCCTTCGCAGCTTCCCAGATGTCCAGCCCAATAATATCCCAACAACTCTGAAAGAATCCAGCTGTGAATCCGTCCGGGCCTAGGGCACTATCATGGGGAATGCTAAAAACTGCTTTTCTGACTTCCCTTAAATCTGGCATCTGCATGAGTGAATCACAATCCTCTCTCGTATCAGACTCGAAATGCAATCCATGAGTTCTAGATCCACTTTGTGCTCTCTCGATGAAAGTAAGGATCCGAAAAAATTATTAGCTTCCAAAATAATATTTCCCAGATCCGTGATTAAATTCCCTGTCATGTCGTGAATTTTGGAAATAGCTCTTCTTTTCTATTTGGCCTTGACTGATGCAACGAAGAATTTAGTGCACGCATCTCCTTCTTTAAATTCCTTTTCACCTGATTTTTTGTTTCCAATAAATTTCTTCTCTTACCAAAGCCAGTTTAAGTTCAGCCTGACATCTGTTCAAGTTAATCATATCATTTGGATCCCAACCCTGCAATAGGCTGAATTCCAGTATTTCAATATCATCTTCCAACCTTCTAATAATACTGAAAATATTACCAAAGGTTTCTTTATTCCATATTTTTAGAGCTCCTCTAAGGTGCTTAAGTTTGGAAGCCACACTATACATAGCTCCATTACCTTCTTCATGAGCATTCCAGATTCTGCCAACAAAATCTAAAAACTCAACATGAGTTAACCACATACTTTGAAATCTGAAAAGGAGACGTACCTGCCCTTCGTGACAATGGCAAAGAAAGTAACAAAGGTGCGTGATCCGAACACACTCTAAGTAGATGATCAACCCGAGTGTGCTGCATTACAGTTAGCCAATCTGCATTCCCCAAAAAATGATCCAATCTAGCCCAGGTTCTGTCCTCTCCTCTTTGATTGTTACACCATGTGTATTTAGGTCCTTTAAACCCACAATCAGAAAGCCCACATCTTGAAATACAACTGGCAAATTCTGTCATCGCCAAATGATTAGGAGGACGGTGTAACACCCCTAAATTTCATAAAGATAATTTATTTTATTTTTAATTAAATAAAATAGGGTTACATTCAATTGATGTGAATTTTGAAATTTTAGGGTTTATTTGGTGAGTTAAAGGGCGGGTGTTCTCAGAATTTTAGTGGGGGCGAATAGCCACCCACCCTATAAAGAGAAAACCCTATTTTTCTTTTCTTTCTCCTTCTTCTTTTCTTTCTCCTTCCTTCTTCTTTTCCTCCTTTACTTTTCTTCTTCGATGGCGGGTGAGACGAAACTGGTGAGAGGGGCTGCGATCTGCGAGTGCGAGACCTTTCGAACCAGAGAGGCGAAATCAGAGATGGAGAATGGAAAGGAGAAATCAAGCGATGAACAGTCACCGAGTTCTGAGATCTCAAACTCGAATGAGTTTCTGCAAATCAGTCCACACAGCAGATGATTGACGAGCGATCAGTTTGATCTCCTGCACGAGATGATCCTCACGAAGCATGAAGACCTGTCGATTCGCTACAAAGAGACCTTCGCTTGTCTCGGACAGACCTTCGAAGAGGTGAATCTTCTCCGTGAAGAGAACCTGAAACTCCGAGCGGAGAATCTCGATCTGTCCACGCTCGTCGCTGCCAAGGAAAAGGAGTTCATGTTGTCAGTCACCGAAGATGAGCTCTGCGAGGCTCCACCTTGTGCTGAAGTAGTGAAAAGCGTAAAGAATGGTATAGTGGTTAACCTGTTGGGAATGGGTGCTGCAATTCTCGCTATGCAATTTACTGTGGGACTGTTGGTGGCAAAAGTACTCACTTCCTCTGCAAATGCATATTACCAAGGCATCACTCCTGGCAGCAGTATTGTTCTGGCTCTAGATGTATTCTTAGTACAGATACGTTTCTTTTGACTTCCGTCGCTATTGTGGCAAATCGAAATACTAACATATTTATCAATCAGATTTGGTAAAATATGTTCGAGCAAACATTATGGTAAGGTTGTAACTTCTGAGCTGCTACCTACTTGATTAATTATACTAAAGATAACAAATGGTAGAGCCCATGTTTCCACAGTCATTTGATAAGGACAGAGCATGGGGGAAAACTTAGCCTTTGCGACGTTTCGGTGCGCGAGGTTGAGAAGAAGTGGCATCGTGTGGACGAGGAGTTGTTGCGCAAATCATTGGTGATTTCATCTAGTGAGTTTTCTTCATTCTTCCTCTTTTACTGTGAGTTTTCTTATTCCCTGTATTTTGCAAAATCCTTGTTTCCTGACTAAATTAGTGATTGTATTTGTGAGGATTTGATGATGGGGTTTGTGAGTTTTGTTGCGAGGATGTGTGGTTATGATTTGGATTTTGGTTTGGCGGTGTGATGACCTGTAGTTGTGTGTCCTTGATGATTTTGGATTGGATTCTTAGGCTTGTTATATTGCTTGATTTAAATTCCATTTCAAAGGTTTTGGGTGTAAGGTGTAAGTGAAACTCTTAGCCCTTATCTCTTTGGATGAGCAATTCAGTATACTGTATGTATATTGCTTGTATGGAAATGACGAGTTTCATTTCAGGAAATCCAATTGTGAGATTTTAGACATGTTGAGAATGAGGTTGCCTTATTTGTGGTGTTTTGTGTTGCAAACGCTTGCTCTCCAATATTTGTGATCTGTTTGATGTGTGAGATTTTCCTAGCTTGCTGGGTTCATGTTTGGGGTCACCCATGTGTACCATTTTATTGATTGGGTGTGACTTTGTTTGGTTGGTGTTTGAATGGTTGATGAGTATTAATGCATTGTGATAAATTTGGAGATTTGTATTATTATGCATATTGACTTGTTTATGCATTATGAAGAATTGAGATTTTTGAATCAAGGAGTGACTTGATTGCCATGTTGTTATAGAACATGATTAATGAATATGCTATGTTTTCCCCAAAAATGTGGGTGGATAGATTGTGAATCAATTTACGAATGACAAAATGTCATTATGGAGGAATTTTGAATTATAAAAAATAAATAATATTGGTAAACCTTGATTTCTGAAAATATAAACCACTTGGGCTTGTATCACTTAGAACTACCACATCTCTTTTGTTTATTATTTCCCCTCTCTTACTAGAGAAACTAAATGACCAGTGGGTCGTCTTGCGGAGTTGGGGCACCCATTTCTTACTAGAGAAACTAAAATAACCTTCGGGTTAGTCTTGCGGAAATGTGGTGGATTGTATGCCTAAAATAGGCTTTGATATTTATCCGTAAAAAATGTGACGTGAGTTTATGCGCATTGATAGCCCAAGGGTGGCCTTTGGTACTCATATAGTTAGGGGTATCCGCGATGCATGTCTGTATGTGATGTCCCCACTTAGGCATGGATGACGGAGTAGTCCTCCTTTATATGAGAGAGGCATACGGGCATGTATGTTCGGCACGGAGGTGGTATCGTCTAAGTGATCAATCCGTTAAAAAGATGAACCTAATTCAAATAAAAAGAATAAATGACGTTGCATTGTTTCTAATTCTTTTTATGCAGGATGGCAAGTCCACTAATATTTCTGCAGGTCCGACTTGCCATAGTCAACTCCTATAGGGTAAGTACAGGTAAATGCATATTTACATATTAGGATGATGATATGATTGCCTCGTTGAGGAACTAAATTATTTGGACTGTGTTTTCTTGCATCACACCTTTGCCTCGTTGAGGAACTACCTATTGGTGTGATGGTTTGTTGTTTGTGTTTCGCTTAATGTTTATCACGTTCGATTTTATTATTTTTGGGATGAAGATTTCTCACACCAGCTTTATTGCTGACCCAAGTGAGCTTTTGCTTCTTGGGTACATTCCTTTGGGAATGTAGCCGATTAGCTTTTCAGGTTTAGAGACTTTTGAGTAGCGTTACGGGAGTTCCGCTAGTGGGGCTAGCGACGTCAGTTTTTCCTGGTTAGACTTTTGTATAAATTTTAGTTTGTTCCTATTTTCTAAAATATACTTTGTCTTTGCTGCTAAATGTCTCTGTTGTTATTGAATTTCACGTCCCGAGTTTTGGGGAAACGGATAATCCTACGTGGATTTTAGGATTTCGTTTTTCTCGAAAATCGGGGCGTGACAGACGGCCTCCTAATTTTTCTCCACCTTCAACAATAACATTGAAGTCTCCCCCAATGAGCCATGGTTCATTCATACCCATTGCAATGTGTTCCATGTCGTCCCATAAACTTCGCCTCTCCTTCACTGAACACTTTGCATATACAAATGAAATGAAGAACACGGTATTGGAAAAAAGGATATTAATCTTACAGTGAATTAATTGATTCGTGCAGAGCAGTACGTCCACTTATAAGTTATTATCCCAGAAGATCCAAAATTTACCGCCACTATCCTCATTCGTTGCAAAACAAGGCAAGCTCACCTTACCTGCAACCTCCATGTGTCTTGAAGATAGAATCATAGGTTCCGCAATTGCAAGTAGCCTTACATTGTTTTCTTTAACCAACTTTTTTAGTCTACATCGGGTCGCCCGGTTACCAACTCCCCGTGCATTCCAAAACATGGTGTTATCTATCATTACTAACACCTGGGGTAATCATATTTCTCGTCACTCTCCGGGTCCCCACCGCAGGTCCATTCTTGGATCTTTTCTTTTTTCCTTTCGTCTTGGACTCGCCCGATTGATATCCTGGATCAACTATATTATTAGAGGACATATTTGCATCGGATTCATTATCCGACACCGCATCATGATCTGTCCTTTTCCATTCACCTAGCGCCTGAATATTGTGAGCATTTGCAACCTGTTCTTGCACATTCTCGGGAGTCCTTGAAGTTTTATGTCCATCTAACACTTGCTGATCCAGAGCATTTATACTCTGTTTTAAGCTTGAAATCTGTACCTGCTGTCCACGGTTTTCCTTTGAATCCAGCATTAATCTGTACTCTGTTTTAAGCTTGAAATCTGCTCTTCCAATGTTTGAGATTTGTAGAGTGTAGCTGTTATGGTCTTTCAATTATTTTAGTTCGTGTTATTGCTATTACAAATAATGCTCTTGAAAGTTTTTTCTGTTAAATAATTATGTTGTGCCAATAATTCCTTAACAAATAGTTAGTTTCTCTGTCAAAGAATAGCCCTGAATATTGTTGCGAGATTAGGATAAAATCTTAGCTGATTATTGTACTAGTATAGTTTAAGCATATGATTACACAGTGAACCATGGAATTTACCTAATAAACTCCTACTTGGAAAATGTCCAAAGTTGAAAGGTATAGGGAAATCATCGACAATCGCCATTTGTAATTTAGCAAGGTGCCCTTTATCTATCTCACCCCACCCCCATGGTGCTGTCATCTTATATCAGTTCTGCACACACCCAATTTTGCAGTTGATCTTGTAATTCAGCCACCCACCAAGTTGCTCAGATAGAACACACATAATTACTTCAGCATTAACAACAGAAAAACATCATGACACATAAACAACAGATTCTTCGCTAAATTTACAACACTTGAAATTGAAACTGAAAACAAAAGAAATAACTGAAAGACACAATTTAATGGTTTTGTGTCTAAAATGAAAAGATATCCTTACACTCCATCCCATTGCAGAAATACACCCAGCATCATTCAAAAAGGATGAAACACTTCTTCATCCATTGCGGAAATTAGTGCTATTTTTATCACTTAAATGACAAAAACAAACTAAAAACTTTGATGGATTTTAATCCTTCCCTTAAGGAAGGCAAAATAGGGTATGAGATGCACTGAGAAAGTGTCTAACCATACTGAATAACTACGGCTTACAAGAATTTTCATATGTTTTAAGGCAGTTTTTGTAATTTATAAGATAGTTTGAGGTTGCCTGCCAAATGGTTAAAATAAAAATAAAAAATCTATTAGTCATTAATAGCAACCTGTGGGTTTAGCTCATGTGTTATATCCTTGTCTCTCCCATGCCAATAATAACTGCCCTGGATCCTTTCCTATAAAAAAAAAGAAGGAAAAAGACTAAGCGGTGTTTTGGTTGTAAGCGCTGGTAATGTTATGAAGTGTCGTTTCATATCTATATCAGCAACTTTCTAGTTTTCTTCCAACCAATAATACGAAGTTAGCAGCTAGATAATTCAGGATTTCACAAACAGATTACGTTGCACAATATGTGAATTTAACAAGAAGAGCTATTGGCCATTAGCTTTTGGATTGGTTGCCATTGTTTGCACAAAATGCATACTAGTGGGATGAAGCAATTTTTGTAGGTTAATGTTAGCTTAATTTTCTAAGTGTTGATTGATTGTTTTGCTTGGTCTTTAATACGGGTAAAGTCGTAACATACCCCCGTTTAGCTTGTAAATATTTTTTGATAAGTAATAAAGGTTTGGCATCCCATAGTTGCCCCTCCTCACCGGAGGTTTAATTAAAAAAAAAAACAAAAACAAGAAATAACAAAAAAAAAGCTATTGGCGTGATTGTTTAAAATTAACCCCCTAACAAAAGGAGTTCATTGAATAACATAGTATCATCACATCAATTCTGCCACTAATTTCTCCTCCTAGAAGTTGCTGACTTTAATGTTGTCAAAACAAAAAATTCTCAATAGAAGTTGCTGACTATAATTTGTTTCATGATCAGATCACAACTTAAATCATAACCTTGTAAAAAAATTGACAACAACTACATCAATGGAAGCTCTATTAACAGTAAAAGAGAGAGATTCCTCCATCCTAACAACTTTTCTTACATTCTAATTTCCTCCATCAATGGAAGTTGGTACATTCTATTTTTATCGCTTTCGATTGCTTCGATGGATGTATTGAATCCTTTTTTTACTGATTTCAGTATATCTGTCGTCGTTTTTTACTGTTTTAAGTGTAGTGGTTGTTGTATAGGTGGATTGCAACTAAAGTTTTTGTAGTTAAATGCTGAAATAGCACATAACTGTTGTTGAAGGGCTGGAAATGCTCTTATATCTTCACATATTGGACATATAACCAACGTGACGTTTACTAAGTAAATTTTTTATTGCTAAATAATTTATAACTTTTTTTCGGAAACCTTTATATTAATTTATAACTTCATTCAGTGATATTCTAAATTGAATATCAATTGATAAATGTAACATAACAACATCTACCAGAAGTATACAACAGTAATGGTAGTTGTTTCTAGCCCAAGGCAAACTGAACTCGTAAAATCATTAAAAAACAAATAAATGCGCACTATAGATTTTGTCTCCAACTGATTCAATTATCAGTTTTTTTTTCTTCTTTTTCCTTTTTTTTGTTTTTTTTTTCTTCTGCTTAGCCAATTATTACTTTACACCTATCATTTGCAATTCCAAAAACTGGATCAATTTACAAATTGAGAAGAAAAATAGGCGGCTTCGACGGAAGAAATTGAATATCAATACACTCGAAAGTGCTAGTGATGATAGTGATGAAGTCAAATCCGAATCTGAGGTTGGTCCACAGGTAGCATGCAGTGATTTGGATTTAGGGGCTACGTCAGACGGAGAGAGGAATAAGAGGAGAAGTACAAATGTCAGGATGGCGGTCCCCCCGGGCATGCGTCTTTAGACGAGGCCATGTTTAGCCATATTATGGTTGTGGTTGAAGCAAGTTAGATAGGCCACAACATGGACTATATTTTTTCCAGCTTTTTGTTTGGTTCTAATACGAGTAAAGTCGTAATGTACCCCCGTTTTGATTGTAAATCAATTTTTTGATACGTAATAAAAGTTCTAAATTAAAAAAAAAAAAAAAAAAAGAGAAGAAAAAAAAAAACATAACAAAAACAACATAAAACAAATCCTACTAAGCCATGAAAATGCCAATTCAAGAGGCCTTTAACTTTAAACAGTAACCCAACTAATAATTAACTTAAATAGTTACCCTCCCTCCAACTAAAGTTCCCAAGCACCAATAATCTACTAATGCACTGAAACTTATATAGGGAAATTTCAACAAAAATTTGAGAAGGGGTTCCCTATATGTCTCTATTGTGTTTCAGCAAAATGGAACCCAATTCGAGAGGGATGAACGAGAACCATAAACATAACCAAATGATAGAAATAACACAATTGAGTCGCCACTCCAATTGGAACCCCAGAAACTTATTACCGACAAAACATAAATATAATAATAATAACAATAATAAATAAACAAAAATCCAACAACATGCCTCGAGTAGAAAATTCAACATAAATCTCATCAGCAATATGCATAGACTAATTGTATTTTGTCATGTTTCGTGACAAAATGAATGAACCCTAGATTTCAAACCTTGTAATAATTCTCCTGTTGGAGGTTAGTGATGCATTTCATTAGTCCACTCTACAACCCTTGCATAATTTACAATATTAATGACCCTAAATTACAGAACCATACCAATTTGGCATCCCAATAATTTTAAAGAAAATTGTAAGGAGATCGTCACCACAATCAAGTCAGTATGATTTATGCATTGACTATTGAATGTATGCGCGTGCATTGTGCACGTTCTGTAACTAATTGCATTATTTGGTAGGTAATCAAAATATTAACCACTGGCACATTTTTTTAACTATCATGATGTCAAATGAGCTTGAAAGGAATAAAAATATAGAACTAACAATTATTGCTATCCGGAAGTTCTGTAAGAAAAGAAGGAATTTTTTATTTGGGTATCTCTGAATCATTACTTATAGCTTTATTCTTTATTTAGATAACTTATTAAAGTACCATAATAAGCAATAGAAAATATAGTTTTAGAAGATTATTTTGTGAGTCATTGAGGTGAAGCCTAAATGCAAGTATTATGCAGATCAAAATAAACAAATTTATGTTGATAAAAACATAGTAAGTCAATGTATTACTTCTTACTTACCTCACTTGCCATGCTCCATCAAATTGAAGCCTAACTAAGAACCTGCCACAACTTTTTTTTTTTTTTTTTTTTTTTTAATTAGAACCTCCAGTGGGGAGGGGCAGCTATGGGATGCCAGACCTTTATTACTTGAAAAATCTTGTACACATGTCGGGGGTACATTACGACTTTACCAGAAAGAAAAGAAACAAATGGCCATACATACTAAAACCAGGAAAATTCTAACAAGCAAAGCGACCTAAAACCAATTAAATCTTAAGAGAACTCAGCTAGCAACACCAGAAACAACTTGAGCAGCTTGAGCAACATCTCCAGAAGTAGCTTGAACTTGCAACATCTAACATTAACAGAAGCAGCTTGAGCAACATCTAACATTAACAGATTGCAAATTGCAAAGTGTAAAACTTGCAACTTACAAAAAACCAGGCAGCAAAATATGTGCAAAACAGGCAGCAATTATGCAGAGTACTCTGTAAAAACAGAGCACTCTTGCCACAATCCAGAGACATCGTGCAATGCACCGAAATGTGCAGCCCTGAATTCACTGTTTCAGCAGAGTTTCAGCCCTGATCTCTGCTACCACAGTCTCGCAGAGATCGCCAAAACGAGGCAAGAAAACCAGCAGAGAGCGCACCTAAAAACTGGAACAGAGAGCAGATTGCATACTCTGTCCCAGTTCCAGCAACAGTCCAGTTCCAGCGGCAGTCCGTTCCAGCCATTGCAGAGCACGCCACCTGCAGTCCCCATTCCCTCGCAGTAAATCCATCCCCGAGCGATACAAGCCTAGATTTACAAGTTCATTTAGCATCCGTGCGTCTTAAATATGCCGTCTTCTTCTTATCAAGAATAATTAAGGATTTTATTCGTTTAGGCAACGAGTCCCAAGAATAATCCCTTGTCATTTGTTCCACTTGCGCCCGTCTAGCCAAAGCATCCGCCACTGAATTAGTTTCCTTGTACACGTGTATACAATACCACGTCAATGCCTTACTCGTGTCTCTAATTTCCCTCCACCAGTTACTAAGAGACCAGGGAATACTAGCTTCATTTAATATCCACTGTTTGACCAATCTAGAATCCGTTTGGATCACACAACTTTGCAATCCTAGATCAATACAAAGTCTCAAACCTTCAAGTAAGGCCCTCATCTCAGCGGAGTTATTTGAGCCTTCACCAAAAATACATTGTCGCAGCTACAAATTTGCCTTCGTCATTTCTAATGACCACACCTCCAGTAGTGTTATTTTCCATACATGAGCCATCAACATTTAGCGCATACCATCCTGTAGGAGGGAAAACCCAATAAAGCACTCGAGGAGGAGATACTGTAACAATCTTTTCCTGTATGCCCAACCTACTGAGCAAAGTCAACAAAAAAAAAGATATCATATAAAGTCAACAAACCTTAAACAAATAGAACAGATTTTGTCTTGCCAAACTCAAATTACAGAATATAGAACAAGCATTTTGGAATGGAACATTGCAATCCTTTCATCTAAAGCATCATACCCATCAAGAGATGAATCAAATACCTTTTGAAATAAGAACAAAATTCTTTGAACAATTAAGCTTCATATATTTAGCTTCCTCATCTGCCAGATTTGTCTTGCAGAAATCATCTGACTGATCTCCGCTACCTTCTAAAGCCACACCAGGCCATTTTTTTTAATTAAACCTCCAGTGGGGAGGGACAACTATGGGATGCCAGACCTTTATTATTTGATAAAAGATAAACTTATACACCTTTTGGGGGTACATGACGACTTTACCAGAGAATAAATCTAGAAGACTATCCTTAAAGCTAATAAAAAATACTAAGACTAGGAAACAATCCTAATTAACCATCAGATGTAAACCTTGATACGTGAAAGGTTCGAAAAGAGCTCTGCTCTGAGGCGATTTCAGGGGTATAACAGGAATATTTTTTAATATTGTTTTCTTCCAATCCTAACCGTTCCAAGATCTGGGGAGACAATCTCCACCGTTGAAAAGCACAAAACCTACAGCCGCTATCGCCAGCCCTGTTCCCAAGGTCGATCGACCGTACTTGCTTGGTTGACGTCATTCTGGCCGACGCCTAGCCTGCCGCTCAACCTCCCTTGGGTTGATGGTCGGTTTGTTATATTTTGGCAATCAAAAGGGCTGGCTGGGATTGTCGGGTTGGCTTTCTCTGCTGTCCCTACATCCAGGGAGTAGACGACCTGCTTGCCGCTCAACCTCCCTTGGTCGAGTTGCTGGTCGGTTTGTTTCCTAGCCGTGATTCTAGTTCTTGGCAATCAAAAGGGCTGGCTGGGTTTGTCGGGTTGGCTTCTTATCTCTGCTGTCCCTACATCCAGGGCGTAGATCTAGTCCGTCTGTAGAGGCGGCTAGGTTTTTTCATGGAGGCGACACAGCCAGCCAAGGGGGCTGTCCCTGCGGCTGGCAAGGAGGACGATGGATCTTCTAGGCGCTCCTTTGCACAGGTTCTTGGGAAGTCGATGAAAGATGACCTTGAGGACAAGCCGACGGATTCCACGACCTTTAGGAAAGACGGAAGTCCGGCTTTGAGGTTATCCGATTCGGATGTTGCAAGAGGTGAGTCCCATGTTTCTAATCATATTGTTGTTATGAAATTCTCAAGCTTCAGGCCGTCACTAGATTCGATAAGAGATTCCATTCATAGATCTTGGGGGATATCCGGTGAGTTCATAATGGGTCTTATTGATCCTAGGTATGTGATGGTTTATTTACAATCTGAAGACGAAGTAAAGAAAGTGTTATCCAAGGAATCCTTTACGATTCGGGGAGTTAGATATAAAATGTTTCGTTGGCATCCAGGTTTTAGCCTACGGGCGGATCCGGAGTTGGCATCATTATGGATTGAACTCCCTAATCTTCCTTTCCCCTTTTTTCTCCCGGTAATCATGAAGGCGATTGGAGATTCCTTCGGTAACTTTCTTCGGATTGATGATGGTACAAGATACTTTGCTCGCCCAAAGGTCGCACGAATGTGTGTTGAGATGGAAGTCTCTAAACCTCTCCCACATAAGATTTGGCTTGAGAGCCCAAAATATGGAGGTTATTGGAAAAAACTTGAACATCCAGGATTCAAATATTGTGACCATTGCTCCCTAATTGGGCATGAGAAGGATTATTGTAGAAAATTGGTTGGAAAGAAGAGAGATCAACCTAAATCTGCTGAAGAACCCTATAAAGAATTTAAATCTCTAGACAAGGCCAAGCTAAAACAAACTCCGGTTGAAGAGAAGCAAGATCAACATGTGCCAAAGCAAATGTATGTCCCTGTGGTAAAAAAATCGATGGAAGCTAATGGAAATATCGGAACTAGCGGAGCCAAAAATTCACAAGGAGCCGAGGTTAATAGTGCTATTGCCAAAGAAACCAAGGAGAGAACAAGGGGAAACGAATTTGACAATGTGATTTCGTCGAACCAATACGGGGTCCTCGCGGAAGAAACTTCGAAAGACATTGAGGAGGGTGATGATGTTGAAGTTATAAAACCCAAACATGAGTGCAAGACTGAGGACCACGACACAAAAGTAAGTAAGACTGCAGTTGAAAACACACAGGATGTGTTAAGAGGTGCTGGCCACACAATGAGCGAAATCAAAATGACTATGTTGAAGTAAAATTGCGATGCAGTTAATTTTGAACAAGGATTTGCAACTGCGGCTCCGTTGTGGATCGTTCCTTTTGTGGGGGATAGTTGCTCAAACAACACACAAGAAGGCAGCAAGTCAGAATGTGCAATAAATAGCTTTAATCCAGCTGAAACAGAGGAGCAGTAGGCGCAAAATCGTGCTGAAACAGAGTAGCATCAGGCGAGACAGAGGACAACTCTTGCCGCTCCTAGGGTGCTAAAGACGGCAGAGAACATACAGCGAACGGGGGCCAAACTTACCTCTTCCGAGTCAGGGAATAAGTTAGCACAGGGTACGCTAGTTTCAAAGGCAAACAAGACGGAAAATTGTGAAATTCAGATGACAAAACAGAGCATGCTGGCACAGAATAGGCAGCTGGTGGGTGAACCAGAAACTTTGATGTTGCGTGATCAGGCTGAAGATGCAACTGAACAAAAGATTCAGGAACAGGGAGAGGGCAACAGGTCAGACCGTGACGCGGTGTCGGATAATGATTCCGACGCTAACATGTCTTCGAACAATGTGAGTGATCCAGGGTACCAGTCCGGTGGAGTCAAGAAGAAAGGAAAAAAGAAAAGATCTAAGACCGGACCGGTGGTGGGGTCTCGGAGGATGACGAGAAATATTTCTACCCCAGGTGTTAGTAATGATAGATAACATCATGTTTTGGAATGCGCGGGGAGTTGGTAACCGGGCGACCCGATGTAGACTAAAAAAGCTGGTTAAAGAAAATAATGTCAAGCTACTTGCTATTGCGGAACCTATGATTCATTCTTCTAGACACATGGAGGTTGCAAGTAAGGTGAGCTTGCCTTGTTTTGCAACGAATGACGAGGATGGCGGCAAAATTTGGCTCTTTTGGGATAATAATTTAAAAGTGGACGTCTTACTATTTACGAATCAATTAATGCACTGTAAGATTCATATTCTCTTTTCAAATATCGTGTTCTTCATTTCTTTTGTATATGCAAATGTTTTATACAGGAGAGACGAAGTTTATGGGTTTGAATGAATCATGGATCATTGGTGGCGATTTTAATGTGATTGTTGACGGTGGAGAAAAAATTAGGATGACGCCCCCCAAATCTTTTGGCGATGATAGAATTTTCCAGCTGTATCTCAAGTTGCGGGCTTTCTGATTGTGGGTTTGAAGGACCTAAATACACATGGTGTAACAATCAAAGAGGGGAGGACAGAACATGGGCTAGGTTGGATCATTTTCTAGGGAATGCAGACTGGTTATCAGTAATGCAGCACGCTCGGATTGATCATTTACTTAGAGCCTGTTCGGATCATGCACCTTTGTTACTTTCTTTGCCACTGTCACAAAGGGCAGGTATGTCTCCTTTCAGATTTCAAAGTATGTGGATAACTCATGAAGGGTTCTTAGGGTTTGTTGACAAAATTTGGAATGCGGATGGAGAAGCCAATGGGGCTATGTATAGTGTGGCTTCCAAACTGAAGCGCCTTCGAGGAGATTTAAAGATATGGAATAAAGAAATCTTTGGTAATATTTTCAGCACTATTAGAAGGTTGGAGGATGAAATAGAACGACTGGAATTCAGTCTAATGCAGGGTTGGGATCCAAGTGATATGATAATTTGAACAGATGTCAGGCTGAACTTAAACTGGCGCTGGTGAGAGAAGAAATTTACTGGAAACAAAACTCAGGTGAAAAGGAATTTAAGGAAGGAGATGCTTGTACTAAATTCTTTTTTGCCTTAGTCAAAGCCAAACAGAAAAAAAGAGCGATTACCAAAATTCATGATGTATTGGGGAACTTAATCACAGATCCGAAATCTATTATTTTGGAAGCGAATAATTTTTTCGGATCCTTGCTGTCATCGGGAGAGCACAGAGATGATCCAGAAATCATGGATTGCATTCCAAGGCTGATACAAGAGGATGATTGTGACTTACTCATGCAGATGCCTGAATTATAGGAAGTCAGGAAAACAGTCTTTAGTATTCCCCATGATAGTGCCCCAGACCCTGACGGCTTCACAACTGGATTCTTTCAAAATTGTTGGGATATTATTGGGATGGATATCTGGGAAGCTGCGAAGGAATTTTTTGCTTGCCATGCGATGCTAGGTACCTTTTCTTCCAATTTTTTGGCTCTTATTCCTAAAATTGAAGAACCTGTCTCTTACTCTGATTTTAGGCCTATTAGTCTTTGCAACGTGGTATATAAAATTTTAAGCAAAATTCTTAGTCTGAGATTGGCCAAGCTTCTCCCAAACATTATCTCTCTAGAGCAAGGGGCCTTTGTTCAGGGAAGACTCATATCAGAAAAAATAGGGCTGGCACAAGAACTGATGAGAGAGATTGGGAAAAAGGTTAAGGGAAATAATATTATATTTAAATTGGATATGGAAAAGGCGTATGACAGAATTGAATGGGGATACCTCTTGCAAGTTTTACGCAGATTCGGATTCAATCACAGAATATGTCATCTGATTTCTAATTGCATTACACATTGCGGGTTCTTGGTGTTGATGCAAGGCAGGTATGATGGCTATTTTAAATCATCGAGGGGTCTTCGTCAAGGGGATCCTCTCTCCCCGCTTCTCTTTGTTATTGCGGAAGAAGTACTAAGCAGAAGGATCTCTCGGGCTTTTCGTAGAGGAGAAATTGGCTTTTATCATACTCCCAGGATGGCCACACCGATCACCCACCTTTTGTATGCTGATGATTCATTGATCTTCTTGAACGGCAGGAAAAAGTCCATTGATGGCTGTATGCAATTTTTAGATAGATATTGTCAGGCTTCTGGCGAGAAAGTTAACATTGCAAAAAGTTCATTCATGATTGATGAGAAAGCTCGTGCAGAAAGAATAATCTCGATCAAACTGTGGACATGTTTTGTCTACAAGCAATCCCTGTTTACATACCTTGGCGTCCCCATTTATCAAGGTAGATGAAAATTTTCTTTTTTTGAAACCTAGTTAATAAAATCCAGCAGAGAATTCAGGGTTGGAAAGCCAGACTCTTGTCGCCAGGAGATTGACGTTGATAAGACATGTATTACTTTCAATACCAATTTATTCCATAGCAGCTACAGTTGTCCCTAATAAGGTCCTGCAATCCATTCAGAAATTGATTGCAGATTTCTTTTGGGGTGATCATGAAGGGCGACATAAGCGGAAGTGGATAGCTTGGAATAAAATCACTGTTCCAAAGGAGGAAGGTGGTCTAAATATTCGAAGTTTGGATGTTATCATTAGAGCTTTTCGAATAAAGTCGCTTTGGAACCTAATAACCTCCAATTCTTTATGGGCAAATTTTCTAAGGCGTAAGTATATGCAAGATGGGGTTCCACTCAGAAAGCAAGAAATTAAAGTTGGGGCGTCTTCGTTCATAAAAGAGTTGTTGGTGAATAAAGACTTTATAGTTGAAAACTCCACGTGGCGGATCTCTAAAGGCACCATTAGCTTCTTCGAAGAACCATGGGCTAAGGATGAAATTTTCAGCAAAAATGAGGAGGTGGGGACGAATGACACTTGGCCCTCCCTCAGGAAAATGTATAGGGAGAATTTCAGGATGCTAAGCCCGGATATGCAGAGAAAAGCTCAAGAGCTCTACAAGAAAATTGTGAAAGGTGAAGTCGGTGACCGAGATGCTAGAATTTGGATACCAAGTAATGATGGTGGGTTCACAATTAGTTTCGTATGCAAAATTCTATGTGGTAGGGGGACACATGACGATTTTTGGAAATGGATTTGGCATCCTTTATTGCCTTCTAAAATCTCTATTTTCACATGGAAAATTATTAGAAGGGCATTACCCATTGATGGTGAAATTAGAAGAATTGGCTTCCAACTTGCGTCTAAATGTAGTTGTTGTTTACAACCTGGGGAGGAAAGCGATTTAGCAAGAAGGGTGTGGGGAAATTTTGATTTGGTGTTTGACATGCACATTCACAGACCGGTTGAAGTTTATACTATGCTTAAGGCGTGGTTTAGGAAAGCGAAGAATTCTTCGTTATCAGGGACCCTCATCCATGTCACCCCACTTTTCATCCTATGGGAAATCTGGATCCAGAGAAACAAAAAACTTTTTGAAGGAAAGGAGTTTTTGTCATGCTATGTGATTATTAAAGTTCATTTCTGGATTAAATGTGTGGCCAAATTTTTTATGCCTAAAATTAAGGATCCTAATGGGGCTTTGATAAGCAGGTTGGGCATACAGGAAAAGATTGTTACAATATCTCCTCCTCGGGTTCTTTATTGGGCTTTCCCTCCTACAGGTTGGTATGCACTAAATGTTGATGGCTCTTGTATGGAGAATAACACTACTGGAGGTTTGGTCATTAGAAATGACGAGGGTAAATTTGTAGCTGCTAGACAATGTATTTTTGGTGAAGGCTCAAATAATTTCGCATAGTTGAGGGCCTTACTTGAAGGTTTGAAACTTTGTATTGATCTGGGATTGCGCAGTTGCGTGATCCAAACGGATTCTAGACTGGTCAAACAGTGGATTTTACATGAACCTAGTATTCCCTGGTCTCTTCTTAGTAATTGGTGGAGGGAGATTAGAGACACAAGTAAAGCCTTGACGTGGTATTGTATCCACGTGTACAGGGAAACTAATTCAGTGGCGGATGCTTTGGCTAGACGGGCGCAAGTAGAACAAATGACAATGGATTGTTCTTGGGACTCGTTGCCTAAACGAATAAAATCCTTAATTATCCTTGATAAGAAGAAGACGGCGTATTTAAGGCGTTCGGATACTAAATGATCATGTTAATGAAGGCTTGTAGAGCTCGGGGATGACTTTGCTGCGAAGGAATTTTATTTGGCCGCCCGAGAAGTAGGGAGTCTGAAAGATTATGCGTTGTGGAGTGTTGGATAAACTGCTGGACAGAGGGCTGGACAGTGTACTCTGTCTTCACTGAGTACTCTGCATTGATCAATTTTTTCGCCTGGTTTTGTATCCTGGGATCAGTGGAATCATTGCGGTTGCTGCGCTGGAAATTTATACATGCAGGGACGGTGGTACTGAGCAGCTGCGCAGGTTGCAAGAATCTGGAACTGGTCGCACTTGGATGCGCCAACAATACGGAGGTGCAGCCTGGCTGCTTGCAGGCTTGCGAGACCTGTCCAGGCAATGATTTGGACAGATTTCTCGGGAGTTTACGAAGGACCAACCGTGAAACTTGTCCAGGCAATGGAATTTTGGGGCGCCAAATCTACGAAGGACCAACCGTGATGTTTGCAGGCAGGAGTGTTCATCTGTCCAGGCAAAGAATTGGACTGAGTGCTCTGTTTTTATACAGAGTACTCAGTCTTGCAGTCTGGAGTTCCAATTGTTGCTGCCTTATGACAGTGGCAAGTTTTAGAATGTTGTTATTGCTGTTTTTGCTGGCTGGTTTTTATTAGTTTCAAGGTGCAGGGTGCGTAGGCATCTTTTTCAAGGGTCTTTATGCAAGTGGATATGCTGAAAGTTGCAGGGGAGTTTGTTGTGCAGAGGAGCTACAAGTGACATTTTGACATTGCAAGACTTTCTTGCAAGTTGCAAGTTGTTATATTACAAGTTGCAATTTGCAATTGCAATTTCAAGATGCAAGTTATTATGCAGGTTGTTATGTAACTGGTAACGTACAGGTTGTAGGGTCTTTGTCTGATCCTCGATTGCTTTGCATAGGAGTACTTCCATGGTTTAGGCCTAGAATTTTATTTTCCTCGTATTTTGTACTAGGAATATGTTTTTCTCTCAGGTAAAGTCGTAATGTACCCCCGACAAGTGTATAAGTTTCTTTTTTCGAATAATAAAGGTCTGGCATCTCATAGTTGCCCCTCCCCATTGGAGGTTTATTTAAAAAAAAAAAAAAAAAAAAAAAACCTTGATCAAGAAAAACCTAGTGCACCAAGCCAGAAGCCATGATCATAAGGCCTTGCTCACCAAGGTTTACGCCTTCATCAATAAATTTTATTTTTTAAATAAGGCCTAAAACCAAGGAAACAAACTAAATAACAAAAAGGAAAATTGAACACAGACCTAATTCACCAAAGAAAGGTCTAACAGTGAGGCCTATTACTAGTATAGGCTTAAGAACCAAAATGACCAAGGAGGAACCAAACCAAGCCATCTTGAGCAATTCCTGCGCTTAGATACTCCCATGACCGGCAACTCTAATCCATCCACTACTCAACCAAACCTCCCTGTTGACATAGACCACTGCCCCGCTGTAACTTCACAGCACAATATAGCAATACCACGTGCTTGCCATCGTCCGCACAAAGCCAACTTCAAGCACCACCCAAATGATCAGCCTAGCATCAGCAGCAACCCCGCAACACGCAACCAACCCCATCACTGGTCGAGCACCACTGCTCCAACAGCCCTGCAATAACTGAAAATCATCTATATAACTGAAAAAAACCCGCAAGCTCTTGTTGTACAATTTTGCAAGAAAAATACCCCTTTCCAAAAGACAACTCATTTAGGAACACGAATGTACGCAATATGAAGCTTGTCTAAACAATCCAAACCAGCAATCTTGTATGGAAGATTCGAGGTTCTAAATTCGCGACTTACTCCCTCCTTGTGAGCTCTATCCGCCAAGGCGTTCACCACCGCATTAGTCTCCCTGAAAAATATGAACACAATTAACTTCCATATGAGATGCCAATTTCTTAATCTCCCGCCAATCATTTTCCATGTGCCACAGAATTTTAAAGTCCTCATAGAACCATCCACTAACAAGTTTAGAATCCGTTTGAATGCAAACCTTTGAAAATTCCAACCTGTTGCACAAAAGAAGCCCCACAATGACTGCTCGAACGTCCGCATTATTATTAGATCATTCACCAAGAATGACTTGTTTTGACACCAGACACTCGCCCAAACTATTTCTGATAATGATGCCAGTTGTCGCCTTGTTGTTCCTCGAGTCCTCTGGAGGGGCTTTCCAATATACCACTCTATTGCCCTTCATAATAATTGTAGATATTGGGAGGCCAAGGGCCAAGAAAGGTTTCTTGTTCTAACTAACCCGCTTGGGAGAAAAAAAGGAATTCGACAAACGAATGCTCCTTTTGAATAGCAAAATGACTGTCACCATACTTGGCTTTCCATTATCGAAAACACCCCGACACCACTATTTCCATATCTCCCAAATGATGAACATGGGCGTTAAGAAATAAAGTAATCTGACTTGAGATTTCTTATTCGATCTGCCAAACCAAATTTTCAAGATAGTGGCGATTTTTGACAGCCTCTTAACATGGACATAAAAAATAGCTTCAAAATGACTCCAGACCCCTTTAGCCAGACTACCATCAAGGAAAAGATGATTTAAAGTTTCCACACTCGTTGAATCACAACAACAACATCTCGAAGCTAGGCTGAACCCACACCTATGGAGTTCCCCATCAACTGGAACGCCTCTTAATAATAGCTTCCAAACAAAGATTGAAATTCTAGAATGCAAAAAGGACAACCAGATCTTGTCAAGCAACATGTTTTTCCCTTTCTTGTCACGAAGTAACTCATATGCCAAATGAGAACTAAAAAGGCCATCTGGATCCGGGGTCCAAATACATGAATCCTTATCTTGCTCTCTCGCCTTAATTCTATCATCAAAAAGTGTTTTCGCCAACACTCTAACCTCAGGATTAACAAGCTCAAAAATCCCAACTTCGAACCTCTGCTATCGTAGGCCAAATCCCTTAAGCCTCCAAATCACCCATTCTCAAGAAAACTGTCGATGAGTTCCAGTTAGACACAAAAAAATTCGAATTCCCATAACCAATCCGCCAGAGACTGTTTCCAACAAAGACTCCTTTATATTTCATGATCTCCTTCATAAAAGGCGAAGCATTATTTTTTCTCTATCTGATAGAAAACTGGGACCTGTCTTTCCAGTATTTACATCTCATGTAATTTGCCCACAACGAATCAGAATTAATCAAATTCCAAAGGGCTTTCATACGAAATGCCTTTGACGCCGGACAAAATATCGATTATCCTGCAGGCTAGTTCAACAGACAATTCACAAGGAAAAGATATAAGAGATTCACCCAAAAAACACAGAGAAATAACTCTAATGTTCAATTAAATTGTTCAAGTCAAAAGTATCTCTAAATCAGCCCACAAGCCGAGCTTTATAGCTAAAACGCGTGATTATTAGAATTTTACCAAAAATAGCAAATCCAAATAATCATGCTAAAACAAAATACGTACTAAAAGAAATAACTTGCCAAAAATCTGGCCCAAATCGGGTTCATAATCACTTCCTAAACTATCAATGCAATATTACTATTAAATGGAAAAAACTACTAAAATTGTGGATTCGAAAGGGGTAATAGTAGATTTTGGCCTCTAAAAGATATGCAACGAGCATAGCTCATTGGCTACGATGTGTGCGATGAAAATAGCTTTCCGAATTGGGGTCATATGCGCGATTCTGATACCCGTAGCCAAAGTTATGGCCAAAATACCGAAACGCACAAAAAACTGCCCCAATTAAGAAAAAGATCACGATTTCCTGCTATCTTTGCGCTGATCTGCCAATCTGTCATATGCTTTCTCCATATCAATTTTAAGAACCACATTTCCTCCTGTGACCTTTTTATGAATGTCACGCACCATTTCCTGGGCCAATCTAATATTTTCCACTATAGACCTACCCCTGACAAAGGCCCCTTATTATTGGCCTATCATTCCTGGAAGCAGTAAAGTCAGTCTATTACAAATAATTTTACTGAAAATTTTATAAATAACATTGCAAAGATTAATAGGACGGAAATCAGAAAAGAAACCTGGCGAGTCCACCTTATGCAATAGTGCAATAAAATTTGCCGAGAAAGCCGATGGCAAGAATTGAATGGCTGTTTTCCAGATATCATTAGCAACAATCTCCCAGCAAGACTGAAATAAACCCGCCGTAAACCCATCAGGACCTGGCGCGCTGTTTCTCGAAATGTCAAAAGTTTCATTTTTTACTTCCTCCAAGGACAAACTTTTAACTATTCGGTCACAATCCAATCCCGAAATAACTGAAGGAATACAATCCAACAAATCACTATCATATCCTTGAACGGCCTGAGAAGAGAGAAGTTGATGGAAAAAACCATTGGCTTCTCAGATAATTTTCCCCGAATCCGATATCTCCCTGCCACACTGCAAGGTGATTGAGGAGATAGACCTTTTTTGTTTAGATTTGACCGAGGAAAAAAAATATTTGGTACAAGCATCCACTTCCTTAAAATCTTTTTCCCCTACTTTCTGCATCCAAAACAGTTTCTCCTGTTTAAGGGCCAATCTGTATTCAGCTTGACATCTGTTCAAGATACAACATGCATTGACATTTCAAATAGCATCCACATTGAATCCATTGCGATCATTCGTTTCCCAACCTGAAATCAGATAATTTTCCAATTGACTCATTTCATCTTCTAGAGCCCTAAGCCTGCTGAAAACATTTCCAAACACTTCCCTTTTCCACTTAATAAGCGCTCTACGGATGGATTTGAGTTTAAAATCCACATCGCTTAACTCCCTCCTATTGAGACTCTCCTGACCCCAAACCGATTCTACTAATGTGTGAAAAGTCGGATGTGTAGTCCACATATCCAGAAATCTGAAAGGGGAGAAACCCGCCCTAGACTGCATGGGTAATGAAACCAAAATTGGTGCATGATCTGAAAAAGTGCGCTGAAAATGTTTCGTCCTCGTATTGGGTATATTGGTTAACCACAAAGAGTTAAAAAAAACTCTATCCAGCCTAGCCCAAATACGACCACCACCACGCCTATTGTTGCACCAAGTATACTTCGAACCAATAAAACCACAATCAATCAGTCCACAATGTTCAATACAGTCTGAAAAGTTCGACATACTAACCAAAGAAGGGGAGTTCCCTCCTAGTTTATCTTGCTCATTGACAATTGTATTGAAATCACCTCCCACCATTCAAGGACCATTGTACTGAGACGCCAAAAACTCCATCTGAGACCATATCTCTCTTCTCTTCCACTGTGCATTTAGCATAAATGAAAGTGATAAAAAAGGACTGAGCACTTGAAACAGTTACCTAGCAATGAATACTCTATTCTGACACTTCCAACACCGAGACTACTAATTCAAAATCGCAAATAATCTAGATCTTCTCGCCTTCTGCTTCATTAGACGTAAAACCTAACAGTTTGATTTTGTTACCAATCTCCAAGAAACAGCTAGCTTCTATCATAGGTTTTGCTATCATGATTATGCGCACTTTGAACTCTTTTACCATGGTTTTAAGTCTACATTTCGTGGCTCTATTACCAACTCCACGAGCATTCAAAAACATAATATTGTCAATCATCTTTAGTTTGGGCGTTATAGTCATGCGGTCTTGCTAGACGACGCATACCCAGGGGAAGCGCCATCCTGACTTTCTTACTCTTTTTCTTACTTGTCTCTCCCTTCGACACTGCCCCTAGATCCAGATCTCTACTCAAAGCTGCCTGCGGTCCAACCTCGGACTCTGTGCCAACTCCATCACTGTTGCTATCTAGCGTGTTAATTTATAATTTCTTTCTCCGTAGTCGGCGGGTTTCTTTAAACAAGGATATCGCCTTATTCAATGTGTCGCCTAATTTGTGTAATTCATAATTAGAGCTGTTCTTAATCTCTCCGGCTTCTTCTAGCCTTAGCTCAAGCTTAACCACATCCATAATAGCAAGAACATTATCGACCTGTATAGGCTCCTGTACCACATTACCCTGCAGCGAAACAAGACTTGTGCACGATGCATGTGCTGCCTTCTTGAAGCCCTGTGCAACCGCCAAGCTCAACTCATGACCAACATGCATTTCCCCTACACCCTTGCTAACACCGACAACGATTTCATCCCCTGCTTCCACACTAATAGCCCCATTATGACCAGCATGTACGTCCCCTGCTCCCACACTAACAGCACAATCAGCTACACTCCCGACAGAACCAGGAAGATCATTGCAAGTTGTTTCCTTCTCGACCACAATGGATGGTGTCGCAGTCCTATTCGTGCCCTCCTCAGACTTTGCTTGAAAAGCTTTCTCTACCGTTCCCCACTTCATTCGGCAATATCTTCATTACCTGGCTAACGACTTCAGCACCCTCAATATCCTTAGCCCCGCCAGGACCACTGTGTCCTACATTAAGACCTTTTTCCTCCGCCTTTACCCCATTCTCCTTCATGACCGATCGATAAACTTTCTTTACTTTTCCACCTTTCGGTTGTGGTTCTTTGTCTCTAACCCCGAAATTTGAAGCTTTCTTGTTTCCCTCTACTAACTTATTTGCATCAACCTTTTCCCCCTCTTCTCGGCTCTCCTTACGTTTCCCCAATCGCTTTCTACAATCATCATAAGTGTGCCCAATCATAACACAATTGTCACAGTACTTGAAGCCCGGATAAACGATTTTTTGCCAAAAACCTGTTATACCGGATAATTCCAACCAGATTCTACTAGGGAGCTCCACCGATAGGTCCATCTCAACACACATCCTTGCCGCCCCAGGCAGTGTAAGGCCGAGAGTTCTGTCATCAATCCTAAGGAAAGATCCAATTGAATCTCCAACTTCTTTCAAATATAATGGATGAAAAAATTGTAAAGGCAAGTTAGGGAGATCCACCCACAGTGGGGCAAGCACCGGATCTTCCCTAAGACTAAAACCTTGATGCCGACGAAACACTTTGAATCTAACACCTCGAATCATAACAGAATCTCGTGACATGGCCTTATTTACTCCTTCTTCTGCCTGAAATCTAACAATCAAATGCCTTTGACCTAACAAACCCATGGTAAAATCCCCCATAACTCCCCAAGATCTATGGATGGTTTCACGAATAGCCTCAAGGGAGGGGCGATAACTAGAAAACTTAAGCACATTCACGTATTTTTCAACATACCTTTCACATCTTTTTGCTTTCGAAATATTCATAGATAGTGTTGGGATTCCCTCCTTGCGAAAATGATTACCCTTCAAAGGTTCCACTGCAATGATTACCTTCTTCACAACTCCCAAGGCTTGGAGAAAACTTCGATGTGGCATTACCTCGGTTGGGGTGCCTCCACTACCAGCCGGAAGCTCTCCTCCCTTAGCGGCTTGAGAAGCCACCATTAAGAGGACAAAAATCCCTAAGGATGACGGTCCAGATTATCGAATCTGGCTTGATCTAATGGTTAAAATAAATTCAAACCAAATGACCGTAATGCCCTTTTTTAAAACCAAATCACCCCAGAGCAAAGCGATTTACCTATGTAGTTTAACCTTCAATATCCCCATGAAGAACCCACCAGGCCATTTACTTGCTACCAAGTGTGCCAAATCAACAACTCTTTGGTTGAGAAATCGTCAAAATGGTTAATCTAAAATAAAATGAGAGATACTGAGTCTGTAGACGATACAGGAAGGAGAGAATGTTGGAGGAAGATGGGGAAAGTGATGGAGAGACAAAGTATAAGAATACCCAAATTATTATGGAAGGAGAGAATACCCAAATTATTATGGAGAGACAGATAACAAAGAAGAAGAAAGAACAAAACAACAAAATATTATGGAGAGAGGACTGACCTTGATTGATTGTGCAACCTAGACCATAAAAAATGAGAATACCCAAATTGCTTGGAGTCGCTTCAATGGCGATTTCGAGTGGAGAAGCCAAATTGGTAGAGAAGAGAAGACAAGGGTTAGGATTTGGGGAGGAGAAACACCGTTTGAAGCAAACCCTAACTTTTCAGTTTTGCAAATGGGGAGAGGAAGAGATGAGAACAATAGATGAAGAGGGACTGAAGGAAGTATTGGTGGGTTAAGTCTCGTTTACGGCGTTTTTTATAAAACTCAACTTTATATCATTCGAGGGAAGTGTTGGCGGTTTTTTTTGTTATTTAGCGGCGCTTCCTAATAGAAACGCCGATATTTCATATGGTTTTAACAACGTTCTTCTATAGCGTCATTATGTTGTTTAATTAAGTGGCATTGTGGTTGTAAGCGCTGGTAATGTTATGCATTGGCGACACTTTTGTAAAAACGCCGCCTTGAAAGTGTTGTTTTAGAATGCATTTTTTGTAGTGGTCTGACCCTTTAAGAAAAAGAAAAAGAAATCATTTAATCTCCTGTTGTAAAAATCAATGATAATTGTGTTGTGTAATTATTACATAAGATTTTATCGAAATCAAATTTAAAAGATTGAAATAGTAAGTATTTAAGATTAGATTGTTAGAGAATCCATGCGAGTGGTCTAGTTCAAACCTTGTTCAACTTTCTATTAATTTTTTTGAACAAAAATTAAGTGATCAATAAATGATATATGAGCTGGGAAATATTTGATTACTAAGTTTACCTACCAGTTGAAAATGTTTGATTAACAATCACATTTTTTTGAGTTTATTCATAAAGTTATTAAGATATCTTATTTTGCCTTTTGATGTTTTATTTCTTTATTTCTTAGATTATATAGTTGAGATTTTCTTTTTGAAACTTCGGTACTAAAATATCTTTATTCAAAAACTCTACCCTGACATTCAAAGTTTACATTTATCAGTATTTGGTAGTGATGCGTCCAAATCTGGTATCCTGTAAAGTTTGATCTGTAAAACAAATATTAGATTGCAGAAACCACTTATTTGGTGGCCGAAGGCACTCTGATACATAAGTCAATAACTCTGTTGGAGGTAGAGATAAATTTGGACAAAACTCAGTTAAAATTGCATACCTTTGTCGATTGTTCCCTTTACCTTATATAATGGTCGTTATTAATTCTTTGCGTGACTTAAGCATTTGAGGCTCATCGAGGGGCGATGTTCTTTGTAACAGTCTCCTCCTTTATGAAGATGCATCTTTGGGATAGTAACTCCCTCCACGACTCTTTTTCTCTGAAACGTTCCTCCTATTTAAGGGGAACTTTGTTGGGCCTATATTTGGGCCTCTGACTATGATTTGTTCTAATGGGCCTTGTTTGGGCTTTTACGACTGGCTCTGCCCTTTTTGGTTTTTTATATTGGCCTGGTTTTGAAACATTTGGTCCTCGTGATGGACGAACTCTATCACATGTATGGTTGTGATGATATTCTTATTTGATGTATCATCAGCTACTCCCCCGCAGTTAGTGGGTATGCTGACATGACCACTAATTCGACAATAGTTGGACTTTCAATTTCATCATTGCATTGCATCAAATGTTGTTAGCAGCTTTTGATGAGGTTGGTATTCTGATATCTCATTCATCCGTTCATTTTTGCGTGCATTTTTTGATTTTGTGCAACCATCATATCTCGCACGACATCCTATGAACAATCTCTTCGTTGTTCGGCCTTATAAAAGGGGGCGTGATAGCTTTGTTTATCTCTTTACATTATCTTTGAAATTAAGGTTTATTCTTCACTCTTCTTCTCGCTCCTTCATTCCTTTTCAATGTCTACTAGCAGTATATTAGACGGTGAGGCGCTCAACGTTTGTGAAGCGTTTTTTTCACCCTAGAAGGCTTCACATGCAACGTTAAAGAGTGTTCATTTTGAATACTTGTTTCTATCGGACCTCGAGATAGTTTTGCTTAGGCAGAACGATAGTTTTTGTCGTCCAACAATGGTTATATTGCACTTTATCCGTGTATGTTCCTGTCTGGCCTTCGATTTCCAGTCCCAAAGATATTTTGGGGATATTTAGATTATCTGGGCAGTCCTCTTATTCAAATGGGACCCAACGGCTGGAGGATGATGGTTTCTACTTATGCGAGAGCCGTTCATACTGGCATTCTATTGGTTGTTAGGGTTTTGCATTCGGTGGTTGGACTTGTGGTAACCAAGAATATTTGTTTTCTCTTCTCCCCTGTCTGTTTTGGGAAACTTAATGACAACTATAGGGATTGGTCGAGGTTTTAGTTTTATGCTTCTGTCAAATCCGACCATTTCAATTTGCAAGGTCGATAGATTATGCAGTCGTTCCAAGTTCCCAACAAATGGAAGGATCTGCAATTGTATGTGGAAGAACAAATGATCAATGTTCATTTCTTGAAGCTTTATGTGGTTGTTGTGGAGTCATTCCTTTCTGAGGATGTTGTAGCACGTAGTGGCTTGTACATTATGAATGAGGTGGAACCAGTTTTGCTTACTGAATCCTGAGATGCTGAGATTGATGTTTGTGCTATTTTTGTTGGTTTTAGTGATGCTAGCATTGATGGGAAAGTGAGCTCTGACAGGGATGATACGGATCTCAATGCTCCTGTTAACATTGGTGTTGCAAGCAAGACCACTCGGAAGAGGAAGCTTTCGAGGCCTGCTAGTCCGTCAAAGCAATCGGCGATAAGCCCTGGTCATGTCCCTAAGAGGAAACAATTTTTTGGTTCCACTCGTGGTACTACTCGGACTGCTCCTCGTCCAAGTTGATCTGATAAGGAGGGTAGGAAAGATGGTCACCTTTCTCTTGAGGAGGTCGAGGAGATAAATCTAGCAATGGAGAGGAGCAAGAAGGAGGTAACTCTTTTGTTAAACGATAATAAGAAGGGGCTCCTTTCGTCTTACGGTGTGCTCGACTTAGTCGAATGGTCTGATGATAACCCTCGAGTTATTGACAACAAGATGCTTCAGCTCATTACGACAAAGACCGAATACGACAAAGACCCTGGCCGACTTCGAGTTTAATCCTTGGTGCAAACAGGAGGTCATGATTGTGGTCAGAGTTCTTAGGCTCTTCCTCCACATTTTCCTCCCATTTGCATTGAGAGCGGAGTGTAATTCCTTATTTCTCCTCTTGCATGTCCGATTTCTGCCACTACCACTTGTTCCACTCCTTCCATGACCGCTTCACATCAAAACGGCAAGAGTGATTTTTTGGTTATCACCGCTACTCCGACCGTTCTTCTGTCAGTTGGGGGTGGGTCTTCTATACTTCCTGATCCCTGAGTTCTTCATCAACGGATTAGTTGGAAGGAGCCCAACACGGAAGACATTCGTATTAGTCAGATGGAAAGTTTAGTTGGTTTACTGAGATTGACGTGCAGGATAGTGCACACAATTTGATCAATGAGTGGCATATGCGAACGGCGGGGAGGGCTTAGATACCCGTGTGGGAGCCTAGCGGTCATCTCGACCATGGTTTCAAACAAATAATGGATAGGATAAATCACCTCACTTATGGTGGGGTGATTGAGTCGGACTATCAGGCTGCTCGTGGTCAAGTGACTACTCTTGAAAGGAAGATGGCAGCGCAGTTACTGGTGTTTTCTCATGTTTTTGTCAGTTGGACGTATTGAAAGCACAGTACGCGGAGCAAGAAAAGGCAACTGGGGCTACTCGGGCCTCTCTAAGGGAGGTGGAGGCTACGCGAGATAAATTCGCTGTTGAGCTTGAGTCCTCGATGGTTGAGTTGAATGGAGTCTGTGCTTGGCTGGATGAGGTGCAAACAAAGTTGTCTATTGACAAGGCTGGTCATGATGAGGCCATGCGTTCTGTTATTGAGCAATCCGTCAGCCATAAGGTTACTGAGGAGTGAATGGAGAAGTTAACAACTGCGCTTGATGATATTAAGACAGATATTTCCGCAATGTTGACCACCGTTGAAAGAAAATTTATTTCGACCAAGAACGAGCTTGTTGCAACCAAAAACAGTCTAAGGATTGCGGAAACGGCGGATTGGAGGAGAGTTGTTGAGGACGAATCAAATTTCTTGACTACATTGAGGGCGATTGTCTTGATTTGTCCAAGTATCGTGGTTTAGTCGACCAAGTTTTCGCGGATGGTAATGGCGATAAAGGTATTATGGATCCACCAAGTGATCTGGTGGATGAAGAACCATGGTTTCCTCCTCCTTCTGATCTTGCTTCATCACCTATTCTTGTCGCTGAAGAGATAGCTTCCTCTCCTGCTGCTGCTGATGTTGTTGCCCTTCTTCCATCAAATGCTTCTGCTAATAATGCTTTGATCACCTCTATTGTTTCTTCTCCAACTATTTTATCTTCTTCCCCAGATGTAACAGAATAGTTTTGTGAATGAAAAACTCTTCCCAGTTGACATTTATGTGTTGTATTTTATTGTAATCGTTGCTTGTTGACTTGCATGTTCTTCCTTTATAGTCGTAATTCGTTTATTGTCTTGATTCAATCACGTTATCCCATCGTAAATGTTAAGTGTGCGTTAACCTTGTTATTCGTAATTTCTATGCTTTGGTAATTTTGGCTTGTCTGTATTTCTATTTTTGCAGTTGTTCTTTCACCATTTGAAGCTTTCATTTCTTTGGTCTTTTCGATCGGGCCGAGAAGCTTTACCAGTTCATTTTGATTTACTCATTCATACTTTTGCGTATCTACTTCCTTCATAGTCGGATGTGTCAAGGCTTTTGTAGATGTACTACGTGGTCCGACATATTGATATTCACGTAATTATTACATAATATATCTCTTAATTTATATATGTTAGTGTTTCAATTAGTATATTTTATTCTAATTATTTCATTTTCATGTCTTTGTAGGAATTTGAGCGTGAACGGTGAAATCGCATTAAGGCGACAATTTAAGGAATGATCAATTGGTTGATTCTAGCGGCGGTACAAAGTAAAGGGTCACATATCTAAACCTAACCCAAAAAAACCTAGGTCCACCTAAATTAACCTAAGCCCAAACCCCAAAAGCTAATCTAGAAACCCAAGCCCAAGGAAATAAGAGAACCCTATTTAGGTCTTCCCCATTTTTAGAGAAAGCTTTCTTCTCTCTTCTTCTACGTTCTTTCTCCTCTCTTTTTGGGCAGCCACATCTCTTCTCCTCTCCTTGACTGAAACATAGAAACCTTCGATTCTCGCCACTAACCAACCGCCATCACCGCCATCTCACTGTTTCGCACAACCACAGCCCGCCATCAACAACGAACCAAAAGACAACCTACGCACGGCCACAAAACAGAGCAGCCCCTGCTCCTCTCCCCTTCCACGCCACCGTCCAGCATCCACACCGCCGAACACCACCATCAGACGCAACCTCCTCCTCCTTCCTGTTTCCCTCTGTCAGCCACCGCCCCTGTTCCATCTCGCGACAGAGCTCCACCGCCCTGTCTCCCTCTTCTTCTTCGTTTTCTCTTTCTGTTCATCCATCTCCCGTCCCTCTTTCTTTCTTGCAAGGACCGGAGCTCGTCGAAGGAACAAAACTCGCAAGTAGTAGCAGAAACAGGGAGGCGCCTCCCTATTTTCACCTCCCTTGTTCCTCTTCCTCCTTCGCGTATTTTTCTCTCTCGTTCTTTCCTCACCCTCTCTCTATCTTCTTGCAAGTACCGGAGCCGGTCGGGAGAAGAGGACGCTCGCGAGGAGTGAAGAACCAGAGAGACGTAGCGCGACTGCTCGCTGGAGATGAAGGCGAGGTTGTTCTGGCCGGAGAAAATTGTTTTTCAAAACAATTTCACTATTCACACCCCAGTCCATTACTCTGAGCCACCACAGCCTACCAGCAGCCTTTTCTCGGGATTCGTGTTCCTGCATAGATGAATTCAACCTCCATTGATGATGTGACAACCGCCACCATGATCTTCTAGACCCCGCGCCGAGGCGAAGATGAAACCACATGGTTTCCTAGAGTTTGTTGTATTTGAATTTATTGTTTTCTATATACTTAAACGTTTTTTTTTTTAATTAAACCTTCAGTGGGGAGGGGCAGCTATGGGATGCCAGACCTTTATTACTTGAGAAAAATTTTGTTACACTTGTCGGGGGTACATGACGACTTTACCCGATAAAAGGAAACCAAATGAAAATACATCATTAAAACCAAAGCTAAGCAACTCTCCTAACTCATAATCCTTAAAACGGCAAATTACAAAACTAAAAAATCTTGCAACTTGCAACAATTCCAACCTGCTTGCAAGACACAGCATGCTAATCTTGCCAATTTGACCAGCAAAACCAATCATACTGTCACAAATCCGCACCATGTGCCAGCCCTGTCAAATAGACTCCACTTGTTCCTCTTGAAATAATCTGCATCTTGCCCATCCTAACACCTTGCAACTTGAGACCATAACAACCACTTGCAAACTTGCATCATGCATAGCAAATTGACTTGCAATATCAATTTGCAGCTTGCAACCAGAAAATGTTCCATCAATACAGCTTGCAATAATAATTTGTAGCTTGCAGTCCTGCCAAAACTGCTACGCCAATTCCAGCCCTATTCCAAACATTTGCATCCAGCAGGTTGAACACCAAAACACAAGACAGAGTCCCCGAGCCGCACCTGAAAAACAGGGTTCCGAATAGAGCACTCTGTCAAAAACAGAGCCCCCTGTCCAGCGTACTTCTGGGCAGTATAAGTAGTATGGCAAAATAAGTTATTCGCAACAAATATAAATTCTTCGCAACAAGACCACTCCCAATCCATATGATCTTTCGTTAACATGTTCATTTACCATCCGAGAGCCGTACATACGCCGTCTTATTCTTGTCAAGAATAACTAAGGACCTTATTCTTTTAGGCAAAGCGTCCTAGGAATAAGTTCTAGACAATAGCTCCACTTGTGCCAATCTAGCCAATGCATCCGCCACTGAATTAGTCTCCCTGAACACCTGTATACAGTACCACGTCAATGCCTTACTCATATCCCAAATCTCCCTCCACCAATTGCTAAGAAACCAGGGTATACTAGCTTCTTGGCAAATCCATCGTTTAACCAACATAGAATCCGTTTGAATCACACAATTTCGAATTCCCAGGTCAATACAAAATTTTAAGCCCTCAAGCAAGGCCCTCGTCTCTGCAGAGTTATTTGATCCTTCACCAAAAAAACACTGACTAGCTGCTACAAATTTGCTCTCGTCATTTCTGATAAAAAATCCGCTAGATGTATTATTCTCCACACAAGACCCATCAACATTTAGCACATACCATCCTGTAGGAGGGAAGGTCCAATAGAGTACCCGAGGAGGGGACATTTTTACAATCTTTTCCTGTATGCCCAACCTGCTGAGCAAAGCTCCATTGGTTTCCTTTCTTTTAGGAATAAAAAATTTTGCTCTGCCTGTGACAAGAGTGCTCAGTTTTTACAGAGTACTCCTTGTTGCCTGTTTTGTTAGTTGCAAATTTTGCACTTTGAAATTTGCAATTTTTAGCATAAGATGCAGAGTGCTAAGGGTTTCTACTTCAAGCTTCTCAAGCTGCTTCTGGTGATGTTGCTCAAGGTGCACAATCTGGTGTTGCTTGCTAAGTTCTCTAAAGATCTATTTGGATTTAGGTCGCTTTGAGTTAGGTATTTTTCTGGTTTTTAGGATATATGTCCATTTGTTTATTTTTCTTTCGGGTATAGTCGTCACGTACCCCCGACATGTGTACAAGATTTTTTTTCAAGTAATAAAGGTCTGGCATCCCATAGCTACCCCTCCCCACTGGAGGTTCTAATTAAAAAAAAAAAAAAACCTCCTTTCCTTCAAAATATTTTTTGTTTCTCTGGATCCAGATTTCCCATAGAATGAAAAGTGGAGTGAGTTGGATGAGGGTGTCTGACCACGAAGATTTCTTCGCTTTTCTAAACCACGCCTTAAGCCTTGTGTAAACTTCAACCGATCTGTGAATGTGCATGTCAAACACTAAATCAAAGTGTCCCCACACCCTTCTTGCTAAATCGCTTTCCAGGAAAAGATGTTTCATCGTTTCTTCCCCAGATTGTAAACAACATACACATTTAGACGGGAGTTGGAAACCAATTCTTCTAACTTTACCATCAATAGGGAATGCCCTTCTAATTATTTTCCATATGAAAATACAGATTTTAGAAGGCAATAAAGGATGCCATATCCAATTCCAAAAGTCATCTTGTGCCCCTCTGTCACCTAGAATTTTGCATATTGAACTAATCGAAAAGCCACCATCATTGTTTGGTATCCAAATTCTAGTATCGCGGTCACCAACTTCACCTCTAACTATTGTCTTGTAGAGCCTTGAGCTTTTCTTTGCATATCCGGGTTTAGCATTCTGAAATTCTCCTTGTGCATTTTCCTTAGGGAAGGCCAAGTGTCATACATCACCACCGCCTCATTTTTGCTGAAAATTTCATCCTTAGCCCATTTTTCTTCAAAGAAACTCACCGTGCCTTTAGAAATCCGCCACGTGGAGTTTTCGACCATAAAATCTTTGTGCACCATCAACTCTTTTATGAACGGAGACGCTCCGAGTTTAAGAACTTGCTTTCTGATTGGAACCCCATCTTGCAAATATTTACGCCTTAGATAGATTGCCCATAAAGAGTTGGTAGTTATAAGATTCCAAAGCAACTTAATTCGAAAAGCTCTGATGGTATCATCCAAACTTCTAACGTTTAGACAACCCTCCTCCTTTGGAACACTGATCTTATTCCAAGCTATCCATTTTCGCTTATGTCGCCCTTCATGATCTCCCCAAAAGAATTCTGAAATCATTTTCTGAATAGATTTCAGGACCTTAATAGGGAGGACTGTAGCTGCGATGGAATAAATTGGCATTGACAGTAAGACATGTCTTATCAATGTCAATCTACCCCCTGGCGACAAAAGTCTGGCTTTCCAACCCTGAATTCTCTGCTGGATTTTATTTATTAAGGTTTCAAAGAAAGAAATTCTGCATCTACCTTGATAAATGGGAACTCCAAGATATGTGAACGGAGATTGCTTATAGACAAAGCCTGTCCTCAGTTTGATAGCAATTATTTTTTCTGCACGGACTTTCGCATCAATAATGAAAGAGCTTTTTTCAGTATTAATTTTCTCTCTTGAAACCTGACAGTAACTATCTAGAAACTGCATACATCCTTGCATGGACTTTTTCCAGTCATTCAAAAAGATCAATGTATCATCAGCATACAAAAGGTGGGTGATCGGGGTGGCCATCCTGGGTGTGTGATAGAAGCCAATTTGTCCTCTACGAAAAGCCTGAGAGAGCCCTCTGCAATTAGCACTTCTGCTGCAATAACAAAGAGAAAAGGGGATAACGGATCCCCTTGACGAAGACCTCTCGAAGATTTAAAATATCCGTCATACCTGCCTTGCATCAACACCGAGAACCCGCAATGAGTAATGCAGTTTGAAATCAGGTGACATATTCTGTTATTGAATCCGAATCTGCGCAAAACTGTCAAGAGGTAGCCCCATTCAATTCTGTCATACGCCTTTTCCATATCCAATTTAAATATAATATTATTTTCATGGACCTTGTTCCCAATCTCTCTCATCATTTCTTGAGCCAACCCAATGTTTTCTGAAATGAGTCTCCCCTGAACAAAAGCACCCTGCTCTAGAGAAATAATATTTGGGAGAAACTTGGCCATTCTCAGACTAAGAATTTTATTGAAAATTTTGTATACCACATTGCACAGGCTAATAGGCCTAAAATCAGAATAAGAGACAGGTTCAGCAATTTTAGGAATAAGAGCCAAAAAATTGGAAGAAAAGGTACCTGGCAGCGCATGAAAAGCAAAAAATTCCTTCACAGCTTCCCAGATGTCGAGGCCAATAATATCCCAGCAATTCTGAAAGAATCCAGGTGTGAAGCCGTCTGGACCCGGGGCACTATCATGGGGAATACTAAAAACTGCTTGCCTGACTTCCTTTAACTCTGGCCTCTGCATGAATATATCACAATCCTCCTCTTGTATCAGACTCAGAATGCAATCCATGAGTTCGGGATCATCTTTATTCTCTCCCGATGAAAGCAAGGATTCGAAAAAATTATTAGCTTCCAAAATAATATTTCTCGGATCCGTGATTAAATTCCCCGCCAAAATAATATACTTGAATGTTAAACACATTTGATTTATGAGTTTCAATAATTTGCTTTCACCAATTATATCCTGATTAACTATCTAGACTAGTCGGAAGTTAGAAATACCCTTTATTGATATTCAAAGCCTGTTTTAATCAATTAATCTGAATCTATGATTGTGTGTGCCGTAAGAAGACATGCAATGCTAGGGGTTTAGAATTAGTTAAAATAAACCTGTAATTGTGGGTGTCGTAAGAAGACAGGCAATGCTAGGGGTTTATACCTTTGTTGAAATCAATTGCGAACTTAGATTAATTTTTAGGTTAGTCATGTTAATTCTTAAATACAATAATTTTCATTACACAAATCTCAAAGAACCTGTGGTGGATTCGATGTCTCGGTCCCCACTCTATCATCTTATCAGTTTAATTTTAGTTTTCAATATCATTTTGTTAATTTAGTAATTTTCATCTGTTGTAACCCCCAACTCTATATTAGTTCAAATAAGTCTTAGAATTCGACGGTCTCGTCAATCCTCGTGGGATCGACCAGTATTTGCCACTGTCTACCAGTTAGACAACCGTGCACTTGCGGTATTACAAGTAGGGTTTATTAGATTATTAATTTAGGTTAATAAAAACTCCATCAAGTTTTTGGCGCCGTTGCCGGGGATTGTAACGGTACAATAAAAATATAGGGTTGTTTTTGCTAGTTTATAAATTAGGTTTAATTTTCCTTTTAGTAACAGTGTTACGAGTCATTTTCTTATTTGTTTTATTTGCTTGAGCATGAATTGTTTTTTGCATTTGTTTTGCAGCGGTCACACACATAGGAGCTCAAGTGGGAACGAAGTGAAATATTGCGATTCGTGAAGAAACTCTCAGAAATCGACTTCTACTCGGCGTTGCAAGTAACCCGAAAGAGGTTCACGCCGGAGGTAACTTCTACCCACCGCATCTGCACGCGGTTTCTGTGTGTTCACTTGTGTTTAGCTTGTTCTAGGTAGTATTGCATGCAAATTTTGAATAGTGGCAGGATTGAGTTGAAACTTCCGTGCCCTCTCCCGCGGATAGGTTAATCACCATCTACTTTAGGGTTAGGAACCTAGGCCTTCACTATTTAAATTTTGTAGCAAGGTAATTATCTAGGATAGGATTGACGCTCATAGGGACCCTTATTTGGACGTTTGATAGCTTAAAGTGGTCGAGTGAAGGAACATATCCCATTTGGGAACAGTTCTTGAACTGGCATTTCACTTTGAGCTAGAGAGTGGAAAAAGAGGTTGGAGCAACTCTGTAGTAGCGAATTGATAGAAAATTATCGTGCCTCTCCCACGGTTAGGTAAATTTAATTGAATTTCAGCCCTGCATTAGTAAAGAAAAGCTCTAAGGCCGTTTTCTATTCATTTTGTTTGTGCATCATTTAGGTGTCATTTAGGGGATCCCGTTGTTTTTAATTTTTTCAGAGTTAGGTCAACTTCATATAGCGGTTAGGCTTGCATAAAATAAAAATATAAAAAAAATATAAAAAAAAAATTGAAGCCTATCTAAGAGTGTTGACTTTAAACCTTCGTTATCCAGTAGTTTATGCATACCTGGGTACGTGATTCTAAGACTAGACATGTCCGACAAGAATTCGAGGAGTTCTTTACAGTCCCCATTACCTATTTAGGTTCATCATCCTTATCCACTGAGATGGCTGAGGGGAAGGCCTTTAAGGATTACTTCGCCCCTCTTCCTAGTAGTGCTCCGTGTTGCATTGTCTTACCCACTTTTTATGGTTTTGAGAAAGAGGCACTACTACAAATATTAGCTTAGGTAACGCCACTTAGATAGCGCTTTTTTAAATAGCTATCCAAGTGGGCACTAGGATAGCGCTTATTTGTCTTTAAAAAAAAAAAATCAAAAAAAAAAAAAAAAGCTACAATAGCGCTTTTAATTTTTTTTTCAGTTAAGTGCTATCTTAGTTATGTCTTAGATAGCGCTTTAAAAAACGCTATGAGAAAAAACGTTACCAAAGCTACCATAGCGCTTTTAAAGTGCTTGCATAGCGCTTCCGAAGCGCTATGCTACTTACATTTAGGATAGCGCTTCGGAATATATCACTACTAAAGCGCTATCTTAGTCTAGCAATTAAATCTCATTTTTTCAGATCTTGATACGATCGGACGGTTAAGATCACAAGCCCTAATATAAAACCTAAATCTCGTTTTTTTGGGTTTTGCTATTGCCTTATTTTTGCAAACACACAGAGAGGCGACGAGGAGGCAAGGAACCGAGGCGAGGAGGCGAGGAACCAGATCGAGGAACCGAGGCGAGGAGGCGAGGAGGCGAGGAACCAGATCGAGGAACCGAGGCGAGGAGGCGAGGAACCAGATCGAGGAACCGAGGCGAGGAGGCGAGGCGAGGAGGCGAGGAACCAGAGGAGGCGAGGAACCAGAGGACACTACTACAAATATAGGCTTGCATAGCGCTTAAAAATAGGCTTAGATAGCGCTTTTTAGCGCTATCTAAGCTACCGCTATGGTAGCTTAGACAGCGCTCAAAAAAGCGCTATGCAAGGCGCGTACTTGAATAGCGCTTCGCTTAGATAGCGCTTTATTAAGCGCTATCTAAGCGTTGATTTTTTTTTAATTAACTTCAATAGCGCTTTCTAAAGCGTTATGTAAGCGCTAATTTTTTTTTTAAATTAGCTTGAATAGCGCTTTGATGAGCGCTATTTAATTTTGTTGATTTTTTTTTAATTAGCTTCGTTTCGGTGAATTTTTTTTATTAACTACCATAGCGCTTTTTATGCGCTATTTAATTTAAATGAATTTTTTAAATTAGATTTGTTTATCTGCTAAGATAGCGCGTAAATACCAATACCGATTTTCTGGGCTAAATATAATATTTAATATAATAATGACAACGTTCAATCAATCAATAAAGACACAACATGATAACTAACTGTTTCTCATTCATTCAAAATATAATTTAAGCATTCATACAAAATTGTTAATATGCTATCACATATATTTGTTCGTAGCACAATACTAATAAATATCTTAAACTACAGGCATAATTAAAATGTTTTGCTTCAGCTTTCCATTTTCTCCTTGAGAAATCGGTTGTACAAGTATCCTGACCAATTGATTACGAAATTCTCCATACGGTAATTCCAGCTGATCTACAGACTGCAACAGATTCCTTGACGCCCGGACGAAGAGGATCCTTGATACCCACATGGAGCTGTTTTAAGAGATGAACATGATGTAGTCATAACAGCATGTGCAGGATCATCGCCTGGACACTCTGTAATTATGCACGAACTGCCCTTAATCTGATGGAAAAACACTGTATTAATAAGGCTATTTTTAGCACTGACTCAGCATATGCCCTGTCCATTCTCACAAAGAATGAAGCTACTCCATGGGAGGCTATTGCTTTTGCAATATATTTGACATTGCAAAGTAATATGACATGTACATAAACATAGATACCAAGGGAGAGAAAAAAAGAGGGAGTAACTAATCTACATTAATGCCGTACCAGAACATAAAAGAAGAGAACACCACTGCAGCATTGATCATCCAATGTTTTAGTCTCTCAGAGTGACCCTGGAATTGAGCAAAAACAATAATCAAAAGACACCTATCAGCTTTTCTACCACATCTTGTTCATGTGTATACTCGATAAAAATAAGAACGTAAAAGTTAGGAATATAATATCTTACCATTGTTGTGTCGTCGCTGTCAGTTGACCTAGACTTGAGACTTTTAGACAAAGTGTTTGACATAATTTCAATTTATGCTATTGTGTGCATGTTCTTGGTATTTTGACAGGTCAAGAGTCAAAGAATTTGTGTCCTAGAAATTCAAAGTTCTCAGTGCATAGACTATTGTATCATAAGAGAATTTTACATAATAAATTATTGGGGTACATGGCATCCTAGCTTAAGGAAGTCTGTCTTGATCAATTTATTGTTAATTGGGATTATCATGTAAAGACAACCTTAATCATGGTCCTTGCATCATTGTAAGAGATTGGTTCTTGTTATTGGAATAAACTCTTGGGTTTCCCTTCAAAAAAACAATACAAGAAATTATATATAAAATACTAATCTATTAAATTTATTATTGTGGTAAAGAATGAAGTTTTAGATACTAATCTATTAAAATACTAATTCTTATTCTCAGTTACCTTTAGATGAGAAAGTGTAGATGTGTGTGTCACAGTTTTAAAATGGCTATATAGGTGTTTTTATAGTTTTAATGTGATCAAGCAAAACCACGAGGGACTATTGATTTAACACAACATAATATTAAGTAGAGTGGCACACCTTCAACAGTGCAACCGTAGAGCCTATGATAGTCCATAAACTAATGCCAAATTTCCAATAGTATACATCGAACATACCGTTGATATAAAGAACCATTGTCATTTTCTTGGCAGAATAATTTGAATTTGAGATATAACCATGCATCTTGAAGACAGAGCAAGATGGATTGTCATCAGAAGCTGTTATTTCCATTAGATCACGTGCAACCGAAACACCATAAATGGATCTGATTGCATCAATCCTTGAGGAGGTTGCAACCGTGTGGACATCCGGCCTAGCTGCCCCATGCTAGAATGGATACAAGAAAATTAGTAAGAAAACACCAATATTGGTTTCAAAGCACAAATGCAAAGCCTTTCAGGGTTACTAATGAAATGGGTGAAGCACTAGGAGACCAACCTTTCTGCAAGAAAAGCTCACATTGTTATGATGAACTGCAAACCTAGATATTAGATCTACTACTTTTGCATAATCGTCAGCAGAGTTCTGGAGTGTCTTCCTTCGAGCCGTCATGTTGTAAAAAAGGTTTTCAATCTGATGGACAATTAATGAAAAGAAACCAGATTTAATTCCAAATATTACTCGATTTAGTCACAAATGAACAGAATATAACTTATACCATTATCTGAGTTCCCTTTACAGCAGCACAAGCCTTAGGTTCATGCTCCATCACACCATCTCTATAAGAAACCCTGAACAGAACATATAAAAAAAAAATACTCTTAGTAAAAACTTCTTACATGGCTTCTCTTTTAATTGAAGATGCCATTGATATATTTGTTTGCAACTCATAAAAATTTGTTACATCCTAAAGAATGTGTCTATAGCTTCTGTAACAGAAGTAGACGTGGGGTGCACTACCATTCAGATTATAATGGTTCCCTTAGCAACAGCTGTATTATTTCTTCAAATAACGGTCACTAGATGCCATCTTATTCTGTTTTTCGAGCATATTTAGGCTGTCTAGGGATATTTGGTGTTTCAAGCAATTATCAAAGTTCAAATTTTGGTCACCTTTCCCATACATTGTAAACAAGGCTAAAATATTGTTCACTAGTAGAGAAATTAAACGTCTAAACAGAATCATCTTGAAACTTCAACCATTTTGGGATGACAGTTTACGAAACTTGTAACTCAAGCAAGTCAAGTGTCATAACAATCAAAACAGTGATACCTCTTGGCTGTTACCACACTATAGTGCCCTGCTTCAAACATTTGGTGATATTGATCCTATGAAATCACTACACCAAAAACCCCCATTAGCAACGGTTCTAGACCGTGGGCGTAAGCCATTGCCACGGCTAAGAGCCGTGGACTACAGGGCCGTCGCAAAATCATTTGTAACGGCTATAAACCGTTGCTAAACATTGTAGCAACGGTTTTATGTTTGGATGGGGGGCGTTATTTTCAGAAATTAGCAACGGTTTTAAACCGTTGCAAGGAGAATAGCAACGGTTTTTAGCCGTGGCAAAAATAGCCACGGTTTTAAGCCGTGACAAGGTGTAGATATTAGCAACGGTTTTAAGCCGTGGCTAACCCTGGCCACGGTTTTAAGCCGTGACAAGATGTAGAGATTAGCAACGGTTTTAAACCGTGGCAAACGTGATAGCAACGGTTTTTAGCCGTTGCAATAGTTAGCCACGGTTTAAAACCGTGGCAAATTTTTTTTAAAAATTTTTTTTTTTTTTTAATTTTTTTTTTTTTTTTTTTTGCTATCAAATGACTAAAAGCATAAACATCCAAATTTTAGTAAAACCAATACCTAATCAAATAGACAATGGGATTATTGAATTGATGGGTTTTAATTCCTCAATAAGTAAGAAAGAGCATTGTTATATATACAACCTAAAAAATGAGTCTATACAAGAATGCCAATCCAATATACATATAACAGTTTCAAGACTCCACAACTAAAAAATGCCAGTTATGCAGAACTCGATTGAACATAACAAAATTACAGGGCGTCACAAGTAACCTTAAGCTTGATGTTCTCCTTCTCTAGGGTTGCAATCACTCCTTTAAAAATTTCAGCACTTTCAACTTCTTGCTCTTCATCATTCCTTCTAGTCAACTCTAATTGCAGTCGCTTTATTTCTAATATTTTTTCATTCAATTCATTTTGTAAAGCTGTCATCTCTGCCACAGACTTCTGCCCCTAAAGACATAAAAATCATAGAAATTAGAAAGAATTCTACCGAAAGGCACATGGTAAACACGAAGATGGTCAATAATCAACAGACACAAAAAAATGACTAACAAAATGAAGTTTATAAAAGTGAAAATATTGCACCCTCAATTTGGTTGGTAATTTGGTTAACATGTCTGACATGCCATACGACCCATACCCAAGTGAAAATTTTAATGTTTATTGTACTGCCTTCTAAAGAATCCAGCCTATGCCCAACACCCTTATCTAACAATAATGATCTCTAATCTCTATTGTACTGCCTTCTAAAGAATCCAGCCTATGCCCAACACCCTTATCTAACAATAATGATCTCTAATCTCTTATGGCTGCCTTTTGGTAAGTTTTAGAATTGATATAAATATAGCAGATTGTTGTTCAGATCACTTCTACATCCCATTATCAATGGATACAAGAAATCAATATAGATCAAGTCAATGTTACTGCTCCAGCAAGCTGCCCAATAACAATTGGACAAAGGAAACATGACATATCAAGAAAGTTTGCAGTGGTAGTAGTTACCAATAACTTATTATTGCATTATTATCTAGTCCATTGAAGCATACTCTTCTAGAAATAAGTTACCATAGAGTTTAACCTTACCAAGAGAATGACACCAGTTTTAAAAGATCCAAGAGAAAGCATTTCGATACCCTGCAAACAAAATCAGATCCTTAGTCGCACAATATGATACTATCTCAACAATTTAAGCTGAAAGAAAGCAGAGACGACTAGTTTTAAAAAAGTGACATGATGATCAAATGACAATTGCTTCTTTATTTTTCTTCACAGTGGGTCAAATCACAAATGGGAAAACTAGGTAATTCTGAAATGATAAATCATTAATAGTTTTACACTTCTACCAATCACTGCAACTCAAAACTCCCATGATTTGTATCCCTTGAACAGATTCAGTCCATTGCCAAACATAAGAATGGATTGTAATAAAGGCATTTAAAAAAAATGTAAGAAGTTTATGTAAGGCCACTTAAGGAAGCCACATACCTAAGGAAGCCACTCACGCAGCACTCAGCACCCACGCAGCACTCAGCACCCACGCAGCCACGCAGCCACGCAGCACTCAGCACTCAGCACTCACGCAGCACTCAGCACCCACGCAGCACTCAGCAGCCACGCAGCAAGTCAGGCCGCAATAACCGCATCCACGCAGCTGCAGAATCTCAAAAACCGCAACCACGCAGCAAGTCAGGCCGCAGCACTCAGCACTCAGCCAGAACACAGCATCGCAGCAGCAGTCCATGTCATCGCAGCTTCGGACCGCAGTCCAGTGCGCACCCACCGTCCAGTCCAGTGCGCACCCACCGTGACAGACTGCCGCAGTCCAGTGCGCACCCACCGTGACAGACTGCCCAGTCAGCTTTGTGACAGACTGCCCAGTCCAGTGCGCACCCACCGTGCTGCTGCTCGTCCCCCTAATTGCAATCCTGTTTTGCAGTTCCCTGCAGTCCAAAAAACAGAGATATTCCCAGTTTAGAAAGCATAGGGAGAAAAAAGTCGTAAAAAATTTTAGACATCTTCAATATGTAAGAGTTCGAAAAGAAGATAATAGCACTTGGACCAATGCACGCCTACATAACATCGCCCAAAATGCCAACTTATTTAGGGTGTGAGAATAATTCAGGAAATGAACAGAACAGGTGACAGTGAAGAAAAGTACAAAATCATCTGCAGAAATCTTTCAATCACTAGCAATCAATAACTTGCTAATAGTGTAAAAACATCCGAAGTTGTAGGAATCAAAATAACTCTCATTAAGTACATAATTAGAAACAATTTGTGAAACTAAATTCTTGGAACTAACAAGTAAAGCATAATTTCAAAAAACAAAAACTCTGAATTGTGCTAAGAGATTTGCTTACCTGGTGAAGCTGAGGCTGATAACACATTAGAGTGATCAAGTGTATGGTTGTGTAAAAATCATTTTTATTGCCAAAACTCAAGCATAGAAAATGGTAACAATCTCAGAGTTGAATTTTGTTTCTTGACGATATATTGTGAATGAAAATTTTTGAACAGATTACAATACAGAAGTTTTTTTCCTAGAAAGATACTGGTTCAACATTATAATTAGAAAGAAATTAGCAGAAGTGAATAAACTCCATTATAGCCATATGTAGCAAGCGTAACTCAGTTTTAAAATAACAAAGAATAAACCAAAAAACAAATGAAACCTAAAGATCAATTGATATCAATATACCTTAGATGAAATACATGTTGGCTCAGCAGAATTAACATAACTAGACTGCTTCAGTAAATCCAGTGAGCTGTCTACATCCATCTCTTCACCAAATCGGAGCCCCCTAGAGGTAACACTTTACAGCTTATTAGAAATTGTAGATGACAAAAGTAAACCAAAATAAAAATTGAAGACAACCACTTAACACTTTCTTTCGTAGACCCATTGTTGAAGATAAAATGCTGGCAAACTAACCACTTGTACTTCTCTCAAGCATTATGCAGCCATCCTCTCCAAGGGTGACAATAACAAATTTGATATTGGGCAGTTTTAGAGCCATGGACACAAGTGCACTTGGAATTGATGGGGCTCCTGTCCAATCCTGCCCATTAGAGACGAGTGTTTGTTAGACACAGAATTTGCAATGCAAATTAATAAATGCTACAACATTTATATGTAAAAACCAATGGTGAAAGATAAGGTAAGCAGAAGCAGGGAGTGCAAAGGGAAGTCAGCTTATAAGATGCATACTGCAGCTTTGGTCCATACTCCTCTTTCATGCGCCTCTTATCCAGTTGTGCCTCTGCCCACATTTGTTTCTTCAGAGCATTTGCAGCTTCCAACCGTTCCTGCATGTCTCTCCAGATCAGTTGCAAAATATTAAGATGATGCATAAAAAACTAGATTATAATTACCACTGTTTACACTCTACAAGATGATGCCCAGGCAGGTATCAAGAAAGAAAACACTAGAATGTGTTTGTTTGGACTGTACTGTTTGGTTCATTTTATATGACATGAAAATATTCCCCTATATTTTCAATACCAAAGTGGTAAAATCAATTTCCCAACTCCACCCCTCACCCAAAAATACCTTCTCATGAAACCAACCAGGCAAAACCCCAAAAACAGGTCACATAAAACACGCTTGTCCCTTGAGTGTGACCCTGGTGTTTCTTGCTTTATTTGCCTACCCGCTTCTAATAACAACAAACTAAATCCTAAATGTCATGTTATTGGTTAACCTCCATGAGATTAAGAACATTATAATGGAATAATTTTCGCAACATTATGGAACTCCTCAATAAACATAGATATTACCTCAAGAATAACACGGATAGAGTTTCCTTCAATGGCCACACCAATCAAGGCAACAAGGGCATTGAGACGCTCCTCAACAGTGAGACCACAATATTCTCCTTCAGTTAGGCCTTGAAGCCATGGTTCACCAGAATGGCTTTCATCAATCTCTGTGTCCTGTTCAACACTAATGTGTAGCTTGTGGCAGTGAATTCCCAGGTGAAGAAAGTCACAAGAAAATGAAAGACAAACATTATTTACTAATATGAGAACAGAAATTTAACAATATGAGAACTTAAGGTTTAGCAACGAAAATAGAAACTGTCATATCACAAAAAGAGAACCTAGCTTATATATTTACTAATAGCAATGGCAAGACCCAATTTCACTGTAAAACAAACATGGTCCAATGTTGTAATACCCCTTGTTTACTACCTCCCAAATAGTTCACATAGGAGCTCAAAATGACTTGAAGTAACCCTAAACGTTCTAGACGTTTATTATTTATTGTTGACTTCAATGTCGAATTTTATGGCTTTAGAAATCCCATTATTATTGGCTATTGTTTGGTGGGTTGTATAATCTAAGGAGATCACCCTCAAAACCAAATTCAAGGCATTTCTAGAGATAGGGTAATCCTTGGGAGGGGGTGTGTGTGTGTGCTTCCATCCACGGGTGCTGCTTTGCAATCGCTCCCTCACCACCACAAAGACCACATCTCTATCAAGAAATCTTCTGCCATTCTAGCCCAGAGAATGCAACAACTGATTAAGAATTTAGAAAGAGAAACTGAAAAATACCTCTAACTCAAGGAAGCCATTAGGCATAAAAATAAGGCTTGAGAATTAGATTGTAGTTGGTTGATAGATTAATAAAATTTGAGTTATTTTAATTAATCTCTTGTTTATCTCTTACTAGGGGTTTATGAGTTTATCATAGTTTAGTGTAGTGTAGTGTAGACTAGCTTTAAATTAGCTTAGAATCTATCAATATTCTTATTTTGTATTTAAAATCATGCTAGTTATACTAACATGGTCTGATTTTCCTATTTAGAATCTTCATATGAAAAGGAATTTATTTTTATAGATTTTTAGGACATGTCAACATTTTTTTTTTATTTTTTATGAAATAACACACATGCTTACCTTCTTGTTTCAGATGGTAAATGGGAGCCCTCATTTCAACCTCGCCTAAATGCCGCTTGACTACCTGACAAATTACCTACCTCCACTGTTTTCAATTTGAATTTATCAAAAACCAACCAAAAAATGCAATAAACTGTGTTTAATTTTACATTCATTTACATAAAAGAACATGCCCAAATAACCTACAAGATTAAATTGTCAAAACCCTCAATAACTTTCATATTCATCAACAATAAAGATATTGTTTCATCAGTTTATTAACAAATCGTAAAACAGTTTTTGAAGATATTGTAGCTATTTCTAGGTAGATGGTTCATAGCCCAAACACAAGTTAATATTGAAAAAAGTCCCTCATAATATAAGCTACGAAATCTAAGATTATATTCAAATCATGATGACAAAAAAAACATACTACGCCAAATTTTCCAATAAACCAAACTGTGGAAACTAAATGATGATACCTTTCACAAAAATTGACGAGCAGAATTGCAGAACCAATTTTATATAACTATACTATAGACACCAAGATCTAAACAAGAAATGGTGTTACCTGAATGCCACCAAATTAGAGCTTCTGATCACTCCATTTTTTTTTCTTCCCAAGAAGGCAATCTGATTATTATTGAAACTAAAGAGCCTGTTTCAAACTTCTGCAGATGTTCTCACTGTAAATGATACCAACCGTGGGGTTACACGCCACACAAGCTATAGAATTTCATTTAATTCCGGGACAAGGTTTGTTACCTTTAAACTTTGAGATTTTTGGATTATTAAGGCCAATAAGAGATTTTGGTATAGCAGTATTGCACTAGTGGCAGTCGGTTGGCCAGGTATATGAAAATCAAAAGATAGACGCAAAGATGTTGTTTCCAGAAATCTTAAGGACAGCTTTTAACCACTGGAGATTGGAAGTGCTACTGCCCTCATAGGCTTTGTTTAACATAATCAGCTTGGGAAATGGTCGCTTTCCCATCTTGAAAATCCAGTTGAGCAAATCAAGTGAACTATACCCATTTTTTTCATAGATTACACTAAATTTGCTGAAACATATGTGATTTTACCCATTTTTTTCTTCCTAGTCATTGGAGCAGAAATGTAATACATCAAAGTGAACCATAAAACGTTACAAAACTTATAAGTAATTAAATCCATAAGTAAACCATAAAGTAATTAAATCGGAGATTGCAAAACAAATCACAAATATAAAATAATACAATTTAAATACCTAACCAGCATACTAAATGCATGATTGCCTGTAACGACAGTAGTTACCTAATGTATTTAATCCACGATAACCACAAGTTACAGAACTCAGAAGTAAAAGTAGAAACAAAAACTTACTGGTTTATCATGGATTCCGAGCTGTGACCATGTTATCATCTCAAGCAACTCCTCCATGGTCCCGTACCCCCCTTTATTCACAATAAGCTTTCCATTACTAGATATTCACTCTGCTGCTTCTTATCCAAGATGAAATAAGTAGGTTATTCTCATTGAAACATACCTGGAAGTGCGATGAAAGCATCAGCGTGGCGAGCCATTGCAGCCTTGCGCTCGTGCATGTCAGATGCTATTATTACTTCACCCACTGCATGGCCTGATATCTGAACACAAAAGCTTAATACAATGAAACCTTAAAGCATATCGAAAATTGAACTAGCACCTCAACAGATATCATACCTCAAGTGGAACAAGAGCTTTTGGGATGACCCTGGCAAAAACATAAACGAAATAAGAACTCATTTTACCAATCTGGAGAAGTCGAAAGTTTGTTTCATAAACCTACCCAAGAACATGACACCCTCCATCATAAACAGTCTTCGAAACCAAGCCCATAAGTCCAACACTCCCTCCACCATAGATCAAATCCATCTTCCTCTCCACCTGTGTACCATCATATTTGAAAACTACTATTCAAAAACATGTCCATTATTGTCGTTCTGTTATTTGACAAACAATAAACAAACAAACACCCACCAATCAGATAGGAGTTGGAAGGACATCTTATTTGAGTTGGAAAATACATGTTAGGAGTTGAATTTTGTTGATTAGGCTTAAACAAACGGCGATAACCTTCTCTGTTTTCTCAATTTGTTTCCTTGTCCAATTTTTTTTTTTCCATGAGAAGACCTTTAACTTGCTTTGTTTAATTAGGGTGGTCTCTTTGTCACCAAGATCATCCCAACCAAATCAAATCCTTGAAAACTTAAAGAACTCCATTTTTAAAAGGATGTCTTCATGGTCAAATGTGAATTGTTGCATTTTATAAAGGGCTCGGAATTGTGGCAATAATTTTGGTTCACCTATATAGAAAGTGTATGAATGATTGATACTTGGTAGATGATCCCCTCACCATTAGGATCTTCGTTGCCCATAACCAAAAAAAGTCATTTAGGATTAGTCAACTTACAAAATTCAAATTTACTTGATTATTCATTTATTAATGGACTTGAAAAATGCAATGAAAATTTAAACATCATTATAAAGGCTCATACATTTTATTGAACACTCCCACAACTACAATCAACATTTACAATGATCCCAAGCATAAAATCTAAGTTTCTGGGTAGATAAATTGCTGAAGACACTTAGAAAAGGCATGCTTTTAGAAGTAAAAATGAGATGCGACTGCCTGAACCATTAAACTTCAAAATGCAGCTGCATAATATTTCTCTTGATCAGACCAGACACATGATTATACATGTATTAGATGATAAAATACTAGAAAACAACTCCGAATCATTCAGTTAAGACAACAAGGCTTTACCAAGGTAATCTTCAACTCATTAATCAAAAGGATGGTCACCGAGAAATAAATACAATGACAGGACTATTTCATAAAATTAACGAAATTAATCAACTAAAAATAAATGAAAAATGAGATGCCTTACTAAGTCTGGACCAGGAGAGGTTAGGACAGCAACAGTTGACCCTAGAAAATCGAGATTCGACCCACATGCACCATTTGCCAAAGAACACTTAGTATACGCTGTTGTTGTGTTATACACTTATAGAAAATATGACTCGCGGGAAGTAATCATCAGTTTTGATTGGCCATGATTCTTTTGTTGCATGTACAGGCACGTATGCCTACAATCAAAGCAAAAACAAAACAATATCATTGAACCCAAATAAAAACAAACACTAAAAAACCAACAAAACAACAATGGTAATCATTAATTCACACCTCAAGCTTCTCAACAAGTTCTTTTGCATTTGGTGCAGAGGCAATTATTTGGCGTTGTGAAGGCTTGATAAACCCATCATCCACTGCTTTGTCTATGAAGGTCAGTAGATAGTTGTAATATCCATCCACATTCAACAAACCCACCTGCACAGATTTCCTCACTTTGTCAAGCAAATGAAGGTAACAAAAACCAAGACTCCATGGTTGGTTTTTTGATTTGGTTTTGGTTGCTTACAGGTTTGTCATGGATGCCAAGTTGATCCTAAGTGATGACCTCCAAGAGCTCCTCCAATGTGCCATAAGCAGTTCTATCAGACAAAACATGTTAAGTTTTAATTAGAAGAAGATGAAGAAGTATAACTGTATAATTAGAAGAAGCAATTAAAACAAAAAAAAACAAACAAGAAAATATGACCAATACAGAACAGACTGAAGTGTTGGAGTTTAATTTGTTTATTGGGAGAAGGAGGAGGAACAGACTGAAGTGTTTTGGGAGGAGAAAGTTTACAAAAATAGAAACAGAACAGAGCTTATAGAACTTACAGCACAGAAATAGAACAGAGCTTGGAGTTGGATCTTCGATGGTCGTCTTCTCCTCTCAAACAAATTTAGCCGTCGTCTTCTTCGATGGGTCCATTACCTTCTTCAGTTCGAGCTTCTCTTCTTCTCTTCTTCTTCAGTTCATCCTCTTCTTCGATGGGCCTCCCTTTAATCCTCATCCTCTCCAGAAACAAAACTAAAGATTTCACTTATTTGATTGATAAGGTCAAAAGATACCTCGCTATCTGGAAACGTAAACTTTTGTCTTAGACTGGTAGAACAACTCTGATTAAATAGGTGTCTTCTTCCATTCCCATTTACCCTATGCAAAATTTCCTCCTCCCAACTTCTATCTCAAGAAGTTGGATTCGTTAAACAAATTTTTTTTGGTCAAGAGGTACCAAAAACAGTAAAGTCCCATTCTCGCTAAATGGGTTTAGTGTCTGCTCCCAAAAAAATGGGTGAGGTTAATTCCTAGCTTTTCAGACCTAAAAATCTTGTTTTGCTATCTAAGATGGTGGCTAGAATTTTAGAGCATATGTATGAGTTTTGGCCAACATTCCTCAAGCATATTTACTTCAAAAACTGTAGCCATTTCCAAACCCTCTTTACTAAATCGTGATCCTCCTTACTTTAGAGGAGTTTCGGTAAGACTTTAAATACCTTAAAATAAAAGGCTTCTTGTAGACAGTTGCTAATGGGGATTCTTTCAATATCTGGGAGGACCCGTGGTTGTCTGATTCAATCCCTTTGAGGGATTATGTGTCTCCCACTATCTTATATCTGGTTTATTTCATGAGCGACCTAATTATTCAAGAATTATGGCATAAAGAATCAGACAAACCTACTATTGAATTGTTTTCCCTGAACAAGTTGCTTTGGCCATTTTAGACACGCCCATTAGACATGCGAGGGAGTGAGACGGTCATTTTTTATGTGCTCATTTGCAAGCATGAAACCAAAAAGTTTTCATTGTGAAATCAGCTTACAAACCATTTAGGAGTGAGACGGTGGTTTTGACTAATGCTTATTCATGTAGAGGTGATGATAGGAGATTGCTGCAAGATATTTGGAAATTCAAGATTCCCCACTGAGGTCAATTATTTCTCTGGAAAATACACAAAAGGACTATTCCATGTCGGATAGGTCCTTAAACAAGATCACGTAGCAGTGAGCAATGAATGCCAACTTTGCAACATAGAAAAGGAAACGTCAAGGCATTTTATTTTTATTATCCTCTTGTTGTTCGAGTATTGAGTATTTCTAGTATACCAGTAAGATGGGATAGAGTGGATTTTTCTCGTTGGAAGGAGTTCCTAGAATTTTTATGGTTTATGCAAAACAGTGGGTATGAAAGAGAACAAAGCATGGTTAGAATAGTTGCAATCCTTGATCAAACTTGACTGGCAAACGACAAATTAGTTTTTGAACTCAAACAATTTAAAGTACTGGTGATAGCAAGATTAGCCAATTGTTCGGCAAATCTTTGGTTGGTTTCAAGTAATATGGAACAACAATAAGTAGATATTACTGATGCTCGCACTGACATACTACAAGAAGGCACAATTGCAAATAAATATGCTATTTCAAATGTTTTTTAGCAGGCTAAAAACTTGGCAGGTTATGATTTTATTATGCTGGTCACTGATGCTGCTTTCCATGGGAAAATTGTGTGATGGTTGTTTCGCTTTCTATGTGATTGATGCAGATGGTAAGATAATAGACATTAATAAAGGATGGTGTAGGAAAGGCGCGACAACAAGTTTTGAAGTTGGACTAGAATGAGTTAGACTAGCAAGTAAATGAGTGATTGCGAAATGTTACAAAAAGATTATAGTGATAACTGATAGCAAAAACATTGTGAGAGTGATCGATGGTAACAACGAGCACTAATCAAGGCAGCAGAAAATTACTTGGCAACATCGTCTAGAACAGAAACTAGGTTTCTTTGAATGTTTCCGAGCAATTCACATTAGATGAAGTATGAACTTAAAAGCTCACCGACTGACTGCATCAGTCTACGATAATGATAGTAGTGGTAATAGTAGTAATGATGCTTTTAAGATGGGATGTACTTTGAACATAAATGGCTTTTCCTTTTAAATAATTCAATTAAAAAAAAAAATTTATAAAAAAAATTATAAGTTTCCATATTATTATTATTATTATTATTATTATTATTATTATTATTATTATTATTATTATTATTATTATTATTATTATTATTATTATTATTATTACTATTATTATTATTATTGTTTTTTTAAATTAACCTCCAGGAGGGAGGGACAATTATGGGATGCCAGACCTTTATTAACTGATCAAAAGATTTTACACAAATCGTGGGTACATTATGACTTTACCCGAAAGAAAACCAAAGAACCTATATTCTAGATCTAAACTCACAAAGATACTAAGATCAAGACCTTAGGCCTAATTCACCAATGGAAATTAGGCCTAATACTCGAGGCCTTAACCTCAAAGAAAAACTACTTGGTTAGACAAAAAGTTACTCAGCTGGTAAAACCAAACCAACTCCACAAAGCAAAGTCAATAACTTGCAAAAACCAAAAGGATTGCTGAAACCAAGTCTTCACATTCTACCCATATCTCCAAACACCAATCGTTGTCATAAATAACTACCTCAGCGCCAAATTGAATAGTTGCAAGCTTATAAACAAACCTGTATTTTGAGACGTCATTGCACCGCTCCAAATTGCAAAGTCACTTAGTATTATTATTATTATTATTATTTTTATTTTTATTTTTATTTTTTTAAATGAAACCTCTAATGGGGAGGGGCAGCTATGGGATGCCAGACCTTTATTATTATTATTATTATTATTATTATTATTATTATTATTATTATTATTATTATTATTATTATTATTATTATTATTATTATTATTATTATTATTATTATTATTATTATCATCATTATCCATATTGAATCAATTCCATATCGGTTCTAATTGAGAGGAATGTTAAGGTAAAACTTCGTTTAAATGCCTAATGGATAGTGGTTTTTTACCGTGGTTTCAGTGGACCTGCGTTTACTTGGAGTAACAACTAGTATGGCAGGAATAAGATTTGGGCTAAATTGGATAGGGTATTTGTCAACTCTCATTGGCTGGATGTTCTCCCAATAGCTAAGGTGGAACATTTTCTTTGGGTATGTTTGGATCATGTGCCTCTTCTTGTTTCTCTTCCTTTTAAGCCAATGTCAGGTACGCCCCTATTTATATTTCAAAGAATGTGGCTCTCCCACGAGGAATTTTATTCTTTTGTGGAAAATTCTTGGAATGTTACTTGTGGTGGTGGTAGTGCACTTGGCAGGCTAGATATTAAAATGAAAAAGTTGTGGAATAATCTAAAGTGTTGAACAAAGAACTATTTGGTAATGTGTTCACTAACATTAGGGGATTGCAGGCAGAATCTTCAAGTCCTTGAATCGGTGTTAACAAGTGGGTTGGGATACAAAGATTTGTTGTAACCTCAATAGGTGTCAGGCAGAATATAAATTGGCTCTACCACAGGAAGAGACATATTGGAAACAGAGATATGGAGAAAGGGGAATTAAAGAGGGTGAAGCCTGTACCACCTTTTTCTTTACCTCGGTTAAGGCTAAACAAAAGAAAGTAAAGATTTCTAGCATCACAGGTTTGGATGGCAGAATCATTACGGATCAACAGGAAATGTTGATAGAAGCATCAAGTTTCTTCAAACCTTCTCTCATCTCACGGGTATAGGGAAAATTCGCACTTACAGAGTTGCATTCCTAAATTAGTGGGTCAAGAGGCGTGTGATATGATGCACAGCTAGCCGGATATGGATGAAGCTAGGCGTGCAATGTTCAGTATTCCACATGATAGTGCGCTTAGACCAGACAGATTTACAATGGTTTTTTTTATTTTCAATCTTGCAGGGAATCAATTAAATTGGATGTTTGGGAGGCAACGATAGAATTCTTTCAGGGATTCCCATTACTAGGAGAATTTACAACCAATTTTATTTATTTGATACTGAAAGTGGAAGAACCAAAATGTTTCATGCAGATTCATCCAATCAGTTTACTTACCGTGGTTTACAAGTATTTTACGAAAATTATTTCCTCTAGGTTGGCGATCTTCCTCCTAGATATGATTTCTCGGAAACATGGTGTTTTAGTCAAAGGTGGACTGATAACTTAAAATATAGGTTTGGCTCAGGAGAATATGAGATCCATTAGTGAAAAAATGGTAAGGGGCAATGTGATTTTGAAGTTAGATATGGAGAAGGCATATGCCAGATCAGAGTGGGGTTTCCTTATGTATGTGCTTAGAAGATTCGATTTTGATAATAGGGTATGCCATCTTTTATCAATATGTTTTGCACAGTGTGAGTTCTCGGTTTTGATGCACGGAGCCTATGGGGTATTTTCACTTCTTTTAGAGGGTTTAGGCAAGGGGATCCGATGTCTCATTTTATTTTTGTTATTACGGCAAAGGTCCTGAACATAGGTTTAACGAGAGCTTTTCACGTGGAACAAATTGGTTAATTCTATACACCTAGAAGGTGTGTTACCTCGCACATTTATTATATGCAGATGACACACTTATTTTCCTGATTTATAGGAAATTGTCTATGTTGGGGTGTATGGATTTTCTGAACGATTTTTGTGAGACTTCATGAAAGAAGTTAAATGTAGATAAGAGTCCTTTTGTTTGTTATAAGAAGACACCGATGGAGTAAACTGAATTGATTAAGCACTGTACTGGTTTTCATCATAAGGATTCCCCCTTACTTATCTTGGTGTTCTTATCTATCAAGGTAGGTGCATAATTTTTTCTTTGAGAATTTGGTGAATAAAATTTAGCATAGAGTGGGTTGGAAGGCCAAGCTAAGAGGAAATGGGTGAGCTGGTAAAAAATTTGTCTTTTTAGTGTGGAAGGAAGGGTTAGGTGTGAGGAGTCTTGATTAATTTTTAAGGGTTTTTCGCGTGAAATACCTATGGAATTTAATTAATTCCAATTCTCTATGGGCGGTTTATTTAAGAAGGAAATATTTTGAGGGGTCACCCTGTGTGGTCTTATGATAAGAAAAAACATTTCATCACCATACATTAAAAAACTTTTGGAATTGCAGAAGGTGATGTGGAGCCTCTTGACTTGGAGAATAAAGGCGGGTAACACCATTTTTTAAGGAAAATTGGGTGGAAGGATGTGCCTTTCAAAACTTGTTTTCTGACGGTAACAATACTTTCTGGACGAGTATAAAACAAATGGCGAGTGAGAACTTTATGTTGCTGAATCAACAAGCAAGGTCGAGTGCGATTGATGCTTTTGGCGCAGATTTAAAGGCAGTGTTGACGTTGCAGATGAATGGATTCGGAAGCCCAACTCAGATGGTCAAGTTGCAAGTTTGTTATTAAGATGCAAGTGGTTATGATCAAGTTGCAGGTTGGAGCATATTTTTCAAGGTGATCAAGTTGCAGGTTGTTAAATGGCTTTTGAGCAGGACATTTGGTTCTTGGCATGATGGTTTGATTCAGGTTTTTGGTTGTTCACCTATTTGTTTGTTTATGAGGCCTTAACTCTTGGTGAGTTTGGCCTATTTCTTGAATAAGGTCTCTTAAGGCCTAAACATTCTTTGGTTTAGGCCTTATTAGGCCTTACTCTTGGTGAAATAGGTCTAGTTTTTAATTTTCCATTTTGTTATGTAATGGTTTACTTGGTGGTAGGCCTTATTATTTAAGGTTTACCTTTTGGTGAACAAGGTTTTTTCAAGGTCTCATAGCGAGATAGGATTTTCTTTCATGGATGGAGTTTTTAATTTTGGTTTTTATGATGTATGTCCATTGGTTTCTTTTTTTCGGGTAAAGTCGTCATGTACCCCCGAACGATGTACAAGATTTTTTCAAGTAATAAAGGTCTGGCATCCCATAGCTACCCATCCCCACTAGAGGTTTATTTAAAAAAAAATGGTTTGTTTTCTACGAATTCAATGTGAGAAGCTTTTTGGGCAAGCGGAGACGTGGATCCCCTTTTCTCAAACTATGGCACCCTCTACTACCGGTGAAAATCTCTGTTTTTTTTTTTGGAAAATTTTGAAATGGGCTTTATCGGTCGATCACGAGCTACAATCAGTTTGAATACCTTTAGCTTCTATGTGCAGTTGTTGGGTTGTTCCTAATGTTGAGACTATGAAACATTTATTTATTGAAGGGGAGTTGGCAAAGAGAGTCTAGCAACATGTTGAAATTGTGTTTGGAGTCCATACTTAAGGTTCAATAGAGACAGTTGTGCATTGGAGATGGGAGCTTTGAGGTGATTTGAAGAGAACTTTCTGATTCTATCAATCTTAGCCCTCCCAAGATCATTGGAGCTGATCTACACCATCGATTTGAATGGCGGCTAGGTTTAAGCAAGAAAACCTAGAAAATTCTGCACCGCTCAGGCCGCCATCAAGCTAGTCACGATAGGATGCCACCAGTTCAGGCTTCTCTGCTGGTCGCTCGATCCTTCCTGTAGCCTGACGCCCTGCCTGTTTTGCCATCGCAAGGTGCAGGCCTGTTTTAGGTTGTGCTCTTGTTTGGTATGACTGTGACTCCAGCCAACAACATACTTTCCCCCACGGTGGGGAATCAAGGGATGGGGGTAATCGAAGGGGCCCCTAAGCCTTCTTTTTGCCCAAATCCTCAGAAAAAATTTGGTAGAGGAAACTACGGATACGCATGTTGAAGGAACTAGATTTCGAAAAGATGGGGAGCCGGCAATTGGGATTACGGTATCGGATGAAGTACGTGGGGAAGCTTTCATGGAGAAGCATGTGATTGTATTAAAGTTCTCTAGCTACAGGCCAACCTTGGAAGATATTCGGGATTCGATTCACATAACTTGGGGTATCCTAGGAGATTTCTCATTAGGATTACTTGATCAACGTCACGTTTTAGTCCTTCTTCAATCTGAAGCGGAAGCAAATAAAGTTCTCTCGAGTGATTCCTTTTGATTCGTGGAATTCGATTCAAAGCTTTCCGCTGGCACGATGGTTTCAGTCTGAAAGCATATCCGATATCGGTTCCATTATGGGTAGAGTTGCCTAACTTGCCTTTGCATTTATTTCATCCTCCTCTTTTGAAAGCAATTGTGAACTCTTTTGGTGGTTTTTTGCGCATGGATGATCATACTCGATGTTTATCACGCCCGGGTTCGGCACGTGTTTGCTTGGAGATGTCTTTGGAGGATAAGCTACCAAATAGAATTTGGATAGACAGGGCTCACAATAGGGGCTTTTGGCAGAAAATTGAATACCCGGGGTTCAAATATTGTGATTATTGTTCTTTGCTAGGACATCAGGAGGAATTTTGTAGGAAAAAGTTAGGTCTTAAGGGCAATGTGAAAGCATCTTATGTGGTGAACGAAGAGAAGCATGAGAAACAAAAGGTGGAAGCTAAAGTCGTTAAACAACAATATGTTCCAGTGGCTCATAAAAATAAAGTTACAAATTCAGATGTTGGCACGAGTGAAACAAAAAATAATATTGGGAGGAAATCAAGGAGGGAGTGGGTGCGGAGAAATCAGTGGCCAAAGAGCCGGTGAATTTATTGTTGTCAAACAAGTTTGAGATGCTTACGGGGGAAAATGTTGGAGAAGAGAGTAATCAAATAAAAAAAAATTCAGCTAGTAAGGAAAAGGCTACTGCCAGTGACATAGCCGTGCAATAAACAACGGAAAAAGGCCTTCAAGAGGCGGGGTACACAGTTAGTGAGATTTAAAAAGCGAAGCAAGGAGATCCAGTTAATCATGATGATCTAGGCAGCCTGGGGACGACAAGTCCTGCGTTTGAAGATGTGACTAAATGCATTGAAACCAGCCAAATTAAGATCCTACAGAGAGAGGGACCTCGAGTCCTCTAGTCAGATGATGAGGTGTTTCTTACAGTCCTAGAGATGCAATCTAGTGCACAGCGTCTTCAGCCTGAATTGGGGAGTCAACAATCGGAGTCGGGGTGTCAAAATGGTGAGCATGAATTGCTCAATTATGAACAGACGTGCTATGTTTCCCATCACAAAACAGCAGCAAAAAGAATCAATAAAACAACTTTTTCAGGCTCAGTTTCAGCCAAGGTAAAGGACGGTTTTGTGACCAATTCATCACAGCTGGTAGGCGCTGAATCAGGGGTAGTTATCCAAAAGATAACCGAAAACAGGGGCCACGACGCACTGAAAGAAAGTGAGAATGATTAAAGTAGCAGCTCAAAGTCGAATAAAGAACACGTAGGTGGTACACATATAGAACCCGGGGATGTTGGAAATCAGATGGAACCGGTGGTTTCAAATATCAATGAGGAGTTGAACTTGTTACTTGATATAGCTGCCAATTTGGTTAAAGAAGGTCACACTTAGCGGAAAAAGAAGAAAAAAAGGAATATTAATACTTTCGAAAGCGCCTCAGAAGATAGTGACTAGACTGAGTTGATTTCGGAGATAGGGCCGGAGTCTATGGCTATCAAGGATATTGAGTTGGGGGTGCAATCAGGTGATGAAGCTAAGAAACAAAAAGTCAAAATGGCGGTGCCTCCGGTCACGCGTCGTAAGACAAAGAAGGGTGTTTCTTCCTCCCGCGTTTAGGATGATTGAAAACTTTTTGTTTTGGAATGCTCGTGGGGTTGGTAATAGAGCCACAAGAAGACGGTTAAAAAATTTGGTGACAGAAAATAATGTGAGAATTCTTATGATAGCAGAGCCCATGATTGAAGCTAGCAGATACATGGAGGTTGGTAATAAAGTTAAGCTTGCGGGTTTTGCCTCTAATGACACGGTTGGTGGAAAGATATGGATCTTTTGGGATGCCGCGCTGGATGTCTTGATTGTGGATATGTCGGATCAGATCATCCATTGTCAGGTAACGGATTCTGCTTCTAGAGTTTATTTAATTTCTTTTGTTTATGCAAAATGCTCGGTTGAAGAGAGAAGGGAACTTTGGTCAAATATGGCTTTTCATGCTTCTAATCATGATCTACCATGGATGGTTGGCGGGGATTTCAATACTTATCTACATTCGCAAGAAAAGATTGAGGGAGTAGAGTCGTCTTTGTCTAGCATGTGTAATTTTTCAGATTGTATTGAAAATTGTGGCTTACTTGATTGTGGCTTCACGGGACCTAGACTCACCTGGTGCAACAATAGGCAAGGTAGAGACTATATTTAAGCTAGACTTGACAGAATTTTCGTTGATTCGGCATGGTTGACAGTTTTGGCTAATCCGAAAGTGGAACACCTCAGTAGAACTGTTTCAGATCATTCTCCGCTACTGGCATCCATGCCAACTCAGACAAGAACATGTTTTTTTCCCTTTTCGCTTCCTCAATATGTGGATGACACATCATGGGTTTCTTGATCTAGTTAAAGGCATCTGGTTATCTGACATGGGCAGTATGAGACCTATTGACAAAGCTGATGTGAAGCTTAAAATGGTGAGAATAACTCTTATACAGTGGAATAAGACGGTCTTTGGCAATGTGTTTAGCAGACTGAAATTTTTAGAGAATGAGATGCAATAATGGGAAACTATTCTCTTGGCTAGCTGGGAAGATATTGGCAACACTGGGCTAAATGTTATGTTAATTGGGATGTTACAGCTTGTTGTAATCTGAGTCGTTGTCAAGCAAAGTACAGATTAACTTTCAAACAGGAAGAGCTATACTGGATTCATAAATTAGGTGAAAAAAGAATACAAGGAGGGGGATGCTTGCACAAAATATTTTTTTGATTCCACTAATTCTAAACAAAAAAGGAGGGCCATTTCCCAGATCACTTTATCATGTGGAAGACTATCTCGGAACCAGATGAGATTCTTGATAATGCAAATGAATTTTTCATAATCTGTTTGTCTGCCCAAGGAAACGGTGTGGTGGATACAGAATTGTTAGAGTGCATTCCTATGATTTTTAATTCCGCTAAGTGTGATGATTTGGTTAAAAGGCCGACTTTGGAGGAACTTAAAGAGGCGGTTTTTTATATTCCCAAAAATAGTGCCCTGGACCAGATAGATTTACGGCTGGTTTTTTTCAAACCTGTTGGGAATTTTTGAGTATTGATATATGGGAAGCTGCTATACAGTTTTTTGAGGGGGAGGCTTTGCCCGCTTCTTTCACTCCGAATTTTATGGCTCTGATTTCGAAAACGCAGAACCCAGGTTTCTTTTCTGAATTTCGTCCTATTAGTTTGTGCAATGTGATTTACAAAATTTTCAGTAAAATTTATGCAATAGATTTGCTTTGTTCTTGCCACATATGATTTCTCTGGAGCAGGGGGCCTTTGTAATAGGAAGGTTCATTGGTGAAAATATTGGACTAGAACGGGAATTGGTAAGGGATATCCATAAAAAAGTTTTTGGAGGTAACGCTGTTTTGAAGATTGACATGGAGAAAGCTTATGATCAACTTGAATGGAATTTTCTATTCGCGGTGCTCAAGAGATTTGGTTTCAATAGTAGATTCTGCCATATTATTTCCAATTGTATTGCTTTTTGTGCTTTTTCAATTTGCTTCAGGGAGCCTACAAAGGTTTTTTCAAATCTACCAGAGAATTGAGGCAAGGAGACCCCCTGTCACCATTACTTTTCATTATAGCCTCTAAAGTCCTCAGTAGGGGATTGCAAGTGGCTTTCAATAGCGGAAAAATTGGGTATTATTATACGCCTAGGGCATGTAGACTGGTCTCACATCTTCTCTATGCAGATGATACTCTTATTTTCTTAAATGGTAAAAATCTTCAATTCTAGGATGCATGGAATTTTTGAAAAGATATTGTAATGCTTCAAGCCAGATAAATGAATGACGGGAAAAGTTCTTTTATGCTGGAGGATAAGGCGACTATGGAAAGAATTGGTGCTTTGATAAGGTTTACAGGATTCCAATATAAAAATGCTCTTTTGACGTATTTGGGAGGGCCAATTTTTCAAGGTAAAGTTAGGATTTCCTATTTCGAAGAGTTGATTGCTAAAATTCAACGTCGTATTCAGGAATGGAAAGAAAAATTGTTGTCCACTAGGAATGCTAAAATTAATCTTGATTAAACATGTTCTGAGCTCGATCCCTATTTATATTCTAAGTGCCATGTGTGTACCAAGAAAGTTTTATCAAGAATTAATGGCTTGCTAGCGGATTTCTTTTGGGGGGATTGTTAAGGAAGGTTGAAGAAAATATTGGTGTCATGGGACAAGATTTGTTTCCCTTAGGAGGAGGAAGGCTTGGGTGTTAGAAATTTGACAGTTGTGATGAAGGCTTTTCGAGTTAAGGCTCTTTGGAATCTTATGGGCTACTTTCATGAGGAACAAATACTGGTTGCCTAAAGTTGCTTTGAGTGGTCAAATTGTAAAATGTGGGGCTTCACCTTTTTACAAGGAGATCATGATTAGTAAATCTCTATTATTGAGTAATTCGCTTTGGCGTATTGGAAAGGGTTTTATTAGTTTTTATGAGGAAAACTGGAATACTGTGGCGTCTTTCAGAAGGTCTGAGGACCTAGTGAGTCGTGGTATTTGGCCTACGGTGCGGGAAGTGAGTTCGGGTAATTTTGAATTGATCAACCCAAATCTCAGGATGATGGCGCGTAACCTCTATGCAGATAGATTGCGCGGTGAGAGTGGTGGCGACGATAGGTTCTGAATACAGATGGTTTGTTTTCACTTCAGTCGGCGTATGAATTCTTATGAAGTCATGGGGTGGTAAGTAGTTTATGTAAATAGATATGGCAAGACATTATTCCTTCAAGAATATCAGTTTTTGTCTGGAAGCTATTGCGAAGAGGTGTGCCAGTGGGCGAGGAGTTGCATAGATGCGGTTTTAGCCTAGCCTCAAGATGTAGGTGTTGTGACAATCTGAAGACGGAATCTTTGAATCACTTATTTATTGACGGAAAGTTGGCGGTAAAGGTGTGGAACCATTTTGAAGGGGTTTTTGACGTTCATATAAAGAAACCAGCAGAGATCTCTAGGGTTTTATTGATATGGTTCAAAAGAGCCAAGATGAAGTCACAAACAGGTGTGTTATACTTTCTGACTCCTATGTTTATTTTATGGAAAATTTGGAAGCAAAGATGTAAGTGTGTCTATGAAAATGCTTCTCCAAATTTTGTTTTTGTGATCTTAAACATTAGGCACAATTTGAGATTGGCAAACACTTTTATCTTTCCGAAACAAATTAGTCGGAATAAAGCCCCATTAAGGGATTTGGGGTTACATGAGATCCCGGTTAAAAGGAAGGCCGTTAGAATTGTGTACTGGATTTTCCCTCCAGCGGAGTTTGTTGCTCTCAATGTTGATGGATCTTCTCGCAGAAACAAGGCGTCAGGAGGTGTGATTATTAGAGACTCAAGGGGTCTTTGTATTGTGGGAAAGCAATTGTTTTTCGGTGAAGGTTCCAATAACAAAGCGGAAGCTTTGGCGCTAGTGGAAGTTTTGTGCCTTTGTTTTTCATTGGGGTTTAGAAAAGTGATGGTCCAATCGGATTCGGAACTTGTTTGTGGGTGGTTTAGGGAGACCTTTAAAATTCCTTGGCAGTTGGAGAACTTTTTTAAAGAAATTAAGTTGATGGCGGAAAAAATGTCGATAGAATGCAATCATATATACAGAGAGGCCAATGCTGTGGCGGATGCGCTAGCAGATAGCGCACAAAAATATTTTAGGACTGTCACATTTGGAGCAAATGACTTGCCTAGGAGAGTGGCAGGGTTGGTTTTTCTTGACAGTTGCAATACGGCCTATGTTCGTCATGATCATGAATAGGGGGAGTTTTCACTACAAGAAAAAAGGTCATTCATAGCGTTTCAAAAACGCTATGGTATCCTACCATAGCGTTTTAATAAACGCTATGTTTGCCCCCGCTATTATAGCGTTTTAAAACCGCTATAGTAAGTAGTCTTTTATAGCGTTTTAAAAACGCTATGGTAGAGCCTTTTATAGCGTTTCTGAAACGTTATGATAGAGTCTACCATAGCGTTTCTAAAACGCTATAAAAGGCTCTACCATAGCGTTTTAAAAACGCTATAAAAGACTACTTACTATAGCGGTTCAAAAACGCTATGGTAGAGTATACATAGGAATTTTTTTTTTTTTTTTTTTTTTTTTTTTTTTTTTTTTTTTTTTACTTTTGATTACATCTTATAGGTAAGTATAATTCAGCACGTGCATCAATTCTTGCATCAAGTAAGTTAAATTTAATATGACTTTTTATTAAATTTAAAAACAGCATTTACAACCTCTGATCAACAAATTCCAGCAATTGCTTTCAAGCAATTCATTACAGCAGCAACATTTACAATTCATTACAGCAGAAATTTAGATTATTCACAATTCATTACAGCACGTGCATCAATTCATTACAGCAGAAACAACATTTACAATTTGACATTGTGTAGTCCATTGCATCCTCCTGGAGTTTTTCTTTTCTCAATTACTTTCAAAACTGCATGGCCAGCAGCTGTACATACGGGATTTTCACCAAAGGTGTTGAAGTAACTATGATGCGTCAAGACCTGTGCAATCTCAGCAAAATAGAAGTCTCAGATAGTTAATAAAGATCAATGTTAAATTGGATCATGAAATTGTCAAAATTTCGGATGATATTTGTTTTTATCCAAATTAAAATACTTACAGCTTCCATCAGTTGTTTAACTTCCATCTCAGATAACTTTGTTCCTTGCTTGGAGAGTCCATGTTTCAGCTCTTCAAGTGTTATCGTCCCATTGTTATCGCTGTCCATGTTCTTAAACATTTCCTTCAATCCCATGATTTCTTCCTCTGATAGACAACCTGCTATAACCTACAAACTCAAGGAAACAAACACATTTAGCCAAAGAAATTGCACAAAGTGAACCACTTATATTTCCATAATAAATTCATTGAAGAGTTGATGTAACCGGATGACTGTAGCCCTATGTTTCATGGACATTTTACCCGAAGAGCGACTTTCTTGAACTTGTTCATCGCTCTGAACTGTTTGAGCCTGCTCAATACAGCATTGTCAAGTGGTGTATCAGGTGCTTCTCCATCTTCTTTGATCCATGGATGATCTAGAAAAGTGAACATGCATAATTGTAGTAAGCATTCAAAACATATAATTAAAGGAATGCAGACCCTAGTAAGAACTCGCCTAATTGAACTTACCGAGAACTTGGAACGCTGTTAGCCTCTGTTTGGGGTCGGAATTGAGCATCTTCCTGACAAGGTCCTTAGCCCCAGTTGAAATTGATGGCCATGGATCACTTGTGAAATCAATGTGTCCACACAAGATTGCATTGAAAATTCCATGCTCCGATTTTGTCAGATATAATATATGTTTTTTTTTGTTCTCAAAATCACCAATTCACACATAATAGGATCTCCATGGATGAATTAATATAAGAGAGAAACAAAGTGGAAGAAAGTTTACCAGCCCAGAAAGGAGGAACACCACAGAGAAGAATGTACAACATAACTCCAATACTCCAGATATCCACTTCTGGTCCATATCTTCTCTTCAAGACTTCTGGTGCAATATAATATGCACTACCGACAATGTCTCTAAACACTTCGCCTGTTAGAAGGATTAGACTAATCTCATTAGTGAATTGAACTAATTTAGACAGCCATATATGATTTGATTCATAAACTTAATGAAGAAATCGAAATAGGGGTGGTGCAAAAAGGTGTAGTAGATATAATAAGGAGTAAATTTTGAAGAATGCAAAACAACATATAAATTGTGAAAAGAGAGAGTATGTAGATTTCAAACCAAACCTTGCTTGAAGAAGACAGAGAGACCGAAATCTGTAGAGCCTTGAGTGGTGCATTTTCATCCTTATTTAACAAAAGGAAATTTTCAGGCTTGAGATCTCTATGGACAACCCCCATAGAATGGCATGTATGAACAATTTGAACAATAGTCCTGAGTAGAGAAGCTGCAGCACGTTCTGTATAATGGCCCTTTGCGATAATTTTATCAAATAGCTCGCCTCCAGCACACAACTCCATAACCAAATGGACTGACTGCTTATCCTCATAAGCACCTTTAAGTTCTACAATGTTGGGTTGGCCAGTCAAATGGTGCATGATCTGAACTTCTCTCCTAACATCCTCGATGTCTTCCTTGTTAACAAGTTTTCGCTTGGCAATTGTCTTACATGCGAATTGCTCCCCTGTAGATTTATGTGTACACAAATGCGTTACCCCGAATTGCCCCCTCCCGAGCTCCTTTCCAATAGAATATGTGGCTTTAACATCTTCCATAGGCTGTCCTAGAACAGGTCCAATAGGAACAGACTTAGAATGATGTAACATATGGAAATGATGTACAGTTATTAAAAGTAGATATCTGATAAGAAATATTTCACAGCCTAATAGTTTTAGTCCAAAATTTCAGGATTGTCATCATGGGAACTGTAATGTACAGATTACTGCAGGAAATGAAAAAAAAAGTACGGTTTTTATAGTTAGACAAATAAACCAAAAACTTCTTAGGAATAGAAAAGCATAAAATCAAGTAATCGCAATTGTATATCAACATCTTGAGACTGAAATCACTGCTCACTATACCTGTAAATTGTGAAGTTCTGTTTGTAAATTCATTAGCTTTGAATGCACTGTCGTTGTTGAGGTGGACAGGAGACTATCATAATCCTGCACAGAATGATAGATTGATGAAGGGAACAATGATAATTTCAAATGCTGAAGGATACCATAATAGTTTTTATTTTTATTTCAAATGCAAAGCCACTATAACACTTGCATTCATCAAAGCAACAACTGCAGTAGGCAGCAGGCTCCACACAACAGAGAATACCAAAGCAGTAGTCTCTTCAATTTGGTGAACTTCTATGACATTTGACCTATGACATTTGACCAGAATTCATCAGGAAAAGGAAAGAAAATAAATTCAAGAATAGAACTTCTACAAACTTCAACCAAAATAAAGAAAAGTTACTCATCTGCAACATCACTGATTTGTATACCATTTCACATTAATGCATATTTAAGAAGCACGGATGATAAATGATCTAAATCTAGGCTTGTATCGCTCGGGGTTGGATTTAATGCGAGGGAATGGGGACTGCAGGTGGCATGCTCTGCAATGGCTGGAACGGCGCTGGAACTGGACGGTTGCTGGAACTGGGACAGAGTATGCAATCTGCTCTCTGTTCCAGTTTTTAGGTGCGCTCTCTGCTAGTTTCCTTGCCTCGTTTTGGCGATCTCTGCGAGACTGTGGTAGCAGCGATCAGGCCTGAAACTCTGCTGAAACAGTGAATTCAGGGCTGCACATTGCGATGATTTTAAGACATCCAACATCCTTTTGGATGCGGATTATAATGCCAAACTGTCCGACTTTGGACTCGCTAAAGATGGTCCTGAGGGTGATAAGACTCATGTATCTACCAGAGTTATGGGAACTTATGGATATGCAGCTCCAGAGTATGTGATGACTGGGCATCTGACATCAAAGAGTGATGTCTACAGCTTCGGGGTGGTACTACTTGAGATGCTTACTGGTCGAAGATCCATGGATAAAAATCGACCAAATGGGGAGCATAACCTGGTGGAATGGGCACGGCCACATCTCGGGGAGAGGCGGCGTTTCTACAGGTTAATAGATCCTCGCCTAGAAGGTAACTTTTCAATCAGGGGTGCTCAAAAGGCTGCCCAACTGGCGCATCACTGTCTTAGCCGGGACCCCAAAGCTAGACCTCTGATGAGTGAAGTCGTGGAAGCCCTCAAGCCTCTATTGAATCTCAAAGACATGGCCAGCTCCTCCTACTATTTCCAGGCCATGCAAGCTGAACGCACAGGGGCCAACAACCCGAATACAAGAAATGGCCTCAGAGTGCAGGCTGGGTTTATCTCCAGGAACGGGCAACAACTTCGAAGCCTCTCTATCCCAAATGGTCCGCATGTTTCTCCTTACCATCGCCAAAGCAGAGCCCATTAACAAAGCAGAGTGGCAAAAAGGCATAGCATTTGTTTCTGTTTTATCTAGCATTTGCTCTTCTTTTTTCTCTTCTCATAATATAAGTATATATCCTGTGGGGAGCATTTGAGTCTTGGGGAACTAGACAAGGATTGGAAGAGATTGTTGAATTTGAGCCAAATAGAATATCTTAGAATGTTGAAAGGGTCAATGGGTGTTGGAGTAAAAAAAAAAAAAAAAAAAAAGAGAACTCAATTTGTAACGTCACTATATGTGTTAGCAAATTGAGCAACTAGGTCTTTCTTCTTCCTGGTGATGCTCAATATATCACCAAATTGTTCCTTCAAAGGTTTATGCGCATGCCAAAATAATAAAATAAGAAAGCAAAGCCAAAATAATAAAATAAGAAAGCAGTTGTAATTAATCATATGCGCATGCACCTACCTGAAAACCAAACCTAGGGACAGCCCATGTCTGATGAAGTCGATTCCTAAGTTTGCAGAAAGATATCAAGAAGGTATTTGATGAAGCCCACATGACCAGCATTGCTACAAAAGCACCTGGCAATAGTGGCAAAGCTTGAAGAATAATGAAATTGTCCCTGTGTGAATAAAAGTTGAACAAATTAACTGAATACTAATCAATTGGTCCATCATATGCATATCCGAAGAAAAAAACAGTTGAAGGAATTATTAAAAAAATTAAGAAAACAATATCTATATACTGTATAGGTACATACCAGTCCCATTCTTTATCTATTTGCTTAAAATCGACACCTTGTTGGAGAATGATACGATTTCTAGTGAGAAATAACATGTTGCTAAAAGAGTACCATAGTTGATGAATAAGAGCTCTGAGAGCACTAATTGTAAGGATATGTAGGCACCAACTATCTCTAGAGGTGCCTGCTTCCCATTGCCTTGTGTAGATGACTTTTGCCACAAGAGGCCCATGTTAGCAACTGAAAAAAACTAAGTATACTCAACATTAACAGTCAACGCCAAAATTAAGCATACTTCTTTCAGTTCTTCCTACGCTTGACGATGGAAAACTAAGTATATGCTAGTTGTTAATAGCCTCCAAGGAGTATGAAGTTCAACAATACTGAATATACACTCCAACAATGCCATTGGCATGCATCTTCTGAGCATACCATTGATGGCAAGAGGTAACTGTCCTTTGCAACTGCAAGAGATCTGTCAGAGAAGAGAAGAAAAAGAGGAGAAAATCAAAAGACAGAGCAGACGGCAGAGGAGGAAGAGTTGAAAAGATGCAAATTCCAAGTGAAGAAGAAACAAACATGAAAGGAGTAAGAATATGGAGAAGACATTACCCAGGTCAGGGTTATCAGTCCAAAGAGCATGCGACACAAAATAAAGATAAGCCTGGCAATTATAACACAAGGGTAGTAACTTGAGATGGATCGGAATGAACTTGCTTTCTAGATGTCAAAATGTCACACATTCACCTTGTAGAAGAAAAAACTCTTTTAAGTTTCACATCAAAGATAAAGGGGTGGTCAGTCATGCATGCCACTTAAACTTTTCCTATTTATCAGATGACATCTTATGTGTTTCTAGCTATATGAATGTATTTCAGGAAACAGTAAGGACCTAAGTTGACAGTACTGACAATGCGGCACTTATGAAATGTTGCAGCGCTCGGAATTGAGAGTATCCAAGGTCTCCCTCATTAACACTGCAGAGAAAGAAAATGCATAAGCATAAGTACGATTATAAGAAAAACTTGTATGCATTGCAATCTTACTAACATTTATATCACCAACATAACTGATTGTGAAGGCTACCTATAAGGGTATCCAGATGGGAAGAATTTGTTCACAAAAGATTCAGCCACCTTACGAACTACAGGTCATGAGTCCTCGATCACCTTGACCTACACAAGAAATAAATTTTGTAATATGGTTTAGAGAATGCATTATTGTGTTCAACAAGCAAATGTTTCATACGACGTTACATACATTTTAGTTGAAAGAAGCATCACAACAAGAATGATTCTAATATAAGGAGGTGAATTGGCAATTCCAATTTCCACAAATTTATTCTATAAGAAAATAAGAAGAAATGCAGGGCATAAGATGAGAGATAGAGAGAAACATTTATGGAGTGCTAACAAACATCAGTAAGAGCACCCATCATTAACTACAGTCAACATATTAATTGAAATTGTAGACTATTGCACGGTATAGTGAGTCTCGCCAAAATATGAAAGAAAGGGTATATTGCCACTTGGATTCTTCTTTAAAAAAAATTCAGTATATAATATGATAAATTTCCATTTGGGTTTGTCAACTACAATCACTATAATACAAAGAAGAGACCGATCATCGTGTAATGAGAACATAGTACTCTATTTTTTCTAAGTTCATACTACACACCTTTGAGAGGTTGGTGGTGTTCGCAACATCAAGTAAAACACTCCTAATTGCCAAAATTTTCCACCTCTATCTCCGATCTGAACTCAAAGCAACAAAAACTCAGAATGAACTAGTGCGAAATGCAGAACAAAAACAACTAAACTATCAAAAGATCATGAACTCTAATATCTAAACAAACTGAAGTAAAATCAAAACTAGTTCTGAAAAATTTGAGAACTAAGAAACCTAGAACACCACCGAAACCGAGCATAATGAAGGCGAGGCACGCCAGATCTGAGACTTACCAGACAAATGTGATCCTTCAAAGCTCTAAATCTACCATTCCTTAACTGCAAAAAGTGAGACAAATTCAATCAAACAAACAAAAGAAAATGTTTAGAGATCCGAAACACAGAGTCAGCAAAACAAACTGAAAAAAAAAAAAAATCAATCAAGAATTGAAAAAAAGGAGACATAACGAAATCGAGATATTCGATGGCGTTGAAAGCAAAGCAAAGCAAGAAAGGGTAAGTTGAGTTACCTTGAATGAACATGAAAGCTCAATACGAGAGAGGGAGGGGTCCAATCGTCACAAAATGGTGCGGTGATTTCGTGTTAAGCTGAAGAACATCAAGCAAACCCACCGCACCCTTTTAATTGAAAAAGAGTAAACGATTTGCTCTGAAACTATCTCAAAATCGATCTCGCTTTCTACAAACAAGTCAAAATTTTACTTCAATCCAACTCTATTGGGCAAAAACCAAGCAAGCCAAAGAGAGAACAAGAGGGAAGTTATCTTGCTTCGTTCTAACTTGGTCAGTCGTCATTGAAGAAATTCGCCATTGAAGAGATGAAACGAAGAGAAAGAGATGAAAGATGGGATTTGGGTGTGTTGAGAGGGGAATCGAAATCGAAATGGAATTTGATGTTAAACTTGAAATTTTTGTCTTAATTTAGGTTTGAGGGAGAGAAGAAAAATGGCGCCATGTCAAATATTTGGCTAAGCGCTCTTTGGCATTTTATAATCCCGCCACAGCGATAGCGATGTTAGATGGAACTTAACTTTTAATAGCAATTATGCAAAAAACGCTATAATTAAATGCTATAAAAGTGGACTTGTGGTGTAGTGTTTTGTGATAAAAGGCAGGGTTTTGTCAATAAATCGGAATATCATAGTTGCGGAGAAGCAGTTGTTTTGGATTTCCAGGGCCGTTGTTGGGACAGAATGTTGGTTTCGTTCATTGAAACGTGCTGGACAGGTTGCTTTTCTGACTCTGTTTTTAATTTTGCTGTGTGGAACAGAGTCCTGGTTTTTTTGTTGGCAATCTGGAGTAGTTTTATGGTTCAAATTGCTGTGTGGCAAGCAGTTTATTCAGTTCTCTGTGATGTACAGAGTGCTAAAATTTTTTACAGGTTGCTGTGTGGCGAGCAGCTCATTAACGACCGGTTATGCCGAGAATCTGGACAGAGTTGCTGTCCTGGAAACGGGCTGGACAGAGTCTGCATCTGTCTCTGTTTCCGGTTCGTAGGTGTGGAGAGCGTTCCTGGTGCAGCACGTGGATTTATTTATGCTGATTGGTGGTCGGTATGCTTGCTAAAAAGGCTCGGAGTGGGGCTGAATTGTCTGCTGGGTCTTGGCAATATCTTTTGATGGGTTTTGGCAATAAATGCCGTTGTTGCGGATCAGCGCTTGTTCAGGTGTTGGGACAGAGTGCTTGTTTCGGTCATGGAAACGTGCTGGACAGAGTGCTATTGCGGACTCTGTTCGTCTTGTTGCTGTGCGGAACAGAGTCCTGGTTTATATGGCTGATTTTGCTTGATTGCTGGAAAAATTTGTGCCTGGCTGGTTTCAGGATTGCAATTTGTTATATGGACGATTGCTTCTTGACTGCTTCTTTGGAATTTGCATTTTGAGCTTGCTTGCAACTTGCAGGTTGTTTCTTGAAATTTGTAACTTGCAATTTTAAGATGCAAGTTGTTATGCATCAAGTTGCATGTTGGAGCATTATTCTCAAAGTGATCAAGTTGCAGGTTGTTGAATGGCTTCTGAGTAGGGCTATTGTTTCTTGGACAATAGTTTTATTCAGGTCTTCGGTTGACCACCTATTTGTTTGTTTATGAAGGCCTTAACTCTTGGTGAGTTTTGGCCTTTCACTTTCACTTTTTTTTTTTTTTTTTTTTTTTAAAAAATTAGAACCTCCAGTGGGGAGGGGCAGCTATGGGAAGCCAGACCTTTATTACTTGAAAAAAAAATCTTGTACACATGTCGGGGGTACATGACGACTTTACCCGAAAGAAAAATAAACAAATGGACATATATCCTAAAAACCAGAAAAATACCTAACTCAAAGCGACCTAAATCCAAATAGATATTTAGAGAACTTAGCAAGCAACACCAGATACATAATGTGCACCTTGAGCAACATCACCAGAAGCAGCTTGAGAAGCTTGAAGTAGAAACCCTTAGCACTCTGCATCTTACGCTAAAAATTGCAAATTGCAAAGTGCAAAATTTGCAACTAACAAAACAGGCAGCAAGGAGTACTCTGTAAAAACTGAGCACTCTTGTCACAGGCCAGAGACTCCAAAGAGCATTCTTTGCAATCCAATTCCTTCGAAAACAGAACAGCCATTAAATCCGCAGAATCCAGGCACGCTGTCCTCACCAAGAAACCTTGCACATAATTTTCACTTGCACTACTTGGACTCAAAATTCTGCTTACCACTTGATCATGTAAACATCTTTCAACCACAAACCAACATTTTAAATTGCAATCCAATTCCTGCGAAAACAGGACAGCACCATTGCAACACCTGCAATATTCTGCGAAAACAGGACAGCACCTGCATATTCTGCTGACTCGCAAGACAGCAGTAAATAATGCAGCCCGAGCAGCGGCAAATTCAGGCTCGCTGTTCTTCCAGGCCGCACCCCTGATTAGTGTAAAGCAGGTCCCAAAAGAACACACTCTGTCCAGTGAGACGGAGCACTCTGTCCAGCGAGACAGAGCACGCTGTCCAGTTTCCAGATCATTCAAACTAACAAGGGACTGCACCCAGATAAGCGACCACAGGCGTTCCTTCCCCAGCGACCACTCCGTATGACCCGTATCTCTGCGTTGAGCTGAAGACAAAGAGCTGCACTTTGTCCAGTCTGAGACAGAGTTTGTCCCCTGTTGTTCCAGAAAATAGCTCCACCAATTCCACACAAAAGCTGCAGCATTCTCCCCGAATTGTATCCGGCGACCTTCGGACTGCCATAAACGACTTGTACCAGTCATATAACATCCGGAAGTCTAAGATATGCCGTCTTATTCTTGTCAAGAATAATTAAGGACTTTATTCTTTTAGGGAGCGATCCCCACGAATAAGTTCAAGACATATTCTCCGCTTGAGCCAATCTTGCCAAAGCGTCCGCCACTGAATTAGTCTCCCTAAACACGTGGATGCAATGCCACCCCAAAGCCTTATTCATCTCTCTTATCTCCCTCCACCAATTGCTCAGAGACCAAGGAATCTTTGTTTCTTGGAAGATCCATTGTTTGACCAACATTGAGTCCGTCTGAATGACATATTTACGAATACCCTGATCAACACAAAATCTCTAGCCTTCAAGCAAGGCCCTCGTTTTTGTAGAATTGTTTGTTCCTTCCCCAAAAAAACATTGTCTAGCCGCCACAAAGTTACCCTCTTCATTTCTAATAACAAATCCTCCAGAAGTACTCTTCTCCCGACAAGATCCATCAACATTAAGATCATACCATCCCGTCGGAGGAAACTTCCAATACACCGCCCGGGGAGGAATCATCGCTACTTTTTTTTCCTGTATACCCAATCTCGTGAGCAACGCCCCATTGGTTTCCTTTGATTTAGGATTAAAAAAATTTGCTACACATTTTATCTAGTAATACACTTTAATGATCACATAGCTTGACGAACATTCCTTTCCGTCATAAAGTTTTTTGTTTCATTTTCCACAAAAAAGTTTTCTGTTTCTCTGAATCCATATCTCCCAGAGAATAAAAAGAGGAGTGAGATGAAAGAGTATACCTGATAATGAGGATTTCTTCGCCTTCCTAAACCACGCCTTTAGCACGCTATAGACTCCAATCGGTCTATGTAAATGTATATCAAAAACCAATTCGAAATGTCTCCACACCCTGGTTGCTAACTCACCCTCTAAGAAAAGGTGTTTTGTGGTTTCCTCTGCAGATTGAACACAACATCCACATTTAGAAGCCAACTGGAATCCAATTCTTCTAATTTTTCCATCTACAGGTATAGCCCTTTTAATAATCTTCCATGTGAAAACAGAAATTTTAGAAGGCAGAAAAGGGTGCTAGAGCCAATTCCAGAAGTCATCAGGTGTCCCCCTACAACCTAAAATTTCACATACAGAGCTGATAGAGAACATACCATCATTATTAGGTATCTATATTCTAGTGTCTTGATCACCATCATCACCTTTCACAATTGTTTTGTACGCCTCTTGAGCTTTTCTTTGCATTCCCGGGGTTAAACTTCTGAAGTTCTTCCTTCACATTTGCCTTAGGGAAGGCCAAGTATCATTTGTCTCCTCTTCCCCATGTCTAAGAAAGATTTCATCCTTAGCCCATTGCTCCTCAAAGAAACTGACGCTACCCCTAGTGATCCTCCGAGTGGAATGTTCCACTATAAAATTTTTATGCACCATCAACTCTTTCATAAACGGGGAGGCCCCAGCTTTAAGCTCTTGTTTTCAGATTGGTATCCATGCCTTCAAATATTTTTTCCTTAAGAAATTTGCCCATAAAGAGTTGGTGTTTATCAGATTCCATAGTGATTTAACTCGAAAGGTTGTTATAATATCATCTAGACTTCTAACATTTAAGCGACCATCCTCCTTAGTCAAACTGATTTTATGCCATGCAATCTATTTCCGTTTATGTCACCCTTCATGATCTCCCCAGAAGAAATCTGCAATTTTTTTCTGAATAGATTGTAGGACCTTCATAGGTACCACAGTAGCTGCTATAGTGTAAATCGGCACAGACAATAAGACACGATGGATCAACGTTAATCTGCCCCCTGGCGACAACAGTCGGGATTTCCATCCTTGAATTCTATTCTGGATCTTATTTATCAAATCATCATAGAAAGTAATTCTGCATCTGCCTTGGTAAACGGGAACTCCAAGATATGTGAAAGAGGATTGTTTGTAGGAGAAGCCTGTCCAAAGTTTGATCAAAATTACTTTTTCGGCACTAACTTTCTCATCAATCATGAACGAACTTTTCACAGTATTAATTTTCTCTCCTGATGCCCGACAATATCTATCTATGAACTTCATACATCCTGTGATGGATTTTTTCCTACCATTCAAGAAAACCAGTGAATCATCAGCATATAAGAGGTGAGTGATCGGGGATGCCGCCTTAGGCGTGTGATAAAATCCAATTTCCCCTCTACGAAAAGCTCAGGTGAGTCCTCTACTTAGTACCTCTGCTGCTATAACAAATAGAAGGGTGGAGAGAGGGTCACCTTGTCTAAGACCTCTAGAAGATCTGAAATACCCGTCATACATGCCTTGCATCAACACCGAGAATCCGCAATGAGTTACGCAATTTGAGATCAGATGACATATTCTGTTATTAAGACCAAATTTATGAAGAACCGCCAAGTGATATCCCCATTCCATTCGGTCATACGCCTTTTCCATATCCAACTTGAACATGACGTTGTTCCCAATCATTGTTTTGCCAATCTCTCTCATAAGTTCTTGTGCCAATCCAATGTTTTCTGAGATAAGTCTCCCCTGTACGAAAGCCCCCTGCTCTAAAGATATAATATTTGGGAGTATCTTACCCAATCTCACACTAAGGATCTTACTAAAGATTTTATAGACCACGTTGCACAAACTAATAGGCCTAAAATCTGAATAAGAAGCATGCTCATCAATTTTAGGAATAAGTGCCAACAAATTGGAAGAGAAACTACCTGGCATCGCTTGGCAATCAAAGAATTCCTTCACAGCCTTCCAGATATCCAGCCCAATAATGTCCCAACATCTGTGAAAGAAACCAGCTGTAAAACCATCCGGGCCCGGTGCACTATCATGTGGAATGCTAAGAGCTGCTTTTCTGACTTCCTCTAAATCAGGAGACTGCATGAGTTTAAGAGCAAATTAGGAACCACCTACTATCCTTGAGACCTTGTTAAGGCCTGGTTCACCAAATAGTAGACCTTAAATAATAAAGCCAACCACCAAGTAAACTATTACATAACAAAAAGGAAAAATAAAAAACTAGACCTATTTCACCAAGAATAAGGCCTAAACCAAAGAAAGTTTAGAACTTAAGAGACCTTATTCAAGTTTTCATCCTAAAAGGAAACTAGAAAGACTCATAATTAAATTGAAAGATTACGAATAAGTTATTTAGTAAATAACTTTAAGAGCAAATTAGGAACCCTAGAAACCCTCTTGCATCAGTTTTCATCCCAAAAGCCAGGTATCGTGAGCAAGGGGGGTTGCGTAGATTGGGTTTTGAAGCTAAGGAGGTCAGGTACAAGCACCCTGTTGTGTTATACTGGAAAGTGCCACCTGTAGGTTGCTTGCTTTGAACCTAGACTAGTCGTCCAAGCTGGATGTTGATTCTGGTTTGCATATGAAAGGGGGTGAGATCCTTATTCGGGGTGATCTGCTTCGATGCAGAAGTGTTAAGAGTTTTTTCTTCGGGGCCGGATCGAACAACAAAGCAGAGACGTTGGCATGTTTCACAAGTCTCAAAATTTGTTCTGTGTTGGGGCTTGAAAAAATCATCATCCAAATGGTCTCTATTCTAGTAAAAGAGTGGTTTAAAAAGAAGATAGAGGTCCCTTGGATCTTCGGTAATATTTGAATCGATATCTAAGAGATTGCTTGTCCGTTTGAATGTTTTTGCATACATGTATTTAGAGAAGTTAATTTTGTTGCGGACAACTTGGCATTGCTCTGCTCCAAATGTGGCCAACAGCGATCACACCTTGGGCTTGTGATACATCCGCAACAAGTCTACCAGATTAACTACTACCCCATTGGCATCTTATAAACTTCCTAAATAAAAGAAACTAACATGTAAAAGAAATGAATCTAAATCTCAGGAAACTTCTCGAATTCTCTTATTTATTTCCCAATTGTTCACGCAAAATTATCATCAAGCCGCGAGATTAAATGAAATATAACTTCACTCTTGAGCACTTTCAAGGTGAGAGAGCTTGCATAGTGATTATAAGCATGGTTTAAATATTGACAACACTACAATACATATATCGACCCTTAAAAAATGGATAAGTACCGCTAGTATTCTAGATAATTCCTCTATCGGGATATATCATGTCTCTTCGGGCAACATGTTTTCAATCAACTCAAGTAGCATGGTGAATATGTTGTCTGGATTATTCCCTAAACACTTGATCTGATACAATCTTACAATAGCCTCTGATAAGTAGGTGGCATAATCCCAAAAGCGGATTCGAACGAAGGGAGCTCTGGCTTGGAGATTTTGGCTACCAGGGGTATTTTCGTGAACAATTTGGATTCGTCTAATCTGAACCTTCCTTGATCCTATCATTCTAATCTAGAACGACGGAGTTAGGGCTCTTCATAGAGTTCCCATGGCAGCTCCTCCAACCGCTATGGTGGGAGGTCAAACGGCTGGGCTAGGAGGCATGCAACTCGAGGCTGCGAAGTCTACTAGGTTTTTTCTTCAGGCATTGGGAGTCATGAAGAAGGTTACCATTGACGAAGAGCCAATGAACGAGAATCATTTTATAAAAGAGGGTAGTCTGGCTTTGTCCATGAATATTTCTGAAGCAAAAAGATGTGAAAGGTGTGTTGAATCCTTTGTCATTTTCTAAAGAAGCAAGCGACAATTCAATTTTTTGAGGGGGAAGGCTTGCCTCAAGCTTTATCTACTAATTTGATAGGATTGATTTCTAAAGTCGACTCTCCAGGTACTTTTTCAGAATTTAGACCTATTAGTCTGTGCAATGTAATTTACAATTTTTTTAGTAAATTACTTTGTACTAGACTAGCTTTATTACTTCTCAATTTGATTTCGCAAGAACAGGGAGCTTTTGTCAAAGGGAGGTCAATTGTGGAAAATATTGGGTTGGCTCAGGAACTGATTGGAGACATTGGGAGAAAGTCCTTTGGGGGGAATGTGATTTTTAAGATTGATATGGAGAAAGCTTATGACATATTAGAGTGGGGCTTCCTTCTTGTTGTGCTCAGGAAGTTTGGTTTTAACAATACATTTTGTCATATAATTTCTAATTGTATAACCAGTTGTGGCTTTTATGTCCTTTTGCAAGGAAGGTACAATGGTTTCTTTAAGTCAACTAGAGGATTGCAACAGGGAGATTCGCTCTCTCCGCTGCTGTTTATTATTGCATCGGAAGTTCTTAATAAAGGGCTCAAAAGGGCTTTTCAGAATAGGAAAATTGGCTATTACTACACTCCTAGAGCATGTACACCGATCACTCATCTTCTCTATGTCGATGATATACTGATTTTCTTGAACGGAAGAAAGGCTTCCTTGTTTGGTTGTATTAATTTTCTAAAAAAACATTGCCCCTCCTCAGGTCAGAAAATTAATGACAACAAAAGCTCTTTCATCTTGGATGTTAAGGCTGATGCGGAGCGGATTGTGGCAGTTAAGTCTCATACAGGTTTTCATTACAAAGAGTTTGCTATGAAGTATTTAGGGGGTCTTATATATCAAGGGTGGTGCAAGAATAATTTTTTTGAGGAAATTCTTTGAAGGTTGCGGAGAAGGGTGGATGGATGGAAAGCAACGCTGATTTCCCCTGGTGGAAGACTTGTTTTGATCAGAAATGTGTTATGTTCTATTCTTGTTTATGTTCTCAGTGTGATGCATGTCCCCCAAAAAATTTTGGACAAAATTAAGAAAATATTGGCTGACTTTTTCTGGGGTGATTGCGAAGGGAAGTTGAAAAAGAAATGGGTGAGCTGGGACAAAATAGCCTTGCCAGTTAAGGAAGGAGGGTTAGGAGTTCGTGATTTTTTGGTCGTGGTTAAAGCCTTCCGCCTTAAAGCTTCATGGAACTTGCAAAATTATAATTCCCTATGGGCCGTTTTTATGAGGAAGAAATACTGGAAGAGTGGTATTCCGCTCTGCAAGCAAGTGGATAAATGTGGGGCTAAGATATCTTGAATTAGCAAATCAGAACAAAGATGGCAGGAAATCATAATCTTTTTCTAATTTGGCTGTTTTGGGTGCATTTTAGTATTTTGGCCATAACTTTGGCTATGGGAATCAACATTGCGCAAACGACCCCAATTCGGAAAGCTCTTTTTGGCGCGCACGTCGTGGTCAACCAGCTACGCTCGTTGCACATCTTTTCGAGGCCAAAATCCACTGTTTTCCCTTCCGAATCCACAAATTTAGTAGTTTTTTTCCCTTTTATAGTAACATTTCAATTATTGTTTAGGAAGTGATTCTGAGCCCGATTTGGGCCATATTTCAGGCAGTTTATTTCTTTTATTACGTTATTTTGTTTTAGCATGATTATTGGGGTTTTGCTATTTTTGGTAAAATTCTAATAATCACGAGTTTTAGCTATAAAGCCCGGCTTGTGGGCTGACTTTAGAGATACCTTTTGATTTGAATAATTTAATTGAACATTAGAGTTATTTGTCTGTGTTTTTGGGAGAATCTTTTGTATTCTTCCTTGTGAATTGTCTGTTGAGCTAGCCAGCAGGATAATCACTATTCTGCCCAGCGTCAAAATAGAAGAACAGGGTTCCTGGCTATCTTTGGAGGAGGTAATGAGAGAAGATTCTATGATTATCAGACCGAAGTATCGTCAGATGGCTGCGGATTTATTCGCTAATGCTTTGAAAGGGGAAAGTGAGATGGATGATGTGAGTGTGTGGTGGCCTTGTGCTGATGGTGTATTCTCCACCAAATCTGCCTATGGTTTATTGAGGATAAAAGGGGCAGGTAATGATCATTTTAATCTTATTTGGAATCCTATTGTCCCCTCTAGAATTGTTGTGTTTATTTGGAAATTACTCCATAGGGGTGTTCTGGTTGACGAGGAGCTTTACCGTTGTGGTTTTAGTCTTGCTCCTAGATGTAGGTGTTGTTCGAAGCCTCAACTTGAATCTTTAAACCACCTTTTCATTGATGGGTATGTGGCAAGAAAGGTGTGGAAGCATTTTGAAGGCATATTTGATATTCATGTAAGGCGGCCAGCAGAAGTGTCAACTATTCTTTAAGTTTGGTTCCGGCGTGCGAATGGCGTCTCTCAATCAGGTATTTTATTTTTGTTAACGCCGATGCTGGTTATATGGGAGATTTGGAAACAAAGAGGTAAATTGTTGTATGAAGAGGGTACTCCTAATGCTTGGGCGGTGATTATTAGTGTTCGTAGGTGGATACAGTTGGTTAATGCAGTCTTCATCTCGAAAAAGGTGAGTGTTGATAATAAAGTAATAGTGGCATTGGGCTTGCAAGTTAGACAGGTTATGCCAAGAAATCATAGAGTTGTTTACTAGGCGTTCCCTCCCGTGGGGTTTGTTGCGGTTAATGTGGATGGGTCATCTAAAAATAATCAGGCAGTTGGCGGGGTGATCATTAGGGACCACAATGGTGCTTGTATCGTGGCAAAACAATTGTTTTTTGGTGAATGATCAAATAACAAAGTGGAGATCCTTGCCTTTTTGGAGGGCTTACGTATGTGCAAGAGTTTGGGCCTGAATATGATCATTGTTCAGACTGATTCGGCAGTGGTGCGAGGGTGGTTTTTTGAAGATTTTTTGGAAAGAAATTTGGAGGCTTAAGAATGGCAAAGAGGTTGTAGTGGCCCATGTGTTCAGAGAGACTAATGTTGTAGCTGATGGCCTGGCAAGTTTGGCGCAAGGGGAAGGGATTTCAAAAGATTTTGATGGCGCCAACCTTCCCAGGAAAATTATGGGATTGGTGAGATTGGATCATGCCCATACAGTGTACATTCGCCTTTCATGATTGAAGGGTTTTATATCTCATCAGGAGGTCAAGCTCATTTGGAATGTTATCTTGGTCTAAAGGGAAGTTCTTTTCTATTCATATCAGGAGACAAATCAGAGATTTTTGTTTGTTTTTTTGGGATTCTAATCATAGTGAAACAGAGTATAAAACAAAGTCCTTTGGACTCTGTTTTTATGCGAGCTTGCAGTAGTACAAGAAGCCAACAGGGAATCGGTGGTGGTGCAGGCTGCAAGTGAATCAGCGGTCTGCTTTTGATGCGAGAGAATGGTGCTGCAGTTGCAGAGTTATGGTTTACTATTTTTCTGAGCAGAGTATCGTGGTAATGCTTATGCTTTGAAGCTGTAACAGCCAGGTCTGAGTAACAGATTGCTAACAATTTGGTTATGTTAGTTCTTTATGAGGAAGACAAGGGACGTTTTGTTCTTGCTGGCACAGAGTTGTGGCTTTTCTGATTTGAATTTATTTGTCATGTTGGCTGGTCATTTTGGTTTTACTTGGTGTATTTGCTTTTGGCTAGTTATCATGTTATGTTTATTAGTTTTGGGTTTAAAGCGGGTAAAGTCGTAATGTACCCCCGTTTAGATTGTATATCAATTTTTGACAAGTAATTAAGGTTTGGCGTCTCATAGTTTCCCCTCCATCCCGGAGGTTTAATTTAAAATAGAAAAAAAAAAAAAAAAAGATGAGTAAAAAGAAAAGTAAGAAAGTTAGGTTGGCGATTCCCCCGGAAAGTCGCCAAGTAGCGTAGCAAGGCTGAATGGTTCACCCGTACAAATTATAAATGATTGACAACATAATTTTTTGGAATGCATGAGGTGTTGGAATAGAGCCATGAGGAATAGACTAAAAAGATTGGTGAACGAGTACAAAGTCATGATTATTATGATTGCAGAACCTATGATTGAGGCTAGTCGTCATACGGAGGTTGGCAATAAAATTAGATTATCAGGATTTACTTCTAATGAAGTGACGGGCGGGAAGATTTGGATTTTATGTGATCCAGAGTTGGTGGTTACGGTGGTGAATGAATCGGATCAGTTTATTCATTGCCAGGTAACAGATTCTAACTCTCAGACATTCTTTATTTCATTTGTTTATGCTAAATGCACTGTGGAGGAGAGAAGGGAGCTATAGGTGAGGTTGGAACATTGGGCGGTTCAGAGTGAAGTCTCTTGGATGGTTGGTGGAGATTTTAATGCAATTGCTAGTGAAAACGATAAGTTAGGTAGGAATTCCCCTTCCTTGATCAGCATGACTAACTTCTCGGACTGTATTGAGCATTGCGGGCTTCTAGATTGTGGGTTTATTGGCCCTAGGTATACTTGGTGCAACAATAGGCATGGGATTGATCGTATTTGGGCTCGGCTGGACAGAGTTTTTGTGAATTCGTCGTGGCAGTCTCAGTTACCTAATAAGAAGGTGAAACATTTACAACGAACTTTTTCGGATCATGCTCCCATCTTGGCCTCTATGCCAGTGCAATCTAAAGTTGGTTTTTGTCCTTTCAGGTTCTTAAATATGTGGGAGACGTATCAGTCTTTTGGGAGTTGGTTGAGTCGACTTGGAGAGCGAAGGTGGCTAGTATTAGGGCGCTTGATGTGGTGGATGTTAAACTCAAAACTCTCCATAGAGCTCTTATCTTATGGAATAAGGAAGTATTTGGTAACGTTTTTAGCAGGACTAGGGCCCTAGAAGATGAGATGAGCCTATGGGAAAATATTCTATTTTCTGGATGGTAGGGTAATGGCAGTAATGGTCTCAATGTGGAGGCTAATTGGGATGTTAATGCGTGCTGCAATCTAAGCGAATGCCAGGTAGAATACAGACTAGCTCTAAGACAAGAGGAATTGTTTTGGATGCAAAAAGCAGGGGAAAAGGACTTTAAGGAAGGGGACTTTACAATGGGATTGCTAGATCCGAGGCACATGTTCTTGTTAGATTTCAAGCGGAAGAGGAGATTAAAAAATCTTTGTCACGGGATTCGTATATGATTAGGGGTGTTCGATTCCAAGATTTTCGATGGCATCAAGGTTTTAGCCTAAAGAAGATCCAATTTTAGCCCCTTTGTGGGAAGATCTACCGAACCTACTGATACAATTTTTTCATCCTTTATATTTGAAGGAGGTAGGGGATTCGATTGGTAATTTTCTGCGAATTGATGACAGCCCGCTAGGCTTTACTAGATTGAACGCAGCCAAGTTGTGTGTGGAGATGGAGCTAGCGAGCGAACTTCTTAACCGTATTTGGCTTGAGTTTTCCGGGGGTAAGGGCTTTTGGCAGAAAATTGCGTACCCGAGTTTCAAATATTGTGAAAATTCTTCCATGATTGGGCATACTTATGAAGATTGTAGGAGACGCAGTGGGGGTAAAAAACATAATCGACAAGAATTACCGACATCGGATAACACTAAGCATAGTGAAGGGGGCCAGAAAATCAGTCTTTTGTCACTACAAGAAACTGGCAACTTAGCGACAGTGGCCCAAGGCATTTTGCAACGTTTATGACCGTCGCCAAATAAAACAGTGGCGGTTTTGTAACCGCCGCTAATAAAGGCGTCACTAGGTCATTCAGCGACGGTTTTAAGCAACCGCTGGCATAACCGTCGCTAAATACTATATCGCGACGATTTAATGTAGCGACGTTTAAAACCGTCGCTAAATACAATATAACGACGGTCATAAACCGTCAACAAAATTCGATGAACAATCCAACTTTTTGCCTTTTAGCGACGATTTGCAACCGCCGCTAAATTTCCTTTGATAATTCAAATTTTTTTACCATATAAAAATCACATTTTTCAACCTGTAGTGTTTTCTTTTCATTGGGTGCAGATAATCTATCCAACATATGCACTACAACTTTTAGACTCAAATCAAAAATCAAATATAAACAACGACACTAAACTAAACTCATATGATACCATCATCATACATTAAGAGGAACTTTAATTTCAGTTCAAAATCAATATTATACATGGTCCAGAAGAAAAATACAAATTAAAATTGTTACAAATTGTCAATGCTTACATCTAACAACCAAAACCGAAGTTGTACAATGGTTGTCTCAGGGGCGTTGTCTACAGGGCCTCACCGACCTTGAGCTCATCAGTAAGCTGCTGGCCAAGATTAAGCTATCTAAGTTTAGTCTTAAGATTGCTCATCAAAAAGGCCTGGAATGGAATGCCCTTGAAGTCTGACAATTTACAAACAATTGTATGTCAAGTGGCAGCCAAAAAACTGTTAAAGCAAAAAACAAGAAATAAATAACTGATCTAAACAGAGCACCAATTCCAAGAAACTCAAGGCATGGACAAAATCAAATTTTCTTAGTCAATACCATTCCTTGTCATCTCCTTCACTGATCAATGGAAAGAAAAGAAATTGCATAGTTGAAAACATTTCAAATGAAAAGGACAAACTAAAATGACTTACTTTGCCAAATTGGATCAATTGACAGTTGAGGACGGGATAGCAAATCCTAGGACGGGATGGCAAATCTACACCTGCTGATGTCCCTGCCATATCAACAAAAAGTAAAAAAAAAATAGTGACGCTTTGAGTCAGTCTTTAGGAAAAAATCATGTTGTAAACTAGATGTGTGCTAAGTTTGAACTCTATAGGACGTATGGACTGAATATGTAACACAAAACTTAATCAAGCATGAAAGCTATACAAGCAATCTTTACCATTGTCAATTGAATCACTCAAATTTAAGCCAAGATAATGATTCTTTTTTCTCTTCTTTTCTTTTCTTTTTTTCCTGAATTGCTAGAAAATAAATTGATACACCCATAAATAATAATAAAAATATATAAAATTTTTTTTGACACCATACACCCAAATATGAATTAGAAATCCAAGCAAAAGGGAGCCAACAAAGATGATAACAGTAAAACTAAAATGAAACAACATCAAAATAACAAGTTCATAATAAGAAATCTCCATTTAGTCAAAAAACAAAAGGCTTCCTACAATCGTCATGGTTCAACAACTTTCAGAGCAAACAAATCAGGTAAAAAATATATATTAACCCTCAAAGTGCAAACATCAAATTATCCCTTTTGATTTTCTTGTTACTTATTTCAATAAAGGAACTTACGGAGTTGTTTCTTGGCCACTGCCTTGAGAGCCAGTGCTGTAGAAGATTCCTGTTGGCTTTCCTGCCAATGATTGTTCTCCACAAACTTCCTGTTGCATCTAAAAATGCCATGAATTGAGCTGCCATCATTCCAAATTTAGTGAGGAACCCGAAGATTAACCCATCAGCTTCAGTCAGCTCGCTAGGTGTAATGATTGGCACATCACTCTTTGGTGGTGTACCCATCTTTCCAATAACCTCAATTGGTAGTGTTTCAGGAACTTGTTCCACATGTTTAGACTCAATCAGAACTGATTTATTCAAATACCACCTAATAGAGACTGCAGTAATCACAGAAGCAACGAATCCAAAAGTTAGGAGTGTTTCCATCAATTGCTAAGGGTTAAATGGTTAAGTTACAAGGTACCAATGAAAATGATTAGTGCCTCAAGTTTCTGAAATTTGTATAACAGGTAACTAGGTAAGCCATATCTATTTCTCTATTTATATGCATTTGAGATCAACCATAACTAATTCTCAGAAGTCGATATAGATTCAAAAATACTATGTTAATGCATCCCATGAAACCTATATACATAAATAAATAAAGACAAATAGATTCAAAAATATTGATGTTAGAATGAGTTTGTCAACAAGAAAAATAAAGAATTGAGGAGTAGAGATTACAATTAAATGGGAAGATATACAAAATCATATCCCTAAACATAGCTATGTGGCTAGACCAAATTCAACAAAATACCCAAAATCCAAACCAAACAAAAAAGAATTGAGAACCTAGGGGCTAGCCTAATTCACCAAGAAAAACTAAACTCCTCATATAAGAAACTGAGAATCTAGGGGCTAGCCATAATATAATAAACCGTCTCTTACCTTACTGGGCTCATTTTCCTCTGGTAAAACATACGCGATTCCCACACAATAATACGTATTGCTGTCATCTGCAAAAGAACAACTAAGGATGGAATCTAATGCATGAAAAATAATTAACTACCATTCTCTTCTTGCATGCCATCTCAACAAGCTTGTTTATTGCACTCTGCTCAAGATACCTGTAAAAAAAAACCACAACATAGTTACTTCTAGAAGCAGAAAAATAAAAAAGACACTATCCAGTTATAAGCAATTCATACCGTTCCTCCTCCTCCCTTCCTTTTTGAATAACGTCATCTACTTGCATAAATGCTCTTTCTTCTTTTCAATCTATCACAAAAGGAAAATATTAGCAAAAGCAAAGCAGAGAAGCATGCATCAGGAATGTGTGCCCACGAACTAAGGCACATAGATATAATCATGCAAGCACTTAAATAAGTACATGGATACACAATGCAAGGCTGCTGAACATAAACAAATTCGGAAGACAAACAGGGAAACAAATATGTGTATATTTTTCATAAACAAAGGTAAAAAGTTTGATGTGCGACACCTGTCGATGGAGCCCCTCCTTAAACGCAGCAATATCTTTATTAATTTCCTCTTCACCCTCCAAGAGATCAGGCTGGAATGAAAAATAAAAAGGACAAACTATACCGAGTAAGATACAAAGAGACGGATAAGAAAGAGCCAAGCCCAAGTTACCAGAATAACAAGGCCATGATTCAGAATATAAAAACTACAGCTAAGAACATTTATGAAGTCCAATTTGTTTGCACTAGAGCGTTCATAGATGAGTTTCTATGGCCATTTCAACAAACAAAAGCAATGCACGATGATAAGGAAAACTTCCTACTAAATTGGTTGATAAGATTTTTTTTCCCTTTTTTAACAATCAAACACACAGAAGTTAATAAAGATTGATAAGATATACAAGAAAAAACAAAGCAAACCTCAGAACAACTGAATAGAATCTGAAATTTGACAATGTTTACAAAAATAAAGACCTAACCTGTTAATATGCTTCCATTGTCATAGACTTTGAAGTTGAAGCTATTACGAAGCTATGTTTTGACATGGCATCTTCTATAAATTCTCCTTTAGTCTCTATATTCTGAATCAAATACCCCAATGCTCGATTACACCAATTAAAATCACTGTAAAAACAAATAAACCAATATAATCTAGTATAGTACTTGTTTACATGAAAGTCGAGAGTGAAAATTCGATGGAATTGAGCATTTGAAAAGTAAGCAGGTAATCCAATCATTCAAAGCTAAATAAAAAGGAAAACTTGATTGAGAAAAGTTAATAACCAGATTCCAGATCCAGTGGCAAAAATGAGAACAGTGGGGAAGTCTTGGGGCGGAGAAATCTGAGAGGTATCAAAACCCTTCCCGCCTGAGTCAACTCAACAACATAACCTTTGCCCAAATTACAAAGAAGCTCAGCCGTGGAACCAGAGATGCTCTTAATAAAAAATTCAAAGACCCCCTTGGAGGCGGCGAGAGACGGAGGAGATGCGATGGCGAGGAATGAGGGTTTCTCCACGTCTGGGACTCGAAGTTGCAAGTATTGACCTAGGAGAGTGTAAGAAGAGGCGAGAAATGGCGAATTTGAGACGTCGACTGATACATGGAGAAAGAGCTGATGAAGAAGAAGTGAAAAACTAACCTGAAGACGCACACAGGGGGCACCAGAGCAGGTGGAGGACGCACGCAAAAGAAGAAGTTGAACCAGAGGGGTTTGACTGACTGACTGACGAGTGACGATTTCGATCGCTGATTGTGTTGAGGGACCAATCGATTGATCAATAACGTGTGGCAAGGGTTGCAATCGATTAGGGGAGGAGAGGGGCTGCGTATCGCCCTTGCAGGATGATCACCGCCTTGTTCGGCTTCAGAAACTTCACCATCTTTAGTTTGCCTTTCCTTCCTCCGCTTCTCTTCTCCTCTACTACTCTAAATTAGTTAGGTTTGGGGTTGAAACCTCATCCATTGGATGGTATTAAAATCTAAAACACAATCAAGATTTGTTAATTGCACCCCATTTTCACATTTTCCCACCACGCCGAATCTGAAACAAGCATATAACGACAGTCAGCATAGCCGCAATTACCTACAACTGTCGTTAACCAATATAATTGGACGACGGTCAAAGAAATGTCGTTATATAAAGCATTTAATGGCAGTTTTTGCGAACCGTCGCTAAATACCCATTTTCTTGTAGTGTGTGTATAAAGAACACGGTAAGCAGCCGAAGAGCGTAGAGACGAAGCAGGTTTACCGCCCAATTTTGCAAGAGGTTGCGAATAAAGACAAGAAACCGGGTGTGAGCGGAGCAAAGGAGGATAGATGGGAAGAGATTTCCAGCCACGATGTGCTAGTGAATACGAAAAAGGTTGTAAAATCATTGCCTGTAGGTGAGGATATGGTACAATCGAATGCTTTTGTTGTGTTAGCTGATTTGGAGCAAGATATGGAATTAAGCAATAGGCCGACTAAGGTAGAAAGTAAACAAGAAATTAATTCAAGAAGTTGTGATCGTTGAGATCAGTTTAGAAACAGACAATTTAAAGCCTCCTAGCAAGCCAATCGATGAACTCAAAGCAGTTTCTAGATCTGGGTCTGAATCGATTTTGGCCAAGGTAAACATAGGGGATACGCAGGAAGTTAATGGCTTGTCTAATTTAGATTTTGAGAAGAATAAGAAAGGTAATTTAAATAGAAAGGTGCTGCAGCAAAGGAATCATATCAGTGCCAAAGGTGCTAACTTGGACATTTCTAATTTGGATTCAGCTCAAGGTGTTAAGTTAGAATTAAAATCAGAGTGTAACGGTGACAATGGCACGGTTTTGGAAGCTGTTTCAGTTGGCAATCACTACACCAAATTGGCACTTTTGTAACAACTCTCAAAACAGTATCACTTTTGAGATGTTACAATTCACCAAACAATTTCAAGTCAAAACTAAATTTAGTCAAAAAAATGAAAAACAGTAACAAAAAAAAAATGATACAATAAGTTGGATCACCATGAATAGTATCACTTTTATAACCATACTCTTCATGGTGATACAATTATTGTATCATTTTGTTTGTGAAAATGTGTAAAATTGTTAGGTGAATTGTTACACTTCAAAAGTGATACTATTTTGAGGGTTGTTACAAAAATATCAATTTGGTGTAGTGAATGGACTTGATATTATGAGTTCGATGTAAAGGAAAGTTTCCAATTTAAATATGATTGTAAAGATGCTGTGTACACCGATTCTGAGATTGAAAAAGCATTACAAGCTGAGTCTGAGGAAGATTTGACTAGGATTGGGACACCGTCTAATGTAGGACTGCTGCCAGCGCAATTGAAGGAGGTCGAAACATCGTCTGGAAGTTTTGATAATGGTTGCGTGACTGCAGGGGATGCACGGCCTGGTGCTAAGGGATCATTTCTTGATCATGTTATTGATAGAACAGGGGACGTGTTGGCTTTTAGAATAGCAGGGTCACCAGTAGTGGATGTGGCTCCTAGATCAGAGGAGGTATTGGCTCCTAGCATAGCAGTGGATGCAGACCATAGAATCACAGTGAAGGTGGTTGTTCCTTGCACAACAGTGGTTGTGGTTGATCCTAGAACAGCAGTGGATGCGATAGCTCCTAGCACAGAGCCAGGGGACGTTATAGCAGCAAGCGCAGAGGTGCGTATGTCGAGTATGATAGAATCAGGCAGCTTATCGAAGCAGGGACAGCAAGTTGTGGATCCTAGCATGGAGCTAGGGGACCCTATGCAGCGACAGCTAGTGCAGGGACCTTTTGATGATGATATTCAGACTTTGGTAAAGGCCAAGAGCAATTTTGAAAAACACGCTATAAAAAATTCTCCGGATTATAAAATAATAGGAAACACATTGAACAAGGCTATATCATTATTCAAAGAAACTAGGCGGCTTCGACGGAAGAAATTGAATATCAATACACTCGAAAGTGCTAGTGATGATAGTTATGAAGTCGACTCAAAATCTAAGATTGGTCCACAGGCAGTGAGCAGTGAGCAGTGATTTGGATTTAGGGGCTACATCAAAAGGAGAGATGAATAAGAGGAGAAGTACAAAAGTTAGGATGGCGGTCCCCCGGGCATGCGTCGTTAGACGTGGCCGTGTGACTCTATTGCCCAAACTAACAATGATTGATAATATTATGTTTTAGAACACTTGAGGAGTTGGGAGTAGAGCTACGAGAAATAAACGTAAAAAGGACCTTGATTTTTGGTTTATCTTTGATGTTGGTCCAATAGTTTTCTTTTTACTCGGGTAAAGTCGTCATGTACCCCGAACAGGTTTATAAGGTTTTTATTCAATTAATAAAGGTCCATCCCCACTAAAAAAAAAGTTCTTTGAGGGTGAGGCTTTTCCGTCGGCTTTTTCAACGAACTTTATTGTCTTGATTCCTAAGGTGGATTCGCTAGGTTCTTTATCTGACTTTCATCCTATTAGTCTTTGCAACGTCATATATAAAATTTTCAGTAAATTACTTTGCAATAGACTATCTTTACTGTTGCCAGAGATGGTGGCTCAGGAGCATGGTGCTTTTGTAAGGGGTAGATCTATTGTTGAAATTATTGGTTTGGCTCAAGAGATGGTGAGAGATATTAATAAAAAGGTCACAGGCAGAAATGTGGTTCTGAAGATTGACATGGAAAAGGCCTATGACCGTTTGGAATGGTCTTTCCTTTTGGCGGTGCTTAAGAGGTTTGGCTTCTCGAATAGAGTCTATCATTTTTTTTCCAATTTTTTCGCTAACTGTGGATTTTCGGTTCTATTGCAAGGAATGTACAATGGGTATTTTAAATCCTCTAGGGCTTTGAGGCAAGGTGATCCACTTTCTCATATCTTGTTCATCATAACAACGGAGGTCCTTAATAGAGGGTTGAAGGCTACTTTTAATAAGGGGGATATTTGTTTTTATTATACTCCCAGACATTGCTCACCCATTACGCACCTTTTGTATGCAGATGATATACTAGTTTTTCTCAATGGGAGGAAGTCTTCGGTCACAGGCTGTATGAAATTCTTGGAAAGATATGTCAGGGCCTCGAGTCAGAAGATTAATGCAGGTAAAAGTTCTTTTATGGTGGAGGAAAAAGCCTCAGCTGAGCAAGTGGTTGCTATTAAGACCTACACAGGATTTCAATTTAGAGGGTCCCCTTTGAAATACTTGGGTGTCCCTATTTTTGAGGGAAGATGCAAAATTATCTTTTTTGATGAGCTTGTGAGTAAGATTCGGAAGAGAATTAGTGGCTGGAAGGCAAAGTTGCTATCGCAAGGTGGGAGACTGGTTCTGATCAGGCATGTGTTAAGCTCCATTCCAGTATATACTTTAAGTGCTATGTGTGTGCCTCATAAAGTCATCTCTAGAATTCAGAAATTGCTTACGGATTTTTTCTGGGGGGACGATGAAGGCAAGTTGAAGAAAAAATGGGTTTCTTGGGACAATATTTGTTTTCATTGGGAGGAAGGAGGTTTGGGCGTTAGAAGTCTTGTAACTATCAAAAGAGCTTTTCAAATCAAAGCTTTGTGGAATATGCTTAGTGCCAACTCTTTGTGGGCTAATTTTATGAGAGGTAAATACTGGAAGGCGGGGGTTCTTTTGATTTACCAGGAGGAGAAACATGGAGTTTCTCCGATTATGAAAGAAATTATGAAGTTAAAATCGGTTTTTGTTAGCAACTGTGTTTGGCGCATTGGCAATGGGAATTCGAGTTTTTTTGTAGAAAACTGGAATCTTTTGACGATTTTTATAAGGTCGAAGGAGTTAGTGTAGCAAGGTATTTGGCCTACGGTTTATGAGGTTCATAGTGAAGATTTTGAATTGGTGAGCTCGATAGTGAGGGATTTGGCGAGGGTACTTTATGATGACAGAATCCAGAGTGGTGATTAGTGTAGTGATACTTGTATCTGGACTTTTGATTTGGATGGTTTATTTGGTACTCGTTCGTCTTATGAGTTGCATCGCAACAAGAAAGAAAAATCCTTATTATTTAAGAAGATTTGATTGTCTCTTTTGGCCAAGAATCTCAGTTTTTGTTTGGAAGTTGTTATTGAGGGTTGTTCCGGTCAATGGGGAACTACACCGTTGCAGTTTAAGTTTTGCCTTTAGGTGTTATTGTTTTGTAGCGCCGAATGTGGAGACTTTAAAACATATTTTCTTAGATGGCAGTCTGGCAGCAGATGTTTGGAAACATTTTGAAATTATTTTTGATGTTCATGTGAGAAGGCCAGCAGAAATTTCTACGGTGTTGACAGTGTGGTTTAGGAGGGCTAACAAGAACACACTAGTTAGGATTCTTTATTTCTTAACTCCTATGTTTATAATATGGGAGATTTGGAAACAGCGGTGTAGGGGAGTGTCTGAGAATGACAAGCCTAGTGTGATGATAGTTATTTTGTTGGTTCGGAGGGGTTTACGGTTGGCAAATTTCTTTGTATATCCCAAGCGGATTAGTGAAAGGAAGGAGCCGATATTTGCCTTGGGTTTGCCTATTTCTCCGATCGTTAATAGGGGTAATAGAATTGTTTACTGGAGCTTCCCCCCGGAAGATTTTGTTGCACTCAATGTGTTAGGCTCTTCAAGGAGTAATAAGGCGACTGCTGACATTATTATTAAAAATAATTTTTGTATTTGTATTGCGGCTAAGCAAATTATTCTTGGAACAGGTTCTAATAATAATGCTAAGGTTGTAGCGGTTTATGAGGGGATGTGGCTGTGTAATAGGTTGGGGTGCAGAAAAGTGATTATTCAAACGGATTCTAAAGTTGTACGTGGCGGGTTTTATAAGGGCTCTAAAATTTTGTGGTACTTTGAGAATGTCTGGCAAGAAATTCAAAGGTTAGAAGAAGACATGGTGATTGGGTGTGTGCATATATTTAGGGAAGCCAACGCGGTGGCGGATGCGCTTGCAGACAGAGCTCAAAAGAAGGGTTTGACTCGAGAGTTCAGGCATTCAGATCTCCCTACCAGGATTGCCAGCTTGGTGCTCTTAGATAGGAGACGGACTCCCTACGTTCGTGTTGCTAAATGACAGGACCTATGGTGGTGGGTTTGTTAAGGTTTTTTCTTGGAATTCTCGGCTGGATGGCAGCAGTACAACAGTTAGATAAAGATTATTGTGCAGGGATGTTTCACTGTGTATGCAGGGACGTGTTTTCGCAGAGTCGTGATCTTGGATCAATCCAAGATTTTGCTGTGTTAGTAGGAGGCCTTGGTGATGCTAATGTTTTAATTGCAGTAGCATTTTCTGGTTGATTGGAATTTGAGCCTTTTGAGTTGGATTTCACTTGGAGAGTAAGGTATAACTTTGTGAAGTAATTCTTCTTGAGGCCTAAGGTATTGGTTTTTTCCTAAGTTTTTCTTGGTGTTTTAGGCCTAAATCCTAGGTTCTTATTTAGATTTCGGGTAAAGTCGTAATGTACCCCCGACTTGTGTTAAATCTTTTGATCAATTAATAAAGGTTTGGCATACCATAGTTGCCCCTCCCTCCTAGAGGTTAATTTTTAAGAAAAATAAAAATCAGAAAACATATTATTTCTTTATCCCTTAACCCCTCCCACCCCAGATGTCGCCTGCTGAGTTCAACCCTGTGACCTAGTGATACCATCTGCCACTGCTCAACCACTGAGCCATCACACCTTTGGCCGGAAAACATTCTTTAGCCTTTCACACAATTACAAAATATATTCTGCAAATACTGTAGATACACCAGATTATAATACAATAATTTCTGGCCAATGGGAATAGCTCAACTAGTTATGCAGGATGATATCACAAGTCCCATATTCAAACCCTACTGACGGCAACATTGGGGTGGGAGGGGTAAGGGATAAAAAAAAAATAAAGCAATAAAAATCTGATATTATAAACTATATTATAAACTCTTGTGGTGCAGTTAAGAACACCTAATCCACTAAATTAAAGTCCGAAAGCACATCCCATCAAACCATACAAGAACCAATTCATAATCCTTATCAACAACATTAACTCTCCGGATTATAAAACACTAGGAGACACATATGACATGGCTACATCCTTGTTCAAAGAATCTAGGCAGCTTCGACGGAAAAAACTGAATATCAATACACTCGAGAGTGCTAGTGATGATAGTGACGAAGTCGAATCAAAATCTGAGGTTGGTCCACAAGCAGTGAGCAATGATTTGGATTTAGGGACTACGTCAGAAGGAGTGATGAATAAAAGGAAAAGTACAAAAGTCGGGATGGCAGTCCCCCCGGGCATGCGTCGTTAGTGAATTAGGACAGTTTCTTTCATGGACCTAGAATTTAATTTTTGTTTAGCTATGACGAATGTCCACTAGTTTTCTTTTCCTCGGGTAAGGTCGTCATGTACCCCCGAAAGGTGTATCAGATTTTTATCAAGTAATAAAAGTTTTATTTAAAAAAAAAAAAAAAAACAACAACAACAACATTAACATACCAATCAGAAAAAAAACATCTGGTCCTGATCTTGAAGACTCCTTTCAGTTTCCAAAGCCTATCTAGTAACATTCCTGAAAATAACTCTCCTCACTTGATCATATATATGTCGGCAACCTCTCCAATGTCGCCAAAATCTGCGCCCTTCTTTTTGTCCTCCTCCCTGTACGAACTCGAGATCGACCAGAAAGAGATGCGTCGAGGAGGAAGTAGATTCACAGAGAGATAGAGTAGAGAGATTGAAAACTTGAGATCGATCAGGGAGATGCTTCAAGGAGGAAGCAGACTCACAGAGAGATAGAGTAGATAGATCGAAGACTGGAGGAGGAGATTGATCAGAGAGATTGAAAAGTAATCGAAATTATCAAAATTATGGACAAATAAATCAAAATTTTCCATAAAAAAAATAGAGATTTCAATTTCAGAACTTTTCTTTTCATAAATTAAAAAAAATTGTTTTTCATGAAATCACAATCCATGGTTAATAATGGGGATATTTTGATTTTGTGGTCAATTTGTAATATGGTAAGGTACTTTGGGGGTCCTTTTTTAAAAAAATTTTAATTTGGGGTCCAAAATGTCATAATCAACTCATTTGACTCGCCTTGACCAATCCATCGACGAAAATACCCTTCTCACTGACCAAAAAAACATTAAAAACTAATAGATGTTGTGTATCTCTAGATCATTGGAATGATGATTACAAACACCAAAAAAATAAAATAAAATTGGTATCTCCAGACTTTGTAATGGAGGGTTTTTTTTTCTTATAAAAAAATGAAATCTAATATTTCTCCTCCTTCCTCTTAATGCTGCTATTTGAATTCCTCTTTCACTTTCACTTGCCCCTCCCTTCTTTCTCTTCCCACCAACCACCACCATTATCCCACCCATTTTCATCTCCTCCAAAAATACAAAAAAAACTCCCACCACCTATTTTTATAGACCTTATCTCCCCAACTTGCTACAACATCACCAGATCCGCAACATCGATTGCACCACCATAAAAGCCCGCCAGCATGACCACTTGTTGCACCTCAAATCACCATCTAGCCAGCCATCACTCTTTACACCACCAACCACCATTCAATCCATCACTGTCTTACATCATCAACTCAGTTCTTCAAGATCCACTACAACAGATTAGTTTTAAGCGGCGCTTCCAAAAGCGCCGGTATAGGTAAACATGTGCCGGTTTAGATAATTGACGGCATTTTAAGAAGCGCCGCAAAAGCGCCGGTAAAAGTATGTGCCGCTAAAAGATTAATGACACTTTAAAAGAAGCACCGGTTAAAATTTACATTTACGGTAAAGCTTAAATAAGCGCCGCCAGACACATGGGTACGTCAATTCCATGTTGGACAGAAGCGTCGTATTTATAACCTTTTACATGCGCTATAAAGCGGCGGTAAAGATAATTTGCGACGCTTATTAAGCGCCGGTTTTGTTAACAAACCTCGTTTTACAACCTTTTAATGGCGCTTTAAAGCGTCGGAAAAGATTATTTTTGCGACGCTTTTGAAGCGCCGGTTGTGCTTACAAATTGTAACGGCACTTTGAAAGCGCCGATTATGTTAACATACATGGAAAAAAAATTAATTTCCAGGCACCTCAACCTGCATCAATAAAAAATAAAAACCTGTCATTGGGACGGAAAAACAAACAGTGAAGGTAAGAAACAGTTCATTAGGCAAAATCAATCATTAAAATTCACAGAACCTACTATCAAAACTCAACACATCACACCAGCAGCATTAGTAAAGTTCCATAAAGAAACTACTGAAAAATTAATAAATTTTCAATCTGATAACCTGAAAAAACTAGTTGCAAATTCCAAAATAATGCAATAATTTTTGTTATTGAGATTCTTCTAGTACAAGAAATTAATTAATGCAATCTCCAATGAAAGTGATGTAACTCAGAATTTAGAAAAGGTTGAAAAGCTATGGCATGTCAAAATTGTTTGAGAAATCTAGATCAAAATTGACAACTATATGCTCAACTAAGTTATGGCATTTGTAACGGTAAGTAAAGCGGTTGAAAAAAGTGTGAAATCTCCAACAATAAAATCGATATTCTGAGTTGAGGAATTTACCTGGTACTCTCGTAGCCAAGATTCGGAAATTTGTAAACCAACTGCCATTTTTGCAACCTGCAGATTGTGCATACATGTTGCAAGAGGCTGCGCTAGGCAGAAAAAAACCATTTAGACACTTTTTAATGCCAAAAATGATGAAACAAGTTAACTTGACAATTAATGTGTCCAAACATTTAATGAACAAATATAAACAAAAAGTAATTATTTTCTATACTTTTACCGCTACAGATGCCTTCTCACCTTGTTTATCTGTGGATTTAGTTAAAGTGATTGAAACCTCTATCACAATGCAAACTAATAAAAACATTTCTCTTCAAACAATAAAAGATGTTGTTCATGGGCATGGATGCCAGGCTCACTGCATTATATGGTTTTCAATGCTATTTTCAGGCTCTCCATAATTGTGATGAACCGAGTGAGGGAACCTTGATCCATGCAATGAACTTGCATATCCATGCCCAAATATCAAGAACGCAAGTACACAATTTCTTTTCCTTAATGAACAATAGCTCCACAAGACAAAACTCACCTGAAGATATTGATGATAAATAGCAAATGGTGTTGAATATGATAGAAGTGGTAGAAGCTCTTTAACGATGCTCCAAGCATCTTGATCTGGAGCAGCAATTATTAAGCTGCAAAAAGTGTTCCTCACACTTCAGAATAAATTAACATATATGCTCTGGTGACCACAACTCAGCAAAGCCAAGAATTACCTAGAAAACCCGTTTTCTTTCCACAAGTTTATGTTTTGATGTGACACCTTCTCTCCGGCTTTTGCGGTTTTGCAAGGTCGGACAACTGAAGAAGCATCAGTCTCATCGATGGATATGGGAACAACATCTGGAATCTCATTTTCAGATTTGAGAGTTGTTTTCTCATTATAGTTTGGATTTGAAAATGGACCAGACACATCTTCAATCATCTAGTCTTCTGATTTTGGCAAGGAAGCACAAGAGGAAATACATTCTGCAATATTTGATTTAAATTGTGAAGACGAAGCAACTTTCAGAGGTTCAGGATGTTCAGAAATATCACCTTGTGCCAAACAGAGATCAGAAAGAGAAGAGCGGAGAATTCTGCAGAACAGATTATGAAAAATATAATAGCATGACAAAGCACTATCGATAGTATGTAAAATCAATTTCAGCAGATGATAAAAATCTCCCATTCAAACCCTTTGAAATAGTTGTATACACTTCTTTAAGCGAGGATCATCAGAAAAGAGATGGAAAGAAAAAAGGCTTTCAAACATTGTGGCTGAAAGTGCAAAGTTAAATATATACCTGCTACAGATTTTGTTATTGAAGTTGAATATCCTGACTATATCCATCTGATATGGTGTGGCACCAAGATATGAATTGCATGCATAACCAGTACCTGGTAACAGGGCAAAAGTTGTGAATTTTGGTACATACCATAAAAAAAACAAATTATACAGCTCGCAGGCTACATATAAAGCAAACAAACAAGAATTTCAATGTCCTACAATGCAACAAAAAAAAAAAAAAAAAAAAAAACAACAACTCTTAAGGAAAAACTGGATGTCATTATCATTCTGACAAGGAATTGAAAACAAATGAGGAGACACTGACAGTAATCCTCCAAGTAGTTACAATTGCACGTCAATTATTCAATAAGTCCTCTCATTATCATTATTATTTAAAATAAAAATAAAATAAAATATTAAGCTACATGCTATTCATGCCAAGTGATGCCACATATTTAGACTCACATCAGATTGGCAATGGTTAGATCCTGGGTTTACATAGGCTTCGAAACCTGTCCATTCCATAACAAAGTGGTAACACAACAAACCATGTCACACCAGAACCCACAGAAAAGGGGTGCATGTATGCACCAGTAGTGGGTCCATCGCCGTAGGTTAGACGTATATGCAAGGAGGACCAATTAATGACCAGGTGTCACTTGGATTATGCCAAAGCATTATCAGCACTTTGCTACAGTTAATATCCAACTTACTTTGGAAATTCGATGCAATGGCCTGAATATCATTATAGCCAAAAATGTCACGCTGAAAACTGAGAAATAGCCATCGGGGGCTAACTTTGCAGAAAGACTACTCACCTGAGAGTTCTCCATTGCGTCCGGCAAGATGGAGTTCATTAATATAGTCTGTAAGTTTGGAGAGCTCTGATTCAGTGAAGATATCCTCGTAGAGCATTAAACCTTTCACAACGTTAACCTGCAATTTAACAATTGCAGTATTCCAGTCAATGCTCCAAATTAGTACATCGCACTCATTTGAAACAAAGACACAAACTGATCATTTTGCTTATAAACTAGCAACACTAACTTCACCAAGGATAAGGCCTAAAACAAAAATAAGTTTAGACCTTAAAAGACCTTTATCATGAACTAGGCCAACCAAACTTTCAAAACCCAAATTGCAACCATAAACTTGTAAGCAATAAAAACACCATACCCGGCTGACTCTAGCCCAATCCCCTGCTGAATTCCAGCACACCATCACGCTAACAGCAGAAAAAAAAACCAAGCAACAGAGTGCATCAGGACAGAGCACTCTGTCAAAACAAAGTGTGCTGTCCAGTGTATTGCAGCACCGAAAAAAACTGGACAGAGCAGCTCCAATTCTCGGCAGACCAGCCCTGCAAGCAAACTTTGCTGCTCCGAGTCCACGGCACTTCAAGTTAATGTCAAAACCCTGCATATTAACACACTACACCAAATTGGCACTTTTGTAACAACTCTCAAAACAGTATCACTTTTGAGATGTTACAATTCACCAAACAATTTCAAATCAAAACTAAATTTAGTCAAAAAATGAAAAACAGTAACACAAAAAAAATGATACAATAAATTGGATCACCATGAATAGTATCACTTTTATAACCATACTCTTTATGGTAATACTATTATTGTATCATTTTGTTTGTGAAAATGTGTAAAGTTGTTAGGTAAATTGTTACACTTCAAAAGTGATACTGTTTTGGGGGTTGTTACAAAAATGCCAATATGGTGTAGTGACATCAAAACGACACACAAGAGAACATAACACAAGCTTGATCAATCTCTTACTGCAACACCCACACACAAAAACAGAGCAAATCAATGAAACCCAATACAAGAAAACAACTCATTTTCATCCAAACATATAACATAACACAAGCTTACCATCTGTGTACATTCTATATAATATACATATTTAAGTCCATGATAACAGTGCACGTTGTTTGGTACAGATTGATAAAATGTGTGTCATTTGCAGATTATGCATGACACCGACCCCATTTTCAAGTACAATAACCAGCAGAAACACCGACCCCATTTTCATGCAAATTTATTTCTCAACAAACTTGATATTGCCTGATTTCCTTTTCAATCTAATAAGCCAAGATTCAAGCTCATTAATCAACAAGATCAACAACCCCATTCATACAAATTCAAAATCATTAAATTAAGACCAAACCCCTCCTTCTTATCAATCTAATGAGTACAGATAAATGTTTTTGGTCAGATTAAACAACAATCCCATTTTCATGCAAATTCAAAATCAAGTCAAATTGAACTCATTTTGCATCACGTGACCACAAAAAAAATAAATTTAGATCAAAACCTTCCTTCTTATCAATCTAATGAGTACAACACACTGATCAGCAGAAACAACCACCCCATTTTCATGCAAATTCAAAATCATCTCAAATAGAACTCCCTTTGTATCAACTAGACACAAACAAAGTAAATTAAATTCAAAAACCCTCCTTACCAATCTAACTGAGCACAGATAAACCATTTCCATCATAATAAACAACAACAAAACACAACCCCATGTCTCTCAGAAGTTGAGAGAGCTCACGAACCCCTGATCAGTGAATGCCAAAAAAAAAGTCTGTGATTAAGTAAAAAAAAGTCTGTGACAGATCTCTGCAGGATACAAGATGTTAAGTTTGATTATTTTACATGTATAATCCTAGACTTCTCTTAATGCCTTAGAAGTAAAGTTCATTCTCACATCCATATATAGTAGTTAGATTTGATGGATTTGAACATGTTGCAATTCTAAAATCAATATCACTTGGGAGCAAGCAAGAGGGAAGAACTTACAAGGATCTTAGTTCGGATAGTTCCCCAATGGCATCACCTAGTGTACCTTCAAAGCCCACGGTGGATAAACCCCTTCAAAACCAAGTCCATTTTGACAGTATATAAGATATGACAGTGAAATATTATGCAGTCTGAAAGTTTATTCTAGAAATTTAAGTTGGAGGAAGGAGAAAACTGATAGTTACCTGCAAATTCTGTCGCATGTTATGGCCTATTCTGCTGTGAAGTTAGGTCAACATGGAGAGAAAAAAAATACCCTCCTGCCTGCTGCTGTTGCTCCACCAGTTCTTTATATCCACTGTATAACAGAAATAATGTCTATTAGATCTTCACACAAAATTGATGCTACCTAGTATTCAAGGAAATTGAGTGGTGTCAAATCATCTATGCAAGTTAGAGCAATGTTAATAGACTTCAAAGAAAACTGAGGTAATTGAATCAAGTTCTGATGCTTACTTCCTGCAAAAAGTCTGCAACACCCTCCCTCTCAGGACAGTTGAAACCCATTGATCCAAAGAACTCGAGAACATTTTCCCGAGGACCCTGGTAAACAACCTGTCCATCTGAGAATAAAAGAAGCTGGGGTCTTATTCCTCTTCATCACTTTAACACGAATTCCAAAGAACATATACTACATTCACCCACTCTTTTTTATAGGGAATTCCAAATAACATATAACAAATAAAATACCAACGCAAGGAACATAACCGTTTAATATATTTATAGGTAAAACAGATACAAAGAACATATACTACATTTTTCTATAACAACAAGACTAATCCAAAGAACATATGCCACATTCTCCTATACCACATTCAGATATATATACATCCAAGTATAGCACATCGGCAGCCACTTCAAACCTGTAGACAAGGATCAAATAAGGAAACACCTATTATCACTGTTGGCATACAAAACACATCCTAGTTATTATCACTTTAAAAAACTCCCCGCTAATGTGCCTCAGATCCACCAGATCCACCATTGTTTTGATCAGTTAGTCTCCTCAATGCTTGCATCATCATGGCCATATCCTCCTTCATCTTATTCATTTCGTCACTGGCCACTTTCTTGTAGTCTGCCAACTCTTGTTTTGCTTCCGCAACCTCTTTCCTTGCAATCTCAATCTCTCGCCTTGCTTCTTCTATAGCTTGAGATCATAAGCGACTACTCGTGCCATTTTCAGATGTTGGCGTGATCCCATGTCCCCTACAACGTACACGTCCAGGTCTTTCTGGCCCGAATACTTGAGTAAAAATGTGGTCGTCATCTAAGGAGTTTAATCCCTCCTCTCATTGCACAATAAGATTTCGTATCTCTTTCTACATTTAGTAAGTGAATATGAAATGTAAATGGTAATGGATACCAACAATTTAAATTGAAAATAAAACTGATCGCCTTTCTTTGGGTGGATACATCTGAATATGATCCATCTTTGCTTGTATAAGCAAGCTCAAACATCCTAATACGAGATGGGCGAACTCCCGTCCTTTTCATCTGGCAACAATAGAAAACGTACACAAATGAGTAACTATATTTCTACTAAGTTGATATTCAAACCGAAAATCTCAAACATTTTGTACTTAACCTCTTCATCCTCAAGTATGGCGAAGGATTTTCTGCCGGCATGCTGAAGCATTTGTTGTGTGTCACGCCTTTCTTTGTTCTTATCACACAATTTCTGAATTTATTAAAAACGGATTTGAAAAACTATATCATCAAGAATTAAGGTTTGGCTAGTATATTATAATCAAGTGTGATATTAAGGTTTAGTTACATACTTTAACCTTTGACGTTCCTCAATGTTCTTTTATCAACCATTTCCAATCTTCTTCTTTTACAAATGGTGGTCGATTTTGAAGTCGTTCCTCATTTGTCTCATGTATACATCCAGCTTTTGTCCTAATATCCAATATCCATCTAGCTTTTGTCCAACGTGGCCATTAAATCCCTATCATGTTTTTACATATCAAAGTAAAAGCGAAAAAATGAAGTAAAATAAAAAAAAAACGATTAATGTATAGAAAGGATAACTCAAATTTGAAACAATCAAGGATTAATATACCTGATCTTGATAGAAAATCCAAATAATCGTTCTATTAGATCACGGAGAACTACTTTTGCTTTAACAAATAACCTAATTGTCTTATCTTGTCCAGACTGCCTTTGTTTCCTGCATTATGCAACGATTAAATTAAGCAACATTGCTCAGGATGTTTTTCTTGAAAGTTTTTAGGGAAGGTAACAAATGTAGTAAGTGAGAAGTCTATGTGAAAGGGATGTTGCTACAAGCGGCGTTTTGTTAATAAGCGCCGCTAATGTTATGCAGTCAAAGTGTCGTTTTAGAGTACATTTTTTGTAGTGGATATACAACATAGCGTTAACTATCCATGAAGATGTAATACTTGGCTCATATTTTACAGTCAAAGACCAAGTTCTAGACCCACTAGCTAGAAACTTGTTTTATGTAATCACATAGAGAAACTAACTATAAAGAGTACCTTTACAAGAAAATCTCTATATGCATGAATTGGTTATTCTCAATTAACCAACAGCACCATCGACAAATAGGAGTTGTTCTGTTTGAGGTCATTGGTTTAAATCATTCATTAACTCTTTGCCAACTCAAATTTCATCTAGATTATGACAACCTTGTTTAATAATGTATTATATTTAAGATCAAAGGCATTTGCCTATCTCAAGCGTAGTATTGCAATTGTATTTGTAAATTAAAACTCCAATTTATTATGCTATGTAATTAGTCCTCCAGCCTCCACTAACTATTTCCAAGTAAATAGTTGTGTTATGATGTAATTGGTAAATGGCTTCGATATAAATCTCAAGGCCGATAAAAGAAAACTATCATAACAAGTTTAATGTCCTGTTCTCTTGCTTTTAGGTTTGTGTTTTCGTTTGTTTTCTGTCTTGCTAAGAAGTATATATTATATATTGCGGCCTCAGTACATAGGTCTGCCATCTGAAGACTACACCAATATACCATATATCTAATTTTATTAAGAGTAGATACACAACAAAGGGAGCTGCTTGACCCCCTGTGTTGCCATTAACACTATCCCTTCCTTCATTGGTTAATTCACCTACCATATGTTTCAATCGAAGCTCCACTTAACTGATAGTACTACTACTAGCAACAGATAAAGTAGTCGAACTCATGGATCTCTTGGGTATATCATACAACTTTCCCCCTGAACTCACAACCCTGATCAGGTGACTATGCTCCAACACTTTCCATCTCCTGTAATTTATCATTAGAGCTCATTCCCTGTCCAACCAACATACAAGTATCTTCTTCCTTATCGAGGGACATTCCCAAGTCACACTCTTACCTCCACTCCTTCTGCAACATGCATCAAGGTCAGAGACTTGTTTATAATTGCTTGCTCATCCCCAGTAGCTACCACTTCAGTATTAGAACTAGTTCCAGCACCCAAATTGCTGCTAATCTTCTCAACAAAGGTGAATGAGCCTTGGGTTTGAAGGTGTGTTTCCCTGCAGCCATGATCCATCCTTCACTGTGTACCTCTTGCAATGAAACTTTCTTTCCATTATCTTTCCACACTCATTGAACTGGATTCTTAGCATTAGTGCTGCGAAGACAATTAGTGTTCGCATGCCCGAACCCTACACAAACATTGCACCTTGCATGTATCCAAGTATACTCAACCTCTACAGTCTCTGACAGTTGCACCTTAGGGTTCTCCAATTAATAAAGAAAAATCCTCAACACATGCAAGCTAGTTATCATTGTGGAACTTGACAGGCAGGGATTGCATATTAAAATTATGAAATAAGTACACTTATATGAGTGAGCTATTGATTTGGGAAAGTAGCAATCCGTCACGCGTCTGACAAAAATCATGCAAGGTATGGATATTTTCAAGTGTCATAGTCGTCTATACTTTTGTTTTATCACAGCCTACAGGGATGAACCATAGCTACACCAAGTTCTAAGTTGTATATTGTTAATGATTGCTTAGTCTACAAGATGTTGATTATAATGAATTATAACTTGCTTACCATAAAAAGAATGTGTGAAGTTCCTTTTTCAGTGCGCTAGTAGAATTCAAGAGTTAAAATTTATAATCTTTCTCTAAGAGCTAAAAGATAGTATCTTGTAACACTATTGTTCGAATGATTTAGTTTGAATACAAACGGAGACTTGGCTACTATCAGAGTTATGTAGGAAAATCACCCCCTTGAATCAGAAAATACCCTTGCTTTAGCTTTGTGATACGCAAAACCTAAACCCTTGCTAAATTAATAATACTGCAAGCCTCAGACCATCATGCTTCAAGGTTGTAATTGTCATGAACAATCTCACGGCGAAAACAAAAACTAGTATAAATAGGCTATTATACTCCATACAAGGCCTGTGCGGATGACAATGGCTAAAAATGCAAAAAGAACTGCCATATCAACTCAAAAATTAATAATAATAAAAAAAATACATCACGAAAAAATACAAAGAAAAAAAATAGTAAATTCAGCAAGAAACCCTAGAAATCGGTTTAAATACATTTGGATGATCGAATTTGTGCGTAATAGAACATACATATGATGAAGAGAAGCAACGGAGACAATCGAAAGTGGTTATAAAAGAGGGATTCATCAAAAACCAAAAACCCTATATTTGGAAATCATCAAATAGATCGAGATTTGATTGTACCTTGAGTTTCTTCTCTTTGGTTGCTATTCGAATGTTCTTGAATGAGTACCACCACCACCACCACAATGTTTGAGAGATTTCAACAGAGATGAAAAGAGCGGTCAGACCGAGAGCGAATGAGGGAAGAGGGAAGGAGGGAAGGAGGGAAGAGGGAACGAGTGAAGTCACGAAGGATTGGAAGCGCTAAGGAGAGGGAAGGAAGAAGGAGGAAGGAGGGAAGTCGCGAGCGCAACAGGAAGGAAGGAAGTCGAGCACAGAGGAATGAAGGAAGTCAAGCACAGGAGGGGAGGAGATTATAAATAGGTACCCTCTAATCCGGCATTTCACACCTCTAATACGGCGTTTTAAAACAAAAATTTATTTTTATTAGCGGGATGGATTCGCGGTTTTTTTTCGCTCTTTACCTGCGCTTCTACAATAAACGCCGGTATTGTTCGATCTTTACCGACGCATTTTACATCTAAAGCGGCGTTTTAGAAAACATAATTTTATTTTCATTAGCGGGATGGGTTGGCGGGTTTTTTTTATCTTTACTGGCGCTTCAAAAACAAAGCGTCGGTATTGGTTACTCTTTACCGGCGCTTTTAAATAAAATGTCGGTATTGTTAGATCTTTACCAGCGCTTTTTTGCATCTAATACGGCGTTTCAAAAAACACAATTTTATTTTCATTAGCGGTATGGTATGGCGGGGTTTTTTTATCTTTACCGGCGCTTTAGAAAATCAACGCCGGTATTGTTATCTCTTTACCGGCGCTTCATAAGAAAAACGCCGGTAGTGGGAGATCATTACCGGCGCTTCATTATAAACGTCGTTATTTCTTGAGACTCAGTTTATTACCGTTGATTTTTGTTCTTTGCCGGCGCTTGGTAGCCCAAACGCCGTTATTGATTATGTTTTACCAGCGCTTTCATTGAAACGCCGACGTGAAAGTGCCATTTTAGACTTCATTTTTGTAGTGATCGATATAATCCTTAGAGCAGGGGGAGGGAGGGGAGGCAATGAGGGTTTGGTTGTTGTAGAACAAGGAGGGAGGTAGTGGTGGGTATGTGGTGGTGGTGGTGGTGACAAAACAAAGAGGAGGGAATGGAAGTGAAGTGGGTAGATTTTGGGGATCTCCCCCCCTTTAACACTGTCATCTTGATTTTTGTCGAAATACATATTTTAAAATTTTTAATTTTAGTGGGTAAGTTAATGGAGTGGTTATCCGGGTTTAATTTAATTATGGTTGGTCAAGGCAAGTCAATTGAATTGACTATGTCATTTTGGACCGTACACTGAAATAGTTTCAAAAATGGACCCTAAACTCCATTACTATAAACCTAATAGACCCTAAAATCAAAATAATCTTTAATAATGAGATCCTATAATTTGATCCAATGGCGGAGCTTACTAACATAATCACAAGCTAGACCTTGTGATATAATCTATTTTATTTAAAGAGCAATCCCTATATATACCATAATATGAAATTGACACGATTCGAACCCTAGTTGGAGTTATGCATGATACCATATTTTACAACTCTTAAATGCTAATCAAGCTAGCAACCATTTGACTTGACATAGAGAATAACAACGGTTATCATTCATCACGAGTTTTTTTTTTTTTTTTTTTTTGTGCGCAACTATATTGAAATTCTATGTGGAAGCTAAATAACATAGTTTTAAGTAATATCAAGATGGGATTGAAATGGAAAAAGACATGGTAATATTATGATGAGGATTAAAGACACAAAAACTCCATATCGATATATCATTTATTCAAGCAATGAAATTTAGGTTAGGGTTGACACGCAAAATTGTAATGGATAAAAAGAAAGGAAAGAGTCCGGGAATCCCACGAAAAGCCAAGTTCAGTGCACAAAAGGAATAACCATGCCAACAATTAAACTTCGAGTTTCTGCTGCATTATTTGTACCTTCACCAAAAAGGGAAAAGAACAATGAAACAATATTCCTGTCAATTGAAAATGATTCCCCTCATAGCTGCAATACTGTTTTCTGACGACCCATATACATTCCATGCAAAAACACTCTCCGAATGTCTCTCCTATTGCACCACTATAGTGCAAGGTGATGCGTTGTCAGGACTAATTTCAAAGAGTTCAAATTAATTCGGCCATGAAGTCAGCCACCTTTTGATCCCTTATAGCCAGCTACTTATAAGTAATTTCCTTATAAGGAAATTGAGACAAGCAATATAAGGAAATTACCTTTTGATCCCACGATTTGAGCTACTTATAAGGAAATTGAGACGAGCAATATAAAAAACACATGGCACAAATCGTGTAGCCACAATTACTATGAATATGTTGTCTCAAAAACATATATTCTAGCGGGGCCGTTTATGGCATATTAAGAGGGATATAATAAGGGTGTGTTTGGTTGCATTGAATCTTATTTCATGGGAATCCATGAGGGGACCATCTCCTTTTAAGCTAAATTGAGATAATACTCATAATTCACCACTAGATTTTGTTATCAATGGTGGAAATGTGAGTCTCGTGAGCATGGGAATCACATACACTGGGTAGGGGGAGGGGGTAGAGGGTCGGATTCCTCTAAGAGACTCTTGTTCCCACCCCAAGTAGCTCAAATTTTGGCGCTCATTTTCCAGGCCTTTGTTGCCATTCTTTTTTTTGCACAACGGATACCTCTAAGGGACTATTCTTTTCATCCCGAACATAATGTTTTAAGTTCCTTGAGTAAGGCCAAGATGATTCACCAAGTGTCATAAATTTAACATTTATTCTTCTTCAAATGTTTATGCATTTTGGATTTTTATATGACTAGTAGTCTATTTATACCTTTAATGTTATGCATCCCTTGTATAAAAAAATATTTCCGATTAATTTTCAAGTTTAAATTAATTGTCTAGATTAATTTGTGAATGTTGGGTCTTAAAATTCTTGAGTAATTCTACGGTGCCTCTTTTGGGTTTTTTTTTACACTTTTTACCCCTTCTCTTTAAAACACAACAACAAACACCATCCACAGAAGGGGTAGAAGTGTCCAAAAACCCCATAGAGGCACAAAAAAGGCACCGTAGAATTTTCAAAATTCTTACACCTTTAATGAATGCTATTCATCCTTCACCCTTTTGAGTCAAGGAAATTTCTAAAGTCCAGTAAACCAGTAATTCATTTTCTTGAAGTTCATCTCTCTTAATGAAACTACACTATACCACACTTCAAATTCTTCATGAGTTCATGATTCATCAACTGAATTCATCATTGCATTACTTCAAATTGATTTGGACTCACTTTACTTAACTTTCAACATCTTTATAATGTCATATGCACCATGATCCACAATGAAGCATCACTCAAACCCTAACTAATGTAGGTTTCGCTCGCCACCACCCCCCCCCCCCCCCCCCCCCCCCTTACCCCCCCCCACACACACCATGCGAGGTAAAGTCTAGGTGGCAACTATGATGTATCCTACATGCACGGTTGGGTTAGCCTTCAACAATTTTTTCAATTAGCGAGGGACTACACTATAGTGTTCAGACATTGATTAAAAATATAAAAAATGTCAACCCTAAAATGACCCCGCCCTCTACCACCCCCCCCCCCCCCCCCCCCCCCTAGCAAGAGAGTATGCGGTTTTTTTTTTTTTTTTTTTTTATAAAAGCATATTGCATATAAAATTATGAATATCAATTACAATACCGATGTCCTATCGCAGTGGCTAGTTTGTGAGCCTCATAATTGAGTTCTTTATTAATAAAATTACAAAACCAAAGGGGGTGAATAGTAAGTAATCTACAGGTGCTAGTGATGAGGGGCCGCCAAACTTAGTCCATGTCCTCCTGAGGGTGTTGTAAATCAACATACATACTAGAAATAAGTTTTTCGTAATCGCCCAATAAGAAACTTGTCCTCCACTGCCGTGATTGGATCAGAAGCAGAGCCGCCTTAGTTGCGTGCCATTCAGCCATCGTATTGTTTGTAACTTTTAATTTAATGGGGCATGCCACTTGAGCAATTACCTCTCCTTGGAGGTTGATCGCAGAAATACCAATAGTGCCTTGTTGTGATGAGGCAAATAAGCTAGCATCATAAGTAACAACAATGGTATCTGGATCCTGGTGGTGGGGAATGAGCCTACGCTGTAGGGATTTGGAATTAAGAGGATGATTCCTAGCTTTTTGGATTTGAACATGAATAAGTTGTATCCTGGTTGTGGCTAACTCTGTGAAAGGACCATAGGAAAAGGGCAAGTCTGACTCAGTGGGAGTAATGGATGCTTGGTTTGACCGAGAGTCTGTGACTGCTGTGGCAAGGAAATGCTAAATGGAGTCCATTATAGTAGCATCTCGGGTGTTGAGAAGGTGTTGGTGACTCGGGGAATTGGTGCCAGTGGGAAACCATTGGTGTTGCCAATTTTGCCAAGTGTGGTCAAAAGAAGATAGGAACTGTTGAGGGAAAATTTTGGTATTAATTGAAAACCTGATTGCTTCGAGTCTGCCAAATAGTAAGGAGAAAGGCAGTGAATTTGGCAAGCATTTCATCCTTTATATCCTTGTGCATGTTAGCAGTATCCCACATGAAATTGAGAAAGTGATGAGTAGTTGGCCTTGAAAAATTATCATTGCACCAATCAATCGGGATAGGAGAGATCTGCCACAATTGATGAATGACTAGGTAAAGGAAGAAGATATGGGTAGTATCCTTTGTGTGGTTATTACAGAAAATACAACAATCTTCAATGCGGGTGTGAAGTCGTTGTAGATTGGTCATAGTAGGAAGTATTTTGGCTGACCTTCCATAGAAGGAATAGCGCTTTAGGAGGCGCTTTAATATGCCACAATTCCCTAAGAAACTTGGGATTTAACAAATTGGCATTTGAAGAAGAGGTAGAGGATTCAAACTATTCATTAATGAACGCCTTGGTTGCATTTTTAATTGAAAAAAATCATTTCTTGTCTGGAAGCCAGATAAGCTTATCTATGATTTCAGATGTCCTGAATATCTTTAGCAATTGGGGAGGAAAAAGAGAGTTAATGAGAGTTGAATCCCAGTTATGATGATTAGAATAAGCGATCCAAATATCCGAGATCGTGGTAGGCATGTTCCGATCCTGAAAGTAAGGAACGTAATCAGCCAGAACCAATTGGGGCTTGACCCAACATTCTTTCCACAGGTCAATAGTTTCTCTAGACAACACTTGCCAAACAAAATGATGTTTCATCTTGACAAGAGTTGAGAAATTTCCTCTCCACGAGAAGGAGGCGATTGAAGGGATTTTAGAGAGTTGAGATATGCTATTGTGACGAAAGTACAGAGCTTTGATTTGTTGGACACACGCATTAGAATGGGAATACGCGCTTGCCAAATACTCTTAGCCAACAAAGGCAGATTCTTGGTTCTGGTGGGAGGAATATTAAGACCACCCATGTTGCGAGGTTGAGATATTCGATCCCAGGTACACAAATATTTAGCTTTACTGTCAATTGTCCAATTCCACCAAAAATCTCGGGCAAGGTTATCAATTTTTGTGGAAATAGATACTAGGAGAAGGAAAGTTTGCATGTTGTAAATTGGGATCATGTTGAAGTAAGGCCAACCTGAGAGGGCACTCTAGATTTTCGGCTAGAAAGTTTGGCATTAATCTTCTCTAAGAGAAATTGGAAGTTAGTGGATTTCTTTTTTGAGAAGAGCAAAGGGAATCCAAGGTATTTGTCCCTAGGGTTAAAAAACTTGGATCCCAGGATCCTGTTTATCATCTTAATATGTCTAGGGTGAACATTTGAGCTGTAAAAAATTGAGAATTTATCAAAACTGACGATTTGCCCTGTCGCAGAACAACACTGGTGAAGGATATCCTTGACTAAGTGAGCTTCAGCAGCGAGGCTCGACAAAAGATCATGAGGTCATCTGCATAGAGCAAGTGACTAATAGACGGAAATTATCTTTTTATAACAATTTATTTGAGGGATCCTTCAGATTCCGCACCAGCAGAAGACGGGAAAGGGCTTCGGCAACCAGAATGAACAAATAAGGAAATAGTGGGTCTCCTTGCCTAATGCTCCGAGAAGGTTTGATAGGGGAGAAGGGAGAACCATTAAGCATGACTTGAAGAGAGGTGGTAGAAATGCATTTTTCGATCAATTGAATCCATTCAGAGGCGAAACCAAACCTATCAAGAATTTGGAGCACGATGGACTATTCAACTCGATCAAAGGCTTTTGCCATGTCTATTTTAATCGCCATCCAGCCTTATTTCCTTTTTCGGAAGTGTTTCATCTAAAAAAAAAAAAATTCATGAGCAATGCTAGCATTGTCTGCTATTGATCGACCTTTAAGGAAATCGCCTTGATTGGGGGAAATAATGTCATCTACGAGAGGTTTAAGGCGATTTGCCAAAATTTTCAAGATCACCTTATAGATAACATTACAGAGTCCAATGGGACGAAACTTGTTCGGAGTCGCGGGGTTTCCAACTTTAAGAATGAGGGCAATGAAGGTTTCATTGAGCTAGTGTTGAAAAAATGTTGAACAACCTCATAAACATCATGCTTCACAATCCCAATAATATTGAAAAAAGTAAGCATGAAAACCATCAGGACCATGTGCCTTATGACTACCCATATAAAAAACAACCCGGCAAATCTCCGATTCAGTAGGGCAAGAAAGAAGCGCATCATTGTCTGCGCTACTAATGACCAGAGTAAACAAAGACAGAATATCAGAATTGGGGTTAGGGGAAGAAGAAGTGAAAATATTGGCAAAGTAGTTATTGAGAACTTCCTCAACCTCTGCGGTGTTAGAATGCAAGACATTATTCTCATCCTTGAGGCAGAAGATATGGTTCTTTTTGCGTCGGAACAAAGCGGAGAGATGGAAGAATTTAGCGTTCTTATCGCCATCTCTGAGCCAGGAATGACCTGACTTACTTTTCCAAAAAAGTTCTCCCCTAACAAAAAGATCCGAGAGTCTATCTTCCAACATAGAGATTGTTAAAGCATTGTCCTTAGAAGGGAGCTCGTTCTAAAGATTGTCCAGAGCCCTTTGAGTTTCCAGAATGGAGAGTTGAATTTTTTTGAAATCATTCTTATTCCATCGAGTAAGACAATAGCTCAGCTTTTTGGTTTTAAGATGGAAGTTATTGTCCGGACTGGTATGTCTTCTAGGAGCCCGTGAAGAAGTCACAAGTTTTCTACAATTTGGATCTCTAGTCCACATGTGAAAAAATTTGAAAGGTTTGGGTCCCCTATTAATATTAGCAACTAGTTGCAAAGAGATGGCTGTATGATCTGAGGTGGAGGTGTTAATCGTACGAGCAATATCAGAAGGAATAAGGTGCATCCAATAAGTAGTCGCTAAAATGCGGTCAAGTTTTGCTTTGATGTCATTTTGGTCTTTCCATCTGTTATTCCATGTGAATTGGAAACTATTAAGAGGAAAGTCTAAAATGGCATGAGTATTGGTAAAGGTTTGGAGGTGATTCAAAGAAGGAAAAGTAGATTGATTATCTCCCATTTTGTCCTCAGGTCTAAGTATGACATTAAGATCCCCAATGAGGAGTATGCGGGTTAATTTGCTAGGTTTTTGTTAAGAAACCTCAAAATTTTGAAGTGTGTTTTAATTAACATAAGATAAATTTCTGTTTGTTTAATGTTGTGCAATGAAATTTGACCTTGAATTTATTAGGTCTTAGTTGAATATTTCAACTACATGACTAATGATGTAATTAATTCCAAAATTTCTCAGCCTAAATGAAATTTTTTTTATTTGTGCAATCGTGTTTCATTTTTAAAAAGAACAATTAAATTGCTGCTAAATATATAAAAACAAAACAACTTTCAGCTACAAATGCAAAGAAATGAATCAATCAAACAAAACATGATAACTAATAAGCTAATTAGATGACATGCATATATCAACTAAGAATGAGTTGATTAAATTATTCGAATTGAAAAAATAATAAACATAACTATTAATATGGTAGGACATGATAACTTAGTTTTGATCATTTCGGCCTCATTTAACCCGCTGTGCTGATGGTAGAAGACCACAAGCATTACACAAAGGCCCTTTTGCTAGAATCCTCCAGCAAGGTGTGGTGTCTCTTCCACTTTCATGCATTTCCTTCTTGCCTTTCGATTCCTCCTAACTTCTCTTGGAACATTACTAATGGAACGTGATAAGTTTATCCAACTCTGAGCAACTCTACGAACACGGTTGCTCCTCTTATTTCTTGGAACAATGCTTCCTCCTTTGGCCCATAATTTTTTTTTTGCTTTAACCCGATTTTTAACATTATCACAAGCATTACCGCGAGGATAATTACCCCGAGCATTACCATGAGGACAATTACCACGAGCATTTTTCTGTTCCATCTCCATTGCCTCTTGCAGTAAGTTCCAATCATCCTCAACTTCTTGACTCCATTCAATCTCTTCAAATGGATCATGAGGGCTATCCAACAGACCCTCAAAATTTTCATTATCACCTTCAGCCACTCCCAATTGTTCGAAACTGAATGATAGGAACTCTTCTTCATTGGTAAAGATTGTCATTATTCTTGTGAGATTATTTGGTTGGAATTGCAGGCTGGAACTAAAAAAAAAAACATGGCTTTAAATAAGCGAGGTTGGCTTGAAATTCAAACGAAACATTTTGACATAAATTTAAAGCAATTAATGTAGCAATTAACATGAAATCTTACATGTGATGATTTTCTCTTGATTTAAATAAGTTTGACTCAAATAAAAACATTAAAAAAATCCATTTATGATAATTATGTTGTATAATTATTACATATAAAAATTAGTAGATTTTGTCAGAAAATAAATTCAAAAGTTTGAAATAACATGGAAAATGCTATCACTATACCAAAATACCTCCAAACAGCCACATATTTATTTCATATTATACAGTTGGAGAATCTGAGTGCAGGTCCACTTCAAACCTTGTTCAACTCTCTATTAATATCCATAAAAATGAAGCCATTAATGAAATATCAATGACAAAATCTTTGATTACCAAGTTTACTCATTGTAAATATTTGACTAATGGTCACACATTATGGTGAGCTTATTCGGAAAGTTAAAAGAATTTTTATTTTTCCTTTTGATGTTTTATTTGCACTACAAAATACAGGGGATGTCACATTCAATGCACGTCATAATATGCTTATAAAGACATTCGTTGGCACGTCTTGGTATGCGGTATCATAATACGGTGCAATCTGACTACGCCAAAATGGCTGTTTTGTAACACCAACCAAATTATAATCGTTTCATTTTTCGAATGTAGCAATAGTTGTATCAGTTTATTAAAGTAGTAACTGCTTCTACATGATACAATTCTGACCTTGTATATCTGCAACATTGAATTAGAGGGGGGTATTCAATCATGGATTTTAATAGAGTCTGAAATATTTTAAACTTCATTAAAATATAGGGGTATTCAATTAAGGATTTAAAACAATACAATAAAATCTAGGGGTATTCAAATATAGATTTTAAATGATTGTTTTATAATCCATTAAAATCATGGGGTATTCAATTCATGATTTTCAAAAATCCACCAAAATTAGGGGGTATTCAAAAAAAGTGAATTTTGATGGATTTGTTGACTTGATGGACTTTGAAGGATTTATGTATGAAAGGTATAAATATCAAAACCCTTTTCAAATCCAGCCTCTTCCCCTCGGATTTCAATTTCTCTCCTTCCTCTCTCCCACCAACACTGTGCGTACCCCTTACTGCTAGGGCTTGCAGGGTAATCCAATTCAATCTCCGAATTCTCCCTCCTAATCGATCTGAAACTCTGGAAACTCTGGAAACCCTTCTTCGTCTCTCTCTCACACTCGCTCTTTTCGACACAGACAGACAGCAAAGCGAAGTGGAAGCAAAAGATGCAGCAGCAGCAGAGTGATGATGGGAAATTGTTGGGTCTGATGGTATCAACAGTGTCTTGAACACTCTACTTCTCAAAATCCATCAAAACCCCATTACTTAGAACTCTCCAAAGTTTCAACCTTTACCACCCCTTTGACCCTCACAAGCTGTGTTTCTATCTGAAACCCCTTTGATCCATCAATGGAGTGTAGCTTACACTTCAATGAAGGAGATGAAGTTGAAGTCACAAGCCAAGAAGAGGGGTTCATTGGGTCATGGTAAATTGGGACCATTATCCACCCTTCTGAACGAACAAAGAAAAAGAGTTTCTTGGTTGAGTACCATACACTGAAAGAGGAGGAAAATGGGTTAACCCCACTGAGAGATTTTGTTCCTGGGTCTGACATCAGACCCAGACCTCCTTCAGAGATCACTCCATTTTTTCAGTTGAATGAGGAGGTTGATGCATACTACAATGATGGGTGGTTGCAAGGAGTGATTATCAAAGTTCTTGATGGTTGTAGATATGCTGTGTATTTCTCTCCTACTAAAGAGGAGATGGAGTTTGGACAGTCTGAGTTGAGGAGTCACTTGGAGTGGGTTGATGGAACTTGGGTTAGGTCTCAAGATAGGGTAAGTTTTGGTTTTTTGCTCTTATTTGAGTTTCATATAATGGGTGCACTGTTCTTACCAACCACTATATCTTATTTTTTTGGCAAATTTGTATGGTTTATCTTAATGTTCTTCAAAGGGGTTTTGTTTGATTTCAGTTTCTTAAAATGGGTTTTGTTTAGTTTTTACTTTTTTTTTTTTTTTTTGGCACAAATTCACCCATGTAGAGACTCAGTGGTTAGATCTTTGATTCACCCCATTTTTCCCAAACTTTATTTTTTTGGCTTAGTTATGCAAGAGTATAGGTTATGGTGGTAGCTGCATTTCATTATTTTTTATTTGAACATATTTACCTTGCTTGTTTATATGATTGTGAAAATGGGTCATGTTTGAATGAGTGTTCTTGACTTTGTGCTTTTGTTCTTATGTTGGTTTAATCTCAGAATACACTTATTTAACATGATCGCAATGTTGATGGTGGACCTTAGGCTTATTGTTACCATAGTAAATTTTGAAGAGAAAAGAAACATGCTTTGGTGGATAGTCTAAATTGAAGAGTCTGAGATACGAAATTTATTATCAACCATAAGCTTGCTCCTAAAAGTTTTTATTTTCTGACAATTGACACTATTATCACTGTTACACTGATATAACATCCTTCAAGTTTTAGCAGTAAGACCACTCTGATCAAGTCAGCATGTCCTCAATTTAACTATCCGTGCAAGGTCAAGTAGGATTGTATTAGCTACATGGAGCTTCTCCAGCCATGAGCTCAAACTCAAACGTGTATGGCTCCTAATGTTGAACTTTGTCTTGAACTTTGTTAATAAGAATCGAGAAGTTCTTGTTGGGTCTGATGGTATCATCAGTGATCCAATAATTCTATGCCACATGTTTGGCACACAATTTGGATCTAGTGCCAATATATTATACTATTGTCTATCACATTTGTATAAATTAAAACACAAAGAAAACTAGTTTTGGGGTGATATGGAGTTGGTTCTTTAAGTCTGAATTATTTAAGTTTTTAGGGAGGGGTGTGGCCACTGTAGCTTAAACATGATTATCCTTTAGGACAGTTTAGGAGTAATATTACTGGGAAAACAATGTAGCAAGTAGCATGGGAAGCTGTTCAAAGCACTTTCTTTTGCCAATAAGAATAATAGAAATCCATAACAATCTTTTATAAAATTCAGAAAATCCAATAATAAAAATCCATCAAAATCCAGAAAATCCAATCACTTAAAATACATCAAAGTTCAGTGGATTCTGTAACTCCTTTGAAATATTTTAAAATCCATGAGATTTAAAGTCTTTCAGACTCTATTAAAATCCATAATTGAATACCCCCCTGTTAATCTTGAGATAGTAAGTATGAGATCAGATTGAAAAAAATAAAATCCCTCAAACTCTCACTCCCTCGACAAACTCTCTCCCTCGATCAAATTGATATTAATCCTTTCGATGCGAAGCTTTTGATACAGAACTGCAAGGTTCTGATGATATTGACGACATCAATCGCGATTTTGATCGGTTGTGTGTTCGTCTTCGTGTAGAGGAGATTGTCAGGTTCGAAATCGAGCAAGGTCGAACAGTCGAAGCCTTTGATTGTGAAGGACCTTGAACTAGAAGTGGATGATGGTAAGAAGAAGGTCTCGATCTTCTTCGTCACTCAGAACGACATTGCCGAAGGATTTGCCAAGGTTCTTGTAATACCCGCCTAATTAAATAAATATAAAAATTTCTTTTGTAAACCTTAATGTTGATGGGTTGTTACCCAATTGTATTTGGGCTTGGTTGTGGACTTTTATTAAACTAATAAGTAGGGTTTTTATTTTGTGAAAGAGGGGGTGTATTCGAAAGTTCGGTGGGGGCAAATAGCCACCCACCTTATAAAGAGTAACCCTATTTCTTCCTTTTTTTTTCTCTTTTCTTTTCTCCTTCATTCTCTTTTCTTCTTCGATGGCTAGCAACAAGAGAAAGCAAGGGAAGCGGAAGCAAGGCGAAGACGAATAGAGGAAGGGGCTGTGACTGATTGGCAGAGAGATGCGATAGAGAGAGGTGGCGATGTGTTTGTGGGTGTCGAGATATCGGCTAGATTGGCAGTGGTTGGTTGTGAGAGATGTGGGAGAGAAAGAGAAACAGGATCGTGATGTGGATGAGGGCTAGTAATGGAGAAAGGAAGAAGGCGATATGGTGAGACGATGATAATAGGAGGAAGAAGGTCGAGAGGTTGGTTGGTTTGTGGCGAATCTCTCTTTCTCTCATCGATCCTCTCTGATCTCGCCTTCAGCGAGTTGTGTGAATCTGGAGATCGATTTCTGTAGGAGACTGAATGTGACAAAGACTTTGTGAGGATGTCTGATTTGCGAGTGAACCATTAACAGATCGATGGAGTTTGATCGCAAGAAAGCTTCTGTGGAGATTGATGAAGTTCGATTGCAATTCTCAATAAAGACTCTGTGAAGATCGACTTCAAAGACCCTGTGGAAGAAGTGGTAGTGCGTGGTGATGGTGTTGGTGTTGCTCGTTTGCTGAATGCGACTTTGGTTCTGCCGAAGTTTGAAGTTGCTGCTTATTGGAACGAATCCAGTGAGTTTTCTTCATTCCTTCTCTATTACTGTGAGTTTTCTTATTCCCTGTATCTTGCAATCCTTGTTTCTTGACTGAATTAGGTATTTTTAGGATTTGATGATGGGGTTTTTATTTTCATGGATGTGAGTTCTCTTTTATCACTTTCAGTTTGTTTTATGTGATGGTTTTGATAGTTATGTGTGTGTTTAATCTACTTTGATTAAAACCTCATTTTCTTTCTTCCTGATTTTGCCCTTAACTTAGTAGATTAAATTGATGGGGTTTGATTACTTTAATTAATTGATTTGAGTGAATGAATGGATACCCATTGTAGTTCACATTGACTTTAGGCAATTGTCAAGGCATTCGGGGTTTTCTAGGTCATCATTATCATTAGAAAAACATGTGATCGGGTAGGGTTTGTGTAAGACTAAGGAAACCCTAATGCAGGGATGTTTAATTTAGTTACTTGTAGGAGGATTGTGTCCACGGGTTTTTTTCTTGTTTTTGTATCAATCCATATAGGATTAGTAGTTCATAATGAATGTGTTGGATCTGTTTCTTTGTGCATTTAGTTTCTTGAAATTTTAATGGATTCAATTAGTTAGGTGAGTTGCTTATGGTATTTGATGGATTTGGATTTTGATGTGCATTTCTGTTGTGGCATCTCTATAAACTTTACTGGAGTGTAGTAGTTTGGATTTTTCCCTATCTTGGACTTTCACAGAGAACCTCATTGTTATACAACTCTAACTTCCAGTTTTAACAAATTTCTCTTTGTTGGGTTTTCTTGAACTAGTCAAAATCTCCTAAAAAGTTCCTTTACCAAGTAGATAACTGAATGTAAGTGGAACTGACAAACCAATCATATCCATTAGGAGTATCTCACTACTTGGTGTGGGGACAGTGTAAAGAGGACAAAGGTCATACAGTAGATGGGTATGGGTATGGATATGTATGTTGACAGTGTATGTTCTATATTGATTGTCATTGTCTAATCAATAGATGTGGTCATGATAGGTGGTTTCAAAAGAAAATGTGGATTTCCATAAGGATAGTCAGGGTATCATAATTTGGGGTATAGCCAGTAATGAAACTTGTTTTCTTGTCACGCGTATGTGACTATGTTAAAAGAATGTTTGTGCTTGCGACACACTTGTTTTTCATTCTTTTCTGAAGGAGATGGCAAAATAGATTTTGTCATGTTGTGAATATCACCTTGGTAATGTTTTATGTATATATGGTTCTTGTAAAGGGAATGTGATGTGACGTTAATTGATTTGGAAAAATAATGACTCAAATAAAATCCTTGGTAAATGTTCTTTTTCCACAACTCCAGAGAAAAAAAAAAATGTGAAAAGAAATGAAAATTTTGTATACAGACTTGCTTGTATACGTGTGATATTATTATGGGTATGCAGACTTGCTTGCATATCGGTGCACCGTTCCATGTGAGTTCGGTTGTACGTGTAGAATGCTTGTCAGTGATCGAACTTCGGGTGAGATGACATGACACTCGAGGTGGCACCCCACTTGGGTCATGTACGCTCCGAGTGGCTTCGATGGCAAGGGAGGCACACTTGGGTGAGGTGTGTTCGGCACAGGAGGAGAGTGCGATTGTGGAAAAAGGAGCCAAGAATTAGAAAACAAAATAAATAATTAAATTAAACCATTGAATTGAGCATGCCATGAAATTGTGTATAGATTAATTTAGCTTATACTAGGTTAGCCTTGAGGGAAGAAACTAAATGCTCATTCAACCATTGAATGAGAACTACACGTCTTCCTAAAGGTAGAAAAATGTGTTTGTTTAATATTTCAATAGTAGTCTAATATGATTATGAATTGTATTGTGGTTGCATTTATGAGGATTGATAACTCATAAACTTTATTTATTAGTGATAAGTGATGCATATTTATTTATTAGGATAATAACACCATTGCCTCATTGAGGAACTACCTGATGGTGTGATTATTTATTGTTTGGTTTATTTTAATGTTATCATGTGTGGGTTTATTGATTTTGGGATAAAGATTTCTCACACCGGCTTTATTGCTGACCCGAGTGAGCTTTTGCTTCTTGGGTACATTCCATTTGGAATGTAGCCGAGTAGTCTTTCAGGTTTAGAGATTTTGAGCTGCATTACTGGAGTTCCGCTAGTGAGCTAGCCATGTCAGTCTTCTTCGGGTTAGATTTTTATTTGTTTCAGATGTTTAGTTCATGCTGCTATTTGTTTCTGTTATTATTGAATTCTCACGTCCCGAGTTTTGGGGGAAACGGATAATCCTACGTGGCTTTTTGGGATTTTCGTTTCCTTCGAAAATCGGGGCGTGACAGTTCTTTTGCAAAGTGATTTGAATTTCGTGATTTTGACCTAATTTGATAAACTTATAGTAGTAATTTGATGCCAAAACATGATGAATAAATGTTTGTTTAATTGCTTTTGATCTAACTATAGCAGTAATTTGATGCAAAAACATGATGAAGATAATTTGTAGTAGTAATTTTGACCTAATTGTTTGAATTTCGTGATTCCTATCTGATGACCGCTCAAATTTCTGAGGTTATTACATCCTCTTTCTCAGTCTTGAGTTGTGATTTCTAGGTTATACCTGCTGAAATATTGTTGCAGCATTTCAAGCCAGTCAGAAAACAATATTTGCCATCTCAAAAACTTCAAAGGAAGCACAAATCTTCCTTGAGGTAACTTCAAATATAGTCTAGACATTCAAATCAATAGAAAATTTTCAGCATGAAAGTTCTCTGATTTGTTAGATTCAGTAATATTGTCATGTTTAACTATTTTATTTGGCCTCATTGAGACATTCTACTTAGTTGTCTTTTTAGGCATTGGAGCAAGGTTTAGGTGGAGTTGTCCTGAAAGCTGAAGATGTTGTCCTTGAACTGAAGGTAATTTATCAAGGGGTGGGTTTTTAATTCCAAAAGCGAAATGCAGAGGCAAATCTATTGAACTTGACTAAAGCAACTGTAACACGAGTTGAAATAGCTGGAATGGGGGATAGGGTATAAAAAAAACCACAATCTTAATAGGCAAGCTTTCTTGGCCAGAGCTGGTGGGAGAGCCTGCAGCCTCTGCAGCAAAAATTATTAGAAAATAAAATCCTCGCGTCGTACCTCAGCTGATTGGTGTAAGAGTGATTCTCCTACCCTAGGTAGTAATATTCATTGTGAGCTGTGTTCGACTTTTTGTGGATGACATTGTATTGTAGCAAAGGTGCCCGCTGTTGGCTAATGACAATGTCACCCGAGCTGAATTATGTGTCAATAAAGTTTTAGTACTTTAAAAAACTCTACCAGTTGTGAACTTCCAAGGTAATTTATTTCTATTCGAACAAATTAATCATGTTCAAGCTAGGTACTAGTAGTGTATGGTGTGCTAATCCTCTACATAACCTGCTTTCATTAAACAAACTGATGTCTACTATGCAGTTAGATTGACTAATCTTTTGAGAGTCGAGTTTTTTTGTTCATTTTCTACATTGATCCCATTTTTCTTGTTTAGAGTACCCTCGTGTAGATTGCTAACTTGGAAAAGAAAACCAGAATTCAAGGTTTAACATACTCTTGAAGGTTCAGAGTGGAAACAAAGGAGTTTGGACCAATGCACGTAGAGTATGATCTAGTAAGCTTGTGTTCTCAACAAGCTGATTGATCTAATGTTCAACTACATAATTTTTACCCAACTGGTATTGTGCTGTGACTATTAATGGCAATGGAATTATCAAAGTAGGGTCATCTGAATGTGGAGATTTTTTAGCTAGGTGTTATCTGTTAAAACTTGCCTAGTTATGCTAACATGCACTGCACTTTGGAAATATGATGAAGTATTGAAATGTCTTGTACACGTGACACTGGTAATAACTCGGATTTGCTTTTGTACTTTAGTTGGTTTAAAGATCTTCTATCATGTGTTATGCATGTATTACATTAGATTTTATTATAATAATCTTGTCTTTTCTGTGAATGTCGTCTAAACCTCCTTGCTACTTCTACTTTCACTACAGCCACATGTGCTTGCGCTGTTTTCTTTTTCATACAAGCTTATAGCTAAAACTCGTCCTTAATGCTCCACAGGATACATTCCCTAGTTCAATAGATGCGCAAATGAACATGCTTGGGGTTATCCAGGTAATGCATCTTTACTAATTGCGTCAGCATAATCATGCGGCAGTGGACATGGGCTTCCTAATGTTTTTGAAAAAGTTTCTTTATTTTTGGTTTATCTTTATCTTTTTTGGTTTGTTTCTTTCCTTGACTATGAATATGACAGTCCCAGAAAACTGCAGAACTATTACTTGACTTGAAAGTGAGCTCCATAATTTGCAGTCCTCAGATTGCCTCTTTGGAGATTGCCATGACTATCTCCAAGGTAATATTTCATATATTTTTATTAGTCAATCAGGCCAGTTTCTACATGCACCGCATAAATAATTTCATGTCATAGTTCAAACCTTCGATGTTATAGGTGCAAGAAAGTGAACTTTGTCATGGACACGAAGTTGATGAGCTGGAAGAGAAAGTGTTGCTGGATGAGATAGTAAATTACAACGCTGCTTTATACTTGGGGAAACAAGGTGGTGCAACCTATTTTCGAGACATTGGCGAGGGTGGCTTTGTAGTGTGGTTGAAGGCACTTGTCAAATATCTATAGGTTAGTAGCTCATGTTTGCTTTTACCATTTTTTGCTCTCATCGGCACATTGTTTATTAAGTCCTAGTTATACCAATATATTCTTCTATTGATTAAAATACGATGGAGTAACTTGTGTGAACAACATATATACCTGTTGGGACATTCATTGAATTTGAGCAATGGTGATGAAGACTACTTCAGTCTTCCTCCTACTTAAGTGTATGCAGTAGCCAGTAGGTAAAGTCCTCAACCCACACTGACTATAACCTAGAATCTTAAGCATCTTAGCTAAAACTCGAGAGGCTTCCCATTTGGTAAATGTAGTAGCTTATGTCAACCATGTTGTAGAATTGTAGCAAGTAGGAGATATCAAACTCATTCTATCAATTAAATTAGTAGCCCGTTTCTTTTCAGTTTAAATCGTTGCATTTGCATGTGTTTTTTTTTTCTTTATTGATGCCAATTTGAATTTGATGTAAACTTGTAGCTGATCTCCTGTTCTCGTCATCTCGCCTGCAAGAACTTACAAATGTGAAGGCTTGTGCCTGCTCCCAATTAGAAGGTTTGTTGAACCTCATGAACCAAGATGATTAATCATCATAAGTTAAATGTGTTATACACTGTCTGATGGATTGCAACTATGCTAATACACTGTTAGACAGATTACAGTAACTATGCTAATACACTGTCTGTCTGATGCACTGTTAGTAATATACTGTCTGTCTGATGGATTTAAACAAATTTCCTGTTCGCATTACTAGTGCTGAATCTCTTTAACACCATTTGTAACATACTATTGTGGACAATATTTGACCTCTTTATGGTTGTAGTTCAAAACACTGCTCGGTTTCAGTAGGCAGAGCGAAAAACTCCGACATATTATAGAAAGCAATATGTTCCAGTTATGCACATAGGTTCTCACTGAGACACATATGAGACTTAGCGTTCTTTCTGACAAATATATGAAACATAACAATTAGGATTTGCACTTGATCCTGGACCTGCAAAATACATGATTTCCTCCCTCTTCACCCAATTATTTATTTATACACATTTCTAGGGTTAGGTTCTCACTGAGACACATATGAGACTTAGCGTTCTTTCTGACAAATATATGAAACATAACAATTAGGATTTTCACTTGATCCTGGACCTGCAAAATACATGATCTCCTCCCTCTTCACCCAATTATTTATTTATGCACATTTCTAGGGTTCATTTTGTTCTCATTATCTCTGCACGCCACTACACTACACCACACACATCTCTCCCGTCTCTCCACTTCCGTCCCGTCACTTCGTTCGTGTTAACCAGTAAGTAAATCACTGTTTGGAACCTTGTTGTTTTCAATTTTCTCTGTGAAGAATTTCTTCAAAAAACTGTGTGTGTGTGTGTCTGTATGTGCAGAAAATGAGGGAAATCCTTCACGTACAAGGAGGACACTGTCTGATACACTGATCAGATCAGTGTATTACACTGTCTGTCTGTCTGTCTGTCTGATGGACTACTATGCTAATACACTGTCTGTAATACAATACTATGCTAATACACTGTCTGATATTAATATTACAATTTCCTATATCTAAATCCATTCAAATTTCTGATCCGGATTAAAGAAGGTGAAGCCAGATACTAAATTTTTGGGATGTTTTTGCTCTTGTTGTTGTTGCTGCTGCTACTTTTCTTCTTGCTCTTGTTGTTGCTCTTCTCACTGGATCAACTTACTTTCTCATTGGATCAGCATGCTTTCTCACTGGACCATCTTGCTTTCTCACTGGATCAGCGCCCTTATCTGCTCATTAATGGCGGTTTCACTTTCATTTTTTTGAAACATTAATTAGGTGTTAACTTGTTAGTATCAGACAAGATTGCTAGTAAGTAGCCGGCATAAACAAAATGTACCAAGCTAGTTCATTTTTTTTTAATTTTTTTTGGATTTAGAGATTATTGTCCATTCTTTTACATGTTTCATTCGATTACATTGATGAATCAATAAGAGCACATACATTCTTTCATATAACTTCTGTTGGCACATTATTTTCTTACTACTTGTTTACTTCGAAATTCATTTAAAATATAGGTTTTGCTATACGTACCTATGATATTTGAATGTAGTAGTTTATAAAAATTTTGGATGTGTACTATCCATTTTTAAATTTTTTTTAAAATTTGGAAAATGTTTTAAATTAGCTATAGTTTTTAAATGATACAAATCAAAATTGAGTATCAACTTCATTTGAAATTAGTATTAGCTAGTGTATGTAACTATATAAAATTTAGTATTAGTTTTATGATGTTGCAATTATTCCATTAGTATGGGTTGGTAGATGTTACAATTATTGGATTAGTATGGGTGGGTTGGTGATACAAATATTAGCATCACCTCATTTAGTATGGGCACAAAAGTGTTACACTTCATCTTAGCAACATGTAAGAGCCATAGCAAAAAGCCCTTTATGGTGTAGTGTCTGCATTGTCAAACTGTGACGTTATAGGGTTTAATCTGCGGTGCTTTATATACTACGACGTTAGTTGAATGTCGTGGTAATAATAAAAGACGGGTATGCAATGATGTGAATGACAAATTAGGACTTTGCGTACATGGCATAGACCCCATACAAACTATGTACCTATACTTTGAGAGACATAAAAACCAAAAGATAATCAAGGCTGAGAAACTTCAACAAAATAACTAAACAAATATGGATCCACTTCGGGTATGCAATGATGTTAATTCGGCCGTCTTTGGAAGATGTGAAAATGTCGATTTTTTATATTCCGAAAAATAGTGCTCCAAGACCAGATGGATTCACTTCGAGTTTTTTTCAAACATATTGGGAGATGGTTACACCAAATTGACATTTTTGTAACAACCCCCTAAACAATATCACTTTTGAAGTGTAACAATCCACCTAACAATTTTACACATTTTCACAAATAAAATGATACAATAATTGTATCACCATGAAGAGTGGTTATAAAAGTGATACTATTCATGGTGATCCAACTTATTGTATCATTTTTTTTGTGTTACTGTTTTTCATTTTTTGACTAAATTTAGCTTTGACATGAAATTGTTTGGTGGATTGTAACATCTCAAAAGTGATATTGTTTTGAGAGTTGTTACAAAAGTGTCAATTTGGTGTAGTGGTTGGTATGGATATTTGGGAAGCAGTGGTGGAATTTTTTTAATGATGAAGCGCTTCCTGCAACATTCTCCGCTAATCGTCATCAACAAATAATTAAGTACTTGCATCAAAGAGGGGTGTTTTAGGGAAAAATCGAGCATTTATTAAGAGTGAAAAATAAACTCAGATTTTAGGGCTTGCAACAATGTGTGAAATACCTAAAATCGAGTTCAGGGAGATATTGCAAATCATCGATCAACACAGGCTAAGCTGTAAGTCGGAGTTCAGGGAGATGTGAAATCTTCAATCGCCAATAATGAAATACCTAGAAAGTTTGACCTAGTTAATACAGAAAACCAATAGATAAGAAGAAGAAAATTTATGTTTCAAAACTCTTATCTAATCCAACTAACAACTTCTTTAGTATAAGTATTCAATCCTTCACCTTGGATATGAACTCAGGATCAAGAATATGTGGTAATGTTTGAGCCAAAGAAAAACCCCTAAATTCCTAAACATCTATTACAGGTCTATGTGCGTCATACAACCCTCATGCACCCTTCTCACCGTGCCCATGCCATTTCTCCTACACCGAACCCAACCACCACAATCATAATCATTTCCCTCGTACAAACCCCTAGCCAACTTATCACTTTTGTCTATCATTCCCTGTACATAGACTAATTTTAAAAACTTCCACCCAATTTCCTACACGAACATGGGAAAAACTACCATCAACCACTAAAATTAACCTAATGAAGCCGCAACTGCAATATACACCACTCCAAGATCAAAACTCCAATTAAATCCTTTTAGGCACGTAAAAGTGAAAAGTAAAAATTAAATACACCACATATTCCAATCTTTCAGGTTCCTGTCAATAGAGAAGAGAGAAAAACAGCTTATGTTTCATTGAGAAGAGGATTGGGATGAGATTTGTTCCCTAAATCTCTTTTTAAAGAAACTAATTTTATGATCTTAATTTTCATGATTTCAACCATCCAACAAGGGTTTCTATCTACAAGAGTAGAGATACTAGCATCCTAAAAAAAGAACAATTTTACCAAACTTGCATATCAGATATTAACTTTGCCTGAACATGGTAAAGAATAACTTACTTCAAAATATGTACCAACCATGTTTCTTCTTTTGTCAGATTTTTTTTTTACGGAACAATCTATTAATTGGAGAAAGAAAAGACAAAAAAAAAAAAAAAAAAACTATCATAAACAACTATTTATGATCAATTGAAGAAGAAACAATGCCTCATTTTTTTAGCATTTATATTTAGAGCATGGTAAAGAGAAACTTGAATATTACTCCAGTGTGATCCTTCTCTGTCACGTTGCTTCAGGGAGTTCTTATTTTTCAACTAGAGAGAGGAACACATCAGAAACGATTCCATATAAGCGACTGAGGGAAAATATTTGTTGCCAGATGATTGATTAAAATATATAGATATATTATTCTAACCAAATAATTGAGAATAAATATGATTATAACCAGATTGGAAAAATAAAAAATATAATTTAAAACCCTAGAAAAATGGGAGAGGGAGTTAGAATACACTAGTCTTTGCTAGATTGTGTAGAAAAGAATGAAATGCCTTCAAATCTGTCACGCTATATATCTTCAGATCACCCAAAAAAAGAAAACTACCTGAATCAAAGAAACTCGTTTTCGAGCAAAATTGATGACGCTAATGGAGTCCTTCCCTTAAACCTACAAGGATTTGTTGTTCTGCCCTAGAAAGCCTTCCTAGCAAGCGTTATGTTTTTCCTTTCATTCCACTACTTTTTGGTCTTTTTTTTTTTATAATTATTTTTGTTATTTAAAAATGTTTGCTTTGGGGAGGGAAAAGAATTTCACATTCACGAGCATTCTTTTCTGCCATTCGCTCCACTACTTTTTTCATTAAAATGGGAAGTTATCACGACTCACCTTTATGGCGTCCAAAAAAGGAAGTCATTGTTTCTCAAGAAATTATTATAATGACTTGTCTAAGGACGTGCGTGCCATGTGCGTCCTTACAATTTTTACAAAGACATGCACGATTTGCAAGTCTTGAATTTAGGACATTATATTCTTGACCAGTATATACATGAATGAGACTGATGGAGAAGGAAACTCCGCACTCCATTGGTACCTAAAGACCTCTTCTCACAATAAAAAAACCCAGGTTCTCCCTATGTTCTTAAGCATAATGTCTTAAATTTCGCATTTATATACATGTCTCTGTTGATTACTGCTAGAACTGTTCGACTCCTATTGAAACATGGAACAATTACCAGCTTTAGAAAAGGATAAGTCTGACCCCTCTACATGTTGCAGCTGCTAACGGAAACCGCCAGGCTCTTCAGGTATATGTTAATCATCCGTTATAAAATATACATGCCCAAGTCATGAACAACAATTTTCTTCTTGTATTAAAAATTTGAGATCCTGCAGATTCTACTTCTTCAAGACCCAAATGTCCTCAATTCGCTTTCAGAATTTAAAGAAACTCCCATGTTTTTTTACGGTGAAGAATGATGTTACTAACTTTGCTACTTCTAGTCTATGGAGCCAATACCCAAATTCACAACTTACGGTAATTTCTTATTCACTAACTTATACCTTCCTGAATAATGGTTACTAATTATATTTTTAGTAATCTGATATTGGTTTTATTTATTTCCAAGCTGAAGTTTGTTCTGTTGGGGATAGTGCTGCATATAACAAAGGACTGCTGCTTTTGGTGATTATATCGTGATTGTGAGTAAATTAATTTGATTTTTTAGTTTGCATTCATGTTTCCTTCCATGATTTTCTTGCAGCTTGTTAGTGAATCTGATTTTGTTTGTTTTCGCTTGTCTGTTTTATGTTTTATAGTGCGTACCAAATTGCAGTTTACAAGTCTAAGCATGGGGGATTCAACGGTACATTTCATGATGAGCTGCTTGCACCTGTTACCAACGTTGGTTCTATTTGTTAAATTTTGTTATAGAGTCCAAGTAGTGAACAAGTTAGTGACTAGTTAAGCATCCCTAATGGATCTTCAAAATAGTAGTTAATATTAATATGGGTGATGATGCTACATGTCTAAAACATACACAGGCCCTCTGTATAACTTAACTACAACTGACTGTTGGATTAGGACAAGATCGTGTGCAATCAAACTAGGGAGTGCTAGTTGGTTTGATCTCAAGGGTTCTTGTGTTTGATAACATCACTATTTTTGATTCGCACTGAGGACTTGGACTTCAAATTCGTGAAGGAGGTAACAAACATTTCCTCTACATTTTGTTTTAATTAGCTGAGTTAGCTAGCTTTCAACTACTGATTTGAATGTCTTCTATTATGTAAGGAAATGTAGATGATGCCACTTTCTCAAGTATAAGTATCAGTACGAGATACACTATCCTTCATGGTGGGCCAGGGCAGAACCAATATATGTGACAGGCCAAGATGTCAAGAACTTGTTGATCATAGCACGGCATGTATTATTATGGAGCATATTGAAGTACTAGAAATTGAAATGTGGACATGAGATGGTCTAATGGTAACCACTTGAGAGATGTTGCAAGTGTCACCAAAGAATACTGAATTATCAGTTTAGTTTGGTGTGGACTATTAAATGTTGAGTTTTGTATGCATTGATGAATCTGTGAGAGCAGTATAGCGATGTATATGTCCCAACATGTTAATAGAAATAATTTTGTTGAAAATATTTCAATTTTGCCATTTTTTGCTTTTTTTTACAATAGATAATTTTTCTTAAAGAAGCTATCATATGACAGCATTTTAAAGGCCATTAATAATAGCACATTTAGAATGCTAAAACAAACAATTGATAGCATTTATATACATGTGATGGATAATATAACCATGGCATTCACGAAGACTAACAAACAATTGATAACATTCAAGTACATGTGATGGATAGTACAACCATTACATTTCACAAATGCTAGATAATACAACCATGACTTTCACAACCATGGATAGCATAACCATTACAAACAACTGATAACATCTATGTATATATGTTAGATAATACAACCATGACTTTCACAAATGTTATGTTGGGATAACATTTATAAGTGCTATGTCAAAAAAAAAATAACATGGCCTACTATGACTTGCACTAAATGATGTGGTACCCCTCTCATAGCATTTTTATAATGTCTTGAAATGACATTTTTGTTGTAGTGTAAGGGTGAACTAACATAAAAAGTGCAAAATTGACATATGCATTTTATATTCCATCTAGAATTTCAATTTGTTCATATGAAAACTAAGAAATATAAGTCAAAGTGTGATTAGACTAATTTTAACAAGAATATTAAGATAATGAAATATTTGAAAGTTTCTAATGTGATATATTTTAAAAAATTAATAGACTTGTGCATATAAAGGTATCAAATCTGAGTTGCCCAACCAAAAAAATTTTGGTACAATAACCGAACCTAGGTATTGCTCGCTCCGCCTAAGTCTTATGCTGAGCACCAGTTAGATGGGTTGAGCCCGCCCATATTGCAGCCGTATTTGGTAGGATCTACTAGATCTCAATATATAAAATTGTGTGATTAAAAAGAAAACACATTCAACATAAAACAACCAGTTTTGTATAGCAGATTATGTATTTCTTCGCATTGGCATGAAGGGACATTGAAGTTGGAATTTGTAGAATGTTGTGATTTTATAATTCTTTTAAAATAATTTTTTAATTTATTTTAAATTACGAGAAAGGAAAAATCTAGGGCTCAAACCAAACTCCAATCAACTTCTATTTCATTCTTAAACTAACAGAAATCATCAATCGCAATCACATAAAGTGGAAAACCATCCTTGCTTCGATGCTTACTTTATTGAGTCAAGGGGAGTTCTCCAGGGAAAAGAAAAAAGAAATGAGAGTAATTGCTGAGGAGAAGAGAGGAATATGTTCAACGAGGCTTTGAATGTTCATACATTGAGTTTCTTGAGGGCTTTGAGTCAAGGAGAGAGTCATCGGTGAGTGAAAAGATCAAACTGGAAAAAGTTTTTTAAGGGGGAGCCTCCCTTTTCAAGCGGAAAATATTTCACGGACAGAAAAGTTTTCTATGTCCTAAAAAAAAAAAAATCAAACGCATGAACAATCACACACACCCTTATACCAACTTCTTCTCAAAATGATAAACACTTAAATGTAGTTTTATGAAATTGAACTACAGAGATATGACTGACAATGAAATCCATGTCTCTACTGTAAATGATAAGTAATAACTAATCAGTAACATCAACTATATCAATAAGTTGATTAAGAAGTTCGAAATGAAAAGCAACATAAAGCATTACTATCACAAACCACTGAAAAATTATGGTCGAATCCGAACAGCTACGTTCGACCTCCTCAATCTGGGTTGAGCGATTACTTTTTGCTTGTTCGATATGTTATTCTTCTGTACGCTATATTTAACCCCACAAGCATTGCATAGGGTTCTAGGGCCCTTAGGTCCACCCCTCCACAGAGGTGTGGTGTCTGTTCCACAATGAAAGTGATTCTTTTTTTGCTTCTTGATTACTAAGTTTATCCAAGTTTTACCAGCTATACGAGTGCGACTGCTCCTCTTCCTTCTGGGAGCAATTATTTTTCCTTCGAGCCCTGCAAGGTTTTTTTCAGCATCCCCATTTGTGACCGTGCCAATGGTTTTCTCTTCCATTGCCATTGCATCTCTCAATAAGGTCCAATCATTGCAAGCTTCTTGACACCATTCAACCTCTGCATCTGGATCATGAGGGATACACAACGGATCCTCATAAATACTATTATCACCTTCATCCACCTCCAAATCTTCGTAAGTGAAGTCTAGGAACTCCTCTTTGTTGGTGAAGATCGGCATTATTGTTATGAGATAATTGAGATTGGAATTGTAGGCTGAAACTAAAATAAACAAACGTTAAATAATGAGAATATAGATATGCTTGAATTGAGACAATCTTTTTAACATAAATGAAAATCAAATAAATGTGGGGCTTAACTTGGAATCTTTATCCTTCATTTGATTTTCAAATGATTTCATTAAGGTTCGACACTTTACCAAAATGAGAAAAAAAAAATCCATTCCTCTAAAATTCCAATAACAAGTTCATAATGATTGTGTTTGTATTACTATTAATATATGAAAAATGAAAAAGATTTTGCATAAATTAAATTAAAATTTTTAAATAACAAGAGCAATTTTCTGACTGAAAAAGCTCCAACCTAAACCAGGCAACAAATTTATTTCAAATTGCATCTTTGGAGAGATAGGAACGACAGGTCAAACCATGTTTAACTCTGAATTAATTTCCGTAAATATTAAGAGATTAATAAGATTTGAGGGAGGAATTGTTAACATCCAATACACGTGCATTTGATGACTGACTACAGTTGTTGTTTACTGACTATAATTGTTGTTTACATTGTTGAGTTTATCTGGGGAAGTCATGAAAATGCCTATTTTTCCTTTTCAAATATTTCTTTTTCTTTTTTAAGTTATATAGTTTCTTTTATAAACTTATTCTTTATTTTGAATTAAGTATTTGTTTATGGGAGGATTTCTTACATAAGAGAGAAGGGAATATTTGATGAATCCCATAAAATTTCAAGCAAGCAGAGACATTTGAAATTTAAAAATGGTAAACTTAATACTTGATTCAAACCATTAAAATGATATGTTCTTCTTACTATGCAAATCACATTTTTATTCTTCTTTTCGTAGATGTTATGGAATTAAAACCCACAAGCAAAACCAAAGGGTGGGGTTCTTGGACCCATTTTTTTCTTCGCTCTTTCACGAACTTTGCTAGGGAACTACTAGAGTGATATGTCATGATTTGGAAATGTTAGCATGTATCTCTAGACATCTATCATTCTCATAGATTGCAAACATGGTTACAAAATCTTGATTCCCAAGTATTTTCGCTTTATTTTTTTCTTTCCGGAAAGTGAATTTTTCCTTAATTAGTTAATAAGTAGTTAACTCATTTGCTTCTTTCTATTCCTCCAACACCCCAAATTTTTTTTTTTTATTAATACAAAATTTTGTATCAGAACAAACATCGTGGTAGGAAGGTCTATCCTGGGAAGCAAGGGCGGACCTACTAAGGGGCTAGGGGGTGCAGCTGCCCCCCCCCCCCCCCCCCCCCCCCCCCTCAACTTTTAAAATAATTTTATAATATACTTAATCTTTAAAAAAATTATTTTTATACAATATGTAAATTGTTTATCCAACTAGTTTTACATTTTTCTATTGGTGTAGTGGTTGGAGGTTTGTAAATTTTTGTAAACAACCTGAGTTTGATACTCATCGAGCGCATATATTTTTATGGTTACTGATAATTACTATTTTTATCATTGTTACTCGCCTAATTTTTTTATTTTCAATACAATTTTATAGTAATTGCAAACATTAAAAAAATTGTTTAGTTTAACAAAAATTTATTTTTGGTCCTCTCAGAGCGTATGATTTCTTTATGTTTATACAATTTTTTATTGTGACATTCTCCTACTTTTTTGTTTTAAACGCAATTTTATATGTAATTGCAAACATTAAAGCAATGAATTGCTTGTTCACAAGTGGCGTAAAACCTCCAACCAAAAAATATTTGAAATTAATACCTAAAATAATAACTAAAGAATTCAATGAAAATATATGCCACTAGCCAACTCGTACAAAATTTGAGCCTCATATAAACATTTTTTGATGAAATTGTATTAGGATCTTATTATGTTTGTAAATATCTGATTTTTCTTTTAGCTTCAATTAGATATTTATCCTAATTATTTTGTGATTTTAGTTATATATTCTAATTATTACGCTCGTTTGTCCCTTGCTAAGGTTATTGATATTGTGACCTTATTTTGGCTTAAAGTTGGATTACACTTGATTCAATTTGGTATATGCAATGTATTTTTATAATTGTATTTTTCTTATTTTACTAAATCGAGTAGAAATTTTTTTCTTTGTTTGCCATTTCGCACCCCCCCCCCCCCCTTGACTAAAATCCTAGGTCCGCCAATGCTGGCAAGTATATATAGGACTAGTAAATGCATATTTAACTTGATATGGAATCATCACGAGAATCTATAGTACAAGGATTGTAACTTGAGGCATTCCTATCATCGTCAAGGCATACATATTTTAGCATTGTTGCAAAGCAATAAAATAAAAACTTATAGCATGTTCTCAGATGGATATTCTTTAGACTAAATCAATTCGAACTCAAATAAATTGTATCTCAAACGCACTCTCAGATTGAGTTTCAACTTTTATTTACCTCCAAAGTCATGCCACAAGGTAAATGCAAAAGTGTGTTGCTGTCGTCCTGCTGCATTTTTACATTTTCTTGATTTATTTACTTGAGTACAAGATTTGCTCATGAACACCAAAGCAATATCTATTGAGAAATTTAATACACCAAAATATAGATTTGTTTTTCTACCATTTAAGAACATCAAAGAATCTTCTGCATATAAAAGATGTGTGATTTGAATACAAGATCTCGGTGTATAAAAGTACCCAATTTCTCCATCATTATAAGCTCTTGTGAAGCCCCTTCTAAAGACTTCTACAACAATAACAAAATCGAACAAGGACAATGAATCACCTTGCTTGAGTCCTCGGGAGGAACGAAAGAAGCCATCATATTTACCTTGTAACAACATTGAAAAATCACAGTGTGCAATACAATTAGAGATAAGCAAACAAAATCTAGCATCAAAGCCAAAACGTCTCAAAACTGTCAACAGGTATCCCCATTCCAAGTGGTCATGCGCCTTCTCCATATCTAGTTTAAAAATAGCATTATGTCCAACTACTTTCTTCTCAATTACCCTCATTAATTCTTGTGCTAACCCAATATTTTCTGAGATCAATCTCCCTTACACAAAAGCACATTGTTCAAATGAAATGATTCTTGGGAGTAAAATGGCCAATCTTGTGCACAATATTTTGTTGAAAATTTTGTACACGTTGTTACAAATACTGATAGGCCTAAATTTTGTGTAATAATTTGGTTCCTCTACCTTAGGATTAAGAGCTAAGAAATTCACCGTGAAAGAACATGTAAGAGACTGAACAACAAATAAATCCTTTGTCACTTCCCAAACGTCTGTAAATGATTTGCCAACAGTGTTGGAAAAAACCTGACGTAAAACCATCCGAACATGGAGCACTATCCTATGGGATACTAAAAACAACGTTTTTAACTTCTCGACGGCTGCATTAGAGCAAAACTATCCTTAACTTGAGCCAGTTGAGGAATGCAATCCAAAAGCTCAGTATCTTCCCTCCAGAAGTCAAAAGATGTTTGAAAAACCGATTTGCTTCTTGAATAATTACATTTTGATCAGTAAGTAGATTTCCATCCATATCTATGATCATAGAAATGGCTCTTCTGTTTTGTTTTGCTTTGAGTGATGCAAAAAAAATATTTTGTGCATGCATCCCCTTCATTTACTTCCTTCTCACCTAATTTTGTTTCCAAAAAACAATTTCTTGCACCAGAGTACTCTATTTAAATTTACATTATCATTTATGTACCAACCTTAAGCAAGCTAAACTCCAACTGTGCTATTTCATCTTCCAATCTATTCAATTGACTAAACACATTTCTAAAAACCTCTTTATTCCAGATTTTTAACATCTTTCTCATGTGTTCTAATATAAATTCCAATACGTCTATGGCCCTCAAATATCTGCAATCTACATTCCATTGGCTGTGTACAAAATTCATGAAGCTACTATGTGTACTCCACATTTTTTGAAAATGAATTGGAGACATACCAAATCTGTAGACCGAATGTAAAGAGACCAGAAGAGGAGCATGATCTAAGCAAGTTCTAAGCAAAATGTTCCACCTTCGTATTCTGCATATTTGTTTCCCATTCAGAGTTGGCTAAAAATCCATCTAATCTACGCCACGTCCTGTTATACCCTTTTTGATTGTTACACCATGTAAACTTCAGACCAACAAAACTGATATCTACTAGCCCACAAGACGAAATACAATTAAAATTCATAACTAAAAAATGTGAATCCTATCTACCAAATTTATCTTCGCCATCAGTAATAACATTAAAATCTCCACCTATTAGCCAGGGAGCAGATAGAACTATTGGTAACCTAACAGTGCAATAATTTGCATACACAAACGATATATAAAATGTCTGATTAGTGAAATATTGGTAACCTAACAGTGCAGCCAATCACTTTACTTGTAATTCATTAGGCCAAAAAAATCCATAGTTTTCCACCCATGTCTTCATTACATGCAAATAAAGGCAATCTAATTACTTGGTCAACTTAATTCTCAAGAACACTGGGGAGGGTAAAAAACGCTCTGCTTCTCTGACGATTTGGAAGGAACAAGGGTATTTACATATTTTCTTTGGAGAAATAATTTGGATCGTCGGTTTTTTAAACGCTTTAATCTGGAACGTTAATCGCTAGGGCTTTCGTAGCTTTCCCATGGCGGCTCCTCCAGCCGCCGTAGGGGAAGCCAACCGATGGGGGTAGGAGGCACTACTTCCAAGGCTCCTAAACCCGTACGGTCCTTTTTGCAAGCTTTGGGTGTTGTGAAAGTGGTTAGTATTGAGGAGGAACAAATGAAGGGGACTCGATTTCGTAAAGAAGAAAGCCCGACATTGTCAATGAATATTTCTAAACCGAAACGATGCAAAAGGTATGTTGAAAGATTTGTCATTGTTCTAAAATTTTCCAGCTATAGACCCTCATTGGAGGCCATTAGAGAATCGATCCATAAATATTGGGGAGTGCTAGGTGATTTTACTATGGGTCTTTTGGACCCTAGGCATTTGTTGGTGAGGTTTCAGGCTGAGGGGACACTCGTATATGATAAGGGGTGTGGTTTAAATTTTTTAGATGGCATCAGGGGTTCAGTCTCAGAGAAGATCTGGTTCTGGCACCGTTGTGGATGGACCTACCAAACCTTTCGCTTCAATTTTTTCATCCGTTATATTTGAAGGAGGTAGGCGATTCGATTGGTTCATTTTTGCGGATTGATAATAGCATGCATGGTTTCACTAGACCAAACATTGCTAGGATGTGTGTGGAGATGGACTTGTCGGAAGAACTCCCTTCTAGGATTTGGTTAGACTTTTCCGGTACGACCAGGTTTTAGCAAAAACTTGTGTATCCGGGGTTCAAATATTGCGAGCATTGTGCAATGATAGGGAATATTGATTCAGATTGTAGAAGGAGATTGGGACGCAAGAAGGAGGGGCAAACTGAAGCGGATGATAGGGGCAATAACAAATGGCAAGGGGAGGGCCACAAGAACGATGTTTCTGTTGTAGAGAATAGAGATAACTCACAGAAAAGGGGAGAAGTTAAGAAAGTTTACAAACCTGTAAACAAGGAGGAGAAGAAAATTTTAGTACATATTGGAGTCAGTGATGTTAAGAATGCCAATGGCGAGGAAATATTAATTCAGTCTGGGGCACAAGGGACCTTGCTGAATGGTCTTGATAATCCTAATGGGAAGAGGAAAGATGACGTCTCTGTGGCAAACTCTTTTAATATTCTAGCTGATCTAGAACCAGATGAAAATAAGGAGGACGTGGTGGTTGTGGAAACGACCATGGTAGCGGGGAACTTAAAAAATTCAAGGAACATGGCAGTACAAAAACAGGGTGAAACAGGAGACTTAGAACAGGTAGTAACATCGCTGGAGCCAATCAATCAGTCTGTAAGGGATGAACCAGCTGCACAGATTTCTGTCATGATACCAGAACCAGTCTTAAATGAGGCACATGGCAGTAGAAGGTAACTCAGAGGAGAGAAAACTCAATAATTTTAGGGCAGACTGTAAGGAGGTGGGGTACACAAGTAGTGGAATCGAGTAAGCAATTCAGGCCAAGCAAGTTAATGAGTCGCAGGAATTTTCCTGGGCAGGAAGCAGCCACACAAAACTCAATTCATGTCAGTTTTGTGGAGTACGTAGAGGTGCAATCCAATGTGAAGGTGAATTCCCCTGTTGTTGGCGAGCAAACTAATGTGACTATAAAGGAGGAAGCTCGGTTGGATGTTGAGAAGCATGTTGAAGCTTTTGATGCAGGAATCATACGAACATGGGTATTTTCCTAGACAAAGAATTTGGTCAAGGATGGTCGCAGGCTGAAGAAGAAGAGAATAAATGTAAATACTCTAGAAAGTGCCAGTGACGATAGCGACGAGTTTCAATCGGACTAAGAAGTAGGGCCTCGAGCAACGCTGCTGGCTGATATGGAGTTGGGTGCTTTTTCTGAGGACAAGCATAACAGTAAAAATACGAAGCAAGTCAAACTGGCAATTCCCCCGGGTTCTCGTCGTATGACCAGACATGTAGCTACATCTTCCCAGGTTAATAATGATTGAGAATATTATGTTCTGAAATGCCCGTGGGGTAGGAAATAGAGCTACGAAGAGCCGTTTAAGAAAAATGGTGTCGGAGAATAATGTCAGAATTATTATGTTTGCAGAGCCGATGATTGAGGTTACTAGACATTTAGAGGTAGGGAATAAAATCAGACTGTCTGAATTTTCGTCGAATGAAGCGGTAGGTGGAAAGATTTGGATCTTTTGGGCTTCGGATTTGGTGGTCTCGGTGGTGGACATGTCGGAGCAAATCATTCATTGTAAGGTAAAAAACTCTAATTCTCAAATTTTTATGATTTCTTTTGTTTATGCCAAATGTTCAGTTGAAGAAAGAAAAGGGTGTTTTGGGTACATATGGAAAATTTTGCCTTACAATGTGATTCCCCTTGGATGGTGGGAGGCGATTTTAATGCATTAGTCTGTGAGAAAGAAAAAGTTGGGGGTTTACCGCCGCCAATTGTTAGCATGTCAAAATTCTCGAAATGTATAGAAAGATGTGGATTGTAGGATTGTGGGTTTACTGGTCCAACGTTTACCGAGTGCAATAACAGGCAAGGTAGAGATCGTAATTGGGCCAAACTAGATAAAGTTCTTGTTAATTCAGAGTGGTTGTCTCAGATGCCGAATACGAGGGTGGAGCATTTACAGCGTACCTTTTCTGATCATGCCTCTATCTTGGAGTCTATGGTTGCGCAGTCCAAGTCCGGACTTGAACCCTTCCGTTTTCTAAACATGTGGGTTACTCATCCTACTTTTCAGGAGCTTGTAGAATCTATATGGAGGATGGAGGTATGCGATATTAGGGCACTTGATAGAGTTGATGTTAAATTAAAGGCCTTGCACGGAGCGTTAATTGTCAGGAACAGAGATGTGTTTGGTAACGTTTCAGCAGAATTAGGGCATTGGAGGATGAGATGCAGCTAGGGGAAACAATCTTATTATCAGGATGGGATGAAATTGGTATTAATGGGCTCAATGTAGAGACTAATTAGGATCTGGGTGCTTATTGTAACCTGAGCCGCTGTTAGGTTGAATATCAAATAGCACTTAAACAGAAGGAGCTTTACTGGATGTGGAAATCAGGGGAAAGGGATTTTAAGGAGGGGGATGCTTGTACTTAATATTTCTTTACCTTTGTTAAATCAAAGCAGAAAAGAAGAGCTATATCGCAGATCACGTTGCCTTGTGGGAAGGAAACGTCGGACTCGGGAGAAATGTTGCGTGAAGCTAATGCCTTCTTTCAGAAACTTCTTACTTCTCAAGATGTTCAAGTTTCTGATCTTGCTCTACTTGAGTGCATTCCTACTATTATTTCTAGTTCGAACTGTGAGCAGCCAACCTTTGGGGAAGTGAAACAGACTACATTTGACACTCCAAATAATAGTGCTCCAGGTATTGATGGCTTCGCTCCGGGTATTTTCATTCTTGTTGGGATGTGGTTAGCATGGATATATGGGAAGCAGTTGTGCAGTTCTTTGATTAGGAGGCATTTTCTTCGGCTTTTTCAGCCAATTTGACAGCTTTGATTCCTAAGGTGGATGTGCCAGGTTTTATCTCGGACTTTCGCCCTATTAGTCTTTGCAATGTTATTTACAAAAAGTTTAGTAAAATAATTTGCAATATATTAGCCAGTCTGTTGCCAAAATGGAGAATATCGGTTTGGCCTAGGAAAATGTTCGAGACATTAATAAAAAGGCAACTGGTGGTAATATGGTCCTGAAAATTGACATGGAAAAAGCTTATGACCACTTAGAATGGCCTTTTCTGCTTGCGATGCTTAGAAGGTTTGGATTCAACAATAGGGTTTGCCGTATTATATCCAATTGCATAACTGGTTGTGGTTTTTCTGTATTGTTGCAAAAAGTATACAATGGCTATAAAAATCTTCCAGGGGGCTGAGGCAAGGGGATCCACTTTCGCCCTTGTTGTTTATTATTGCTTCAGAGGTTCATAAAAGGGTGCTTAAAGCGGCCTTTTGCAAGGGTGAAATATGTTATTACTACACACCACGTGCCTGCGAGCCTATCACTCATCTTCTTTATGCAGACGACACCTTAATATTTCTCAATGGCAAGAAGTCTTTTGTTTCAGGTTGTCTTAAGTTTTTGGAGAGATATAGCAAGGCTTCAGGTCAAAAGATTAATGCAAAGAAAAACTCTTTTATGGTAGAAGAGAAGGCCACAGCTGAGAGAGTGTAACACCCCTAAATTTCATAAAGCTAATTTATTTTATTTTGAATTAGTTAACTATAGAGTTACATTTAATTGAATTTTTAAATTTCAAAATTTTAGGGTTTTGTTTTGTGAAGTTAAAGGGTGGGTGCCCTCAAAATTCTAGTGGGGGAATTTAGCCACCCAATCACAAGAGAAAACCATTTTTTTTCTTCTTCCTTCTTCTCTTCTATGCACTTTTTTTTTTATATTCTTGGGCGGCGAGCACGCGCTCTGATCGAGCTTAGCAACCGATCCCACCACCCCAAACTTCTTCCTATCCCCTTCCACTATCTTCCCTCCCCTTCCCATTTCATTTCGGCGCCAGAAAATAGAGCAATAGCAAGAGAGATGGAAATTGGCGGTGGTTTTGGCTATTGGGAGAGATGGATGTAGGTGATGGACGGTGACGGTGGTGTGTATGCCATAAGAATTAAAATCAGTTAGTTTTCTTCATACTATTTCATATTTCTTCTGTGTTCTTCTTTGATTTTCGATCTACTTGAGCTTTTTGAGTCTCACAATTTTATTGAGTGAAGTTTGTGTTTATGTGCATTTATTTTTACTTGATTTTTGTTGTGGAATTCGTGTAAATAGCTACAATTGAGATTGTGGGGGTGTTCCTATGTTGAGTTTTAAGTTGGGGTCTTTGCTAACTTTCTAGGTGAGAAATGAATTATACTTTATAATTATCAAACTCTTGCTTTTATAGTTGAATTTGACACGTATTATGAGTTAGGAAACTATTGCACTTTAATTTGCCTATTACGGCATAAGTGGTGCTTTGTTGAGTCATTGATTGGGTGAACTAATTTATAAGCTGGATTCTTTTACCTTTTGATGTAGGTTGAATGTTGGTTGACTCTCAAATTCCACAAGATGTTTACTTTCTAGTTTACTGGCTGTGCTACTTACAACTTTGGCTAATGTTTCATGAATGCTTGTATTGTTTTTCTGTTTCAGTTCTGCATCTGTCAGATCATTTTGTTTGTTCTTCGGCATGGACTGCAGATGTTAAAATGCTGCATCATGAGAATTTGGTAACTGAATGATTATAGTGGCACATAAGTTCTATATAACAATAGTTTTAATATAGATCCAAACCTTTTTTTTCAATTTAACATGTAGTTTCTTATTATGGTGGTTTCGTTTACTGCAAAAAGTTTAGAAGATTGTAGTGGCGTTTGATTGCAAAACAAATAAAGTTCTGCGTTATAACGAAGCTCGAAACAAGCTAGGATTGTCCTAGATTAAAACTGAAATCTGTCCAGTAATTGGACTGATCTTGTGTAGCTTATTTTTCCGGAGTTTTGATTGGGCTTTTGAGCAGGTATAGTATCATGCGATATATCAAAAGTTTTCTATTTGACTCTAGTTTCTAAAAGATTTGACGGTATGACAATCTGAGTTTTGTACAGGAATATATACTCATTTTAGTGACAATAGGTAAATCATCCGAAGGTTGACAGATGACCTGTTTTGTTTGTAAAATCTGTACTGTTATAGACATAATTATGGGGTATGTTCTATATGGTTGGAAACCTCTTTCACGTCCCGAGTTTTGGGGAAACGGAGAATCCTACATGGATATTAGGTTTTCGTTTTCTTCGAAAATCGGGGTGTGACAAAGAGTAGTTGTTCTTAGGACTTACATTGGCTTCCAATATAAAGGGTCTCTCATGAAATATCCGGGTGTCCCAATTTTTCAGGGCAGAAGTAAAATTATATTTTTTGAAGATGGATGGAAGGCAAAACTCCTCTCTCCGGGGGGAGGATGATTATGATAAAACATGTCCTTAGCTCTATTCTAGTCTATACCATGAGTGCAATGTGTGTTCCGAAGAAAGTCCTTTTAAGAATCCAAAAGTTGTTATCGGACTTTTTCTGGGGGGGTGCTGTGAAGGTAGGCTGCGGAAAAAAATTGGTTTCTTGGGATAAAACTTGCTTCCCTTCAGATGAAAGCGGTTTGGGTGCTCGTAATTTGTCGGTGGTAATCAAAGCTTTTCGGGCAAAGACGTTGTGGAACTTGATTAGCTCGAATATTATTTGGGCTAATTTCATGAGACAAAAATATTGGAAGCCGAGAGTACCATTGAATTGTCAGTTAGAGAAAAGTGATGCTTCCCCACAGACGAATGAGATCATGACATTCAAATATTTTTTAGCAGGCAATTCTGTTTGGCGTATTGGCAAGGGCAACTCTAGTTTCTTTTCAGAAAACTGGAACTTGGTGGCTGCTTTTATTAGAACAAGGACGTTAATTACTCAGGGAAAGTGGCCCACGGTTTCTGAAATTAAAAATGAGAATTTTGAAGTGGTACATCCGGACATTAGAAGGTTGGCTATTGCTCTCTTTGAGGATACAATTCGGGGAGATATCCATAGTGATGACAGTTGTATTTGGAAGCCGAACTCAGATGGCCTTTTCAGCACGCGCTCAACTTATGATTTGCTAAGGGACAAGGGGGGAGCAATTAAGTTGTTCTAGAAGATTTGGCAACCTTATCTTCCTTCAAGAATTTCTGTATTTGTGTGGAAATTATTGAGAAAGGGCATCCCTGTGGATGGGGAATTATATAGGTGTGGATTCAACTTAGCTTCTAGATGCAGGTGTTGTGATAGTCCTAATTCAGAGACATTGAATCATCTATTTTTTGAGGGCAGAATGGCTACATGAATATGGAGGCACTTTGAGGGCATTGCGGATGTACATTTGAGGAGGCCTGCTGATGTAGGAGGATCCGAGTCAGATGATGTTGAGTTTTCAGATAGCACATTGTTGGCACTGAGATACCTTGAGTTGGCAAATCAGCGCAAAAATGGCAGAAAATAGTTATCTTTTTCTTAATTGAGGTAGTTTTGGGTGCGTTTCGGTATTTTGGCCATAACTTTGGCTACGGGTATCAGAATCGTGCATATGACCCCAATTCAAAAAGCTCTTTTCGGCGCGCACGTCGCAGGTGCACATATTTTTGAGGTCAAAATCCATTGTTTTCCCTTCCAAATCCACAATTTTAGTAATTTTTTTTCCTTTTGTGGTAATATTTCATTTATCGTTTAGGAAGTGATTCTGAACACAATTACAAATTTTAGGCAGATTACTTCTTTTATTATGTATTTCGTTTTAGCATGATTATTGGGATTTTTAATTTTTTTGGTAAAATTCAAATAATGTCGAATTTTAGCTATATAGCTCGGCTTGTGGGCTAATTTAGAGATACTTTTTTTATTTTGAATAATTTGAATTGAACATCAGAGGTGTTTCTCTGTGTTTTTGGGTAATCTTCTTATGTTCTTTCCTTGTGAATTATCTGTTGAAACTAGCCTGCAGTATAATAGCTATTCTACCCAGCGTCACCTGCGGAGATATTTATGGTGTTGACGGTATGGCTCCAGAGAGCTAACACTTTTACGCAAGCTGGTATGTTCTATTTTTAGTACCATATTTCTATATATATTTTTAGTACGCAAGATAAGTGTGGGGGAAATTGATAGAGGCATAATTAAGCTATTTTTAGTACCATATTTCTATATATATTTTTAGCTATTACTTGTTAATTATGGTACTAATTGCTATTTTCATGTTTGTGTAGGTTTTCAATTACAATATTTTAAAATAGAAGCAACTTGGCAATTTAGGAATACTAATTGCACAAGGAATTCACACAAGCAAGGAAACCACACCAACAAGGAAACCATACCAACAAGGAAACCACAGAAAGAGGAAAACAAGAATAAAAGGGGGAAGATACCTGGTGTGACAGCTGTTTTTTTTCTTTGTACCACCGCGGTAGTATTTAGAAATTGGTGGTGGCATATAGCCATTTTCCCTTCTATAAGACTATGCAATTTTTTTGGTTTTCTCTGTTTTTCTTTTCTCTATTATCATCAGAGCTTAGGAGGTGTTGGTCAACTAAGTCTTAGAGAGAGCTTGAGAGGAAGGATCCCTTAAAGAGTTGCTTGATCTTGATGCATGTTGGGGAGGAGGAGTCCTATGCTTTGAGGAGTGCAATCCCTGTGGTAGGTGAGTAGATCTAACCTTTCTTGAATGATTTAACCCCTTTGATTGCATGTTTAATCTTTCTTGGTATAAATTTGGGGGATTTGCTATTATGGGTTAAGATGAGTAACCTAGTGTTTTTCCGTAATAGTAGTTTTTGATTCGTTCAGTGTTTTTGTTTTTGATTGCTTCCAGTTGAAAGATGAAGGTGAGAGCTTTCTATAGGTAGCTTATATGTAAAATTCGGATAAGTATTGAAGAAGTTATAGGTATTTGAAGTTGGTGTGTTGAACTGTGATTTGCTGAAATTTTAAGTCCGACTTTAAACCGTGATGAACAAGGGGTAAAGATCTGGTTTTGTTTTCGGTTATTGAAAGCATTTAGGTATAAATTTCACATGTTTAACAAGTTTAAGGTAAGGGCTTTCGAATGGTATAAAGTTTGAAGGGTTTGGTTGAATAATGCGACTTTTGTGTGTGATTGAAGTTGCTATGTTACTGAAACTTTCTGAGAAAAAATCTGCTCCGAGGTTGAAGACGATGACGTCATGCTGATGTCATCTATTTGACCCGATTTTGACTGATCATAGAATTTGATTTATAACTCTGTTTTTATCACCGTTTTCACCGTTGTGACCACCGTGATAATATTAAACTTTAGAATAAATTTATTTCACATTTTACAATATTTTAATTTTGGCAATAATGTGCCTCGAGATGCGTGTTTCAAGTAGATGTTGATTATTGAATATTGTGCATCAGATATGTGATTGTGATATTTAGAATTTAGTTCCTCTAATGGAATTATGGAACGATGCTACTTGATTAGTGTTGAGAATCTTGAGTTTGACATGAATACCCTACTCCGGCGTTTGAAATGTACAGAGTGGTACATTATGGCCATAGATGCCTTGAGGTTTCTAATATTTGTGTAATCCGTACATAGTGAATGGTACAGTGACTGTCTCCAAAAGGGGAAAACTAAGCCACTATACGAGTTATGACTCGCGTGATATAGTGGAGTGTTTCTGAGGAGCAGTGTCTGATTTCCAAAAGGGGAAAACTAAGCCACTGTACGAGTCATGACTCGCGTGATACAGTGGAGTGTTCCTGAGGGGTCAGAGGAAGAGTGTGAACTTATTTCTCTTCCAGCGCGCAGTTTTAAATTGTGATTTGGCCCGTGTGTCCAGTCTTTTGAGGTGAAGTATGCATTTTAGAGACGGCACCCCGTTTGAAATGTATACATACTCAAAGTGGGTATTGGTACACGTGTGGACGTGTGTCGGGGTGAGACACATTCGGCACATGGAGAGGTGCGATAGGGTATTCATGGTCTAAGGGGTTTTTGTTGATAATCTGATTTGTGCATATGACTAGTTAACCATGTGGTTGGTGATGTAAGGTAAATGTGGATATATATATTGAAATGTGGATTATCATTTGTGTTATTTGTAGTTGATTTTTTTTTATCTGCTCATACCAGTTTTAGGCAGACCCATTTTGCTTTGTTTTGTGGCAAATGGGTGTACTCTTATTGGAGTGCAGGCGTTGGAAGCGACTTCGTGGATCAGGCCGGGCGGAACTAGATCCTAGAATATTCCCAGGGTCTGTATTCTGTTTTGTGTTTTGTTTTTTTGTCTGTATATGAAAGTTATGTTTGTGAGAATGTTTTGAGGGGTAGAGTTAGGGGAGAAGGTTGACTTTGGCATGGTTGTAATACTTTGGAATGCTTGTAATATTTTGGAATTTCGTTTTCCGAGAATTGTTTGTGTGATAATGTGGTTGGTGGTATGTCACGTGCCATTCGTAGGAAATCTCCCGTTGTGTTGGGATTTTTCTTATGAGCGGGGCGTGACAGTAAATTTTGGTATCAGAGCCACATTGTTCACGTTAGGCAGAAATGCTTAACAATTCCTCGGATGGGGTGTGGTTAGAGGAGTAAGATCTTTTGTTTGACTTGTGATTGATTAGAGTGTGTTTGTTTGTTTGTTGTTTTTTAGGGGATGTCGCGTCGAACAATGAATATAGATGAGATATCGGGTACAGCTGGAGGTGAAGTTCCAAGGAGCTATAATCTGGACCACGATGTGATTACCACATTGATACAAAGTTTGAGGCAGGGTAGTTCCCAAGATGATCCGTTTGCTCGTCGAAATAAGGCCTTCTCTGGACTTGGAGGTGAGAGGTTTAATGGGAATGGGGGAGCCATAGCAGCAGACCGTTGGCTCCGTAAGACAGAGGTGATATTGGAACGGATGAGTATTACATCAGAGCAGCGTAGTGAATTGGTAGCTCACCAGTTTGATGGAGATGCACTCAATTGGTGGGATTCTGTGCGTCAGACTCGTGATGTAGCTGGTATGACTTGGGAAACTTTTGTTGTGTTGTTTGAACTGCAGTTCATTCCTGCAGCGGCAAAAACACAGTTAGTTGATCGATTCATTAAGTTGCAGCAAGGTCAACGAACTATAGCTGAGTACGTGACTGAGTTTAATCAACTTAGTCGGTATGCGCCGTATCTGGTAGATACTCTAGAGAAGAAAAACATGAAGTTCTTGGATGGGTTAAATCCTTTCTTGAAGATACAATTAATATTGATGGTTGATAAACCTTTTGAGGAACTGTATAACGCGACCTTAAGACAGGAAGAGGTGGAGATAGAGTGTAAAAGGGTTATAGACGAAAATCGCAAGAAAGGTCGCCAAGGAGAGGTTCAAGGTCAACAAAGGCAGCCAGGCAGGGGAGGACCAATGAAAGGAGGTAATCAGAGAAGAGATGGACATAGTCGGCAGGGGGTATCGACTCGAGGAGATCAGATTGCAGTAAAGCGGGTTTGTTATATTTGTGATCAGGAAGGACACATAGCTAGAAATTGTCCTAGGAGCAACGATAAGTCACGAAACCAGCAAGGGCAGAGTGGTCAGAAGAATCAGGGCCCCGTGTGTTATGAGTGTGGGCAGCAGGGACACATTTCTCGATATTGTACGCGGCCGCAGCGGGTTGCTCCACGCGGTAGTGGTGGCGGGAGAGGTCAGCATGCTACCACCTCAGGGCCGTCGGTTCGTTTAGCTGCTATTCCCGGTCAGGGAAATGTAGAGGGTATGTTTTATTATTATTATTCTTATAACGTTATCCTTGCTTACGCATGTTTTACAGTTTATGATATTCAAATCTAGGAATCCATGATAGTTTGAACATCATCTTATAACGTTATCCTTGCTTACCCTTTTCATGGATATTGGTTCAAAAAGTTTGAACATGATTGGCTTAATTTTACATTTTGTGCATATTAGGGTATGTGATGTCCTCTCGATTGCGGTTGCGGGTTCTTTTCGATACTGGTGCTTCTAGATCCTTTATTTCTAAGAAATTGGTAGAGAGAGAGCATTTAGTAGTTGTGCCATTACAACAGTCGTTAAGAGTTCAGTCTCCTTTGGGTGGATCAGTTATACTTCGTGAATGTTGCCCTCAGTTCGAGTTTTCTATCTGTGATCGTGTCTTTCAGTTTGATTTTATTGTGTTGGGTTTTGAAGGTTTTCACTTGATTTTAGGGATGGATTGGTTGTCCAATTACCCGGTGATTTTAGACTGTGTAAGTAGGACGGTGACCCTTACGTTTCCTGGTGTTTTGAGATGTGAGTCGAGCTCTGATTCAGTGATGTCGAGTTTCCTTGGTTCTGTTGAGACACCTAAACTTGACATTAGTGATGTTGAGGTGGTTCGATATTTTTCCGATGTTTTCCTCGAGGTTTTTAGTCTTCCTCCTCGTCGAGAAGTAGAGTTTAAGATAGACCTTATCCCGGGTACCGCACCGATATCGAAACCCGCTTATCGTCTTGCCCCTAAACAATTGGAAGAAATGAAGGTGCAGCTAGAGGATTTATTACGTAAGGGGTAAGTTATTGTGAATTTAAATGGATGTGATTGTTTATTTGAGGTTCTCATCTATATTGGAGGAATATCATTAATTCTTTTGAGGTGTGTATGATTCTTAGGTTTATTCGACCGAGTAATTCTTGTTGGGGCGCACCTGCTATATTTGTGTCAAAAAGGGATGGATCATTGAGAATGTGCATTGACTATCGGGAATTAAATAAGGTCACCATCAAGTATAAGTATCCACTTCCACGCATTGATGATTTGTTGGATTAGTTGAGAGGTGCTGTAGTATTTTCAAAACTTGATCTTCAGTCTGGGTACCATCAGATGAGGGTTGAAGAGCAGAGTATTCCGTTGACTGCTTTCAGAACCCGGTATGGATTGTATGAGTATCCAGTGATGCCTTTTGGTTTGACAAATGCTCCAGCTTTCTTTATGGACTTAATGAATCGGGTCTTCCACCCGTACTTGGATCAGTTTGTCATAGTGTTTATTGATGACATTTTAGTATATTCGAGGAGTCATGAGGAGCATAAGGAACACCTTCGCATTGTATTGCAGACATTGAGAGACCACCAGTTATATGCAAAGTTTAGTAAATGTCATTTTTGGGAATCAGAGGTTCGATTTCTAGGGCATGTGATTTCTAGCCGTGGTATTGCCGTGGATCCTGAGAAAGTCGAGGTAGTTAAGTCTTGGAAGAGACCAACTACTGTGTCAGAGGTTCGTAGTTTTCTTGGTCTAGCTGGGTATTATCGTCGATTTATTGAGAAATTTTCGATTATTGCCGCACCTATGACAACTTTGACTAGGAAGAATATTCCTTTCCTGTGGACGGATGAATGTGAGCAGGCTTTTGAAACTTTGAAGTTGAAGTTGACATCAGCGCCAGTGTTGACGATTCCTGTTTCTGGTGTGAAGTTAGTAGTTTATACAGATGCTTGTGGTACCGGTTTAGGGTGTGTTTTGATGCAAGAAGGTAAAGTGGTTTCATATGCTTCTCGCCAATTGAAACCCCATGAGAGGAGATATCCCACCCATGACTTAGAATTGGCAGCCATGGTTTTTGCATTGAAGATTTGGAGGCATTATCTTTTTGGTGAGAAATTTGAGTTGTATACGGATCACAAAAGCTTAAAGTATCTTTTCTCCCAGAAGGAACTAAACATGAGGCAACAGAGATGGGTGGAATTTTTAAGTAGTTATGATTTTGAGATTCAATATAGACCTGGGAAGGCGAATGTGGTTGCGGATGCTTTGAGTAGACGACGTGTGGGCATAGCTTCTTTGATGATTCAGGAGTATCGAGTATTAGAAGTGTTCGCTTCTTATGATGTTCAGCCTATTTCTGCGACGAAATGTGTAATTATGGCTAGTTTGTTGATTCAACCATCTTTGATTAGTAGAGTGTTGCAGGGTCAAGTTTTTGATCCAACCTTACGTAAAAGAATAGAGGATTTGGTGATAGACTCAGTTGATGTTTGTCCTTCGGATTGGTCTGTTGGTTCCGATGGTGGATTGAGGTTTAAGGGTAGATTGTGTGTACCAGCTGATGATGATTTGCGTAAGGAGATACTAGTCGAGGAACATCATTCTCGTTTCACCATTCATCCTGGGGGAACAAAGATGTACCGTGATCTTCGCCGCACGTTTTGGTGGCCTGGGATGAAACGAGATGTAGGAGTCTTTGTATCTCGCTGTTTGACTTGTCAGCAGGTCAAAGCTGAACATCAGAAACCTTCTGGTTTGTTACAACCTTTAGAGATTCCGACGTGGAAATGGGAGTATATTACGATGGATTTTATAGATGGACTTCCACGGTCAAGACGAGGGAACGAGTCGATTTGGGTTATTGTTGATCGGTTGACTAAGAGTGCTCATTTCATTCCAGTTAGTATTCACCGGACTGCAGATAGTTTGGCCCGTTTATTTATTCGAGAGGTAGTTAGATTGCATGGAGCCCCTGTATCGATTGTCTCAGATAGAGATTCTTTGTTCACTGCTCAGTTGTGGCGAAGTCTTCAGCAAGCTTTGGGTACTCGTTTAGACATGAGCACCGCTTACCATCCGCAGACAGATGGCCAGTCAGAGAGAGTTAACCAAATAGTCGAGGACATGCTTAGGGCATGTATTTTGGATTTTTGTGGAAGTTGGGAAGATCATTTACCGTTATGTGAGTTTGCCTATAATAATAGCTATCAAGTGAGTATCGGTATGGCACCATATGAAGCATTGTACGGTAGACCTTGTAGATCTCCTATGTGTTGGGCTGAAGTTGGTGATTCTGCAGTTATAGGTCCCGATATCATCAGAGACACTACTGAAAAGATAGATTTGATACGACGACGATTGAAGACGGCTCAAAGTCGTCAGAAAAGTTATGCAGATCGTAGGCGCACAAATCTGGAGTTTGCAGTAGGTGATAGAGTTTTCTTGAGAGTTTCCCCCATGCGAGGTGTTATCAGGTTTAGGGGAAGAGGGAAATTAGCTCCGAGATATATTGGGCCTTATGAGGTTGTTGAGAGAGTCGGTCCAGTGGCGTACCGACTTGTTTTACCACCAGCTATGTCTGGGATTCATGATGTCTTCCATGTATCAATGCTTCGAAAATGTTCAGTAGATCCGACCCAGATTATATAGCCGGATGATGTTGAGGTGTCAGAGGATTTGTCTTATCCAGTGCAACCTATATCTATTGTTGATAGAGATGAAAAACTATTGCGACGGAAGACTGTAAGACTGGTGAAAGTACAGTGGAGTGACCAGGAGGGCGATGTGACATGGGAATTGGAGGATCGTATTCGGCAGTTACATCCGTATCTATTCTCGTAGCCTTCTGTCTTTTTCTTAGTTTAATCTCGAGGACGAGATTCCTTTTGAGGTGTGTATTATGTGACAACTATTTTTTTTTTTTGTACCACCGCGGTAGTATTTAGAATTTGGTGGTGGCATATAGCCATTTTCCCTTCTATAAGACTATGCAATTTTTTTGGTTTTCTCTGTTTTTCTTTTCTCTATTAGCATCAGAGCTTAGGAGGTGTTGGTCAACTAAGTCTTAGAGAAAGCTTGAGAGGAAGGATCCCTTAAAGAGTTGCTTGATCTTGATGCATGTTGGGGAGGAGGAGTCCTATGCTTTGAGGAGTGCAATCCCTGTGGTTGGTGAGTAGATCTAACCTTTTTTGAATGATTTAACCCCTTTGATTGCATGTTTAATCTTTCTTGGTATAAATTTGGGGGATTTGCTATTATGGGTTAAGATGAGTAACCTAGTGTCTTTCCGTAATAGTAGTTTTTGATTCGTTCAGTGTTTTTGTTTTTGATTGCTTCAGTTGAAAGATGAAGGTGAGAGCTTTCTATAGGTAGCTTATATGTAAAATTGGGATAAGTATTGAAGAAGTTATAGGTATTTGAAATTGGTGTGTTGAACTGTGATTTGCTGAAATTTTAAGTCTGACTTTAAACCGTGATGAACAGGGGGTAAAGATCTGGTTTTGTTTTGGGTTATTGAAAGCATTTAGGTATAAATTTCACATGTTTAACAAGTTTAAGGTAAGGGCTTTCCAATGGTATAAATTTTTAAGGTTTTGGTTGAATAATGCGACTTTTGTGTGTGATTGAAGTTGCTATGTTACTGAAACTTTCTGAGAAAAAAATCTGCTCTGAGGTTGAAGACGATGACGTCATGCTGACGTCATCTATTTGACCCGATTTTGACCCAACTTTGATTGATCATAGAATTTGATTTATAACTCTGTTTTTATCACCGTTTTCACCGTTGTGACCACCGTGATAATCTTAAACTTTAGAATAAATTTATTTCACATTTTACAATATTTTAATTTTGGCAATAATGTGCCTCGAGATGCGTGTTTCAAGTAGATGTTGATTATTGAATATTCTGCATCAGATATGTGATTGTGATATTTAGAATTTAGTTCCTTTAATGGAATTATGGAACGATGCTACTTGATTAGTGTTGAGAATCTTGAGTTTGACATGAATACCCTACTCCGGCGTTTGAAATGTACAGAGTGGTACATTATGGCCATAGATGCCTTGGTTTCTAATATTTGTGTAATCCGTACATAGTGAATGGCACGGTGACTGTCTCCAAAAGGGGAAAACTAAGCCACTATACGAGTTATGACTCGCGTGATATAGTGGAGTGTTCCTGAGGAGCAGTGTCTGATTTCCAAAAGGGGAAAACTAAGCCACTGTACGAGTCATGACTCGCGTGATACAGTGGAGTGTTCCTGAGGGGTCAGAGGAAGAGTGTGAACTTATTTCTCTTCCAGCACGCAGTTTTAAATTGTGATTTGGCCCGTGTGTCCAGTCTTTTGAGGTGAAGTATGCATTTTAGAGACGGCACCCCGTTTGAAATGTATACATACTCAAAGTGGGTATTGGTACACGTGTGGACGTGTGTCGGGGTGAGACACATTCGGCACATGGAGAGGTGCGATAGGGTATTCATGGTCTAAGGGGTTTTTGTTGATAATCTGATTTGTGCATATGACTAGTTAACCATGTGGTTGGTGATGTAAGGTAAATGTGGATATATATATTGAAATGTGGATTATCATTTGTGTTATTTGTAGTTGAATTTTTTTTTATCTGCTCATACCACTTTTAGGCTGACCCATTTTGCATTGTTTTGTGGCAAATGGGTGTACTCTTATTGGAGTGCAGGCGTTGGAAGCGACTTCGTGGATCAAGCCGGGCAGAACTAGATCCTAGAATATTCCCAGGGTCTGTATTCTGTTTTGTGTTTTGTTTTTTTGTGTGTATATGAAAGTTATGTTTGTGAGAATGTTTTGAGGGGTAGAGTTAGGGGAGAAGGTTGACTTTGGCATGGTTGTAATACTTTGGAATGCTTGTAATATTTTGGAATTTCGTTTTCCGAGAATTGTTTGTGTGATAATGTGGTTGGTGGTATGTCACGTGCCATTCGTAGGAAATCTCCAGTTGTGTTGGGATTTTTCTTATGAGCGGGGCGTGACACATGGCTTTGATCGATCCATCCCATCCACAGCCTCCACAACAAGCCCTAACCCTTGTACAGCCGCAATCCCTCACTGTTTTGCACCCATCCAGCAATAGCATCCATCCATCATCACCTCACCAAACCCTAGCCGCCGTCTTCACCCATCATCAACCATCTTCACCGCCCTCATCCACAGCTGCAGACCACAACCGTAGGACCCTGTTCATCCCCTCCTCCTTACAACCACAGTCCCTTGTTCCATCCTCTCGCCTCATCCCTCTCTCGCCTGACTCCCTTATCGCCGTCACCATCAGAACCTCCTCGCACAGAAACCCTCGTCTTAGTCCCTGATTGTCGCCGAACCGTAGCCACCGTCTCAGTCCCTCGTCCTTCCCTCTTCGTCCCTTCTTCCCGTTCTCCGCCAGCAACCCAAAATCGCCAACCCTTCACTCCTTCGCTGTCCATCGTCATCCCCTCACTCACATCTTCTTCTCACTGGAGAAAGGAGCTGAAACAGATCGAAGAGGAAGGCAATTCGCGAGAGGAAGGTGAAGGAGCAAATCGCGAAGAGAAAGTGGATTTTTTTTGCTATTCGCACCCCAGCTTCTACTCAGTACCACCACGGATCAGTGTTTTGTTTTCATCTCTAAACATCTCTTTCTCGTATTTTAGTTTGATTATTGATTATGGATTACTGTTTGAACATAATTAATATGTCTAGCTAAACTCCTCTTAGTTAGGGGTGGATTCGAAGCCCCGAACATGTGCTTTATAAATTAATTGAATTTAATCTTCCTTGCTATTAGTGATTGTGTTTTGCTTAACTGCTTTATAGAAAACTTTTCTTTGTATGTTTGTTAAGGTGGCCAACTTATTAAGCATGCTAGGATTTGGGGCTAGAGTATAGGAGAGTTTCACCTAATTGTTATAATCATATATTCACAAGTAGTAAATACCAAGGAACGTTGGTAAGGTTAAGTAGAAACCTAGGCAAGAACAAGATGCTGATCATACTTGTAATTGCCTAGTCAGTGTTCATATTTTCCACAAAACTTAATGATCTTAGATTGTTGTCTAACTTGCGATTCCTATTTAGATAGCATGATAAGAATAGTTTGAAAGCGACGCTTAGTTTAATTCAACGAACTTGGAAAAATAATAAGATTAATGCAGTGCGGTCACGGTTAGTCTTGAGCATTGTCTCTCACGAGTTAGCAAGTGATTATTGAAGATTGATTTATAAGCATATGTTTGGTGTCTGGAGATAAACCCTTAGCTAATTTCTCATCTTTGTCATCTCTTTAGTTTATTATCTTTACATTAATTTTCGTAGTTATTTTCATAGTTTAATTTAGAAAATCCAATCCCCCTTTATTTAATTAATTTGGTTGTTAGTTGTCTTTTAGTTATTATTAGTGTAATTGACGAGCCCTCTAATCCCCGGTCTAGAACGATCCCTACTTATTCTATACTACAAATCACAAAGCAGGGTATTAAGTTGTGTGCTACTAAAATAGTGCATCATTGGATTCTTTCAGTCTTGCTGGGATGTGGTGGGTCCTTACATATGGGAAACGACGAAGCAATTTTTTGGTGGGGAAGCTCTTCCAGCGGCTTTCTCTGCGAACCTGATAGCTCTGATCCCTAAGGGGGATGAACCAGGTTCTTTTTCGGACTTTCGCCCCATGATTCTTTGCAATGTTATTTTCAAAATTTTCAGTAAAATTCTATGCAAAAGACTAGGAAATTTGTTGCCAGACATGGTAGCGCAGGAACAATGAGCCTTTGTTAGAGGCAGGTCTATTGTTGAAAATATTGGAGTGGCTCAAAAAATTATTAGAGATATTCCTTAAAATGTATTTGGTGGGAATGTGGTTCTTAATATTGACATGGAAAAAACATATGACCGTTTAGAATGGTCCTTCCTTTTGTTAGCCTCAGAAGTTTTGGCTTTATTAACAGAGTGTGTCATATAATTTCAAACTGCATTTCTAATTGTGGATTATCGGTACTGTTACAAGGGGTGTATAATGGTTATTTTAAGTCTTCTCTCACTGCTGCTTTTTGTGATTGCCTTTGAGGTTCTGAATAGGGGTCTCAAAAAAGCTTTTAATAAGGTCAAGATTGGTTTTTACTATACGCATAGAAATTGTTTGCCAGAACCCATCTGCTGTATGCAAATGACACATTTATTCTCAATGGCAAAAAATCATCAGTTTTGGGGTGTATGAAATTTTTGGAAAAATACAGTAAGGCATTAGGTCAAAATATTAATGTAGGAAAGAGCTCCTTTATGCTAGAGGAAAAGGCCACAACAGAAAAACTTTGAAGAGGTACACTGGCTTTCAATACAAATGGTCTCTTATGAAATACCTAGGCGTTCCTATCTTCCAAGGTAGAAACTAAATAATTTATTTTGAGGAATTGGTTAACAAAATTCAAAGGCGTATCCAGGGGTGGAAGGTGAAACTTTGTCATTGAGAGGGAGATTGATTTTGATTAGGCATGTGCTTAGCTCGATTCCAGTTTACTCGCTCAGTATTGTGTGTGTGTGCCTCAGAAAGTTTTGGCTAGACTACAAGTATTTTTTTTTAATTTTTTCTAGGGTGATTGTGAGGGGAAGCTAAAAAATAAATGGGTATCTTGGGATAAAATTTGTTTCCCTAAGGAAGAAAGCGGGTTGGGGATTAAGAGTTTGTCGGCAGTTTTCGTGTCAAGGCATTGTGGAATTTACTTTCGTCAACTTCTTTGTTGGCTAATTTCATGAGAAGAAAATACTAGAAGTTAGGAGTCCCGTTGAGCATCCAAGTGGTTAAGAATGGGGCTTCGCCTTTCAGGAAAGAAGTTTATGGAATGTAAAACCCTTGTTCTGAGAAACATCGTCTGGCTATTGGGAGAGGAAATTCTAGTTTCTTTGCATAGAGCTGGAATTTAATGGCGGTATTTAGAAGGCCAGAGGAAATAACCGCTCAAGGAAAGTGGCCCACAGTTTGGGAGGTGAAAATTGGGGACTTCGGGGCTCTTAGTGTTGAAATCGAAAAAATGGCAAGGGGGTTGTATGAGAATAGAATCCGGGGATCTATGCAGAGTGAGGATTTTGGTGTTTGGACGCCAGATTCAGATGGGGTATTTAGTATTTGCTCTGCGTATGACCTGCTCAGAACAAAAGGTTCAAGAAAAGAATTATGCAACAAGATTTGGCAACCTGTGTTACCTTCCAGGATTTAGATCTTTGTTTGGAAGGTATTGAATAGGGGAGTCCCAATTGACGGAGAGTTGTATAGGTGCGGTTTCAGTCTGCCGTCGAAATGCAGGTGTTGTATCCTTCCTAATATTGAGTCTCCAAAACATTTATTCTTAGATGGAAAGGTTGCTTCGGATGTTTGGAGGCACTTTGAAGGAATCTTTAATGTGCATATTAGGAAACCTGGTGAGATCCCTACTGTGTTGTCGGTGTGGTTTCGGAGAGCTAATATTAATACCCAAGTTGGTATGCTTTATTTTATTACCCCTATGTTCGTTATTTGGGAAATATGGAAGCAGAGGTATAAAGATGTTTGAAGGGGCTCATCCGAACCATGCTTTGGTTATATTGAATGTTAGAAGGTGTCTTAGAATGGCAAATGCGTTAATAAACCCGAAGGAAAAGATTAGGTACATAGAGCCTTTGAGATTGCTGGGGCTGCCAGTTTCCCCTGTGATGAGAAAGGAGAATGAGATTGTGTATTGGCTATATTCGCCAAATAGTTTTGTTGCATTGAATGTAGATGCATGGGTCATCGCGGAAAAAAGGAGACAGGTGGGGTGATTGTTAGAGATGCAAGGGAATCGTGCTTGGTGGCACAACAGTTTTTTTTCGGCGAAGGCACGAACGATAGGGCAGAGATGCTTGCGATGCTAGAAGGTTTGCGTTTTTGTGTTAGAAGGGGTTATAATAAAGTTATCATTCAAACGGACTCTGAATCAGTCAATGGTTGGTTTCGAGATGTCTACAAAATTCCTTGGCCCTTGGAAAATACTTGGAGTGAAATTAAGAATTTGATGAAACAAATGGAAGTGCATTGTATTCATATATTTAGATAGGCGAATGCGCTGGCGGACGCGCTAGCGGATAGGGTGCAAAGAGAAGGACATGCTAGACTTTTTGGTGGGTGAGACCTTCCGAGGAGGATTGCAGGTTTGGTTGCGTTAGACAAGTTTCATATGGCGCATATTCAGTATGGAGAATGAACTCCTCATGTTGGCTGGGCTCAAGAGTATTTTCATCTTTCTGCTGATGGGAGGAGGGGAGATCAGTATTGATGTAAATGGTGGTTTGCTGGGAGTTTACTGATGCAGGCCATGTTACAGAGGCGGGTTCTTTGGTTGAAAATGTGTTTGCAATGGACAGTGTTTGCAGTGGACCTGGACGATGTTGTCTTGGGACTGGACGGAGTCTTGGTTGGATGGTGCAGGGCTGGTTGTGTTGTGTTGCTGTTGTGTTACTGATGTTTTGTTGTTGCAGTACTGTTGCAGTGCTATTAGCTGCTGTTGTTGTGTGCTGCTGGTGTTGTTGCTGCTGTGTTGCTTGCTGCTGTGATGTGGAAGCTGCTGGGGCCTATTCTATTTGAATCTATTCAATTTGGTGTTGAGGTAGTTTTTGGTGACAACGATTGGTGTTTGGAGATATGGGCAGAATGTGAAGACTTGGTTTAAGCAATCCTTTTGGTTCTTGCAAGGTAGTTGCAAAGGAGCAGAAATGGCGATGAATTGGGTTGTTTATTTGTTGTTGTGTTGTTGTTTTGGGTTGAGTTGATACTGTGGTTGCTATTGATGGGTAGGATTGCTTGGCTAAGGTTCTTGGTATCAGATGTGGGGTTTCTTATTCCTTGGTTTCTTAGTGCTTCTCTTTGGTGAGTAAGGTTGAGGATTAGGGAATTATTTTCTTTGACACTGTAATATTTTTGGTGAAAGGCATTTTTAAGGTGTTTGTTTTTAATTCTTGGTTTTAGGCCTTTAGCTTTGGTTCTAGGCCTTAAAGTTTGGTTTTAGGCCTCAAGCTTTGGTTTTAGTTCTTTGTTTTTAGATTTCGAATTGTTTTTAATTTTCGGGTAAAGTCGTCACGTACCCCCGACTGGTGTAAAATCTTTTTGATCAAGTAATAAAAGTCTGGCATCCCATAACTGCCCCTCCCCTCTGGAGGTTATATATATATAAAAAAAAAAAAAAAGGTTGCTCATTGCCTTTTGCTGCTGCAGGTCATTGAGGTGCTTAGATATCTTAATAGTTTATCTTTTGTGTCTAATTGCTTTGATTGCAAGGTTTTAGTATCTGGTAAAGTCGTAATGCACCCCCGATTAGGGTGTAAATCTTTTTTGATATTGAATAAAGGTCTGGCATCCTATAATTGCCCCTCCCTCCTGGAGGTTTAAATTTATAAAAAAAAAGGCAATCTAATTTTCCCTTCTATTTCCATATGTCTGTTCATTGCTATCATTGGTTCTGCAATAGACATCAATTATTTAACATTATTTTCCATTATGATACTTTTTTATTTTGGAACGGGCGACCCTATTTTCAACACCCCGTGCATTCTAATACATGATTTTGTCAATCATTATAAACAGTGGCATTGGGTGTTTTCCTTATCTCTTTGTGTTCCCTGGACTTAGCCTTTTTCTTGTTCATTGTACCTTATGACTGGTATCCCGTCTCAATCACATTATTAGATTTCTCATCATCTTCATCCTCTGAATGCCCTCCTCTTTTCATGACAGCCACATCAAGATCCGTAGCTGCTCCCACTTTAGAATTGATCCTTCATCTTTGTCCCTATCACCAACACCAGGCATGAGCCTATGAGATTTCTCAGTCATATATATCTGTCCATGTCACCGATTTCTGATCGCTGACTCAAAACTCCCCAGGCTAACACCATCCAATGATTTTTCCTTGACTACACTCACTTTAATTTCAACGTCCCTGCCTGTAATACCCACACTAACAACAGGCTGATTTAATTTCTGCAACTCGACTGGATTCTATGCGTCACCTGGACTGGTTCGTTCTTTACCATACTCACCTCATTGCAAACTTTTTTCATCAGTTTCCGTTTTCCCATTCCCCTCTTGCAGACCATCCCTGAGAGTAGGGTCTTCTTGTACCTCTTCTAAACTTTCAATCAACACCTCGAAACTGTTTTTTAGTTTCACAACTGCTGGATTATTTGGCTTAAGTTCTTCCCCCAAAGCAACCACAATTTCACTTTCTTTAATCTGCCCCTGGATGAGTTCTTCGCCCACAATATTTTTTGCACCACTAGCTTCTACTTCATTCACTTTGACAATGTGTTCTTTAATCTCTGGCTGCCTGATCTATTTTTGACTTCCTTTTCTCTTGCGCATCCCTAGCTTTTGTTTCCATTGCAGATCCTGCCTTCAAAGTCATGGCCTGGTTTTTTTGTTCAATCCCATACTTTCTTCGACAATTGATTTCATCATGGCAAAGTAATCAAAATATTTAAAACCCAAAAAATTCAGTGTTTGCCAAAAACATTTGTTCCTTGTTTTATCTATCCAAACACGACTCGGTAGTGCCTCTGATAAATCCATCTCAACACAAATTCGGGAAACTCTAGGCCGTGTCAAGCACCGTGTGTTATCATCCATACGTAGGTATCCTCCAAGCGAATATCCAATGGCTTTCAGTAAAGGAGGATGAAAGAATTCTAATAGGAGATCTGGAAGTTCAACACATAACGGAACCACTGCGGGATCCGTTCTTAAACTGACGCCCGTATGCCATCGAAAAGCTTTAAATCTCACTCCCCGAAATAGGAAAGAATTTATAGAGAGGACTTTTTTGCTTCATGTTTTGCAACCTAATCAAAACGTGTCTTGTATCTAGCAAACCCATAGAAAAGTCACTTAGAATCCCCCACAAGCGATGAATTGCTTCACGTATGGCTTCCAGTGTAAGCCTGAATTTTGTACATTTTTTTTCTCAATCAGTATAAGTTCTTTTTTTTTTATTATTATTATTATTATTAAACCTCCGGTAGGGAGGGGCAACTATGGGATGCCAGACCTTTATTACTTATCAAAAAAATTGATTTACAAACTAAACGGGGGTACATTACGACTTTACCCGTATTAAAAACCAAGCAAATAAACCATACAAAATACCTATCCAAAGAAAATCTCCATATTTAAAACAGTGTCCTATCAAATTGCTTCAACCAAAAGCCAAACTCTATCAAAAATTCAGCCAAACGCCCGAGAAAACTGGCAGCCAAAGAGGAGCATAACAGAGTGCGCAAAAGAGTGTGCAACAGAGAAACAAAGTTGGCAGCTTCAGCAGCAGAGTGCGCTCTGTTCTCACCACGCAAGCCACCTTCAGAGCTCCACACCACTTGCAGCGTAACCCTCACATCAGCATGGCCTTGCACCCCACCACACGCAGTGCTGCACCCAGCAACATTCGCAACACCACCTGCTTGCGCCAACCAAACGAAACTGCATAGCAACTTGCATGAAATAAACATCCAACACAGTCCACGCAAATCCTGCCCTTCGCCGCAGCAATGTCCACCATAATGACCAACAACTTCCCATTCCATGCAGCACAAACGCACAACAAGACTCCACCAAACCACATCATATAGCCTTTCAAAAATATGGAGTGCGATTCTTATCTAGATGAACCAATCCTCTAATCCTGATTGGAAGATCAGTTGCTCCGTATTCTCTACTAATTCCTTCTTTTTGAGCCAAATTCGCAAGTGCATCCGCCACAACATTAGCTTCCCTGAAAATATGAACACAACTAACCTCCATATGAGATGTCAATCGCTTAATCTCTCGCCAAGCGTTTTTCGTAAACCAAGGGATTTTGAAATCCTCATAGAACCATCCCCTCACAATTTTGGAATCCGTTTGCAAAGAAACTTTTGCAAAACGTAACCTATTGCACAAAAGAAGACCTTCAATAACTGCCCGAACCTCCGCAAAGTTGTTAGATCCTTCACCCAAAACAACTTGCTTAGCCCCAAGGCAGTTTCCCAAGCCGTTCCTGATAATAATACCCGTTGTGGCCTTATTATTCCTTGAAGAACCATCTACATTAAGAGCCACAAATTCTTCCTGAGGAAAATTCCAGTACACTATTCTATTGCGCCTGTGGAGAATCGGAACTAGAGGGAAACCTAGCAAGATCAATGGTTTCTTGTTCGCACTCAGTCGCTTGGGAACTGAAAAAGAATTAGCCATACGAAGACTTTTTCTCACTAATAGAATAATTGTCCCCATACTCGGCTTTCCATTCTCAACAGCAGACCGGCAACGCTGCTTCCAAATCTCCCACAAGATAAACATAGGCGTTAAATAATAAAGGAGACCCACCTGAGAATTCTTATTAGCCTTCCTAAACCAAACAGTCAACACAGTAGATATTTTCGCCGGCCTTCTAACATGGATATCAAATATCGCCTCAAAATGACGCCACACCCCATTAGCTAGGCTTCCTTCGAGAAAAAGATGAGTCAAGGTTTACACACTCGGAGAGTGACAACAATACCACCTCGACGCTAAGCAAATCCCGCACCTATATAATTCCCCATTGACTGGGACACCTCTTAATAAAAGCTTCCAAATGAATACTGAGATTTTGGACGGTATCATAGGCCGCCAAATCTAGTCAAACAACTTGGATTTACCCTTCTTATCACAGAAAAGTTCATACGCCGAATGCAAACTAAAAAATCCATCCGAATCTTGGGTTCATATACATTGATTCTTTCCTTGCTCATTACCCTTGAAACTGTCATCAAACAAAGTCCTCGCCAAGATTCTAAGAGCTGGAGACACCAACTCATAATCTTCATTGCACACCTCCGCCACTGACGGCCACATATCTTGCAACTCCAAACCATCCGTTTTCAAAAAAACCGAAGTGAGATTCCAGTTTGAAGAAAAAAAACTAGAATTACCCTTACCAATCCGCCAAATACTACTTCCAACAAAAATAGTTTTAAACTTCATGATCTCCTTCATAAAAGGCGAGGCACTATTCTTCACTTCTTGATAAATCAAAGGAACATCCTTCTTCCAATATTTAGTTCTCATGAAATTCGCCAACAAGGACTCCGCATTGACCAAGTTCCATAGTGTTTTCATGCGAAAAGCCCTAGAGACCGTATCAAGGTTTCTGATCCCAAGCCTGCATTCTGACTATGGGAAACAAATGTTATGTTAAGAAATCCATTTCTTCTTTTGTCTGCCCTCACAATCTCCCCAAAAGAAATCTGCCAGTAATTTATGAAGCTTGGAAATAACTTGCTTAGGGACACACATAGTGCTAATAGTATAAACTGGAATTGAACTCAACACATGCTTAATCAAAATCAATCTCCCACCCGAGGATAAGAGCTTAGCTTTCCAACCACTGATTCGCTTTTGAATTTTATTGATCAGCGCATCAAAGTATATATTCTTGCAGCGTCCCTGATAAATTGGAACTCCCAAATATTTTCAAGAGCGAATCTGTAAACTGAAAACCTGTATAAGTTTTAACCGCCACCACTTGTTCCACTTCAGCTTTTTCATCGACCATAAAAGAGCTTTTATCTGCATTAATTTTTTGTCCCAATGATTTCTCATATTTTTCCAAGAACTTCATGCAACCAGTAATAGAGGCATGTCTCCCATTAAGAAAAACCAGGGTGTCATCTGCGTACAACAGATGTGTGTTGGGCAGACAGTGTCTAGGCGTATAATAATAGCATATCTCACCTTTACCAAAGGCGGCCAACAATCCTCTGCTAATAACCTCCGAAGCTATAACAAATAAAAGTGGGGACAGCGGATCACCCTACCTTAACCCCCTAGAAGATCTGAAGTAACCATTGTAAGCTCCTTGCATCAGAACCGAAAAGCCACAACTAGCAATACAATTGGAAACAAGATGACACAATCTATTTGAGAAACCGAATCTCTTGAGAACAACAAAAAGGAAAGGCCATTCCAGTCTGTCATACGCCTTTTCCATGTCGATTTTAAGGACCACATTGCCACCCGTGACTTTTTTATTAATATCCCAAACCATTTCCTGGGCTAATCCAATATTCTCCACGATAGACCTTCCCCTAACAAAAGCTCCATGTTCTTGACTAATCATATCTGGTAGAAGTAGAGCTAGTCTATTGCAAAGTATTTTACTGAAGATTTTATAAATGACATTGCAAAGACTAATAGGACGGAAATCAGAGAAATAACCTGGGGAGTCCACCTTAGGGATCAATGCAATGAGATTAGATGTGAAAGCTGCAGGGAGAGCGTCACCTTCAAAGAATTGAACTGCCACTTTCCAGATATCAAACCCAATAGTCTCCCAACAAGACTGATAGAACCCAAGAGTAAACCCATCTGGACCCGGTGCACTATTCGCCGGAATTTCAAAGGTCGCATTTTTAACTTCTTCCAGTGACGGGCGCTTAACTAATTGATCACATACCACATCTGAAATCACTGAAGGGATACAATCCATTAACTCACTGCCATATGTCTGAACACCCTGTGAAGAGAGAAGTTTCTAAAAAAAATCATTGGCTTCTCTTAACATCTCCCCGGAGTCAGAAATCTGCCGACCACATTGTAAAGTAATGGAAGATATGGACCTTCTCTTCTGTTTAGCTTTAACCGAAACAAAAAAATATTTGGTGCATGCATCCCCTTCCGTGAATTTTTTTTCCCCAGATTTTTGCATCCAGAATTGTTCCTCCTACTTAAGGGCCACCCTGTACTCTGCCTAACATCTGTTCAAATTACAACAAGCAATAACATCCCAAGTAGGAGCCATATTGGTAGCATTAATTGCAGACGATTCCAATCCTGAAATAAGCACATTCTCCCATTGGCTCATGTCATCCTCCATAGCCCTTAGTCTGCAAAACACATTTCCAAACACCTATTTATTCCATTTAATAAGCGCCCGATGAAGTGATTTTAATTTGATATCCACTATATCCAGCGCCCTCACAACTCCTGTCTCTGAGCCTCACACTTCTACCACGAGGGATTCAAAGGTCGGATGAGAACTCCACATATTTAGAAATCTAAACGGCAAGAAACTAGATCTAGACTGCACGGGCATGGAAACCAAAATGGGTGCATGATAAGAAAAGTTCCGCTCAAGATGCTCCACCCTCGTACCAGGCAACTGATCCATCCATAGAGAGTTCACAAAAACACTGTCAATCCTTGCCCAGATACCACTACACCAAAAGGCTTGATTAGCTACACGGAGATGGCCACGGCTCAAACTGTTAGTTTATTTGCCACGGCCCACAAACCGTGGCTAGAATGGCCAAGGGTCTAAAACCGTGGCTATAAAAAGAAAATAAACTTGTGTTGCACGTGCCTATCTGGAGAACACACATCTATTTCACGCTTTGGCGAAAACACATTGGTTCCATTGCGAAAACACTTTCGCGGTCTTGCAAAAAAAATTGGTTTTCCCGCCTCCTTCCATTTTCATTTTAGGGTTTGTTAGAAAATAAAATAGTGAGAGAGAGGAGCAGAGGAGAGTGTGAAGAGAAAGAATCGATCCATTTTTGTTTCAAATCAGAGTGAGAGAGAGGAGTAGAGGAGAGTGTGAAGAGAAAGAAGAAGAAGTGAAAGAAAGCACAAACTCAAGGTAATTTTTGCTTGTGAGATGATTTATGTGTTATTTGGTTTTTTTTTTTTATGTTGTTTATTATCTCGCTTTCAAGACTCTGCAGATAGTGATGATATCTGCTTCCATTTGTTGAGGTTGTAATGACTGCACAATTGTTCGAGAGATTGTTGAGATGGAGGTGTTTTTGAAAGGAGTTGCTTTAGATGATATAGAGAATTTTTCTTTTGGCTTTTACTCATCCGTCTTTGAACCTCTCTGTCACTCTTTTTTGCACTTACTGTATTGAATCGATTCGTGATTGTTTGATTGTTTGCGATTGTTGAGAAATAGATGTGGATGTACTGTGTGTTGTTATCGATATCGATCGATTTGAGATTCAATTCGATCTGGTTTCGATTCGTGATTTCTTGCTGACTAATGTTTGGAAAGTGTTTTTTAACTTTGATCCATCAACAACAGCTCATCTTACTCTGATGCAAAAGGGTCTTGACATGCCCTAGCTACCAACATCGACGAGCTAAGGTTTCAATTTTTTTTTCCTGTTATTATCTGTTTCTTCTCTTAAAATCAGGAGAGATTTGTTTCCCTCTCACCTAATTTATTTCCTCTCTTAAATCTAACAGGTTGAAGGGAAAAGGGCTTCAGTAAACCGTTTGGTTGGGGAGCTGGAAAGTGAATTTCAGGTATGTTCTTAGTGAGATTCGGTGTATGGAAGCTGATTTGAAGTCAAATTAAAGAGTTTCTTTTGTGAATGCTTCAATAGTGGTTGATAGATTCTTATACTTAAAAAGTGGTTGATAGATTCCTCGTGGGCTTCGTTTGTGGAGATTTTAGAGATTACTGGAGTTAATTGTTACTGATCGGGTAAGTGAAATCATATATTTAATTGTGATTTTTGGATCTTTGTCTCCTGCAAGCTTGCATATGCGATTTTGAAAATTTTTAGCATCGTCCTTCACAATCATGTTAAAAAATTTTAAATTTGAGCTTACTTATTGTTGTATATGTATTTGCATGTTTGAAATTAGTATTTAGCTTGTGAGATAAATGCTATATGGAGGTGTTTTTACTATGTGTTAGGAGAGTAGAGTTGGATGTGAATTGGACACCAAATTTGGCTTGAATATTCAATTTTTTTTTACAGTAGACGTGTTGCATTGAAGTCAGAATTTTAAATAGTTAAAAGCAATGAAAACTTAGAACATTTATTTTGGTTTCTTTTGAAGATGCCACTGTTAGTTTTTGGAAAATATATGTTAAGAATTTTGGCAAAAAATTGGTATCAGAGCCATGTTAAGAATCTTGGAACAACTAGTTCAGATTGAACTACTTAAGAATCTGTTGATCATAGAATCAACGTTATCTAAGGACCAGTCAGTTCTTAGTATAATACTTCCCGACCCTTTTGAAACGGGATCACCGGAAACTTTTTTAATACCTCCTCACAGAGCATCAAGAAAAATCTGAACTGAGGAAGTCTGGACGATAATAATGTCTGATCTATATCAAATAGATTCTGATGTGGAACAATGTGAAGAAGTTGAAATTCATGAAGAACATGGAAATTTCAAAGTTGATGTTTTCATAGAAGAATCTAAGTTAAAAATAATAGCTTCACAACATCTAAAACTTAGTGCTGAACAAATCTTCAAGACTTCAGGAGTCTTAACGAAGATAGCAAAATCTTTGATCACTAGGAAATATATGTTTATCTTGGTGTTTCAACAAAAGAATTTACTTTGGATATTAAAGATACCACTGGAAGAATTAATATACCACTAATAACAAAAGAAGATATTAAGCTAAAAATGGCTAAAATACCTTCTGACATAAGAAAAAAGATTGATTACATTCACATAGGTGGTGTACAAATCCGTATAAAGTCTACATTTAGACAAGGAATCAATAGTCCTATTCTATGTGCCTTACTAGATAATAGGATTAATGATCATGAAGACTGTATTCTAGGTACCTGTCAAGGAAATCTTGCTTATGCCAAACTGATATTTACAATTTACCCTAAGTATGGTGTGCCACTCAGCACCAAGAATATAAATGAAATTCTAAGTTTTGTTCATAAGTTTGAACGAAGCGACTTGATGAATGGAGACAAACCATTCTCCATCATTTATCTTGTAGGATATGCCTTAACAAATTCTCATCATAGTATGGGATATAGAAAAACTGAGAACATAGAACTTGATGATGTATTCTCAGATGTAGGTCGTGTCCAAGACATACCTATCAAAGATATAGAACCCATAAAGTCAGTATGGTCTTTAGACGTTTCTAAAAAGAAACCTATGCTTGGAGCAAATCCAACAAACATGATTAAGAACAATAGATTCATCTGCGGTGAGTCTAGCTCTTCTAAGGATCCCAAAAAGAACCTTATGGAAGAATCCAGAGAAATGCTAAAAGAGCATGTCTCAAAGAATTGAAGGTCTAAGAATTGATATTCAAGGACTTCATTAGGATGTCATTCAAAGAACATCCTCACATATATTATGAAGGCAAGCTTTGTAATACTGAAAAACAGTATAAAGTAGTAGCTGAAAAATTTGTTGACTACAGACATAATGCCACTGGGTCAGGAATCCAGACGTGTGTCAATATGCAGAACAATGTCAATGAGATCTTAGGATGTAATTTAATCCTTACTGATTACATTGCCCAACAACATGGTCTTACAAATTCCATTACAGATCATGAGGACTTATATAAACCCACTTTCAAACAGGGGGGTTTTATAAATCTCAAAAATCAGCTTGAAGAACAAGCAAAAGAGTTTGATAAATTTTTCAAACAAAGCACACATTACCAAGAAGAGGTAATAACAAAACTCCTGAAGATATATGCCATTACTAATTGATAGAATCGTATATATATATGTCACCTAATTTTCATGAGTGTTTGACTAAAGTTAATCTTTTAATTTTTGGTGTGTAGAAATGTCAACAATTCCTTTAGATAAGTCATGGATGAACAAACGGGGAAGTGCAATGTATATATACGGCGTTAGACAATTCCAAAAGTTTGTTGAGGATAATGCAAATGGAGAGAGTCTTTTTCGTTGCCCATGTGTTCGATGTAGGAACTCGAGGGGAAACATTAGTGTTGACGACATAGGTGTTCATTTGTTAAGCCATGGCATTGATACCAATTATGTCACGTGGATACATCATGGAGAGAATATAAACAAGCAGGTGATTGATGTACCTATGATCGAAGTGGTTGAACCTGATGATGCCTTTGAATATCCTAGGATGAGCAACCTAGTTGATGATGTATTCCTAAACATGCAAACTGTGGAGGCTGATGATGGGATAAATGACTTGAATGACACCGTCGAAGAATGTTTTGGCGGTAATCCAGAAGGTGGTCCGAAACTTTTTTGTGAACCTGAGATAGTTATGAACAAGAAGTATCAAAAGTATAAGGAAAAAATGACTGTGCCTTTGTACAATGGGTGTCCTAAGGATAAGATCACGTTGTCCACCATTATTGAATTGCAGAATTTCAAGACTCGTTTTAGTTGGAGTTGTAATAGTGTGACGATGTTGTTAAAATGGCTAAAAACCTTATTGCCGGATGATTGTAATTTGCCAGATAACTACCCAAACATGAAAAACACAATTAAAGATATGGGGATGGAATGTAAGACAATACATGCATGTGCCAATGGATGCATACTCTATTGAAAGAATATGAGGGTCTAGTTACTTGTCCAAAATGTGGTTCTGGTAGGTATAAGGTTTATGTGGATGACGATGACGATGACAACGAGTCTGGCAAGGTATACAGGAAAGAAGCTAAAAAGGTTGTAAAGTATTTTCCATTGATTCCAAGGTTGAAAAGATTTTTTAGCATACCGTGTATTGGTGAAGCAATGACTTGGCACAAGGATGCTTGTTTAGATGGGAATTTGATGAGACATCCATGTGATTCAGCACAATGGACTTCAACAAATATGAGATGGCCAGAGTTTGCCTCTGATAGTAGGAATTTGAGACTTGCAATATTGACTGATGGTTTTAACCCACGTGGAAATCTAAGTAATGCTTATAGTTGTTGGCCAGTAATAATAGCACATTTGAATCTTCCACCTTCTTTATGCATGAAAAAGGAGTTTTGTTTGTTAACCTTGTTAATATCAGGGCCAAAAGCACCCGAAAAGAATATTGATGTTTACCTGGAGCCATTAGTAGAAGAGTTGAAGGAATTGTGGGCAGATGGTGTTTCAACTTGGGATGTGTATACTAAAAGCAATTTTTTGTTGAAAGCAATGTTGTTTTGGGGTATCCATGACTTTCCTGCTTATGGGACTCTAGCTGGTTGTAATGTTCATGGTTATAATGCATGCCCTATTTGTGTTGATGATGTAGAATCTGAACGTCTTTCAAACAGTCGGAAGATATGCTATAGAGGCCATCGACATTATTTACCTACAAAACACAAGTTTAGAGATGACAAGGGATTCAACAAAGATGTTGAACATCGTCGTGCTCCACGATGATTATCTGGAGAAGAAGTTGAAAGAAGGATAGTGGAAATTTTGGAAGGTAGTTCTACACAAGGTAGGGTTAGTGGTCAAAAGCGCAAGAATATGGTTGATAATGATAACGTCAATGATGAACCAACCAATAACATTGCGTCACCGTGGTCTAGAAGGTCCATTTTATTTGATTTGCCGTACTGGAAGTTTGTTGAGCTACGACATAATATTGATGTGATGCATACTGAAAAGAATGTCATTGAACACTTATTGAACATATTGTTGAATGTCTCTAAGAAAACAAAGGATGCTGAGAATGCTCGAAAAGATATGGAAGACATGGGAACTCATAAGAGATATTGGTTGAGCCATGACACTGAAACGGGAAAAACTTCAATGCCAAAAGCATCATTTTCCTTGACCAAGAAAGAAAAAAAAGTATTTATGAACACACTAAAAGAGTTGAAATTGCCGAGTGGATTTTCATCCAAGTTGAGTAATTGCGTTCTTGGCAATCCCCTGGAGCTAAGAGGACTGAAGTCACACGGCTACCATGTCATTATGCAACATTTACTTCTAGTTTTTCTTAGACATGTTTTTCATGAAAAGAAGGATAAAGATTTAAGAATTGCTATTCAAATAATTAGCTTATTCTTTAATATCTTATGTGCTAAAGTGATCAACAAAATAGATCTTCAGTTGGCAAACAAAGGTGTGATTGAGGCAATTTGTGTCCTTGAAAAGGAGCTTCCGCCTTCATTCTTTTATAAGTGTGCATTGCATGGCTCATCTAACCGAGGAAGCGATGCTTGGTGGTCCAGTTCGATATCGATGGATGTATCCCTTTGAGGGGTAAATAACTTTTCTAATTTTAGTGCACGTCATCACGTTATCTTATTATATTATATACTAATTTACCATTTTATTTATGATTGATAGGTTAATAAAACGATACAAAGACTATGCTAAAAATTTCAGATACATAGAAGGATCAATAGCAGAAGCATATTTTGAAGATGAATCTGTTACATTTTGCATGGAGTATATGACAAAGCCACGGTTTGGAACTCACAAACACAGTCAAGAGAAGTGGCTTAATGTAGATGATGAGTATGCCGATGAAAAGCCATTGGATAAAGGAAAAAAAACTATATGCTAAATAATGTACAATTTAAACAAGCTCGAAGATGGATTTTCAATGCACTTGCTGATTTGAGTGATTGGGAAGAGTTAGATATATAATATTTTAGTTTTTTTTAATAACTAGAATTCTAGAATTATGATAATATGGTAACTTGTGCAGAAAATACAATGAATATTGCATGGAGTTGGCTACACAAAGTAAAAAAAAAGGGTCAAGGAAATTCGTTGAGAAAGCCACTGATTTTATTCCTTGGTTGTGTAATGAGGTATTTTATAATGTGTATTTATTCATATCTATATATATATATATAATTTTTTTTTTCAGATTTCAGTTCTAAGATGATTTGTTTTACAATGTAGTTGGAGAAGGCTGGGGAAACAAATACCACACTTTGGAGGTTAGCCAATGGTCCACAATTTTTGGCAACCCGATATCCAAAATATTGTGTAAATGGTTTCACATTTGCGACAAGTTCTTCGGATGAATGTTTGGTGACAAGATAGTGGTGTCTCCATGGATGTCATTGCTCCTTTTGTTGCTAGTAAGAAAGATAAGAGGCCAAAGGACAAAATAGTCAAATGGTATGGAGTTGTTAGAGACATACTGGTTCTAGACTACATAGATTTCAAAGAAACAGTCTTCTATTGTGATTGGGTCAAAGTGGAAGATAAGAAAAATGCATATAAGGTGGACCCAATTTGGAACCATGAGATGGTAAACTTGTCGAAGCTAAAAGACAAAAGAAAGGTGGAAGAGGATCCATTCATTTTAGCTCAAGAAGCAAGTGGGGTATTTTATTCGAAAGATCAATCAAATGATGGGTGGCATGTAGTTCTACATACTCAAAGAGGCTTGAACACTAATTTCAATAAAAAGGAAACTCCCACTGTGTATCAAAGCATCTTGAAAGACAACTCCAACCTGAAGAGCTTACTGGAATTTTAATTGACTATGCTACAATATTGTTTTATGCATTTCTAATGCTATTTTAGTCATCCTCTTTGGTTGAGACCAATTATTTTGTCTTTGTTTCTTATTTTGACTTTTGAGTTGGGAAAGGGAAGCTTTGTAGCTAAGTATTCGGATTGGCTTTTCCAATGCTTTATAAAAATCTATTTGTGGTGATATGTTGTGGAAGGAAACTATCTATAAATGTAGTGTATATAGTTGTTTCTTATTTATTTTGTTTGATAATGATTAATATCTATAATGTCATTGATAGAAATGGGTAGTACTCGCGACAATCTCTCCACCAATGATGTCACTACATCTACAAATGATGACAGTGAAGTTAAAAAGACCATAAAGTTCATTGTCCATGGTTTAGCAGTTGGACCTGGTGCTAGAAATTTCAATAAACGCATTGGAAGGCTTGTTGAAACACTTGTGCCCATCAAATTCAAGGGTTGGCACCATGTTACTGACAACTACAAAGAGGATGTGTGGAATGCCCTCAAGGTGAGATTTTACATCATTGATTTTCATAATGTCTTATTTTATTGTCAACTTATATCTCAATGGCTTATTTGCAGCGTGAATACGACATCCCAAATTATGTGAAAAGGAGTGTGCATTTGAAAATGCCAGAATATTTTAGAAGGTTCAAGGCAGATCTTAGGAAGGACTATTTGGATAAGTATCCTACCATTGAGGAACAAGATAAGCATGTTCCAAATGGTGTAAGAGAGGAGGATTGGAAGGAATTTGTTCGCTATGAGAGCACCCCTGAAGCAAAGGCAATTAGAGCCCAAAATGCCAAAAACAAAAAGGCTTCAAAGTATGTATGGGGGGGGGGGGGGGGGGGGCAAAAGAGTGTTGCATAAGTGGAGTATGAAATGGTAATTGAGTTTCTAGCTACTAGTACAATAATAACCATTTTACTATATAGGCTGAGACTAATCTTTCAAGTATATAGGTTGAGAAGAACCCTGATGGCGAACCAGTCACACGCACTGATATATGGATTGTTTGTCACACGGGAAAGGATGGAAAACCCACGCATGGTGCTGAACTATAAATGGTATGTGCCCAATGATGTCTTTTATACACAATTGTTAATTTACTTTGTAGTTGTTTGAATATTATTTGTGTCCTGTGTTATTTTATTTTTTCATTCTTTTTAAGGAACAAGTTAAAGCAAAAAAGGCCGCCTTGCAAGAATCTTCAACCCAGGGTACCACTGACCTATCTATTGATAATGATCCTCTAAGCCAAGTGTTTGGCCAAGAAGAAAGGGGATGTGTTCGTTGTGTTGGAACCACCGTCTCTAAAAGGAAGTATGATGCTTCACTTCCCGCTCGTTCATTGCTTTTGGATAAAACATTGGAAGTAAAAAAAATTGAGCCAAAAATATGAGAGATTGGAAGAAAATGTTCAATGGATACGAGAGAGACTTGAAAATGGAATTTATGTGAGACCATCAACAAGTGAGGGAACACAAGGAGGGACACAAAGAACTGAAGATACACCTTCATCCCGTGCACAATCGATAAGGCAACCAGAAAATCCATTACCTCCATCTCCATTACCACCATCTTCTCAAGGTGTTGCGAGGTTTTCTTCTCCAAGCAATCATGTTCCTTCAGTGTCAAGGACTTACAAAGTTTGTGATTGGCATAAGAATGTCATTGCGATAGCAAAAGAGGTTGTTGATCCTATCCATCGATTCTCTTGCGATTTCCATGGATCATTGAACCTTGCAATAGAGATCAGACTTTCCTTATGCTTCTAATATATGACTGAGGTGAAACTTTACAAGAGTGATCCAAAATGAGACATGATGGGGGGTTTGGACGTTGGTGATTTCTTCGTATGGTGTAAAAATCATGTGGAACTTGATGATTGATAGTTACAGCTACCTTGGTAGTTACAACCTTGAACGATATCCTTGATGCTTGCTATTTTTGTGGACTTGCATGCAATACTGTAGTACTTAGTAGTGATACGTTCATTTTTGTTTTTTGACTTACACACTCCTGGCTGATTTGGTTTTGGTAGTCCCAAATCTATAATAAAGGTTCTTTTTTTGACTTACACAATAAAGGTTCTTTTTTACATTGCCGGTCCCAAGCACGGATAAAGGAGGGATGAGGGTATGTTTACCTTTATCAATTTTTGTGTTAAGTTTCATTATATTTTTTTCATTGTGATATGGTTATCTGGTTCTTATATATATCCAGCAAACTCAGCAGACTGAAACTCAACTGGTGCTAGTGTGAAAAAGATTCCTCTTTACAAGGTACACATATTTCTCTAGTTCAGTTGTTTATTAAGGTTTTATGTTTGTCTTCTCATCTGATTGATTCCTCTTTTGATGAGGTTACTGGGATTAATCACAGTAAATGGATGTATGTATTCGTTGTTCACAGGTCCGCCTGGAAGATACAGAGTGGTGCATTCCAGAGTGGTCCAATCAGGTATGCACCATGGTTCTCATCATTTCGGTGGTTATTTAAACCATGGTTTTGAACGTCTTTCATCAGCCGAATTAAGCTTGTGCGCTTGCACTGAGCCAGGCAGCTGAGGCTGTTGCCAATGGTGTCTCTGATGTTACAGATGCAGGTAATATCCTTTACTAGTTAACAACAATTATAATTGTATGGATTTGGTATCTGATTCTTATTTGGTATCTGTTGAACCCTACTAGTTTATATATAGTTCAAAGGAACTTGTTGGCGTGTTGTTTTTGAAACCGTGTTATTAAACCGTGTAACTGCGCCGTGTGGAAACGCTCTGACATCAGGGCGATTTGGGGCGACACAGGGGTAAACTAGGAAGTATCAGTTTTGGTCTGCCTCTTTTAATCCTGGTCGTTCCTAGATCTAGGGAAACATTTTGATCGGTTGGAACAAAAAAGGCGGCTAGGGTTCATGGCTGCAACACAGTCAGCCAATGGGGATTCCCCTACGGCTGGCAAGGAAGAAGATGGCTCCATTACACGTACGTTTGCGCAGGTTCTAGGGAAGACAATGAAGGACTATCTTGAGGATAAGCCAACGGATTCAACGACGTTTGGAAAAGAAGGATGTCCGGCCTTGAGGTTATCCGATTCGGATGTTTCAAGAAGTGAGTCTCATGTCTCTAATCATGTTGTGGTTTTAAAGTTTTCAAGCTTTAGGCCATCTCTAGATTCGATAAGGGACTCCATTCATAGATTTTGGGGAATATCCGGGAAATTTATTATGGGTCTTATTGATCCAAGACATGTAGTGGTTTATTTACAATCGGAAGATGAAGTGAAGAAAGTTTTATCAAAAGATTCATATACGATTCGGGCAGTTAGATATAAAATTTTTCGTTGGCATCCTGGTTTTAGCCTACTGGCGGATCCGGAGTTGGCACCATTATGGATTGAACTTCCTAACCTTCCTTTCGCTTTCTTTCTTCCCGCCATCATGAAGGCGATTGGGGACTCCTTTGGTAGTTTCCTGCGGATAGATGATGGAACTAGATTCTTTGCCCGCCCAAAGGTTACACGTATGTGCGTTGAGATGGATGTCAATAAACCTCTCCCACAGAATTTGGCTTGAGAGTCCAAAATATGGGGGATATTGGCAAAAACTGGAGTATCCAGGATTCAAATATTGCGATCATTGCTCCCTAATTGGGCATGAGAAGGACTACTAATGTAGAAAATTGATTGGTAGGAAGAGAGAACATTCTAAGTTAGAGGGAGAAACCTATAAAGAAAGCAAGTTGCAGGACAAGGCCAAGCAAAAACAAAATCAGGCTGAGGATAAGCAAGATCAAAATGCGAAGAAGCAAATGTATGTTCTGGTTGCCAAAAAAACGATGGAAGAAAATGGACAAATAGGAACTAGCGGAGCCAAAAATTCTCAAGGAGTTGAAGTTAGTAGTGCACATGAAAAAGAAATCAAGGAGAAAACAAGGGGAGAGGAACCCAACAATGTGATTTCGTCTAACAAATACGGGGTTCTTGCGGAAGAAAATTCGGAAGGAGTTGGTGAGGGTAATGAAGAAAAACTAAAACCCCAAGAAGTACGCAAGTCGGCGGAACAACACCCAAGGGTGACTAAGGATGACGTTGAAAATACAAAAGATATGTTAAAGGGGGCTGGATAGACAACCAGTGAAATCAAAATGGCAATGTTGAATGACAAATGTGATGAAGCAAAGCCTGAAGAAGGATATGCTAATGCGGCCTCGCTGTGGATTGCTCCTTTTGTGGCGGATAGTAGCTCAGATAATGCACAAGGTCAGTCTAAAATTGCTGAAACAGCAGACCATCAGTCTTTACATGAAGCACTTTCGAATAATTCAGGGGATCTAAACATGGTCGAAGAGAGACACAAAACAGGGGATACAAACAGGGCCGAGGTGCAACACAGAACATGGGACAGATTGATACATTCTGATTCAGGGATACACAAACTCATCTCAATGGATTCGGGGGCAAATGCATTGGATAATATCGGACAGCAGGGGACTTGCTCAACAACGAAACAGAGTGTTCAAATCCTGCAACAGCCACAGGGAGTTGGAAACTACCTTTCAAAGAGTTTGCATGCCGACAACATACAAGAACAGGGAGCAGCAGTTAATGTACAGAATTTGCAGGTGCAGGCAGGATGCAACAAGTCAGGAAATCATGCATTGTCGGATAATGAGTCGGATGCACATACGTCTTCTAATAACATGGTTGAGTCAGGTCATCATTCTGACGAAACCAGGACGAAAGGTAAAAAGAAGAGCTCAAAGAATGGACCCGCGGGGGGGGGGAGCCGGAGAGTGACACGAAACATGACTACCCCAGGTATTCATAATGATAGATAATATTATGTTCTGGAATGCACGGGGAGTTGGTAACCGGGCGACCCGATGCAGATAAAAAAAGCTGGTGAAAGAATACACTGTTAATATGCTTGCCATTGCGGAACCTATCATTCAAGCTACAAGGCACATGGAGACAGCAGGCAAAGTGAGTCTGTCTTGATTTGCAACGAATGAGGATGTTGGAGGAAAAATATGGCTTTTCTGGGATAATAACCTACAAGTGGATATATTAATTCGCACCAACCAATTGATTCATTGTAAGGTTACTATCCTTTTTTCCAATTTCGTTTTCTACACTTCATTTGTATATGCAAAATGTTCAGTACAGGAGAGACGAAGCTTATGGGAGGACATGGAGCACATTGCAATGGGTATGAATGAATGCTGGATCATTGGCGGCGACTTCAATTTCATTGTCGAAGGTGGAAAAAAATTAGACGGACGCCCTCCTAATAAACTTGCAATGTCGGAATTTTCTAGTTGTATATCGAGTTGCGGACTTACAGATTGTGGGTTTGAAGGACCTAAATATACTTGGTGTAATAATCAAAGAGGTGATGACAGAACCTGGGCCAGACTGAATCATGTTTTTGGAAATTTCGACTGGATTACTCTTATGCAACATTCTCGGGTCGATCATCTACTTAGAGCATGCTCTGATCACGCACCATTGCTACTTTCTTTGCCTTTGTCACAGAGGGCAGGTATGTCCCCATTCAGATTTCAAAGTATGTGGTTAACTCATGATGACTTTTTGGGATTTGTGGACAGAAACTGGAACTCTCCGGTAGATAGTACTGAGGCTATGTTTAACGTGGCTATTAAACTTAAGCGCCTCAAAGGAGCTCTGAAAATATGGAATAGAGAAACTTTTGGTAATATTTTCAGTACCATTAGAGGATTGGAGGATGATATTGCAAGATTGGAATTCAGTTTAATGTAGGGTTGGATACAAATGATATGGTTAATCTGAATAGATGTCAGGCTGAACTCAAAATGGTGCTGATAAGAGAAGAAATCTACTGGAAACAGAAATCAGGTGAAAAGGAATTCAAAAAAGGAGATGCTTGTACTAAATTTTTCTTTGCTTCCGTCAAAACCAAGCAAAAAAGAAGAGCGATCACAAAAATCCATGTCAGGGCAGGGAATTTAATCACGGATCCGAGAGATATTATGTTTGAAGCGAATAATTTTTTTGGATCCTTGCTTTCATCAGGAGGGTACCAAGAGGATCTAGAACTCATGAAGTGCATTCCGAGCTTGATAAGGGAGGAGGACTGTGATTCACCCATGAAGTCTCCTGATTTAAAGGAAGTCAGAAAAAGCAGTTCTTAGCATTCCTCATGATAGTGCACCGGGCCCGGATGGTTTTACAGCTGGCTTCTTTCATAGTTGTTGGGACATTATTGGTCTGGATATTTGGAAAGCCGTGAAGGAATTTTTTGATTGCCAAGCGATGCCAGGTAGTTTCTCTTCCAATTTTTTGGCACTTATTCCTAAAATTGAAGACCCGCTTCTTATTCTGATTTTAGGCCTATTAGTCTGTGCAACGTGGTATATAAATTTTTTAGTAAAATCCTTTGTATGAGATTGGGTAAGATACTCGCAAATATGATCTCTTTAGAGCAGGGGGCTTTCGTACAAGGGAGACTTATCCCAGAAAACAATGGATTGGCACAAGAACTAATGAGAGAGATTGGCAAAAATGTAATTGGGAACACCGTAATGTTCAAGTTGGATATGGAAAAGGCATATGATAGAATTGAATGGGGATATCTCTTGGCGGTTCTTCGTAAATTTGGTTTTAATAACAGAATATGCCATCTGATCTCAAATTGTGTAACACATTGTGGATTCTCGGTGTTGATGCAAGGCAGGTATGACGGGTATTTCAGATCATCTAGGGGTCTTAGGCAAGGTGACCCTCTCTCCCCCTTACTATTTGTTATTGCAGCAGAAGTACTAAGTAGAGGACTCTCTCGAGCTTTTTGTAGAGGGGAAATTGGATTTTATTACATGCCCATGGCGGCCTCCCCGATTACTCACCTCTTGTATGCTGATGATTCACTGGTTTTCTTGAATGGTAGGAAAAAATCCATTGCAGGATGTATGAAGTTTATAGATAGATATTGTCAGGCATCAGGAGAGAAAATTAATACTGAGAATAGTTCGTTCATGATTGATGAGAAAGTTAGTGCAGAAAAAATAATTTTGATCAAATTATGGACAGACTTCTCTTACAAGCAGTCCCCGTTCACATACCTTGGAGTACCCATTTATCAAGGCAGATGCAAATTTTCTTACTATGATGATTTGGTAAATAAGATCCACAATAGAATCCAAGGCTGGAAATCCCGACTGTTATCGCAAGGGGGCAGATTGACTTTGATCCAACACGTTTTATTGTCTATGCCGATTTACACTATAGCAGCTACAGTAGTCCCTATGAAGGTCATGCAATCTATTCAGAAAATGATTGCAGATTTCTTTTGGGGAGATCATGAAGGGAGACATAAACGGAAATGGATTGCATGGAATAAAATCAGTGTTACTAAGGAGGAAGGTGGGTTAAATGTTAGAAGTCTAGACGATACTATAAAAGCTTTTCGAGTTAAGTCCCTTTGGAATCTGATAAACACCAAATCTTTATGGGCAAAGTTTTTAAGGAAAAAATATTTAAAGGCAGGGGTTCCAATCAGAAAAACAAGAGCTTAAAGCTGGGGCTTCCCCGTTTATGAAAGAGTTGTTGGTGCATAAAAATTTTATAGTGGAAAATTCCACTTGGAGGATCACTAGAGGTAGCGTCAGCTTCTTTGAAGAACACTTGGCTAAGGATGAAATCTTTATTAGAAATGGGGAAGTGGAGACAAATGACATTTGGCCTTCCCTAAGGCAAATGTGCAGGGATAATTTCAGAAGTTTAACCCCGGGAATGCAAAGAAAAGCTCAAGAGGCGTACAAGACAATAGTGAAAGGCGATGATGGCGATCGGGACACTAGAATATGGATACCAAATAATGATGGTATGTTCTCTATCAGCTTTGTATGTGAAATTCTAGGTGGAAGAGGGACACCTGATGACTTCTGGAATTGGATCTGGCATCCTCTTCTACCATCTAAAATTTCCGTTTTCACATGAAACATTATTAAAAGGGCTATACCCATAGATGGGGAAATTAGAAGAATTGGATTCCAGTTGGCTTCTAAATGTGGATGTTGTGCTCAATCTGAGGAGGAAACAATAAAACATCTTTTCTTGGAGGGTGAGTTAGCAAGAAGAGTGTGGAAGTCATAGACCGGTTGAAGTCTATACCATGCTAAAGGCGTGGTTTAGGAAGGCGAAGAAATCCTCATTATCAGGTACCCTCCTTCATCTCACTCCTCTTTTTATTTTATGGGAGATTTGGATTAAGAGAAACAGAAAACTTTATGACGGAAAGGAGTGTTCGTCAAGCTATGTGATCATTAAAGTGTATTACTGGATTAAATGTGTTGCAAAAAATTTTAATCCTAAATCAAAGGAAACCAATGGGGCGTTGCTCAATAGATAGGGTATACAGGAAAAAAAATAGAAATGATTCCTCCCCGGGCGGTGTATTGGAATTTCCCTCCTATGGGATGGTATGTGCTAAATGTAAATGGATCTTGTAGGGAGAAGAATATTTCTGGAGGTTTTGTTATTAGAAATGAATAGGGTAACTTTGTGGCGGCTAGACAATGTTTTTTTGGGGAACAAACAAATAATTCAGCAGAAACGAGGGCCTTGCTTGAAGGCTTGAGATTTTGTTTTGACCAGGGTGTCCGAAAATGCTTCATTCAAACGGATTTTATGGTGGTTAAACAATGGCTTTCCCAAAAAAAAAGATACCTTGGTTCCTTAGCAATTGGTGGAGGGAGATAAGAGAGATGATTAAGGATACGGGGTGGCATTGCATCCATGTGTTCAGAGAGACTAATTCAGTGGCGGACGCTTTGGCTAGATTGGCACAAGTGGAGCATTTGTCTCGAACTTATTCTTGGGGATCGCTCCCTAAAAGAATAAAGTCCTTAATTATTCTTGACTAGAATAAGACGGCATACCTTAGACCTCCGGATGTTAAATGAGTGTTGTTATCTTTGGTACAATCTTTTTACGGCAGTCTGAGGGTCGCAGGAAACAATTCAGCGAGTGTGTTGGAGCTGTGGTGAAGAACTGGAGAAGAAATTCTCTGGAAAAATAGGGGACATCCTCTGTTTTGAATATTTGGTATGTGGCATGGGCAAGGAGGGTGAAGGAAATCTCGTTGCGGGTATGCAGGATTCAGGAACTGAATTGAAGCGCCGAGGTGGCGGAGTATCACAATACTCTATGGTGCAGTTTGAGTCGAGGATTAGGAACGAATGTGGTTTTTGTATGGGCAACAGACTGGACAGAGTGCAGGTTCTCTGTTTTCAGTTCAATGAAGCGCTACGGGTCATGCAGAGTGGTCGTTGGGGAGGGAACGTCTATGTTCGCTGGATTGGTTTGTAAGTGGTTATTTGATTGTTTGCAAGTTGTTGCTTACAAGAAGTTTGTTTGCTGTATGTTGAGTTTATTGGCTGAATAAGCAGGATTGCATATGGTTGACATAGGGTGAGGTCTCTTGACAGTATGATTGGCTTGGTGAGTCAAATTGGCAAGATTTTACAAGTTGCAAGATTCGGTTATAGTTTTGTAATTTGCAGTCTTAGGTTTTTGAGTTAGAAGAGTTGTTTAGCATTGGTTTAATGATGTAGTTTTTCATTTGGTTTCCTTTCTCGGGTAAAGTCGTCATGTACCCCTGACAAGTGTAAACGAAATTTTTTCAAGTAATAAAGGTCTGGCATCCCATAGTTGCACCTCCCCACTGGAGGTTTAATTTTTTTTTTTTTTTTTTAAAAGTATGTCAAGAAGAGTTTTCTCTTATTTGGTAATATCCTTTAAAAAATCAATCGACCTCAAGTCATGTTTATGCCAAAATTCATGTTCAACTTTCATTCCTTCAGTTATGTTCATCCACTATCCTTTGATTAGTGTTAACATGCAACAGTTTGGATTAACTCTTGGCAGGTTTTTTTTGCTTGAAGCCGAAGAAAAAAAAAACTAAGACAGTAGTTGAGAAGTTCTGGGACTGGGAGCTTGCTAATGAGACACGCTGTGAACATTTTTTTAAATAGGATGCTGGTTAGTTTTGATTAAAATGGTTTTTGTTCATGGAATAATGTATGATCTTAGTTCAACTGTTCTTTCAATGAATTGTATGCTATGGCTGTGGGCATTGTATGAAGTGTCTATTGAGCTAGGCATTGTTTTATAATGTTTGAACGGATCAATTAATATTTTTGTAGCATTTTTGGCTAAGTTTTATGTATTGAAATGGAATATGCATTTTTTCACAAAACATGGTAGAAAAGCGAATGGCGAACCATTTTGAGGGAGTTCCAGTACATGGTCTAAGGAGTGATTTCTCAGGGGCTGAGATAAGTAATAGATTTGCAGGAAGAAAGAGGAGCAACTCAGATTCTCATTTTATGAGGTTGTCAAGGGATAGGATGCCGCAAATAGGATCCGAGTCTCTTGAAAACTTGCACCTGATGAAGGTATTGTAAAAATCTTCTCCATTTTTGTTGTTCTCTTGACTCTTCTTTTGTGGGATAGTTTACTATCATCACGTCTTTGGCCTTTCCTTACTTGGTTTTGTTGGCGTATTGGGATTCAGATGCTCCGAAACAGTGCTGGTGGTGCAGGGGGAGAAAGACTTAGAAAGTCTAATGATGAAGAATTATCATTTGGCATGCAACCACCAAAGTTAGCTTCCGATTCGCATCTCCCATTGCAGTCTTCTCCTGGTCACACGCCTGATTCTATTTCCTCCAAGTGGGAGTCTGTTATGATGAATCCTGGGTCGTCAAGGCAGTACCCTCCATGCCTGGCTCATTTTGCTAAATATGTTGAGAAGGTCTCTTCAAACAAATACAAGGATGCAATGTTGGTGTTTCAGTGATTTCTCAGCCTGCTGCTGATGAAGGCTCTAGAACAGGAATCAAAGGGTCTGGAATCTTGAGTGGTGTGAATGCCAGCAGTGGAACATCTGAAAGAAACTCATCGGCAGTGCTCCTAAGTTGCAGCAGACCAAACTCTGGGCCTCAAAGTGTTAACCCCGAATCTTCTACTCCACCTAGGTAATGTCTCATTTTAATTCTTTCCTATTGTGTACCGAATAGTTCTTTTTCCTGGTTCAGAAGAGTCTTTGCTCACTATCCTATTCTTATGGTGTTCAGTCGACATGGTTCGGCTACTGCTAGTTGACAGATGACAATATTTTATGTTGGCCAGGCTCATAATTTTGATGAAGTCCACCTAAATAAGGTCAGATTTACACTTGCTTATGTTATGTTATTGTTTATTGCAAGTAATCTCTTGCTTACGCTAGTCATGTTGATAAACTTATGATGCATTATATTAAAGTAATCAAGTGCTTCAGGGGACTCATTATGTGTGTTTTGTGTTCAGCTTCGCAACCTAGGGAAGTCCCTACAGAGGATTACAATGAGTTCGATCTACAAAAAGACCTTCATATAATTGGGTTTTTTGATCACCACTCAACTAATTGAGTGGTTACTTACCACAGGGTACACCTACAGGATCATCCTTGGAGGCTCCACAGTTAGAGGAGTTGAAAGACTATCTGTTTACACCTGCAGGATCAAGTAAGCCTCTCTAACTAAATTAATATGTAGTGAATGCATGTTTGCATGTATCCCTACCTTATCGAGCCACAATGTTGAGCAGGTAAATGAAGTTTATAAAATGAAGTTAATGCTCCTAGTCATTTGTCTTATAGACTATCCGTTGTATACTTTTGCAGGTGTGGGGCTGTGATTTTGCTGCAGCAGCAAAAAAAATGTCATTTTTTTCTGATTATATTAATTTGCAACGGTTTCAAACCCTCGTAAAAAACCAGATTTCTTTCTATTTTTTGAAATTTGTTTTGACTGGCAACGGCTTAAAACCGTGGTCCTTCATGTGTGCAACGGCTTAAAACCGTAGTCTTTCATGCTTGCAACGGCTTAAAACCGTGTCCTTCATGCTTGCAACGACTGTGAGACCAAAGAAATTCAAAATAATTGATATATGTTGCCACAGTTAGGGAACATGGAGCTTCTAGCCATGCCGGGTAGCCGTGGCTAAATGCAGAAAGTAATCAAGCGTCCTCGAACATAAAATCGTTGCTAATAAGTGTTGCCACGGTTTATAGTCGTCAATGGTGATTTGGCGACGCCTCAAATGGTAAGGCTTCTAAGCCGTGACAATAGGTTACCCCCATGGTCCCAAACCGTTGCTGATGGGTATTTTTGGTGTAGTGTACGCTCACCACCACGCCTATTGTTACACCAAGTATATTTTGGACCAACATAACCACTGTCAACTAGCCCACAATGTTCAATACATTCCGAAAATTCGGACCTACTAGCCAAAGATAGGGGGTTCCCTCCTAGTTTATCATGTTCACTAATAACTGCGTTGAAGTCGCCACCCATCATCCAAGGACCAACATACTGAGACGCCAAACAATCCATTTCCGCCCATAATTCCCTTCTCGCCTCCACTGTGCATTTAGCATAAATGAAAGTGATAAAAAATAAATGAGCATTGGGATAAATTACCTGACAATGAATAAATTGTTCTGAGCTTTTCAACACCGAAATTGCTAACTCCGAATTCCAGAAAAGCCACATCTTTCCACATTCTGCTTCATTAGACGTGAAACCTGACAGTTTAATTTTGTCTCCAACCTTCGAGCATCGACTGGCTTCAATCATTGGTTCTGCAATCATAATGATTCTCACTTTATACTCCTTGACCAACTTTTTAAGTCTATTTTTCGTTGCTCTATTCCCAACTCCTCGAGCATTCCAAAACATAATATTATCAATCATTTTAAATTTGGGCAAAAGAATCACTTGGCCTCGCCACTTGGCGTGTACCCGGAGGGAACGCCAACTTGACTTTCGTACTCTTCATGTTGTGCATCTCTCCTTCTGAAACAGCTCCTAAGTCCAAATCACTACTCGCTGCCTGAGGACCAACTTCGGATTCTGAGTCGTCGTCATCACTACCATTACTAGCACTCTCTAAAGTATTAATATTCATCTTCTTCCTCCGAAGACGCCTATTTTCTTTGATCAACGAGATAGCCATATCTAGAGTTTCGCCTAGGTTTTTTGACTCAAATTCCGTGGAATTTTTAATACCATCATCTTCCAACTTGTTCTTGACCCTCACCAAAATGTTAATATCATCATCCATAGAATCCTGAATAGGTTCAACGCCCTGCTGCAACTTACTGACTGATGCTTTCCTGTTTCCGTCATTCAAACTGTGCATCTTCGCACTGGCTGCCTGAATGTGTCCTGATTCCTGCGCATTTTCTACCAAAACATCCACTGGCCCTGTGCTAAGAACATTCTCAACCATTGTAAGACTATTCGAAGCCGCATTTACTCCAGAGCTAGGAAAAGCCCCATCCTCTATTTTATTGGAAATCACTGCTATGTTATTGACCAATATAGCTTTACCTACATTACTAGACAACACACCTACTACAGTTCAAGGCACCGCACCCAAATTTGATCCAAACATCGCACCCGATGCTGAGCCAGGCACCACACCTTGAGCACATCCAGACACCTCACCCAGAAATGATCCAGGCGCTGCACCCAGTGCTGATCCAGGCACCGCAACCTGTGATGATCCAGGCCCTGCATTCACTGCTAAACAATGCCCCGCATTCACTGCTGTAGGCACTGCACCCACTGCTCCAAGCATCGCGTCCACAACTAATCCAGGCAGCGCATTCACTACTGATCTAGGCACCTCTCCCACTGCTAATCCAGGCCCTGCATTCACTGCTAATCAGGCACCACAACCACTGCTCCAGGAACCGCACCCACTGCTCCAAGCACCGCACCCATAGCTGATCCAGGCAATGATCTAGGCACCTCACCCACTGATAATCCAGGCCCCACGTTCAATGGCGTTCTAGGCACCGTAGCTACTGCTGATCTAGGCGCCAAATCCTCTGTTTTAGTAGCAATAGCATCCCCTGAATTATCCATAGACTCACTCTGTATCGCTGAAACTTCCTGGAACAAAACATTCTTTCCATAAACTTGCACCCCTGCTACACAATTGTCATCACTCGAGCCTAGCCCTACCCCCATGTCCTCGCAAGGAACTAAAGAGTTAGCTGAATCCTGTAAACCTTCATCCAACACAGCCTGAATGACTCTATCAATCCCACTAGAAGAGTACCCTGCATTTTTACAATCCAATTTGAACTTGGAAAGTATTTCCTTCACCGAAACATTAATAGTATGTTCTTCCCCTTCAAGAATAGCATTTATTTCCGAATAATTATTTTCATGCAATTCAGATTCCTTTCCTAAATTCAGTCTAGGATTAGCAGCCGAAGAGGAATTTTTCCCCTCTTTTACAATTGGCAATTTAGACACAACATTAACATTGCTCAACTCCTTCCCAACTTGCACATCTTGGCCTAAACTTGCCAATATCGCAAAGGGATTGTTCTCGATTAAACCATCAATACTTGAACTCTTAGGGCCGGCCTCCCCTCCATCCTCATCCTTATTTCGATTGCTTGGACCAACGTTGTCAACCCTATTTTCAGCCAAAGAATTAACAAACTCAGCCTGTTTCGTGACTGTCTTGTATACTTTAGTTATTCCCTTTCCTTTTGGTTGGGCCACTACACTCTTCTCCCTTCCGTTTTGGGTTTTCATATTCTCCTCCTTCGATTTAATCCCCATTTCATCTTCTCCCTTATTTGTACCCTTTCGGATCCCCAATCGCTTTCTACAAGCTTCAAAGGTGTGGCCAATCATAGAATAATTTTCACAATATTTAAATCCCGGATACACAATTTTTTGCCAAAATCTGGCGGATCCGAAAAACTTCAACCAAATTCTACTAGGAAGCTCCTCAGAAAGATCCATTTCATAAAGAAAGTGTTTGGTGCAAGACTGGATTTCACTGATTGATCGATAACCGAAGTGCTTAATTGTTTCTTTCTTTTTTCTATGCCTTTTTATGCTTTTCTATCTTGATTGATTGATTTCTTCGTAGTGGTTCGTCTCTAACATTTTGCCTATTGTTACCCAAATATCAGCCCTCCTCTTTTAGATATTTAAGAAGAAAAACAATGAAATGATTATTGTAGACCCAAATGGGCATTACAAACAGGAAGCGACTTTCTTGCATCAAGTTTCTGTAGCAACTATATCTTTCAGTTTTATTTAAATTTAAATATTTTTCCAATATTTGTTATGGTGGATTGATTGCTAAAATTTATCTCTCCGTAAATGTTCTAGAAACCAGATTTGATTGTATCTGTATGGATAGCAGTATTGGTGAGGCTGCGTTTGATCAGGCTCAAGCTTTTGGGCAAAGCGTTTCAGTCGGTGCATTGATGTGGCTGAAATGGATGGTCATGCAAAAGGAGATTGTACACTTAGGGTGTGTTCGGTTGCATGGAATCCCATGCTATGAGAATCCATGAGGGGACCCCTACATTTTAGGCTAAACTCCACATTCACCATTTGAGCACAATTTGATTTTGTGATCAATGGTGGGAATGGAAGTCCCATGGACATGAGAATCCCACTCCTTGGTCCCCCAAGGCATGTGATTCCCATGTTCATGGGACTTCCATTCCCACCATTAATCACAAAATCAAATGGTGGATGTGGAGTGATACATCAATTTAGCCTAAAATGTAGGGGTCCCCTCATGGATTTCCATGGCATAGGATTCCATGCAACCAAACACACCCTTACTGTGTAAGTGTCAAGGTAAGTGAATTTTCATAGAATCTTTATATGCTATTCATGTTTCTTGAACTAGATAATGGAAACTTCGAACAAAAATGTTAGTTTGTTGTTTCCACATTACTGAGAAAAATTAATGACTATTAGAAAACGTGTTATATTTTTTATGTATGTTTCTAATACTAAGTTTTGTCCACCATCCAAAGGTGTGATGGCTCAATGGTTGAGCAGTGGCGGATGGTATCATTAGGTCACAGGGTCGAACCTAGCCAGCAGCATCAGGGATGGGAAGGGTTAAGGGATAAAAAAAAAATTGTCCACCAATTATAGCTCATTTGGTCGAACATCCACCCCTTTTTGTTAGAGGTCGCGGGTTCGTGACTCACCAGTAAAGATTTTGTGGGTTTTCGCTCAATTATTAAGAGCAATGTAGCAGCTTAGATGGATTAGTCTTCATGCGAGGTGGAGGCGATGCACCAAAATGAAAGCAACTCTCCATGCGAGATGGAGGCGACAATGATATTAAGGCTCTGCTTGGTACACTGTAAAATAATGCAAATGCATTAATTTGCATTGCATTGGTTTGCAATGCATTACTTTGAAAGCGCTTGGTAGTAATTAAAAAAAATCAAAAACAATTCGAAAAAGTGATTGTAGTGATGGTGACTGCAAATGTGGGCGCTGGTGGTTGTGGCAATGACGGTGGTTCGGTGGATATAATGATGGGTGGATGGTTTTGGTGGCTACGGTGATAGTAGTGATGGTGGTGGTTGTGATGATTATGTTATAGTGGTGGTGGTGGTGGTTATGCTATGGTAGTTGTGGTGGTGTTGACAATGGTTACGGTGAAGGTGGTTGTGATATGGTGGTTGAGGTGGTGGCAATGGCAGTGGTTGTGGCTGCAATGTGGTCTTGTTATATTGGCAAGTTGCAATGTGCAAGTTGCAAGGTTGTTAGGAATGCAAGTTGTGCAAGTTGCAAGGTTGGCAAGATTGTGCAAGTTTGTTAGGAATGCAAGTTTGTGCAAGTGGCAGTTTTGATTATCAATTTGTAAGCTTCAAATGGTTGTTACAAATGCAAGTTTGGCTTTGTGCGCAAGGTGCAGGTTTGTTTTTATCAAGCTGCAAGATTCAAATGGTTAATTTGTTTAAGGTCTTTGTTACCTACCTATTTGTTTGTTTATGAGGTCTAGAAAATTTTTTTTTTTTTTTAAATTAAACCTCCAGTGGGGAGGGGCCACTACTAAAAAAAATCTCCTTTTGCGATGACTCGTAGCTCGACGAGGGAAGTTTTGTCGCTCAAAATTATCTTGGCGCGATGACATATTTAATATCGTCACGCAATTACAAAAAATATCTAACTATTTAACGCGACGAACTGTTTCGTCGCGTCAAAACCTCTTTCGCGACGAAGTTAAATCCTTCGTCGCATACCTAATATGCGACAACGTGTCGTCGCTTAAAACCAAATATTTTGTCATCCTAAAATACCTAGGGCTACTTATCGATTACTTTGAACGACCAACTTGAACATCCTCGGGCGACAAAATGTTTCGTCGCCTAAATATATCTTACGCGACGAACAGGAAGCCTTCGTCGCATAAAACATATGCGACAAAGTATTGTTGCTTAAACCCAAATATTTTATCGCCCTAAAATACCTATGGCTATGTGTCGGCCACTTATAACGACCAACTTGAACATCCTAGGGCGACAAACTTTGTCGTCGCCTAAATATATCTTACGCGAAGAACTGGAAACCTTCATCGCATAAAGTATTCACAACAAAGAATCGTCGCTTAAAGCGAGTAGGTTCATCGCCTAAAACATCCCAGGGTGACGAACGGTGTCGTCGCACATGCTCTGACCTGTTCATCTTTTCCAGATATGCGTTTTTCACTATTTTCTCCTCTCATTTTATTCTTTTTCTCTGCTCGATTGATTTCTCTCACTATATACTCCAAGCTTCCAACACTTAATTAGGCTTCGTCCTCTCTTTGCGTCATCGGCGCCGGCCACACCTCCAATCATCTCTCTCTTTCATTTGGAGAACGGTGAAGAAATTGCTAATTTTTTTATTTTTTGAAATTTCATGAAATTAGGTTGTTATCATGTGGATTTTTGGGAGTGTCTCACATTGTTTTTCGAGTGCATACTAGATATTTATTAATTAATAATATCTACATCGTCCACTTGAAGAATTGTAATTGAGATGCTGCCGAAATTTTTCCACATTGAAACCTAATCTTAATAGGGCTTAAGAAAGTCGGCGACAAATGGGTAAAGGGACATCCCTATTTTGCAGCTAAACCGCCAGTAAAGATAAAAAAAAATTTAAGTTTTTTTCTTATGTAAAGTTTTCAGATGGGTACGCATCTAATATTTCCCGTTGCATGAAAATGAGTTATGGGAAAATGTCGTGATTGAAGAGCCATGATTGTCATGTACTACTGCAACGTCTTCTTCCGGTCGCTATTCGAGAATTTTTGCCATCGGGTGTTGTTGGCCCTATTACAGAATTGTCGCAATTCTTTCAGCAGCTATGCGTAAATTGGATATAGAAAGGTTGCAAGACGATATTTTTAACATCTTATGTAAATTTGAACAGATATTTCCTCCGGCATTTTTTACTTGCATGATTCACTTGTTGATACATTTACCGGGTGAGGCAAAGCTTGGTGGACCGGTCAATTATCGGTGGATGTACCCAATAGAAAGTTAACTCATATGCTTATTTTCTAACTATTCTTCATTTATTATAATGAGTCTGACATCTTTTATATTTTGCAGAATACTAGGCACATACAAAAGACACGTACGAAACAGGGCAAGACACGAAGGATCCATAGTGGAGGCATATATTGCAAATGAATCACTTACTTATTGTGCAATGTATCTCCATAATGTTGAGACGTCCTTCAACCGAACTCAACGAAATAATGACGGTGGTACTAGAAGTGAGACACTTTCTGTTTTTGCGCAACTCGCACGACCGTTTTATAGTGAAACTGTAGTTGAATGCTTCGGAGTGTGTGATTAGATTTACTAGAGTTTGTTTTGTGGATTCATATTGTGACTTTTTAGTTATTTTGAGTTACTCTGTTTATCTAATTAAGTTTTACCTTCAGCAAAAAAAAAATTGGCTCGATCTAATCTGACCAAACCTTTGATTCTGTGTGCCAAGTTAATAGCAAAATAAATTAATTAATCTACCAATTTATATTGTTTTTGGTTTTGCTTTCAATAAGCTAAGGTATCAAGAAATATTAGAGAAGCATTCATTGGTAAAGGACCTTGAGTTTCTACCCTATGGTGATCTCACTGAAATAGGAGAACGAGGAGTGTAACACCCACATTTTTTCAAAATATATAAATTTATTTTATAGATAAATTATTTTATTTCCTTATTACTTTGATTAATGTATTATTTTTCATGAATTTATGTTTTCATAAAATGGGGGTTCGTTTATAAACTAATGTTATTTTTCTTTTGGGTTTGGGCTTATTTTTTTATATTTTGGACTTGGACTATTCTTTCATTAGGTTTCGTATTGACTAGGGTTTTCTTTTTTCTTCCTAAAGTAGGAGAGAGAAATAAAATAACAATAATACATAAATAAGGTATGGCAATTGGCAGCCAATAGCTTAATGCATTGTTACCCATTTTCTTAAAAACCCTAACTTGTTAGTGGGTCTATTCATTTTGTGTGTGGCGGCTAAAAAAAGGGGAGAAAGCAAAAAGGGAGAGATTCCTCTTCTCTAATCTTCTCTAATCATTGGAAAAAAAAAATAACAAGAAGAGAAGAGAGAAACTATGAGAAAGATGGGGGGCTTTCATCAAACAAATTGAAAGATAGAGGTTTACAAAAAAGTATGTCCGTGCTTCTCTTGGTATGCGTATCGTCAATCTTTGCAGCTGAATCCATTCACAAGTGAGTCTTATCTCTCTGAACCCTTATGTTTATAAAATTTTTGTTAATTGATGTGCTGGAGCCAATTTACAACTATATGTTTGTGGGGAATAACTTTGTATTTGTAGAAATCTTGATAGTTTATTTTCTTGTCAGTGAGAATAAAATGTCTTCTTGTTTGATAAAAAAAATAAAATGTAAACAATGTCGGAAACTTTTCAATTATGAGTAGAAACTTATTTGTGTATTCTATCACTCTTGATTCTGTGCAGTTTTTCTATGTTTGTTTTGATTGGGTTCTTCAGGGCGTACTGTATCATGCTATATATCAAAATTTTCCTACTGGAGTCTACTTTCTAAATCATTTTACGGTATCACAATTTGAATTTTGTGCGGAAAGACATGCTTGTTTTAGTGACAAGCGGTAAATCTGGACGAATGTTGACAGATGACCTATTTTTATAAAATCTGTAATGTTACAGACATAATAAGGGGGTATGCTATATATGGTTGGAAACCTCTTTGTCTACTTTCTATAGCCCTTAACGGTAATCAATTTGGAGTTCTAATGTGAGAATTATTTACATTTGAGTGATGACTTGTCAAGCTATCTAGTTAAGACAACTTGTTAATTTTGATATTATTTGTAAGGTTATTTACCCGACTTTTTGGTGACTAAAACTAGGCTAGTTACAACTAAGTTGGGGGTTGTTTAAATTGATTAGAAAGTTTGAAGGCTTGGAGAGGGTTTCACTTTGTTCTTGTTTGATAGAGAAACTGTAGTCTAATGCTTCGGAGTGTGTGATTAGATTTACTAGAGTTTGTTTTGTGGATTCATATTGTGACTTTCTAGTTATTTTGAGTTACTCTGTTTATCTAATTAAGTTTTAACTTATGCAAAAAAAAATAAAAAATTGGCTCGATCTAATCTAACCAAACCTTTGATTCTGTCTGCCAAGTTAATAGCAAAATAAATTAATTAATCTACCAATTTATATTGTTTTTGGTTTTGCTTTCAATAAGCAAAGGTATCAAGAAATATTAAAGAAGTATTCATTGGTAAAGGACCTTGAGTTTCTACCCTATGGTGATCTCACTGAAATAGGAGAACGAGGAGTGTAACACCCACATTTTTTCTAACAATATAAATTTATTTTATAGATAAATTATTTTATTTCCCTATTATTTTGATTAATGTATTATTTTTCATGAATTAAAGTTTTAATAAAATGGGGGTTCGTTTATAAACTAATGTTATTTTTCTTTTAGGTTTGGGCTTATTTTTTTTTTTTTTTTATATTTTTGACATGGACTATTCTTTCATTAGGTTTCTTATTGACTAGGGTTTTCTTTTTTCTTGCTAAGGTAGGAGAGAGAAATAAAATAACAATAATACATAAATAAGGTATGGCAATTGGCAGCCAATAGCTTATTGCATTTTTACCCTTTTTTTTAAAAACCCTAACTTGTTAGTGGGTCTATTCATTTTGTGTGTGGCGGCTAAAAAAAAGGGGAGAAAGCAAAAAGGGAGAGATTCCGGTTCTCTAATCTTCTCTAATCATTGGGAAAAAAATAACAAGAAGAGAAGAGAGAAACTATGAGAAAGATGGGGGGCTTTCATCAAACAAATCGAAAGATAGAGGTTTACAACAAAGTATGTTCGTGCTTCTCTTGTTATGCGTATCGTCAATCTTTGCAGCTGAATCCATTCACAAGTGAGTCTTATCTCTCTGAACCCTTATGTTTATAAAATTTTTGTTAATTGATGTGTTGGAGCCAATTTACAACTATATGTTTGTGGGGAATAACTTTGTATTTGTAGAAATGTTGATAGTTTATTTTCTTGTCAGTGAGCATAAAATGTCTTCTTGTTTGATAAAAAAAATAAAATGTAAACAATGTCGGAAACTTTTCAATTATGAGTAGAAACTTATTTGTGTATTCTATCACTCTTGATTCTGTGTAGTTTTTCTATGTTTGTTTTGATTGGGTTCTTCAGGGCGTACTGTATCGTGCAATATATCAAAATTTTCCTACTGGAGTCTACTTTCTAAATGATTTTACGGTATCACAATCTGAATTTTGTGCGGAAAGACATGCTGACAAGCGGTAAATCTGGACGAATGTTGACAGATGACCTATTTTTTATAAAATCTGTAATGTTACAGACATAATAAGGGGGTATGCTATATATGGTTGGAAACCTCTTTGTCTACTTTCTATAGCCCTTAACGGTAATCAATTTGGAGTTCTAATGTGAGAATTATTTACATTTGGGTGATGACTTGTCAAGCTATCTAGTTAAGACAACTTGTTAATTTTGATATTGTTTGTAGGGTTATTTACCCGACTTTTTGGTGACTAAAAAAACTAGGCTAGTTACAACTTAGTTGGGGGTTGTTTAAATTGATTAGAAAGTTTGAAGGCTTGGAGAGGGTTTCACTTTGTTCTTGTTTGATAGTTAAACTGTAGTCGAATGCTTCGGAGTGTGTGATTAGATTTACTAGAGTTTGTTTTGTGGATTGATATTGTGACTTTTTAGTTATTTTGAGTTACTCTGTTTATCTAATTAAGTTTTACCTTATGCAAAAAAAAAAAAAAACAAAAAAAAAAAAAAAATCTCAATCTAATCTGACCAAACCTTTGATTATGTCTGCCAAGTTAATAGCAAAATAAATTAAGTAATCTACCAATTTATATTGTTTTTGTTTTTTGCTTTCAATAAGCAAAGGTATCAAGAAATATTAAAGAAGTATTCATTGGTAAAGGACCTTGAGTTTCTACCCTATGGTGATCTCACTGAAATAGGAGAACGAGGAGTGTAACACCCACATTTTTTCTAACAATATAAATTTATTTTATAGATAAATTATTTTATTTCCCTATTACTTTGATTAATGTATTATTTTTCATGAATTAAAGTTTTAATAAAATGGGGGTTCGTTTATAAACTAATGTTATTTTTCTTTTGGGTTTGGGCTTTTTTTTTATTTGGACTTGGACTATTCTTTCATTAGGTTTCGTATTGACTAGGGTTTTATTTTTTCTTGCTAAAGTAGGAGAGAGAAATAAAATAACAATAATACATAAATAAGGTATGGCAATTGGCAGCCAATAGCTTATTACAACTATATGTTTGTGGGGAATAACTTTGTATTTGTAGAAATGTTGATAGTTTATTTTCTTGTCAGTGAGAATAAAATGTCTTCTTGTTTGATAAAAAAAATAAAATGTAAACAATGTCGGAAACTTTTCAATTATGAGTAGAAACTTATTTGTGTATCCTATCACTCTTGATTCTGTGTAGTTTTTCTATGTTTGTTTTGATTGGATTCTTCAGGGCGTACTATATCATGCTATATATCAAAATTTTCCTACTGGAGTATACTTTCTAAATGATTTTACGGTATCACAATCTGAATTTTGTGCGGAAAGACATGCTTGTTTTAGTGACGAGCGGTAAATCTGGACGAATGTTGATAGATGACCTATTTTTTATAAAATCTATAATGTTACAGACATAATAAGGGGGTATGCTATATATGGTTGGAAACCTCTTTGTCTACTTTCTATAGCCCTTAACGCTAATCAATTTGGAGTTCTAATGTGAGAATTATTTACATTTGAGTGATGACTTGTCAAGCTATCTAGTTAAGACAACTTGTTAATTTTGATATTGTTTGTAGGGTTATTTACCCGACTTTTTGGTGACTAAAAAAACTAGGCTAGTTACAACTTAGTTGGGGGTTGTTTAAATTGATTAGAAAGTTTGAAGGCTTGGAGAGGGTTTCACTTTGTTCTTGTTTGATAGTTAAACTGTAGTCGAATGCTTCGGAGTGTGTGATTAGATTTACTAGAGTTTGTTTTGTGGATTCATATTGTGACTTTTTAGTTATTTTGAGTTACTCTGTCTATTTAATTAAGTTTTACCTTATGCAAAAAAAAAAAAAAAAAAAAAAAAAAAAAATTATCTCGATCTAATCTGACCAAACCTTTGATTCTGTCTGCCAAGTTAATAGCAAAATAAATTAAGTAATCTACCAATTTATATTGTTTTTGTTTTTTGCTTTCAATAAGCAAAGGTATCAAGAAATATTAAAGAAGTATTCAATGGTAAAGGACCTTGAGTTTCTACCCTATGGTGATCTCACAGAAATAGGAGAACGAGGAGTGTAACACCCACATTTTTTCGAACAATATAAATTTATTTTATAGATAAATTATTTTATTTCCCTATTACTTTGATTAATGTATTATTTTTCATGAATTAAAGTTTTAATAAAATGGGGGTTCGTTTATAAACTAATGTTATTTTTCTTTTGGGTTTGGGATTTTTTTTTTATTTATTTGGACTTGGACTATTCTTTCATTAGGTTTCGTATTGACTAGGGTTTTCTTTTTTCTTGCTAAAGTAGGAGAGAGAAATAAAATAACAATAATACATAAATAAGGTATGGCAATTGGCAGCCAATAGCTTATTACAACTATATGTTTGTGGGGAATAACTTTGTATTTGTAGAAATGTTGATAGTTTATTTTCTTGTCAGTGAGAATAAAATGTCTTCTTGTTTGATAAAAAAAATAAAATGTAAACAATGTCGGAAACTTTTCAATTATGAGTAGAAACTTATTTGTGTATCCTATCACTCTTGATTCTGTGTAGTTTTTCTATGTTTGTTTTGATTGGATTCTTCAGGGCGTACTATATCATGCTATATATCAAAATTTTCCTACTGGAGTATACTTTCTAAATGATTTTACGGTATCACAATCTGAATTTTGTGCGGAAAGACATGCTTGTTTTAGTGACGAGCGGTAAATCTGGACGAATGTTGATAGATGACCTATTTTTTATAAAATCTATAATGTTACAGACATAATAAGGGGGTATGCTATATATGGTTGGAAACCTCTTTGTCTACTTTCTATAGCCCTTAACGCTAATCAATTTGGAGTTCTAATGTGAGAATTATTTACATTTGAGTGATGACTTGTCAAGCTATCTAGTTAAGACAACTTGTTAATTTTGATATTGTTTGTAGGGTTATTTACCCGACTTTTTGGTGACTAAAACTAGGCTAGTTACAACTAAGTTGGGGGTTGTTTAAATTGATTAGAAAGTTTGAAGGCTTGGAGAGGGTTTCACTTTGTTCTTGTTTGATAGTGAAACTGTAGTCGAATGCTTCGGAGTGTGTGATTAGATTTACTAGAGTTTGTTTTGTGGATTCATATTGTGACTTTTTAGTTATTTTGAGTTACTCTGTTTATTTAATTAAGTTTTACCTTATGCAAAAAAAAAAAAAAAAACAAAAAAAAAAATTATCTCGATCTAATCTGACCAAACCTTTGATTCTGTCTGCCAAGTTAATAGCAAAATAAATTAAGTAATCTACCAATTTATATTGTTTTTGTTTTTTGCTTTCAATAAGCAAAGGTATCAAGAAATATTAAAGAAGTATTCAATGGTAAAGGACCTTGAGTTTCTACCCTATGGTGATCTCACAGAAATAGGAGAACGAGGAGTGTAACACCCACATTTTTTCGAACAATATAAATTTATTTTATAGATAAATTATTTTATTTCCCTATTACTTTGATTAATGTATTATTTTTCATGAATTAAAGTTTTAATAAAATGGGGGTTCGTTTATAAACTAATGTTATTTTTCTTTTGGGTTTGAGACAAAAATATTGGAAGCCGAGAGTACCATTGAATTGTCAGTTAGAGAAAAGTGATGCTTCCCCACAGACGAATGAGATCATGACATTCAAATATTTTTTAGCAGGCAATTCTGTTTGGCGTATTGGCAAGGGCAACTCTAGTTTCTTTTCAGAAAACTGGAACTTGGTGGCTGCTTTTATTAGAACAAGGACGTTAATTACTCAGGGAAAGTGGCCCACGGTTTCTGAAATTAAAAATGAGAATTTTGAAGTGGTACATCCGGACATTAGAAGGTTGGCTATTGCTCTCTTTGAGGATACAATTCGGGGAGATATCCATAGTGATGACAGTTGTATTTGGAAGCCGAACTCAGATGGCCTTTTCAGCACGCGCTCAACTTATGATTTGCTAAGGGACAAGGGGGGAGCAATTAAGTTGTTCTAGAAGATTTGGCAACCTTATCTTCCTTCAAGAATTTCTGTATTTGTGTGGAAATTATTGAGAAAGGGCATCCCTGTGGATGGGGAATTATATAGGTGTGGATTCAACTTAGCTTCTAGATGCAGGTGTTGTGATAGTCCTAATTCAGAGACATTGAATCATCTATTTTTTGAGGGCAGAATGGCTACATGAATATGGAGGCACTTTGAGGGCATTGCGGATGTACATTTGAGGAGGCCTGCTGATGTAGGAGGATCCGAGTCAGATGATGTTGAGTTTTCAGATAGCACATTGTTGGCACTGAGATACCTTGAGTTGGCAAATCAGCGCAAAAATGGCAGAAAATAGTTATCTTTTTCTTAATTGAGGTAGTTTTGGGTGCGTTTCGGTATTTTGGCCATAACTTTGGCTACGGGTATCAGAATCGTGCATATGACCCCAATTCAAAAAGCTCTTTTCGGCGCGCACGTCGCAGGTGCACATATTTTTGAGGTCAAAATCCATTGTTTTCCCTTCCAAATCCACAATTTTAGTAATTTTTTTTCCTTTTGTGGTAATATTTCATTTATCGTTTAGGAAGTGATTCTGAACACAATTACAAATTTTAGGCAGATTACTTCTTTTATTATGTATTTCGTTTTAGCATGATTATTGGGATTTTTAATTTTTTTGGTAAAATTCAAATAATGTCGAATTTTAGCTATATAGCTCGGCTTGTGGGCTAATTTAGAGATACTTTTTTTATTTTGAATAATTTGAATTGAACATCAGAGGTGTTTCTCTGTGTTTTTGGGTAATCTTCTTATGTTCTTTCCTTGTGAATTATCTGTTGAAACTAGCCTGCAGTATAATAGCTATTCTACCCAGCGTCACCTGCGGAGATATTTATGGTGTTGACGGTATGGCTCCAGAGAGCTAACACTTTTACGCAAGCTGGTATGTTCTATTTTTAGTACCATATTTCTATATATATTTTTAGTACGCAAGATAAGTGTGGGGGAAATTGATAGAGGCATAATTAAGCTATTTTTAGTACCATATTTCTATATATATTTTTAGCTATTACTTGTTAATTATGGTACTAATTGCTATTTTCATGTTTGTGTAGGTTTTCAATTACAATATTTTAAAATAGAAGCAACTTGGCAATTTAGGAATACTAATTGCACAAGGAATTCACACAAGCAAGGAAACCACACCAACAAGGAAACCATACCAACAAGGAAACCACAGAAAGAGGAAAACAAGAATAAAAGGGGGAAGATACCTGGTGTGACAGCTGTTTTTTTTCTTTGTACCACCGCGGTAGTATTTAGAAATTGGTGGTGGCATATAGCCATTTTCCCTTCTATAAGACTATGCAATTTTTTTGGTTTTCTCTGTTTTTCTTTTCTCTATTATCATCAGAGCTTAGGAGGTGTTGGTCAACTAAGTCTTAGAGAGAGCTTGAGAGGAAGGATCCCTTAAAGAGTTGCTTGATCTTGATGCATGTTGGGGAGGAGGAGTCCTATGCTTTGAGGAGTGCAATCCCTGTGGTAGGTGAGTAGATCTAACCTTTCTTGAATGATTTAACCCCTTTGATTGCATGTTTAATCTTTCTTGGTATAAATTTGGGGGATTTGCTATTATGGGTTAAGATGAGTAACCTAGTGTTTTTCCGTAATAGTAGTTTTTGATTCGTTCAGTGTTTTTGTTTTTGATTGCTTCCAGTTGAAAGATGAAGGTGAGAGCTTTCTATAGGTAGCTTATATGTAAAATTCGGATAAGTATTGAAGAAGTTATAGGTATTTGAAGTTGGTGTGTTGAACTGTGATTTGCTGAAATTTTAAGTCCGACTTTAAACCGTGATGAACAAGGGGTAAAGATCTGGTTTTGTTTTCGGTTATTGAAAGCATTTAGGTATAAATTTCACATGTTTAACAAGTTTAAGGTAAGGGCTTTCGAATGGTATAAAGTTTGAAGGGTTTGGTTGAATAATGCGACTTTTGTGTGTGATTGAAGTTGCTATGTTACTGAAACTTTCTGAGAAAAAATCTGCTCCGAGGTTGAAGACGATGACGTCATGCTGATGTCATCTATTTGACCCGATTTTGACTGATCATAGAATTTGATTTATAACTCTGTTTTTATCACCGTTTTCACCGTTGTGACCACCGTGATAATATTAAACTTTAGAATAAATTTATTTCACATTTTACAATATTTTAATTTTGGCAATAATGTGCCTCGAGATGCGTGTTTCAAGTAGATGTTGATTATTGAATATTGTGCATCAGATATGTGATTGTGATATTTAGAATTTAGTTCCTCTAATGGAATTATGGAACGATGCTACTTGATTAGTGTTGAGAATCTTGAGTTTGACATGAATACCCTACTCCGGCGTTTGAAATGTACAGAGTGGTACATTATGGCCATAGATGCCTTGAGGTTTCTAATATTTGTGTAATCCGTACATAGTGAATGGTACAGTGACTGTCTCCAAAAGGGGAAAACTAAGCCACTATACGAGTTATGACTCGCGTGATATAGTGGAGTGTTTCTGAGGAGCAGTGTCTGATTTCCAAAAGGGGAAAACTAAGCCACTGTACGAGTCATGACTCGCGTGATACAGTGGAGTGTTCCTGAGGGGTCAGAGGAAGAGTGTGAACTTATTTCTCTTCCAGCGCGCAGTTTTAAATTGTGATTTGGCCCGTGTGTCCAGTCTTTTGAGGTGAAGTATGCATTTTAGAGACGGCACCCCGTTTGAAATGTATACATACTCAAAGTGGGTATTGGTACACGTGTGGACGTGTGTCGGGGTGAGACACATTCGGCACATGGAGAGGTGCGATAGGGTATTCATGGTCTAAGGGGTTTTTGTTGATAATCTGATTTGTGCATATGACTAGTTAACCATGTGGTTGGTGATGTAAGGTAAATGTGGATATATATATTGAAATGTGGATTATCATTTGTGTTATTTGTAGTTGATTTTTTTTTATCTGCTCATACCAGTTTTAGGCAGACCCATTTTGCTTTGTTTTGTGGCAAATGGGTGTACTCTTATTGGAGTGCAGGCGTTGGAAGCGACTTCGTGGATCAGGCCGGGCGGAACTAGATCCTAGAATATTCCCAGGGTCTGTATTCTGTTTTGTGTTTTGTTTTTTTGTCTGTATATGAAAGTTATGTTTGTGAGAATGTTTTGAGGGGTAGAGTTAGGGGAGAAGGTTGACTTTGGCATGGTTGTAATACTTTGGAATGCTTGTAATATTTTGGAATTTCGTTTTCCGAGAATTGTTTGTGTGATAATGTGGTTGGTGGTATGTCACGTGCCATTCGTAGGAAATCTCCCGTTGTGTTGGGATTTTTCTTATGAGCGGGGCGTGACAGTAAATTTTGGTATCAGAGCCACATTGTTCACGTTAGGCAGAAATGCTTAACAATTCCTCGGATGGGGTGTGGTTAGAGGAGTAAGATCTTTTGTTTGACTTGTGATTGATTAGAGTGTGTTTGTTTGTTTGTTGTTTTTTAGGGGATGTCGCGTCGAACAATGAATATAGATGAGATATCGGGTACAGCTGGAGGTGAAGTTCCAAGGAGCTATAATCTGGACCACGATGTGATTACCACATTGATACAAAGTTTGAGGCAGGGTAGTTCCCAAGATGATCCGTTTGCTCGTCGAAATAAGGCCTTCTCTGGACTTGGAGGTGAGAGGTTTAATGGGAATGGGGGAGCCATAGCAGCAGACCGTTGGCTCCGTAAGACAGAGGTGATATTGGAACGGATGAGTATTACATCAGAGCAGCGTAGTGAATTGGTAGCTCACCAGTTTGATGGAGATGCACTCAATTGGTGGGATTCTGTGCGTCAGACTCGTGATGTAGCTGGTATGACTTGGGAAACTTTTGTTGTGTTGTTTGAACTGCAGTTCATTCCTGCAGCGGCAAAAACACAGTTAGTTGATCGATTCATTAAGTTGCAGCAAGGTCAACGAACTATAGCTGAGTACGTGACTGAGTTTAATCAACTTAGTCGGTATGCGCCGTATCTGGTAGATACTCTAGAGAAGAAAAACATGAAGTTCTTGGATGGGTTAAATCCTTTCTTGAAGATACAATTAATATTGATGGTTGATAAACCTTTTGAGGAACTGTATAACGCGACCTTAAGACAGGAAGAGGTGGAGATAGAGTGTAAAAGGGTTATAGACGAAAATCGCAAGAAAGGTCGCCAAGGAGAGGTTCAAGGTCAACAAAGGCAGCCAGGCAGGGGAGGACCAATGAAAGGAGGTAATCAGAGAAGAGATGGACATAGTCGGCAGGGGGTATCGACTCGAGGAGATCAGATTGCAGTAAAGCGGGTTTGTTATATTTGTGATAAGGAAGGACACATAGCTAGAAATTGTCCTAGGAGCAACGATAAGTCACGAAACCAGCAAGGGCAGAGTGGTCAGAAGAATCAGGGCCCCGTGTGTTATGAGTGTGGGCAGCAGGGACACATTTCTCGATATTGTACGCGGCCGCAGCGGGTTGCTCCACGCGGTAGTGGTGGCGGGAGAGGTCAGCATGCTACCACCTCAGGGCCGTCGGTTCGTTTAGCTGCTATTCCCGGTCAGGGAAATGTAGAGGGTATGTTTTATTATTATTATTCTTATAACGTTATCCTTGCTTACGCATGTTTTACAGTTTATGATATTCAAATCTAGGAATCCATGATAGTTTGAACATGATTGGCTTAATTTTACATTTTGTGCATATTAGGGTATGTGATGTCCTCTCGATTGCGGTTGCGGGTTCTTTTCGATACTGGTGCTTCTAGATCCTTTATTTCTAAGAAATTGGTAGAGAGAGAGCATTTAGTAGTTGTGCCATTACAACAGTCGTTAAGAGTTCAGTCTCCTTTGGGTGGATCAGTTATACTTCGTGAATGTTGCCCTCAGTTCGAGTTTTCTATCTGTGATCGTGTCTTTCAGTTTGATTTTATTGTGTTGGGTTTTGAAGGTTTTCACTTGATTTTAGGGATGGATTGGTTGTCCAATTACCCGGTGATTTTAGACTGTGTAAGTAGGACGGTGACCCTTACGTTTCCTGGTGTTTTGAGATGTGAGTCGAGCTCTGATTCAGTGATGTCGAGTTTCCTTGGTTCTGTTGAGACACCTAAACTTGACATTAGTGATGTTGAGGTGGTTCGATATTTTTCCGATGTTTTCCTCGAGGTTTTTAGTCTTCCTCCTCGTCGAGAAGTAGAGTTTAAGATAGACCTTATCCCGGGTACCGCACCGATATCGAAACCCGCTTATCGTCTTGCCCCTAAACAATTGGAAGAAATGAAGGTGCAGCTAGAGGATTTATTACGTAAGGGGTAAGTTATTGTGAATTTAAATGGATGTGATTGTTTATTTGAGGTTCTCATCTATATTGGAGGAATATCATTAATTCTTTTGAGGTGTGTATGATTCTTAGGTTTATTCGACCGAGTAATTCTTGTTGGGGCGCACCTGCTATATTTGTGTCAAAAAGGGATGGATCATTGAGAATGTGCATTGACTATCGGGAATTAAATAAGGTCACCATCAAGTATAAGTATCCACTTCCACGCATTGATGATTTGTTGGATTAGTTGAGAGGTGCTGTAGTATTTTCAAAACTTGATCTTCAGTCTGGGTACCATCAGATGAGGGTTGAAGAGCAGAGTATTCCGTTGACTGCTTTCAGAACCCGGTATGGATTGTATGAGTATCCAGTGATGCCTTTTGGTTTGACAAATGCTCCAGCTTTCTTTATGGACTTAATGAATCGGGTCTTCCACCCGTACTTGGATCAGTTTGTCATAGTGTTTATTGATGACATTTTAGTATATTCGAGGAGTCATGAGGAGCATAAGGAACACCTTCGCATTGTATTGCAGACATTGAGAGACCACCAGTTATATGCAAAGTTTAGTAAATGTCATTTTTGGGAATCAGAGGTTCGATTTCTAGGGCATGTGATTTCTAGCCGTGGTATTGCCGTGGATCCTGAGAAAGTCGAGGTAGTTAAGTCTTGGAAGAGACCAACTACTGTGTCAGAGGTTCGTAGTTTTCTTGGTCTAGCTGGGTATTATCGTCGATTTATTGAGAAATTTTCGATTATTGCCGCACCTATGACAACTTTGACTAGGAAGAATATTCCTTTCCTGTGGACGGATGAATGTGAGCAGGCTTTTGAAACTTTGAAGTTGAAGTTGACATCAGCGCCAGTGTTGACGATTCCTGTTTCTGGTGTGAAGTTAGTAGTTTATACAGATGCTTGTGGTACCGGTTTAGGGTGTGTTTTGATGCAAGAAGGTAAAGTGGTTTCATATGCTTCTCGCCAATTGAAACCCCATGAGAGGAGATATCCCACCCATGACTTAGAATTGGCAGCCATGGTTTTTGCATTGAAGATTTGGAGGCATTATCTTTTTGGTGAGAAATTTGAGTTGTATACGGATCACAAAAGCTTAAAGTATCTTTTCTCCCAGAAGGAACTAAACATGAGGCAACAGAGATGGGTGGAATTTTTAAGTAGTTATGATTTTGAGATTCAATATAGACCTGGGAAGGCGAATGTGGTTGCGGATGCTTTGAGTAGACGACGTGTGGGCATAGCTTCTTTGATGATTCAGGAGTATCGAGTATTAGAAGTGTTCGCTTCTTATGATGTTCAGCCTATTTCTGCGACGAAATGTGTAATTATGGCTAGTTTGTTGATTCAACCATCTTTGATTAGTAGAGTGTTGCAGGGTCAAGTTTTTGATCCAACCTTACGTAAAAGAATAGAGGATTTGGTGATAGACTCAGTTGATGTTTGTCCTTCGGATTGGTCTGTTGGTTCCGATGGTGGATTGAGGTTTAAGGGTAGATTGTGTGTACCAGCTGATGATGATTTGCGTAAGGAGATACTAGTCGAGGAACATCATTCTCGTTTCACCATTCATCCTGGGGGAACAAAGATGTACCGTGATCTTCGCCGCACGTTTTGGTGGCCTGGGATGAAACGAGATGTAGGAGTCTTTGTATCTCGCTGTTTGACTTGTCAGCAGGTCAAAGCTGAACATCAGAAACCTTCTGGTTTGTTACAACCTTTAGAGATTCCGACGTGGAAATGGGAGTATATTACGATGGATTTTATAGATGGACTTCCACGGTCAAGACGAGGGAACGAGTCGATTTGGGTTATTGTTGATCGGTTGACTAAGAGTGCTCATTTCATTCCAGTTAGTATTCACCGGACTGCAGATAGTTTGGCCCGTTTATTTATTCGAGAGGTAGTTAGATTGCATGGAGCCCCTGTATCGATTGTCTCAGATAGAGATTCTTTGTTCACTGCTCAGTTGTGGCGAAGTCTTCAGCAAGCTTTGGGTACTCGTTTAGACATGAGCACCGCTTACCATCCGCAGACAGATGGCCAGTCAGAGAGAGTTAACCAAATAGTCGAGGACATGCTTAGGGCATGTATTTTGGATTTTTGTGGAAGTTGGGAAGATCATTTACCGTTATGTGAGTTTGCCTATAATAATAGCTATCAAGTGAGTATCGGTATGGCACCATATGAAGCATTGTACGGTAGACCTTGTAGATCTCCTATGTGTTGGGCTGAAGTTGGTGATTCTGCAGTTATAGGTCCCGATATCATCAGAGACACTACTGAAAAGATAGATTTGATACGACGACGATTGAAGACGGCTCAAAGTCGTCAGAAAAGTTATGCAGATCGTAGGCGCACAAATCTGGAGTTTGCAGTAGGTGATAGAGTTTTCTTGAGAGTTTCCCCCATGCGAGGTGTTATCAGGTTTAGGGGAAGAGGGAAATTAGCTCCGAGATATATTGGGCCTTATGAGGTTGTTGAGAGAGTCGGTCCAGTGGCGTACCGACTTGTTTTACCACCAGCTATGTCTGGGATTCATGATGTCTTCCATGTATCAATGCTTCGAAAATGTTCAGTAGATCCGACCCAGATTATATAGCCGGATGATGTTGAGGTGTCAGAGGATTTGTCTTATCCAGTGCAACCTATATCTATTGTTGATAGAGATGAAAAACTATTGCGACGGAAGACTGTAAGACTGGTGAAAGTACAGTGGAGTGACCAGGAGGGCGATGTGACATGGGAATTGGAGGATCGTATTCGGCAGTTACATCCGTATCTATTCTCGTAGCCTTCTGTCTTTTTCTTAGTTTAATCTCGAGGACGAGATTCCTTTTGAGGTGTGTATTATGTGACAACTATTTTTTTTTTTTGTACCACCGCGGTAGTATTTAGAATTTGGTGGTGGCATATAGCCATTTTCCCTTCTATAAGACTATGCAATTTTTTTGGTTTTCTCTGTTTTTCTTTTCTCTATTAGCATCAGAGCTTAGGAGGTGTTGGTCAACTAAGTCTTAGAGAAAGCTTGAGAGGAAGGATCCCTTAAAGAGTTGCTTGATCTTGATGCATGTTGGGGAGGAGGAGTCCTATGCTTTGAGGAGTGCAATCCCTGTGGTTGGTGAGTAGATCTAACCTTTTTTGAATGATTTAACCCCTTTGATTGCATGTTTAATCTTTCTTGGTATAAATTTGGGGGATTTGCTATTATGGGTTAAGATGAGTAACCTAGTGTCTTTCCGTAATAGTAGTTTTTGATTCGTTCAGTGTTTTTGTTTTTGATTGCTTCAGTTGAAAGATGAAGGTGAGAGCTTTCTATAGGTAGCTTATATGTAAAATTGGGATAAGTATTGAAGAAGTTATAGGTATTTGAAATTGGTGTGTTGAACTGTGATTTGCTGAAATTTTAAGTCTGACTTTAAACCGTGATGAACAGGGGGTAAAGATCTGGTTTTGTTTTGGGTTATTGAAAGCATTTAGGTATAAATTTCACATGTTTAACAAGTTTAAGGTAAGGGCTTTCCAATGGTATAAATTTTTAAGGTTTTGGTTGAATAATGCGACTTTTGTGTGTGATTGAAGTTGCTATGTTACTGAAACTTTCTGAGAAAAAAATCTGCTCTGAGGTTGAAGACGATGACGTCATGCTGACGTCATCTATTTGACCCGATTTTGACCCAACTTTGATTGATCATAGAATTTGATTTATAACTCTGTTTTTATCACCGTTTTCACCGTTGTGACCACCGTGATAATCTTAAACTTTAGAATAAATTTATTTCACATTTTACAATATTTTAATTTTGGCAATAATGTGCCTCGAGATGCGTGTTTCAAGTAGATGTTGATTATTGAATATTCTGCATCAGATATGTGATGGTGATATTTAGAATTTAGTTCCTTTAATGGAATTATGGAACGATGCTACTTGATTAGTGTTGAGAATCTTGAGTTTGACATGAATACCCTACTCCGGCGTTTGAAATGTACAGAGTGGTACATTATGGCCATAGATGCCTTGGTTTCTAATATTTGTGTAATCCGTACATAGTGAATGGCACGGTGACTGTCTCCAAAAGGGGAAAACTAAGCCACTATACGAGTTATGACTCGCGTGATATAGTGGAGTGTTCCTGAGGAGCAGTGTCTGATTTCCAAAAGGGGAAAACTAAGCCACTGTACGAGTCATGACTCGCGTGATACAGTGGAGTGTTCCTGAGGGGTCAGAGGAAGAGTGTGAACTTATTTCTCTTCCAGCGCGCAGTTTTAAATTGTGATTTGGCCCGTGTGTCCAGTCTTTTGAGGTGAAGTATGCATTTTAGAGACGGCACCCCGTTTGAAATGTATACATACTCAAAGTGGGTATTGGTACACGTGTGGACGTGTGTCGGGGTGAGACACATTCGGCACATGGAGAGGTGCGATAGGGTATTCATGGTCTAAGGGGTTTTTGTTGATAATCTGATTTGTGCATATGACTAGTTAACCATGTGGTTGGTGATGTAAGGTAAATGTGGATATATATATTGAAATGTGGATTATCATTTGTGTTATTTGTAGTTGAATTTTTTTTTATCTGCTCATACCACTTTTAGGCTGACCCATTTTGCATTGTTTTGTGGCAAATGGGTGTACTCTTATTGGAGTGCAGGCGTTGGAAGTGACTTCGTGGATCAAGCCGGGCAGAACTAGATCCTAGAATATTCCCAGGGTCTGTATTCTGTTTTGTGTTTTGTTTTTTTGTGTGTATATGAAAGTTATGTTTGTGAGAATGTTTTGAGGGGTAGAGTTAGGGGAGAAGGTTGACTTTGGCATGGTTGTAATACTTTGGAATGCTTGTAATATTTTGGAATTTCGTTTTCCGAGAATTGTTTGTGTGATAATGTGGTTGGTGGTATGTCACGTGCCATTCGTAGGAAATCTCCCGTTGTGTTGGGATTTTTCTTATGAGCGGGGCGTGACACATGGCTTTGATCGATCCATCCCATCCACAGCCTCCACAACAAGCCCTAACCCTTGTACAGCCGCAATCCCTCACTGTTTTGCACCCATCCAGCAATAGCATCCATCCATCATCACCTCACCAAACCCTAGCCGCCGTCTTCACCCATCATCAACCATCTTCACCGCCCTCATCCACAGCTGCAGACCACAACCGTAGGACCCTGTTCATCCCCTCCTCCTTACAACCACAGTCCCTTGTTCCATCCTCTCGCCTCATCCCTCTCTCGCCTGACTCCCTTATCGCCGTCACCATCAGAACCTCCTCGCACAGAAACCCTCGTCTTAGTCCCTGATTGTCGCCGAACCGTAGCCACCGTCTCAGTCCCTCGTCCTTCCCTCTTCGTCCCTTCTTCCCGTTCTCCGCCAGCAACCCAAAATCGCCAACCCTTCACTCCTTCGCTGTCCATCGTCATCCCCTCACTCACATCTTCTTCTCACTGGAGAAAGGAGCTGAAACAGATCGAAGAGGAAGGCAATTCGCGAGAGGAAGGTGAAGGAGCAAATCGCGAAGAGAAAGTGGATTTTTTTTGCTATTCGCACCCCAGCTTCTACTCAGTACCACCACGGATCAGTGTTTTGTTTTCATCTCTAAACATCTCTTTCTCGTATTTTAGTTTGATTATTGATTATGGATTACTGTTTGAACATAATTAATATGTCTAGCTAAACTCCTCTTAGTTAGGGGTGGATTCGAAGCCCCGAACATGTGCTTTATAAATTAATTGAATTTAATCTTCCTTGCTATTAGTGATTGTGTTTTGCTTAACTGCTTTATAGAAAACTTTTCTTTGTATGTTTGTTAAGGTGGCCAACTTATTAAGCATGCTAGGATTTGGGGCTAGAGTATAGGAGAGTTTCACCTAATTGTTATAATCATATATTCACAAGTAGTAAATACCAAGGAACGTTGGTAAGGTTAAGTAGAAACCTAGGCAAGAACAAGATGCTGATCATACTTGTAATTGCCTAGTCAGTGTTCATATTTTCCACAAAACTTAATGATCTTAGATTGTTGTCTAACTTGCGATTCCTATTTAGATAGCATGATAAGAATAGTTTGAAAGCGACGCTTAGTTTAATTCAACGAACTTGGAAAAATAATAAGATTAATGCAGTGCGGTCACGGTTAGTCTTGAGCATTGTCTCTCACGAGTTAGCAAGTGATTATTGAAGATTGATTTATAAGCATATGTTTGGTGTCTGGAGATAAACCCTTAGCTAATTTCTCATCTTTGTCATCTCTTTAGTTTATTATCTTTACATTAATTTTCGTAGTTATTTTCATAGTTTAATTTAGAAAATCCAATCCCCCTTTATTTAATTAATTTGGTTGTTAGTTGTCTTTTAGTTATTATTAGTGTAATTGACGAGTCCTCTAATCCCCGGTCTAGAACGATCCCTACTTATTCTATACTACAAATCACAAAGCAGGGTATTAAGTTGTGTGCTACTAAAATAGTGCATCATTGGATTCTTTCAGTCTTGCTGGGATGTGGTGGGTCCTTACATATGGGAAACGACGAAGCAATTTTTTGGTGGGGAAGCTCTTCCAGCGGCTTTCTCTGCGAACCTGATAGCTCTGATCCCTAAGGGGGATGAACCAGGTTCTTTTTCGGACTTTCGCCCCATGATTCTTTGCAATGTTATTTTCAAAATTTTCAGTAAAATTCTATGCAAAAGACTAGGAAATTTGTTGCCAGACATGGTAGCGCAGGAACAATGAGCCTTTGTTAGAGGCAGGTCTATTGTTGAAAATATTGGAGTGGCTCAAAAAATTATTAGAGATATTCCTTAAAATGTATTTGGTGGGAATGTGGTTCTTAATATTGACATGGAAAAAACATATGACCGTTTAGAATGGTCCTTCCTTTTGTTAGCCTCAGAAGTTTTGGCTTTATTAACAGAGTGTGTCATATAATTTCAAACTGCATTTCTAATTGTGGATTATCGGTACTGTTACAAGGGGTGTATAATGGTTATTTTAAGTCTTCTCTCACTGCTGCTTTTTGTGATTGCCTTTGAGGTTCTGAATAGGGGTCTCAAAAAAGCTTTTAATAAGGTCAAGATTGGTTTTTACTATACGCATAGAAATTGTTTGCCAGAACCCATCTGCTGTATGCAAATGACACATTTATTCTCAATGGCAAAAAATCATCAGTTTTGGGGTGTATGAAATTTTTGGAAAAATACAGTAAGGCATTAGGTCAAAATATTAATGTAGGAAAGAGCTCCTTTATGCTAGAGGAAAAGGCCACAACAGAAAAACTTTGAAGAGGTACACTGGCTTTCAATACAAATGGTCTCTTATGAAATACCTAGGCGTTCCTATCTTCCAAGGTAGAAACTAAATAATTTATTTTGAGGAATTGGTTAACAAAATTCAAAGGCGTATCCAGGGGTGGAAGGTGAAACTTTTTCATTGAGAGGGAGATTGATTTTGATTAGGCATGTGCTTAGCTCGATTCCAGTTTACTCGCTCAGTATTGTGTGTGTGTGCCTCAGAAAGTTTTGGCTAGACTACAAGTATTTTTTTTTAATTTTTTCTAGGGTGATTGTGAGGGGAAGCTAAAAAATAAATGGGTATCTTGGGATAAAATTTGTTTCCCTAAGGAAGAAAGCGGGTTGGGGATTAAGAGTTTGTCGGCAGTTTTCGTGTCAAGGCATTGTGGAATTTACTTTCGTCAACTTCTTTGTTGGCTAATTTCATGAGAAGAAAATACTAGAAGTTAGGAGTCCCGTTGAGCAGCCAAGTGGTTAAGAATGGGGCTTCGCCTTTCAGGAAAGAAGTTTATGGAATGTAAAACCCTTGTTCTGAGAAACATCGTCTGGCTATTGGGAGAGGAAATTCTAGTTTCTTTGCATAGAGCTGGAATTTAATGGCGGTATTTAGAAGGCCAGAGGAAATAACCGCTCAAGGAAAGTGGCCCACAGTTTGGGAGGTGAAAATTGGGGACTTCGGGGCTCTTAGTGTTGAAATCGAAAAAATGGCAAGGGGGTTGTATGAGAATAGAATCCGGGGATCTATGCAGAGTGAGGATTTTGGTGTTTGGACGCCAGATTCAGATGGGGTATTTAGTATTTGCTCTGCGTATGACCTGCTCAGAACAAAAGGTTCAAGAAAAGAATTATGCAACAAGATTTGGCAACCTGTGTTACCTTCCAGGATTTAGATCTTTGTTTGGAAGGTATTGAATAGGGGAGTCCCAATTGACGGAGAGTTGTATAGGTGCGGTTTCAGTCTGCCGTCGAAATGCAGGTGTTGTATCCTTCCTAATATTGAGTCTCCAAAACATTTATTCTTAGATGGAAAGGTTGCTTCGGATGTTTGGAGGCACTTTGAAGGAATCTTTAATGTGCATATTAGGAAACCTGGTGAGATCCCTACTGTGTTGTCGGTGTGGTTTCGGAGAGCTAATATTAATACCCAAGTTGGTATGCTTTATTTTATTACCCCTATGTTCGTTATTTGGGAAATATGGAAGCAGAGGTATAAAGATGTTTGAAGGGGCTCATCCGAACCATGCTTTGGTTATATTGAATGTTAGAAGGTGTCTTAGAATGGCAAATGCGTTAATAAACCCGAAGGAAAAGATTAGGTACATAGAGCCTTTGAGATTGCTGGGGCTGCCAGTTTCCCCTGTGATGAGAAAGGAGAATGAGATTGTGTATTGGCTATATTCGCCAAATAGTTTTGTTGCATTGAATGTAGATGCATGGGTCATCGCGGAAAAAAGGAGACAGGTGGGGTGATTGTTAGAGATGCAAGGGAATCGTGCTTGGTGGCACAACAGTTTTTTTTCGGCGAAGGCACGAACGATAGGGCAGAGATGCTTGCGATGCTAGAAGGTTTGCGTTTTTGTGTTAGAAGGGGTTATAATAAAGTTATCATTCAAACGGACTCTGAATCAGTCAATGGTTGGTTTCGAGATGTCTACAAAATTCCTTGGCCCTTGGAAAATACTTGGAGTGAAATTAAGAATTTGATGAAACAAATGGAAGTGCATTGTATTCATATATTTAGATAGGCGAATGCGCTGGCGGACGCGCTAGCGGATAGGGTGCAAAGAGAAGGACATGCTAGACTTTTTGGTGGGTGAGACCTTCCGAGGAGGATTGCAGGTTTGGTTGCGTTAGACAAGTTTCATATGGCGCATATTCAGTATGGAGAATGAACTCCTCATGTTGGCTGGGCTCAAGAGTATTTTCATCTTTCTGCTGATGGGAGGAGGGGAGATCAGTATTGATGTAAATGGTGGTTTGCTGGGAGTTTACTGATGCAGGCCATGTTACAGAGGCGGGTTCTTTGGTTGAAAATGTGTTTGCAATGGACAGTGTTTGCAGTGGACCTGGACGATGTTGTCTTGGGACTGGACGGAGTCTTGGTTGGATGGTGCAGGGCTGGTTGTGTTGTGTTGCTGTTGTGTTACTGATGTTTTGTTGTTGCAGTACTGTTGCAGTGCTATTAGCTGCTGTTGTTGTGTGCTGCTGGTGTTGTTGCTGCTGTGTTGCTTGCTGCTGTGATGTGGAAGCTGCTGGGGCCTATTCTATTTGAATCTATTCAATTTGGTGTTGAGGTAGTTTTTGGTGACAACGATTGGTGTTTGGAGATATGGGCAGAATGTGAAGACTTGGTTTAAGCAATCCTTTTGGTTCTTGCAAGGTAGTTGCAAAGGAGCAGAAATGGCGATGAATTGGGTTGTTTATTTGTTGTTGTGTTGTTGTTTTGGGTTGAGTTGATACTGTGGTTGCTATTGATGGGTAGGATTGCTTGGCTAAGGTTCTTGGTATCAGATGTGGGGTTTCTTATTCCTTGGTTTCTTAGTGCTTCTCTTTGGTGAGTAAGGTTGAGGATTAGGGAATTATTTTCTTTGACACTGTAATATTTTTGGTGAAAGGCATTTTTAAGGTGTTTGTTTTTAATTCTTGGTTTTAGGCCTTTAGCTTTGGTTCTAGGCCTTAAAGTTTGGTTTTAGGCCTCAAGCTTTGGTTTTAGTTCTTTGTTTTTAGATTTCGAATTGTTTTTAATTTTCGGGTAAAGTCGTCACGTACCCCCGACTGGTGTAAAATCTTTTTGATCAAGTAATAAAAGTCTGGCATCCCATAACTGCCCCTCCCCTCTGGAGGTTATATATATATAAAAAAAAAAAAAAAGGTTGCTCATTGCCTTTTGCTGCTGCAGGTCATTGAGGTGCTTAGATATCTTAATAGTTTATCTTTTGTGTCTAATTGCTTTGATTGCAAGGTTTTAGTATCTGGTAAAGTCGTAATGCACCCCCGATTAGGGTGTAAATCTTTTTTGATATTGAATAAAGGTCTGGCATCCTATAATTGCCCCTCCCTCCTGGAGGTTTAAATTTATAAAAAAAAAGGCAATCTAATTTTCCCTTCTATTTCCATATGTCTGTTCATTGCTATCATTGGTTCTGCAATAGACATCAATTATTTAACATTATTTTCCATTATGATACTTTTTTATTTTGGAACGGGCGACCCTATTTTCAACACCCCGTGCATTCTAATACATTCTAATACATGATTTTGTGGTGGTTGTTAATCCCAAAGAAGTTGATAGCTGATAATTAAGTAAAGAAACTAAGAGCTCTGCTCTGGGAAACCTAATAGCCGCCGCCACCAACCTTTGGGTGCTAGCTCGACCGGCCGCCACCCAGCCTGGCCGCCGTCTCTTCTAGCCACCCCTCTCAATATCAGTGGTAAGAGTATCGATCTGTAGAGCATCGCCTGCTCAGAGCATCGTCGTCTGCTCACTGCTTGTGACTTCACAGTGACAGAGAGACAGTATCGATCTGCTGAGCATGCTGCCTGGCTAACGAGACTTGCTTGTTTTTCTGCTTGGTTGCTTGGCTGCTTTGCCATCGAACTGCTTGCCTGCTTGGCCATCGACCTGCTTGGCCATCGATCTGCTTGGTCATCGATCTGATTGGCTGCTTGGAGATCGATTTGCTTGGCTGCTTGGCCATCGACCTGCTTGGCTGATTGGAGATCGATCTGCTCACGGCTTGGGTATCGATCTGCTTGGTTCTGTGGATATCGATCTGGCTCGGATATCGATCTCTCTACACTCTTCTGGACAGAGCTTGATCGATCCTGGACAGTGATTGCTTTCCTGGACAGAGTCTTTTCCTGGACAGCTGCTTGGCCATCGATCTGTTTGGCTGCTTGGAGATCGATCTGCTCACGGTTTCTGCTTTTTCTGTGGATATCGATCTGGCTTGGATATCGATCTCTCTACGTTCTGGACAGAGCTTGATCGTTCCTGGACAGAGATTGCTTTCCTGGACAGAGCTTTGATCGATCCTGGACAGCTGCTTGTCTGTTTGGCTGCTTGGAGATCGATCTGCTCACGGCTTCTGCTTGGTTCTGTGGATATCGATCTGGCTTGGATATCGATCTCTCTACTTCTGGACAGAGCTTGATCGATCCTGGTCAGAGATCGATTTCCTGCACAGAGCTTTGATCGATCCAGGACAGCTTTTGATTCCTGTTCTGAGTTTTGATCGAGTTTTCATCGATTCTCCTCCTTGATTTTCACCATCCAGGGAGTGGCTATAGCCTGATAGTGGAGACGGATTGTCCTCATGGCGGTGTCTCAGCCAGCCACGGGGGCTGTCCCTGCGGCTGGCAAGGAGGCGGAGGAATTTTCTAGGCCTTCCTTCGCGCAGGTGCTTGGGAAGGCGATGACAGATACTCTGGACGATAAACCGACAGATTCCACGACATTTCGAAAAGATGGCAGTCCGGCTTTGCGGCTTTCTGATTCGGATGTTGCAAGAGGTGAGTCTCATGTTGCTAATCATATTGTAGTTATGAAGTTCTCTAGTTTCAGGCCGTCTTTGGATTCGATACGAGACTCCATTCATCGCTTTTGGGGGATATCCGGAGATTTCATAATGGGGCTTATCGATCCTAGGCATGTGATGGTTTATTTACAATCAGAAGATGAGGTCAAAAAAGTGCTATCCAAAGAATCTTTTACTATTAGAGGAGTTCGATATAAAATGTTTCGTTGGCATCCAGGTTTTAGTCTACGGGCAGACCCGGAAGTGGCTCCTTTATGGGTTGAACTTCCAAATCTTCCTTTCGCTTTTTTTCTCCCGGCAATCATGAAGGCAATTGGTAACTCCTTCGGCACCTTTCTTCGGATTGATGATGGATCACGCTCCACTGCTTCTTTCTTTGCCTCTGACACAAAGAGCAGGTATGTCCCCTTTCAGATTCCAAAATATGTGGTTAACTCATGATGATTTTTTGGGATTTGTGGACAGAAACTGGAACTCTCCGGTAGGTGGTTCTGGAAATATGTTTATCGTGGCCATGAAACTTAAGCGCCTTAGAGGAGCTTTGAAAATATGGAATAAAGAAACTTTTGGCAACATTTTCAGCACTATTCGAGGTCTGGAGGATGAGATTGCCCGATTAGAATTCAATCTTATGCAGGGTTGGGATACAAATGATATGGTTAATCTGAATAGATGTCAGGCTGAACTCAAACTGGCTCTGGTCAGAGAAGAAATTTTTTGGCAACAAAAATCAGGCGAAAAGGAGTTCAAAGAAGGAGATGCATGCACTAAATTTTTCTTTGCTTCCGTCAAAGCCAAGCAAAAAAGGAGAATGATTTCAAAAATACATAACAGGGCAGGGAATTTAATCACGGATCCGAGAGATATTATTTTAGAAGCGAATAATTTTTTTGAAGCTTTGCTATCTGCAGGTGGTTATCAAGAGGATCCAGAACTCATGGAGTGCATTCCGCTTTTGATAAGGGAGGCAGACTGTGAATCAATCCTGAATTCTCCGAATTTAGAGGAAGTTCGACAAGCAGCTTTTAGCATTCCTCATGATAGTGCACCGGGCCCGGACGGGTTTACAGCTGGTTTCTTTCACAAATGCTGGGACATTATTGGTCTAGATATTTGGAAAGCCGCGACGGAATTTTTTGATTGCCAAGCGATGCCAGGTAGCTTCTCCTCTAATTTTTTAGCTCTTATTCCTAAAATTGACGAGCCCGTATCTTATTCTGATTTTAGACCTATCAGTCTGTGCAATGTGGTTTATAAAATTTTTAGTAAGATTCTTTGTTTGAGGTTGGGGAAGATTCTCCCAAATATTATTTCTTTAGAGCAGGGGGCTTTTGTCCAAGGGAGACTTATCTCAGAGAACATTGGCTTGGCTCAAGAATTAATGAGGGAGATTGGCAAAAAAGTTATTGGCAACAATGTAATTTTCAAGCTGGATATGGAAAAGGCGTATGACAGAATTCAATGGGGATATCTATTGGCGGTCCTTCGTAAATTTGGTTTTAACAATAGAATATGTCACCTGATTTCTAACTGTATAACTCAATGTGGATTTTCGGTGTTGATGCAAGGCAAGTATGACGGATATTTCAGATCTTCCAGGGGTCTTAGACAAGGAGATCCTCTCTCCCCCCTGCTCTTTGTCATTGCTGCGGAAGTTCTAAGTAGAGGACTCTCTCGCGCTTTTCGTAGAGGGGAAATTGGATTTTATCATGTTCCAAGGACGGCCTCCCCGATTACTCACCTCTTATATGCTGATGACTCACTGGTTTTCTTGAATGGTAGGAAAAAATCCATTGCGGGATGTATGAAGTTTATTGATAGGTACTGTCGGGCCTCAGGAGAGAAAATCAATACGGCAAAAAGTTCTTTCATGATGGATGAGAAAGTGAGTGCCGACATTATCATCAGGATCAGATTATGGACAGGCTTTTCTTACAAACAGTCCCCGTTCACGTACCTCGGAGTTCCCATTTATCAAGGTAGATGCAGAATTTCTTTTTATGATGATTTGGTTAATAAGATCCACAATAGAATTCAGGGCTGGAAATCTCGACTGCTGTCGCCTGGGGGAAGATTGACTTTGATCCGACATGTTCTTTTGTCTATGCCGATTTACACTATAGCAGCTACAGTGGTTCCTAGGAGGATTTTGCAATCTATTCAGAAATTGCTTGCTGATTTCTTTTGGGGTGATCATGAAGGGAGACATAAAAGGAAATGGATTGCGTGGCACAAAATCAGTGTTACTAAGGAAGAAGGTGGCTTACATGTTCGAAGTCTGGCCGACACTATTACAGCTTTTCGCGTTAAATCCCTTTGGAACCTGATGCATTCTAACTCTTTATGGGCTAATTTTTTAAAGAAAAAATATTTTAAGCCAGGGGTTCCAATCCGAAAGCAGGAACTTAAAGCTGGGGCCTCACCTTTCATGAAAGAATTGTTGATGCATAAAAATTTCATAGTGGAAAACTCCACCTGGATGATTACTAGAGGTAGCGTCAGTTTCTTTGAAGAACAATGGGCTAAGGATGAACTATTTATAAGGAATGGGGACGCGGAGACTAATGATATGTGGCCTTCCTTACGGCAAATGAGCAGGGTTAATTTCAGAATGCTAACCCCGGAAATAAAAAGACGCGCTCAAGAGGCTTATAAGACAATCGTGAAAGGTCATGATGGAGATCGAGACACCAGAATTTGGATGCCCACTAATGATGGTATATTTTCTATCAGCTCTGTTTGTAAAATCCTAGGTGGTAGAGGGACACCTGATTATTTCTGGAATTGGATATGGCACCCTCTTTTGCCTTCTAAAATTTCCGTTTTCACATGGAAAGTTATTAAAAGGGCTATTCCCATAGATGGTGAAATTAGAAGAATTGGATTTCACTTGGCTTCTAAATGCGGTTGTTGTTTTCATGCTGAGGAGGAAACCATTAAACATCTTTTCTTGGAAGGTGATTTAGCTTGTAGAGTGTGGAGACATTTCGATTTGATTTTTGACATTCATGTCCATAGGCCGGTTGAAGTCTATACCATGTTAAAGGCGTGGTTCAGGAAGGCGAACATCTCTACCTTATCAGGTACCCTCACTCATCTCACTCCTCTTTTTGTTTTATGGGAGATTTGGATTCAGCGAAACAGAAAACTTTATGATGGGAAGGAGTGCTCGTTCAGCTATGTAATCATTAAAGTGTATCATTGGATCAAATGTGTTGCAAAATTTTTTATCCCTAAATCAAAGGACAATAATAGGGCTTTGCTCAATAGATTGGGTATCCAGGAAATCAAAGTTAATCTGACTCCGCCCCGGGTGGTGTATTGGACTTTCCCTCCTATGGGATGGTATGTGCTCAATGTAGATGGTTCTTGCAGGGAGAAGACTATTGCTGGAGGTTTTGTTATTAGAAATGAAGAAGGTAACTTTGTGGCGGCTGGTCAACGTTTCTTCGGAGAAGGAACAAATAATTCGGCGGAAACGAGGGCCTTGCTTGAAGGCTTGAGATTTTGTGTTGCCCAAGGTGTCCGACCATTTGTCATTCAAACGGATTCAATGGTGGTTAAACAATGGCTTTTCCATCAATCAAAAATTCCTTGGTTCCTAAGTAATTGGTGGAGGGAGATATGGGCGATGATTAAGGATACGGGGTGGCATTGCATCCATGTGTTCAGAGAGACAAACTCTGTAGCTGACGCCTTGGCTACTTTAGCTCAAAAGGAACATAGTTCTCGGAATTATTCGTGGGAATCGCTTCCTAAAAGAATAAAGTCCCTAATTATTCTTGACAAGAATAAGACGGCATACCTTAGACTTCCGGCTTTTAAATGAGAGTGCTTTTCTACAGGTAGTGTGTTGTGCTATCTTTGGATGCCATCATTTGGTTTAGTATGGGTATGGTTTTGTCGTATCTTGTTTAGAAATATGTTTTGTTTTTTTTTTTTTTTTTTTTGGTTTCTGCTTGGTTCTTAATACGGGTAAAGTCGTAATGCACCCCCGTACAGAATGTAAGTCATTTTTTGATATTTAATTAAGGTCTGGCATCCCATAGCTGCCCCTCCCCTCTGGAGGTTATAAAAAAATAAAAAAAAAAAAAAAAAAAAAAAAAAAAAAAAAAAAAAATACATGATTTTGTCAATCATTATAAACAGTGGCATTGGGTGTTTTCCTTATCTCTTTGTGTTCCCTGGACTTAGCCTTTTTCTTGTTCATTGTACCTTATGACTGGTATCCCGTCTCAATCACATTATTAGATTTCTCATCATCTTCATCCTCTGAATGCCCTCCTCTTTTCATGACAGCCACATCAAGATCCGTAGCTGCTCCCACTTTAGAATTGATCCTTCATCTTTGTCCCTATCACCAACACCAGGCATGAGCCTATGAGATTTCTCAGTCATATATATCTGTCCATGTCACCGATTTCTGATCGCTGACTCAAAACTCCCCAGGCTAACACCATCCAATGATTTTTCCTTGACTACACTCACTTTAATTTCAACGTCCCTGCCTGTAATACCCACACTAACAACAGGCTGATTTAATTTCTGCAACTCGACTGGATTCTATGCGTCACCTGGACTGGTTCGTTCTTTACCATACTCACCTCATTGCAAACTTTTTTCATCAGTTTCCTTTTTCCCATTCCCCTCTTGCAGACCATCCCTGAGAGTAGGGTCTTCTTGTACCTCTTCTAAACTTTCAATCAACACCTCGAAACTGTTTTTTAGTTTCACAACTGCTGGATTATTTGGCTTAAGTTCTTCCCCCAAAGCAACCACAATTTCACTTTCTTTAATCTGCCCCTGGATGAGTTCTTCGCCCACAATATTTTTTGCACCACTAGCTTCTACTTCATTCACTTTGACAATGTGTTCTTTAATCTCTGGCTGCCTGATCTATTTTTGACTTCCTTTTCTCTTGCGCATCCCTAGCTTTTGTTTCCATTGCAGATCCTGCCTTCAAAGTCATGGCCTGGTTTTTTTGTTCAATCCCATACTTTCTTCGACAATTGATTTCATCATGGCAAAGTAATCAAAATATTTAAAACCCAAAAAATTCAGTGTTTGCCAAAAACATTTGTTCCTTGTTTTATCTATCCAAACACGACTCGGTAGTGCCTCTGATAAATCCATCTCAACACAAATTCGGGAAACTCTAGGCCGTGTCAAGCACCGTGTGTTATCATCCATACGTAGGTATCCTCCAAGCGAATATCCAATGGCTTTCAGTAAAGGAGGATGAAAGAATTCTAATAGGAGATCTGGAAGTTCAACACATAACGGAACCACTGCGGGATCCGTTCTTAAACTGACGCCCGTATGCCATCGAAAAGCTTTAAATCTCACTCCCCGAAATAGGAAAGAATTTATAGAGAGGACTTTTTTGCTTCATGTTTTGCAACCTAATCAAAACGTGTCTTGTATCTAGCAAACCCATAGAAAAGTCACTTAGAATCCCCCACAAGCGATGAATTGCTTCACGTATGGCTTCCAGTGTAGGGAGGGGCAACTATGGGATGCCAGACCTTTATTACTTATCAAAAAAATTGATTTACAAACTAAACGGGGGTACATTACGACTTTACCCGTATTAAAAACCAAGCAAATAAACCATACAAAATACCTATCCAAAGAAAATCTCCATATTTAAAACAGTGTCCTATCAAATTGCTTCAACCAAAAGCCAAACTCTATCAAAAATTCAGCCAAACGCCCAAGAAAACTGGCAGCCAAAGAGGAGCATAACAGAGTGCGCAAAAGAGTGTGCAACAGAGAAACAAAGTTGGCAGCTTCAGCAGCAGAGTGCGCTCTGTTCTCACCACGCAAGCCACCTTCAGAGCTCCACACCACTTGCAGCGTAACCCTCACATCAGCATGGCCTTGCACCCCACCACACGCAGTGCTGCACCCAGCAACATTCGCAACACCACCTGCTTGCGCCAACCAAACGAAACTGCATAGCAACTTGCATGAAATAAACATCCAACACAGTCCACGCAAATCCTGCCCTTCGCCGCAGCAATGTCCACCATAATGACCAACAACTTCCCATTCCATGCAGCACAAACGCACAACAAGACTCCACCAAACCACATCATATAGCCTTTCAAAAATATGGAGTGCGATTCTTATCTAGATGAACCAATCCTCTAATCCTGATTGGAAGATCAGTTGCTCCGTATTCTCTACTAATTCCTTCTTTTTGAGCCAAATTCGCAAGTGCATCCGCCACAACATTAGCTTCCCTGAAAATATGAACACAACTAACCTCCATATGAGATGTCAATCGCTTAATCTCTCGCCAAGCGTTTTTCGTAAACCAAGGGATTTTGAAATCCTCATAGAACCATCCCCTCACAATTTTGGAATCCGTTTGCAAAGAAACTTTTGCAAAACGTAACCTATTGCACAAAAGAAGACCTTCAATAACTGCCCGAACCTCCGCAAAGTTGTTAGATCCTTCACCCAAAACAACTTGCTTAGCCCCAAGGCAGTTTCCCAAGCCGTTCCTGATAATAATACCCGTTGTGGCCTTATTATTCCTTGAAGAACCATCTACATTAAGAGCCACAAATTCTTCCTGAGGAAAATTCCAGTACACTATTCTATTGCGCCTGTGGAGAATCGGAACTAGAGGGAAACCTAGCAAGATCAATGGTTTCTTGTTCGCACTCAGTCGCTTGGGAACTGAAAAAGAATTAGCCATACGAAGACTTTTTCTCACTAATAGAATAATTGTCCCCATACTCGGCTTTCCATTCTCAACAGCAGACCGGCAACGCTGCTTCCAAATCTCCCACAAGATAAACATAGGCGTTAAATAATAAAGGAGACCCACCTGAGAATTCTTATTAGCCTTCCTAAACCAAACAGTCAACACAGTAGATATTTTCGCCGGCCTTCTAACATGGATATCAAATATCGCCTCAAAATGACGCCACACCCCATTAGCTAGGCTTCCTTCGAGAAAAAGATGAGTCAAGGTTTACACACTCGGAGAGTGACAACAATACCACCTCGACGCTAAGCAAATCCCGCACCTATATAATTCCCCATTGACTGGGACACCTCTTAATAAAAGCTTCCAAATGAATACTGAGATTTTGGACGGTATCATAGGCCGCCAAATCTAGTCAAACAACTTGGATTTACCCTTCTTATCACAGAAAAGTTCATACGCCGAATGCAAACTAAAAAATCCATCCGAATCTTGGGTTCATATACATTGATTCTTTCCTTGCTCATTACCCTTGAAACTGTCATCAAACAAAGTCCTCGCCAAGATTCTAAGAGCTGGAGACACCAACTCATAATCTTCATTGCACACCTCCGCCACTGACGGCCACATATCTTGCAACTCCAAACCATCCGTTTTCAAAAAAACCGAAGTGAGATTCCAGTTTGAAGAAAAAAAACTAGAATTACCCTTACCAATCCGCCAAATACTACTTCCAACAAAAATAGTTTTAAACTTCATGATCTCCTTCATAAAAGGCGAGGCACTATTCTTCACTTCTTGATAAATCAAAGGAACATCCTTCTTCCAATATTTAGTTCTCATGAAATTCGCCAACAAGGACTCCGCATTGACCAAGTTCCATAGTGTTTTCATGCGAAAAGCCCTAGAGACCGTATCAAGGTTTCTGATCCCAAGCCTGCATTCTGACTATGGGAAACAAATGTTATGTTAAGAAATCCATTTCTTCTTTTGTCTGCCCTCACAATCTCCCCAAAAGAAATCTGCCAGTAATTTATGAAGCTTGGAAATAACTTGCTTAGGGACACACATAGTGCTAATAGTATAAACTGGAATTGAACTCAACACATGCTTAATCAAAATCAATCTCCCACCCGAGGATAAGAGCTTAGCTTTCCAACCACTGATTCGCTTTTGAATTTTATTGATCAGCGCATCAAAGTATATATTCTTGCAGCGTCCCTGATAAATTGGAACTCCCAAATATTTTCAAGAGCGAATCTGTAAACTGAAAACCTGTATAAGTTTTAACCGCCACCACTTGTTCCACTTCAGCTTTTTCATCGACCATAAAAGAGCTTTTATCTGCATTAATTTTTTGTCCCAATGATTTCTCATATTTTTCCAAGAACTTCATGCAACCAGTAATAGAGGCATGTCTCCCATTAAGAAAAACCAGGGTGTCATCTGCGTACAACAGATGTGTGTTGGGCAGACAGTGTCTAGGCGTATAATAATAACATATCTCACCTTTACCAAAGGCGGCCAACAATCCTCTGCTAATAACCTCCGAAGCTATAACAAATAAAAGTGGGGACAGCGGATCACCCTACCTTAACCCCCTAGAAGATCTGAAGTAACCATTGTAAGCTCCTTGCATCAGAACCGAAAAGCCACAACTAGCAATACAATTGGAAACAAGATGACACAATCTATTTGAGAAACCGAATCTCTTGAGAACAGCAAAAAGGAAAGGCCATTCCAGTCTGTCATACGCCTTTTCCATGTCGATTTTAAGGACCACATTGCCACCCGTGACTTTTTTATTAATATCCCAAACCATTTCCTGGGCTAATCCAATATTCTCCACGATAGACCTTCCCCTAACAAAAGCTCCATGTTCTTGACTAATCATATCTGGTAGAAGTAGAGCTAGTCTATTGCAAAGTATTTTACTGAAGATTTTATAAATGACATTGCAAAGACTAATAGGACGGAAATCAGAGAAATAACCTGGGGAGTCCACCTTAGGGATCAATGCAATGAGATTAGATGTGAAAGCTGCAGGGAGAGCGTCACCTTCAAAGAATTGAACTGCCACTTTCCAGATATCAAACCCAATAGTCTCCCAACAAGACTGATAGAACCCAAGAGTAAACCCATCTGGACCCGGTGCACTATTCGCCGGAATTTCAAAGGTCGCATTTTTAACTTCTTCCAGTGACGGGCGCTTAACTAATTGATCACATACCACATCTGAAATCACTGAAGGGATACAATCCATTAACTCACTGCCATATGTCTGAACACCCTGTGAAGAGAGAAGTTTCTAAAAAAAATCATTGGCTTCTCTTAACATCTCCCCGGAGTCAGAAATCTGCCGACCACATTGTAAAGTAATGGAAGATATGGACCTTCTCTTCTGTTTAGCTTTAACCGAAACAAAAAAATATTTGGTGCATGCATCCCCTTCCGTGAATTTTTTTTCCCCAGATTTTTGCATCCAGAATTGTTCCTCCTACTTAAGGGCCACCCTGTACTCTGCCTAACATCTGTTCAAATTACAACAAGCAATAACATCCCAAGTAGGAGCCATATTGGTAGCATTAATTGCAGACGATTCCAATCCTGAAATAAGCACATTCTCCCATTGGCTCATGTCATCCTCCATAGCCCTTAGTCTGCAAAACACATTTCCAAACACCTATTTATTCCATTTAATAAGCGCCCGATGAAGTGATTTTAATTTGATATCCACTATATCCAGCGCCCTCACAACTCCTGTCTCTGAGCCTCACACTTCTACCACGAGGGATTCAAAGGTCGGATGAGAACTCCACATATTTAGAAATCTAAACGGCAAGAAACTAGATCTAGACTGCACGGGCATGGAAACCAAAATGGGTGCATGATAAGAAAAGTTCCGCTCAAGATGCTCCACCCTCGTACCAGGCAACTGATCCATCCATAGAGAGTTCACAAAAACACTGTCAATCCTTGCCCAGATACCACTACACCAAAAGGCTTGATTAGCTACACGGAGATGGCCACGGCTCAAACTGTTAGTTTATTTGCCACGGCCCACAAACCGTGGCTAGAATGGCCAAGGGTCTAAAACCGTGGCTATAAAAAGAAAATAAACTTGTGTTGCACGTGCCTATCTGGAGAACACACATCTATTTCACGCTTTGGCGAAAACACATTGGTTCCATTGCGAAAACACTTTCGCGGTCTTGCAAAAAAAATTGGTTTTCCCGCCTCCTTCCATTTTCATTTTAGGGTTTGTTAGAAAATAAAATAGTGAGAGAGAGGAGCAGAGGAGAGTGTGAAGAGAAAGAATCGATCCATTTTTGTTTCAAATCAGAGTGAGAGAGAGGAGTAGAGGAGAGTGTGAAGAGAAAGAAGAAGAAGTGAAAGAAAGCACAAACTCAAGGTAATTTTTGCTTGTGAGATGATTTATGTGTTATTTGGTTTTTTTTTTTTATGTTGTTTATTATCTCGCTTTCAAGACTCTGCAGATAGTGATGATATCTGCTTCCATTTGTTGAGGTTGTAATGACTGCACAATTGTTCGAGAGATTGTTGAGATGGAGGTGTTTTTGAAAGGAGTTGCTTTAGATGATATAGAGAATTTTTCTTTTGGCTTTTACTCATCCGTCTTTGAACCTCTCTGTCACTCTTTTTTGCACTTACTGTATTGAATCGATTCGTGATTGTTTGATTGTTTGCGATTGTTGAGAAATAGATGTGGATGTACTGTGTGTTGTTATCGATATCGATCGATTTGAGATTCAATTCGATCTGGTTTCGATTCGTGATTTCTTGCTGACTAATGTTTGGAAAGTGTTTTTTAACTTTGATCCATCAACAACAGCTCATCTTACTCTGATGCAAAAGGGTCTTGACATGCCCTAGCTACCAACATCGACGAGCTAAGGTTTCAATTTTTTTTTCCTGTTATTATCTGTTTCTTCTCTTAAAATCAGGAGAGATTTGTTTCCCTCTCACCTAATTTATTTCCTCTCTTAAATCTAACAGGTTGAAGGGAAAAGGGCTTCAGTAAACCGTTTGGTTGGGGAGCTGGAAAGTGAATTTCAGGTATGTTCTTAGTGAGATTCGGTGTATGGAAGCTGATTTGAAGTCAAATTAAAGAGTTTCTTTTGTGAATGCTTCAATAGTGGTTGATAGATTCTTATACTTAAAAAGTGGTTGATAGATTCCTCGTGGGCTTCGTTTGTGGAGATTTTAGAGATTACTGGAGTTAATTGTTACTGATCGGGTAAGTGAAATCATATATTTAATTGTGATTTTTGGATCTTTGTCTCCTGCAAGCTTGCATATGCGATTTTGAAAATTTTTAGCATCGTCCTTCACAATCATGTTAAAAAATTTTAAATTTGAGCTTACTTATTGTTGTATATGTATTTGCATGTTTGAAATTAGTATTTAGCTTGTGAGATAAATGCTATATGGAGGTGTTTTTACTATGTGTTAGGAGAGTAGAGTTGGATGTGAATTGGACACCAAATTTGGCTTGAATATTCAATTTTTTTTTACAGTAGACGTGTTGCATTGAAGTCAGAATTTTAAATAGTTAAAAGCAATGACAACTTAGAACATTTATTTTGGTTTCTTTTGAAGATGCCACTGTTAGTTTTTGGAAAATATATGTTAAGAATTTTGGCAAAAAATTGGTATCAGAGCCATGTTAAGAATCTTGGAACAACTAGTTCAGATTGAACTACTTAAGAATCTGTTGATCATAGAATCAACGTTATCTAAGGACCAGTCAGTTCTTAGTATAATACTTCCCGACCCTTTTGAAACGGGATCACCGGAAACTTTTTTAATACCTCCTCACAGAGCATCAAGAAAAATCTGAACTGAGGAAGTCTGGACGATAATAATGTCTGATCTATATCAAATAGATTCTGATGTGGAACAATGTGAAGAAGTTGAAATTCATGAAAAACATGGAAATTTCAAAGTTGATGTTTTCATAGAAGAATCTAAGTTAAAAATAATAGCTTCACAACATCTAAAACTTAGTGCTGAACAAATCTTCAAGACTTCAGGAGTCTTAACGAAGATAGCAAAATCTTTGATCACTAGGAAATATATGTTTATCTTGGTGTTTCAACAAAAGAATTTACTTTGGATATTAAAGATACCACTGGAAGAATTAATATACCACTAATAACAAAAGAAGATATTAAGCTAAAAATGGCTAAAATACCTTCTGACATAAGAAAAAAGATTGATTACATTCACATAGGTGGTGTACAAATCCGTATAAAGTCTACATTTAGACAAGGAATCAATAGTCCTATTCTATGTGCCTTACTAGATAATAGGATTAATGATCATGAAGACTGTATTCTAGGTACCTGTCAAGGAAATCTTGCTTATGCCAAACTGATATTTACAATTTACCCTAAGTATGGTGTGCCACTCAGCACCAAGAATATAAATGAAATTCTAAGTTTTGTTCATAAGTTTGAACGAAGCGACTTGATGAATGGAGACAAACCATTCTCCATCATTTATCTTGTAGGATATGCCTTAACAAATTCTCATCATAGTATGGGATATAGAAAAACTGAGAACATAGAACTTGATGATGTATTCTCAGATGTAGGTCGTGTCCAAGACATACCTATCAAAGATATAGAACCCATAAAGTCAGTATGGTCTTTAGACGTTTCTAAAAAGAAACCTATGCTTGGAGCAAATCCAACAAACATGATTAAGAACAATAGATTCATCTGCGGTGAGTCTAGCTCTTCTAAGGATCCCAAAAAGAACCTTATGGAAGAATCCAGAGAAATGCTAAAAGAGCATGTCTCAAAGAATTGAAGGTCTAAGAATTGATATTCAAGGACTTCATTAGGATGTCATTCAAAGAACATCCTCACATATATTATGAAGGCAAGCTTTGTAATACTGAAAAACAGTATAAAGTAGTAGCTGAAAAATTTGTTGACTACAGACATAATGCCACTGGGTCAGGAATCCAGACGTGTGTCAATATGCAGAACAATGTCAATGAGATCTTAGGATGTAATTTAATCCTTACTGATTACATTGCCCAACAACATGGTCTTACAAATTCCATTACAGATCATGAGGACTTATATAAACCCACTTTCAAACAGGGGGGTTTTATAAATCTCAAAAATCAGCTTGAAGAACAAGCAAAAGAGTTTGATAAATTTTTCAAACAAAGCACACATTACCAAGAAGAGGTAATAACAAAACTCCTGAAGATATATGCCATTACTAATTGATAGAATCGTATATATATATGTCACCTAATTTTCATGAGTGTTTGACTAAAGTTAATCTTTTAATTTTTGGTGTGTAGAAATGTCAACAATTCCTTTAGATAAGTCATGGATGAACAAACGGGGAAGTGCAATGTATATATACGGCGTTAGACAATTCCAAAAGTTTGTTGAGGATAATGCAAATGGAGAGAGTCTTTTTCGTTGCCCATGTGTTCGATGTAGGAACTCGAGGGGAAACATTAGTGTTGACGACATAGGTGTTCATTTGTTAAGCCATGGCATTGATACCAATTATGTCACGTGGATACATCATGGAGAGAATATAAACAAGCAGGTGATTGATGTACCTATGATCGAAGTGGTTGAACCTGATGATGCCTTTGAATATCCTAGGATGAGCAACCTAGTTGATGATGTATTCCTAAACATGCAAACTGTGGAGGCTGATGATGGGATAAATGACTTGAATGACACCGTCGAAGAATGTTTTGGCGGTAATCCAGAAGGTGGTCCGAAACTTTTTTGTGAACCTGAGATAGTTATGAACAAGAAGTATCAAAAGTATAAGGAAAAAATGACTGTGCCTTTGTACAATGGGTGTCCTAAGGATAAGATCACGTTGTCCACCATTATTGAATTGCAGAATTTCAAGACTCGTTTTAGTTGGAGTTGTAATAGTGTGACGATGTTGTTAAAATGGCTAAAAACCTTATTGCCGGATGATTGTAATTTGCCAGATAACTACCCAAACATGAAAAACACAATTAAAGATATGGGGATGGAATGTAAGACAATACATGCATGTGCCAATGGATGCATACTCTATTGAAAGAATATGAGGGTCTAGTTACTTGTCCAAAATGTGGTTCTGGTAGGTATAAGGTTTATGTGGATGACGATGACGATGACAACGAGTCTGGCAAGGTATACAGGAAAGAAGCTAAAAAGGTTGTAAAGTATTTTCCATTGATTCCAAGGTTGAAAAGATTTTTTAGCATACCGTGTATTGGTGAAGCAATGACTTGGCACAAGGATGCTTGTTTAGATGGGAATTTGATGAGACATCCATGTGATTCAGCACAATGGACTTCAACAAATATGAGATGGCCAGAGTTTGCCTCTGATAGTAGGAATTTGAGACTTGCAATATTGACTGATGGTTTTAACCCACGTGGAAATCTAAGTAATGCTTATAGTTGTTGGCCAGTAATAATAGCACATTTGAATCTTCCACCTTCTTTATGCATGAAAAAGGAGTTTTGTTTGTTAACCTTGTTAATATCAGGGCCAAAAGCACCCGAAAAGAATATTGATGTTTACCTGGAGCCATTAGTAGAAGAGTTGAAGGAATTGTGGGCAGATGGTGTTTCAACTTGGGATGTGTATACTAAAAGCAATTTTTTGTTGAAAGCAATGTTGTTTTGGGGTATCCATGACTTTCCTGCTTATGGGACTCTAGCTGGTTGTAATGTTCATGGTTATAATGCATGCCCTATTTGTGTTGATGATGTAGAATCTGAACGTCTTTCAAACAGTCGGAAGATATGCTATAGAGGCCATCGACATTATTTACCTACAAAACACAAGTTTAGAGATGACAAGGGATTCAACAAAGATGTTGAACATCGTCGTGCTCCACGATGATTATCTGGAGAAGAAGTTGAAAGAAGGATAGTGGAAATTTTGGAAGGTAGTTCTACACAAGGTAGGGTTAGTGGTCAAAAGCGCAAGAATATGGTTGATAATGATAACGTCAATGATGAACCAACCAATAACATTGCGTCACCGTGGTCTAGAAGGTCCATTTTATTTGATTTGCCGTACTGGAAGTTTGTTGAGCTACGACATAATATTGATGTGATGCATACTGAAAAGAATGTCATTGAACACTTATTGAACATATTGTTGAATGTCTCTAAGAAAACAAAGGATGCTGAGAATGCTCGAAAAGATATGGAAGACATGGGAACTCATAAGAGATATTGGTTGAGCCATGACACTGAAACGGGAAAAACTTCAATGCCAAAAGCATCATTTTCCTTGACCAAGAAAGAAAAAAAAGTATTTATGAACACACTAAAAGAGTTGAAATTGCCGAGTGGATTTTCATCCAAGTTGAGTAATTGCGTTCTTGGCAATCCCCTGGAGCTAAGAGGACTGAAGTCACACGGCTACCATGTCATTATGCAACATTTACTTCTAGTTTTTCTTAGACATGTTTTTCATGAAAAGAAGGATAAAGATTTAAGAATTGCTATTCAAATAATTAGCTTATTCTTTAATATCTTATGTGCTAAAGTGATCAACAAAATAGATCTTCAGTTGGCAAACAAAGGTGTGATTGAGGCAATTTGTGTCCTTGAAAAGGAGCTTCCGCCTTCATTCTTTTATAAGTGTGCATTGCATGGCTCATCTAACCGAGGAAGCGATGCTTGGTGGTCCAGTTCGATATCGATGGATGTATCCCTTTGAGGGGTAAATAACTTTTCTAATTTTAGTGCACGTCATCACGTTATCTTATTATATTATATACTAATTTACCATTTTATTTATGATTGATAGGTTAATAAAACGATACAAAGACTATGCTAAAAATTTCAGATACATAGAAGGATCAATAGCAGAAGCATATTTTGAAGATGAATCTGTTACATTTTGCATGGAGTATATGACAAAGCCACGGTTTGGAACTCACAAACACAGTCAAGAGAAGTGGCTTAATGTAGATGATGAGTATGCCGATGAAAAGCCATTGGATAAAGGAAAAAAACTATATGCTAAATAATGTACAATTTAAACAAGCTCGAAGATGGATTTTCAATGCACTTGCTGATTTGAGTGATTGGGAAGAGTTAGATATATAATATTTTAGTTTTTTTTAATAACTAGAATTCTAGAATTATGATAATATGGTAACTTGTGCAGAAAATACAATGAATATTGCATGGAGTTGGCTACACAAAGTAAAAAAAAAGGGTCAAGGAAATTCGTTGAGAAAGCCACTGATTTTATTCCTTGGTTGTGTAATGAGGTATTTTATAATGTGTATTTATTCATATCTATATATATATATATAATTTTTTTTTTCAGATTTCAGTTCTAAGATGATTTGTTTTACAATGTAGTTGGAGAAGGCTGGGGAAACAAATACCACACTTTGGAGGTTAGCCAATGGTCCACAATTTTTGGCAACCCGATATCCAAAATATTGTGTAAATGGTTTCACATTTGCGACAAGTTCTTCGGATGAATGTTTGGTGACACAAGATAGTGGTGTCTCCATGGATGTCATTGCTCCTTTTGTTGCTAGTAAGAAAGATAAGAGGCCAAAGGACAAAATAGTCAAATGGTATGGAGTTGTTAGAGACATACTGGTTCTAGACTACATAGATTTCAAAGAAACAGTCTTCTATTGTGATTGGGTCAAAGTGGAAGATAAGAAAAATGCATATAAGGTGGACCCAATTTGGAACCATGAGATGGTAAACTTGTCGAAGCTAAAAGACAAAAGAAAGGTGGAAGAGGATCCATTCATTTTAGCTCAAGAAGCAAGTGGGGTATTTTATTCGAAAGATCAATCAAATGATGGGTGGCATGTAGTTCTACATACTCAAAGAGGCTTGAACACTAATTTCAATAAAAAGGAAACTCCCACTGTGTATCAAAGCATCTTGAAAGACAACTCCAACCTGAAGAGCTTACTGGAATTTTAATTGACTATGCTACAATATTGTTTTATGCATTTCTAATGCTATTTTAGTCATCCTCTTTGGTTGAGACCAATTATTTTGTCTTTGTTTCTTATTTTGACTTTTGAGTTGGGAAAGGGAAGCTTTGTAGCTAAGTATTCGGATTGGCTTTTCCAATGCTTTATAAAAATCTATTTGTGGTGATATGTTGTGGAAGGAAACTATCTATAAATGTAGTGTATATAGTTGTTTCTTATTTATTTTGTTTGATAATGATTAATATCTATAATGTCATTGATAGAAATGGGTAGTACTCGCGACAATCTCTCCACCAATGATGTCACTACATCTACAAATGATGACAGTGAAGTTAAAAAGACCATAAAGTTCATTGTCCATGGTTTAGCAGTTGGACCTGGTGCTAGAAATTTCAATAAACGCATTGGAAGGCTTGTTGAAACACTTGTGCCCATCAAATTCAAGGGTTGGCACCATGTTACTGACAACTACAAAGAGGATGTGTGGAATGCCCTCAAGGTGAGATTTTACATCATTGATTTTCATAATGTCTTATTTTATTGTCAACTTATATCTCAATGGCTTATTTGCAGCGTGAATACGACATCCCAAATTATGTGAAAAGGAGTGTGCATTTGAAAATGCCAGAATATTTTAGAAGGTTCAAGGCAGATCTTAGGAAGGACTATTTGGATAAGTATCCTACCATTGAGGAACAAGATAAGCATGTTCCAAATGGTGTAAGAGAGGAGGATTGGAAGGAATTTGTTCGCTATGAGAGCACCCCTGAAGCAAAGGCAATTAGAGCCCAAAATGCCAAAAACAAAAAGGCTTCAAAGTATGTATGGGGGGGGGGGGGGGGGGGGGGGGGGCAAAAGAGTGTTGCATAAGTGGAGTATGAAATGGTAATTGAGTTTCTAGCTACTAGTACAATAATAACCATTTTACTATATAGGCTGAGACTAATCTTTCAAGTATATAGGTTGAGAAGAACCCTGATGGCGAACCAGTCACACGCACTGATATATGGATTGTTTGTCACACGGGAAAGGATGGAAAACCCACGCATGGTGCTGAACTATAAATGGTATGTGCCCAATGATGTCTTTTATACACAATTGTTAATTTACTTTGTAGTTGTTTGAATATTATTTGTGTCCTGTGTTATTTTATTTTTTCATTCTTTTTAAGGAACAAGTTAAAGCAAAAAAGGCCGCCTTGCAAGAATCTTCAACCCAGGGTACCACTGACCTATCTATTGATAATGATCCTCTAAGCCAAGTGTTTGGCCAAGAAGAAAGGGGATGTGTTCGTTGTGTTGGAACCACCGTCTCTAAAAGGAAGTATGATGCTTCACTTCCCGCTCGTTCATTGCTTTTGGATAAAACATTGGAAGTAAAAAAAATTGAGCCAAAAATATGAGAGATTGGAAGAAAATGTTCAATGGATACGAGAGAGACTTGAAAATGGAACTTATGTGAGACCATCAACAAGTGAGGGAACACAAGGAGGGACACAAAGAACTGAAGATACACCTTCATCCCGTGCACAATCGATAAGGCAACCAGAAAATCCATTACCTCCATCTCCATTACCACCATCTTCTCAAGGTGTTGCGAGGTTTTCTTCTCCAAGCAATCATGTTCCTTCAGTGTCAAGGACTTACAAAGTTTGTGATTGGCATAAGAATGTCATTGCGATAGCAAAAGAGGTTGTTGATCCTATCCATCGATTCTCTTGCGATTTCCATGGATCATTGAACCTTGCAATAGAGATCAGACTTTCCTTATGCTTCTAATATATGACTGAGGTGAAACTTTACAAGAGTGATCCAAAATGAGACATGATGGGGGGTTTGGACGTTGGTGATTTCTTCGTATGGTGTAAAAATCATGTGGAACTTGATGATTGATAGTTACAGCTACCTTGGTAGTTACAACCTTGAACGATATCCTTGATGCTTGCTATTTTTGTGGACTTGCATGCAATACTGTAGTACTTAGTAGTGATACGTTCATTTTTGTTTTTTGACTTACACACTCCTGGCTGATTTGGTTTTGGTAGTCCCAAATCTATAATAAAGGTTCTTTTTTTGACTTACACAATAAAGGTTCTTTTTTACATTGCCGGTCCCAAGCACGGATAAAGGAGGGATGAGGGTATGTTTACCTTTATCAATTTTTGTGTTAAGTTTCATTATATTTTTTTCATTGTGATATGGTTATCTGGTTCTTATATATATCCAGCAAACTCAGCAGACTGAAACTCAACTGGTGCTAGTGTGAAAAAGATTCCTCTTTACAAGGTACACATATTTCTCTAGTTCAGTTGTTTATTAAGGTTTTATGTTTGTCTTCTCATCTGATTGATTCCTCTTTTGATGAGGTTACTGGGATTAATCACAGTAAATGGATGTATGTATTCGTTGTTCACAGGTCCGCCTGGAAGATACAGAGTGGTGCATTCCAGAGTGGTCCAATCAGGTATGCACCATGGTTCTCATCATTTCGGTGGTTATTTAAACCATGGTTTTGAACGTCTTTCATCAGCCGAATTAAGCTTGTGCGCTTGCACTGAGCCAGGCAGCTGAGGCTGTTGCCAATGGTGTCTCTGATGTTACAGATGCAGGTAATATCCTTTACTAGTTAACAACAATTATAATTGTATGGATTTGGTATCTGATTCTTATTTGGTATCTGTTGAACCCTACTAGTTTATATATAGTTCAAAGGAACTTGTTGGCGTGTTGTTTTTGAAACCGTGTTATTAAACCGTGTAACTGCGCCGTGTGGAAACGCTCTGACATCAGGGCGATTTGGGGCGACACAGGGGTAAACTAGGAAGTATCAGTTTTGGTCTGCCTCTTTTAATCCTGGTCGTTCCTAGATCTAGGGAAACATTTTGATCGGTTGGAACAAAAAAGGCGGCTAGGGTTCATGGCTGCAACACAGTCAGCCAATGGGGATTCCCCTACGGCTGGCAAGGAAGAAGATGGCTCCATTACACGTACGTTTGCGCAGGTTCTAGGGAAGACAATGAAGGACTATCTTGAGGATAAGCCAACGGATTCAACGACGTTTGGAAAAGAAGGATGTCCGGCCTTGAGGTTATCCGATTCGGATGTTTCAAGAAGTGAGTCTCATGTCTCTAATCATGTTGTGGTTTTAAAGTTTTCAAGCTTTAGGCCATCTCTAGATTCGATAAGGGACTCCATTCATAGATTTTGGGGAATATCCGGGAAATTTATTATGGGTCTTATTGATCCAAGACATGTAGTGGTTTATTTACAATCGGAAGATGAAGTGAAGAAAGTTTTATCAAAAGATTCATATACGATTCGGGCAGTTAGATATAAAATTTTTCGTTGGCATCCTGGTTTTAGCCTACTGGCGGATCCGGAGTTGGCACCATTATGGATTGAACTTCCTAACCTTCCTTTCGCTTTCTTTCTTCCCGCCATCATGAAGGCGATTGGGGACTCCTTTGGTAGTTTCCTGCGGATAGATGATGGAACTAGATTCTTTGCCCGCCCAAAGGTTACACGTATGTGCGTTGAGATGGATGTCAATAAACCTCTCCCACAGAATTTGGCTTGAGAGTCCAAAATATGGGGGATATTGGCAAAAACTGGAGTATCCAGGATTCAAATATTGCGATCATTGCTCCCTAATTGGGCATGAGAAGGACTACTAATGTAGAAAATTGATTGGTAGGAAGAGAGAACATTCTAAGTTAGAGGGAGAAACCTATAAAGAAAGCAAGTTGCAGGACAAGGCCAAGCAAAAACAAAATCAGGCTGAGGATAAGCAAGATCAAAATGCGAAGAAGCAAATGTATGTTCTGGTTGCCAAAAAAACGATGGAAGAAAATGGACAAATAGGAACTAGCGGAGCCAAAAATTCTCAAGGAGTTGAAGTTAGTAGTGCACATGAAAAAGAAATCAAGGAGAAAACAAGGGGAGAGGAACCCAACAATGTGATTTCGTCTAACAAATACGGGGTTCTTGCGGAAGAAAATTCGGAAGGAGTTGGTGAGGGTAATGAAGAAAAACTAAAACCCCAAGAAGTACGCAAGTCGGCGGAACAACACCCAAGGGTGACTAAGGATGACGTTGAAAATACAAAAGATATGTTAAAGGGGGCTGGATAGACAACCAGTGAAATCAAAATGGCAATGTTGAATGACAAATGTGATGAAGCAAAGCCTGAAGAAGGATATGCTAATGCGGCCTCGCTGTGGATTGCTCCTTTTGTGGCGGATAGTAGCTCAGATAATGCACAAGGTCAGTCTAAAATTGCTGAAACAGCAGACCATCAGTCTTTACAGGAAGCACTTTCGAATAATTCAGGGGATCTAAACATGGTCGAAGAGAGACACAAAACAGGGGATACAAACAGGGCCGAGGTGCAACACAGAACATGGGACAGATTGATACATTCTGATTCAGGGATACACAAACTCATCTCAATGGATTCGGGGGCAAATGCATTGGATAATATCGGACAGCAGGGGACTTGCTCAACAACGAAACAGAGTGTTCAAATCCTGCAACAGCCACAGGGAGTTGGAAACTACCTTTCAAAGAGTTTGCATGCCGACAACATACAAGAACAGGGAGCAGCAGTTAATGTACAGAATTTGCAGGTGCAGGCAGGATGCAACAAGTCAGGAAATCATGCATTGTCGGATAATGAGTCGGATGCACATACGTCTTCTAATAACATGGTTGAGTCAGGTCATCATTCTGACGAAACCAGGACGAAAGGTAAAAAGAAGAGCTCAAAGAATGGACCCGCGGGGGGGGGGAGCCGGAGAGTGACACGAAACATGACTACCCCAGGTATTCATAATGATAGATAATATTATGTTCTGGAATGCACGGGGAGTTGGTAACCGGGCGACCCGATGCAGATAAAAAAAGCTGGTGAAAGAATACACTGTTAATATGCTTGCCATTGCGGAACCTATCATTCAAGCTACAAGGCACATGGAGACAGCAGGCAAAGTGAGTCTGTCTTGATTTGCAACGAATGAGGATGTTGGAGGAAAAATATGGCTTTTCTGGGATAATAACCTACAAGTGGATATATTAATTCGCACCAACCAATTGATTCATTGTAAGGTTACTATCCTTTTTTCCAATTTCGTTTTCTACACTTCATTTGTATATGCAAAATGTTCAGTACAGGAGAGACGAAGCTTATGGGAGGACATGGAGCACATTGCAATGGGTATGAATGAATGCTGGATCATTGGCGGCGACTTCAATTTCATTGTCGAAGGTGGAAAAAAATTAGACGGACGCCCTCCTAATAAACTTGCAATGTCGGAATTTTCTAGTTGTATATCGAGTTGCGGACTTACAGATTGTGGGTTTGAAGGACCTAAATATACTTGGTGTAATAATCAAAGAGGTGATGACAGAACCTGGGCCAGACTGAATCATGTTTTTGGAAATTTCGACTGGATTACTCTTATGCAACATTCTCGGGTCGATCATCTACTTAGAGCATGCTCTGATCACGCACCATTGCTACTTTCTTTGCCTTTGTCACAGAGGGCAGGTATGTCCCCATTCAGATTTCAAAGTATGTGGTTAACTCATGATGACTTTTTGGGATTTGTGGACAGAAACTGGAACTCTCCGGTAGATAGTACTGAGGCTATGTTTAACGTGGCTATTAAACTTAAGCGCCTCAAAGGAGCTCTGAAAATATGGAATAGAGAAACTTTTGGTAATATTTTCAGTACCATTAGAGGATTGGAGGATGATATTGCAAGATTGGAATTCAGTTTAATGTAGGGTTGGATACAAATGATATGGTTAATCTGAATAGATGTCAGGCTGAACTCAAAATGGTGCTGATAAGAGAAGAAATCTACTGGAAACAGAAATCAGGTGAAAAGGAATTCAAAAAAGGAGATGCTTGTACTAAATTTTTCTTTGCTTCCGTCAAAACCAAGCAAAAAAGAAGAGCGATCACAAAAATCCATGTCAGGGCAGGGAATTTAATCACGGATCCGAGAGATATTATGTTTGAAGCGAATAATTTTTTTGGATCCTTGCTTTCATCAGGAGGGTACCAAGAGGATCTAGAACTCATGAAGTGCATTCCGAGCTTGATAAGGGAGGAGGACTGTGATTCACCCATGAAGTCTCCTGATTTAAAGGAAGTCAGAAAAAGCAGTTCTTAGCATTCCTCATGATAGTGCACCGGGCCCGGATGGTTTTACAGCTGGCTTCTTTCATAGTTGTTGGGACATTATTGGTCTGGATATTTGGAAAGCCGTGAAGGAATTTTTTGATTGCCAAGCGATGCCAGGTAGTTTCTCTTCCAATTTTTTGGCACTTATTCCTAAAATTGAAGACCCGCTTCTTATTCTGATTTTAGGCCTATTAGTCTGTGCAACGTGGTATATAAATTTTTTAGTAAAATCCTTTGTATGAGATTGGGTAAGATACTCGCAAATATGATCTCTTTAGAGCAGGGGGCTTTCGTACAAGGGAGACTTATCCCAGAAAACAATGGATTGGCACAAGAACTAATGAGAGAGATTGGCAAAAATGTAATTGGGAACACCGTAATGTTCAAGTTGGATATGGAAAAGGCATATGATAGAATTGAATGGGGATATCTCTTGGCGGTTCTTCGTAAATTTGGTTTTAATAACAGAATATGCCATCTGATCTCAAATTGTGTAACACATTGTGGATTCTCGGTGTTGATGCAAGGCAGGTATGACGGGTATTTCAGATCATCTAGGGGTCTTAGGCAAGGTGACCCTCTCTCCCCCTTACTATTTGTTATTGCAGCAGAAGTACTAAGTAGAGGACTCTCTCGAGCTTTTTGTAGAGGGGAAATTGGATTTTATTACATGCCCATGGCGGCCTCCCCGATTACTCACCTCTTGTATGCTGATGATTCACTGGTTTTCTTGAATGGTAGGAAAAAATCCATTGCAGGATGTATGAAGTTTATAGATAGATATTGTCAGGCATCAGGAGAGAAAATTAATACTGAGAATAGTTCGTTCATGATTGATGAGAAAGTTAGTGCAGAAAAAATAATTTTGATCAAATTATGGACAGACTTCTCTTACAAGCAGTCCCCGTTCACATACCTTGGAGTACCCATTTATCAAGGCAGATGCAAATTTTCTTACTATGATGATTTGGTAAATAAGATCCACAATAGAATCCAAGGCTGGAAATCCCGACTGTTATCGCAAGGGGGCAGATTGACTTTGATCCAACACGTTTTATTGTCTATGCCGATTTACACTATAGCAGCTACAGTAGTCCCTATGAAGGTCATGCAATCTATTCAGAAAATGATTGCAGATTTCTTTTGGGGAGATCATGAAGGGAGACATAAACGGAAATGGATTGCATGGAATAAAATCAGTGTTACTAAGGAGGAAGGTGGGTTAAATGTTAGAAGTCTAGACGATACTATAAAAGCTTTTCGAGTTAAGTCCCTTTGGAATCTGATAAACACCAAATCTTTATGGGCAAAGTTTTTAAGGAAAAAATATTTAAAGGCAGGGGTTCCAATCAGAAAAACAAGAGCTTAAAGCTGGGGCTTCCCCGTTTATGAAAGAGTTGTTGGTGCATAAAAATTTTATAGTGGAAAATTCCACTTGGAGGATCACTAGAGGTAGCGTCAGCTTCTTTGAAGAACACTTGGCTAAGGATGAAATCTTTATTAGAAATGGGGAAGTGGAGACAAATGACATTTGGCCTTCCCTAAGGCAAATGTGCAGGGATAATTTCAGAAGTTTAACCCCGGGAATGCAAAGAAAAGCTCAAGAGGCGTACAAGACAATAGTGAAAGGCGATGATGGCGATCGGGACACTAGAATATGGATACCAAATAATGATGGTATGTTCTCTATCAGCTTTGTATGTGAAATTCTAGGTGGAAGAGGGACACCTGATGACTTCTGGAATTGGATCTGGCATCCTCGTCTACCATCTAAAATTTCCGTTTTCACATGAAACATTATTAAAAGGGCTATACCCATAGATGGGGAAATTAGAAGAATTGGATTCCAGTTGGCTTCTAAATGTGGATGTTGTGCTCAATCTGAGGAGGAAACAATAAAACATCTTTTCTTGGAGGGTGAGTTAGCAAGAAGAGTGTGGAAGTCATAGACCGGTTGAAGTCTATACCATGCTAAAGGCGTGGTTTAGGAAGGCGAAGAAATCCTCATTATCAGGTACCCTCCTTCATCTCACTCCTCTTTTTATTTTATGGGAGATTTGGATTAAGAGAAACAGAAAACTTTATGACGGAAAGGAGTGTTCGTCAAGCTATGTGATCATTAAAGTGTATTACTGGATTAAATGTGTTGCAAAAAATTTTAATCCTAAATCAAAGGAAACCAATGGGGCGTTGCTCAATAGATAGGGTATACAGGAAAAAAAATAGAAATGATTCCTCCCCGGGCGGTGTATTGGAATTTCCCTCCTATGGGATGGTATGTGCTAAATGTAAATGGATCTTGTAGGGAGAAGAATATTTCTGGAGGTTTTGTTATTAGAAATGAATAGGGTAACTTTGTGGCGGCTAGACAATGTTTTTTTGGGGAACAAACAAATAATTCAGCAGAAACGAGGGCCTTGCTTGAAGGCTTGAGATTTTGTTTTGACCAGGGTGTCCGAAAATGCTTCATTCAAACGGATTTTATGGTGGTTAAACAATGGCTTTCCCAAAAAAAAAGATACCTTGGTTCCTTAGCAATTGGTGGAGGGAGATAAGAGAGATGATTAAGGATACGGGGTGGCATTGCATCCATGTGTTCAGAGAGACTAATTCAGTGGCGGACGCTTTGGCTAGATTGGCACAAGTGGAGCATTTGTCTCGAACTTATTCTTGGGGATCGCTCCCTAAAAGAATAAAGTCCTTAATTATTCTTGACTAGAATAAGACGGCATACCTTAGACCTCCGGATGTTAAATGAGTGTTGTTATCTTTGGTACAATCTTTTTACGGCAGTCTGAGGGTCGCAGGAAACAATTCAGCGAGTGTGTTGGAGCTGTGGTGAAGAACTGGAGAAGAAATTCTCTGGAAAAATAGGGGACATCCTCTGTTTTGAATATTTGGTATGTGGCATGGGCAAGGAGGGTGAAGGAAATCTCGTTGCGGGTATGCAGGATTCAGGAACTGAATTGAAGCGCCGAGGTGGCGGAGTATCACAATACTCTATGGTGCAGTTTGAGTCGAGGATTAGGAACGAATGTGGTTTTTGTATGGGCAACAGACTGGACAGAGTGCAGGTTCTCTGTTTTCAGTTCAATGAAGCGCTACGGGTCATGCAGAGTGGTCGTTGGGGAGGGAACGTCTATGTTCGCTGGATTGGTTTGTAAGTGGTTATTTGATTGTTTGCAAGTTGTTGCTTACAAGAAGTTTGTTTGCTGTATGTTGAGTTTATTGGCTGAATAAGCAGGATTGCATATGGTTGACATAGGGTGAGGTCTCTTGACAGTATGATTGGCTTGGTGAGTCAAATTGGCAAGATTTTACAAGTTGCAAGATTCGGTTATAGTTTTGTAATTTGCAGTCTTAGGTTTTTGAGTTAGAAGAGTTGTTTAGCATTGGTTTAATGATGTAGTTTTTCATTTGGTTTCCTTTCTCGGGTAAAGTCGTCATGTACCCCTGACAAGTGTAAACGAAATTTTTTCAAGTAATAAAGGTCTGGCATCCCATAGTTGCACCTCCCCACTGGAGGTTTAATTTTTTTTTTTTTTTTTTTAAAAGTATGTCAAGAAGAGTTTTCTCTTATTTGGTAATATCCTTTAAAAAATCAATCGACCTCAAGTCATGTTTATGCCAAAATTCATGTTCAACTTTCATTCCTTCAGTTATGTTCATCCACTATCCTTTGATTAGTGTTAACATGCAACAGTTTGGATTAACTCTTGGCAGGTTTTTTTTGCTTGAAGCCGAAGAAAAAAAAAACTAAGACAGTAGTTGAGAAGTTCTGGGACTGGGAGCTTGCTAATGAGACACGCTGTGAACATTTTTTTAAATAGGATGCTGGTTAGTTTTGATTAAAATGGTTTTTGTTCATGGAATAATGTATGATCTTAGTTCAACTGTTCTTTCAATGAATTGTATGCTATGGCTGTGGGCATTGTATGAAGTGTCTATTGAGCTAGGCATTGTTTTATAATGTTTGAACGGATCAATTAATATTTTTGTAGCATTTTTGGCTAAGTTTTATGTATTGAAATGGAATATGCATTTTTTCACAAAACATGGTAGAAAAGCGAATGGCGAACCATTTTGAGGGAGTTCCAGTACATGGTCTAAGGAGTGATTTCTCAGGGGCTGAGATAAGTAATAGATTTGCAGGAAGAAAGAGGAGCAACTCAGATTCTCATTTTATGAGGTTGTCAAGGGATAGGATGCCGCAAATAGGATCCGAGTCTCTTGAAAACTTGCACCTGATGAAGGTATTGTAAAAATCTTCTCCATTTTTGTTGTTCTCTTGACTCTTCTTTTGTGGGATAGTTTACTATCATCACGTCTTTGGCCTTTCCTTACTTGGTTTTGTTGGCGTATTGGGATTCAGATGCTCCGAAACAGTGCTGGTGGTGCAGGGGGAGAAAGACTTAGAAAGTCTAATGATGAAGAATTATCATTTGGCATGCAACCACCAAAGTTAGCTTCCGATTCGCATCTCCCATTGCAGTCTTCTCCTGGTCACACGCCTGATTCTATTTCCTCCAAGTGGGAGTCTGTTATGATGAATCCTGGGTCGTCAAGGCAGTACCCTCCATGCCTGGCTCATTTTGCTAAATATGTTGAGAAGGTCTCTTCAAACAAATACAAGGATGCAATGTTGGTGTTTCAGTGATTTCTCAGCCTGCTGCTGATGAAGGCTCTAGAACAGGAATCAAAGGGTCTGGAATCTTGAGTGGTGTGAATGCCAGCAGTGGAACATCTGAAAGAAACTCATCGGCAGTGCTCCTAAGTTGCAGCAGACCAAACTCTGGGCCTCAAAGTGTTAACCCCGAATCTTCTACTCCACCTAGGTAATGTCTCATTTTAATTCTTTCCTATTGTGTACCGAATAGTTCTTTTTCCTGGTTCAGAAGAGTCTTTGCTCACTATCCTATTCTTATGGTGTTCAGTCGACATGGTTCGGCTACTGCTAGTTGACAGATGACAATATTTTATGTTGGCCAGGCTCATAATTTTGATGAAGTCCACCTAAATAAGGTCAGATTTACACTTGCTTATGTTATGTTATTGTTTATTGCAAGTAATCTCTTGCTTACGCTAGTCATGTTGATAAACTTATGATGCATTATATTAAAGTAATCAAGTGCTTCAGGGGACTCATTATGTGTGTTTTGTGTTCAGCTTCGCAACCTAGGGAAGTCCCTACAGAGGATTACAATGAGTTCGATCTACAAAAAGACCTTCATATAATTGGGTTTTTTGATCACCACTCAACTAATTGAGTGGTTACTTACCACAGGGTACACCTACAGGATCATCCTTGGAGGCTCCACAGTTAGAGGAGTTGAAAGACTATCTGTTTACACCTGCAGGATCAAGTAAGCCTCTCTAACTAAATTAATATGTAGTGAATGCATGTTTGCATGTATCCCTACCTTATCGAGCCACAATGTTGAGCAGGTAAATGAAGTTTATAAAATGAAGTTAATGCTCCTAGTCATTTGTCTTATAGACTATCCGTTGTATACTTTTGCAGGTGTGGGGCTGTGATTTTGCTGCAGCAGCAAAAAAAATGTCATTTTTTTCTGATTATATTAATTTGCAACGGTTTCAAACCCTCGTAAAAAACCAGATTTCTTTCTATTTTTTGAAATTTGTTTTGACTGGCAACGGCTTAAAACCGTGGTCCTTCATGTGTGCAACGGCTTAAAACCGTAGTCTTTCATGCTTGCAACGGTTTAAAACCGTGTCCTTCATGCTTGCAACGACTGTGAGACCAAAGAAATTCAAAATAATTGATATATGTTGCCACAGTTAGGGAACATGGAGCTTCTAGCCATGCCGGGTAGCCGTGGCTAAATGCAGAAAGTAATCAAGCGTCCTCGAACATAAAATCGTTGCTAATAAGTGTTGCCACGGTTTATAGTCGTCAATGGTGATTTGGCGACGCCTCAAATGGTAAGGCTTCTAAGCCGTGACAATAGGTTACCCCCATGGTCCCAAACCGTTGCTGATGGGTATTTTTGGTGTAGTGTACGCTCACCACCACGCCTATTGTTACACCAAGTATATTTTGGACCAACATAACCACTGTCAACTAGCCCACAATGTTCAATACATTCCGAAAATTCGGACCTACTAGCCAAAGATAGGGGGTTCCCTCCTAGTTTATCATGTTCACTAATAACTGCGTTGAAGTCGCCACCCATCATCCAAGGACCAACATACTGAGACGCCAAACAATCCATTTCCGCCCATAATTCCCTTCTCGCCTCCACTGTGCATTTAGCATAAATGAAAGTGATAAAAAATAAATGAGCATTGGGATAAATTACCTGACAATGAATAAATTGTTCTGAGCTTTTCAACACCGAAATTGCTAACTCCGAATTCCAGAAAAGCCACATCTTTCCACATTCTGCTTCATTAGACGTGAAACCTGACAGTTTAATTTTGTCTCCAACCTTCGAGCATCGACTGGCTTCAATCATTGGTTCTGCAATCATAATGATTCTCACTTTATACTCCTTGACCAACTTTTTAAGTCTATTTTTCGTTGCTCTATTCCCAACTCCTCGAGCATTCCAAAACATAATATTATCAATCATTTTAAATTTGGGCAAAAGAATCACTTGGCCTCGCCACTTGGCGTGTACCCGGAGGGAACGCCAACTTGACTTTCGTACTCTTCATGTTGTGCATCTCTCCTTCTGAAACAGCTCCTAAGTCCAAATCACTACTCGCTGCCTGAGGACCAACTTCGGATTCTGAGTCGTCGTCATCACTACCATTACTAGCACTCTCTAAAGTATTAATATTCATCTTCTTCCTCCGAAGACGCCTATTTTCTTTGATCAACGAGATAGCCATATCTAGAGTTTCGCCTAGGTTTTTTGACTCAAATTCCGTGGAATTTTTAATACCATCATCTTCCAACTTGTTCTTGACCCTCACCAAAATGTTAATATCATCATCCATAGAATCCTGAATAGGTTCAACGCCCTGCTGCAACTTACTGACTGATGCTTTCCTGTTTCCGTCATTCAAACTGTGCATCTTCGCACTGGCTGCCTGAATGTGTCCTGATTCCTGCGCATTTTCTACCAAAACATCCACTGGCCCTGTGCTAAGAACATTCTCAACCATTGTAAGACTATTCGAAGCCGCATTTACTCCAGAGCTAGGAAAAGCCCCATCCTCTATTTTATTGGAAATCACTGCTATGTTATTGACCAATATAGCTTTACCTACATTACTAGACAACACACCTACTACAGTTCAAGGCACCGCACCCAAATTTGATCCAAACATCGCACCCGATGCTGAGCCAGGCACCACACCTTGAGCACATCCAGACACCTCACCCAGAAATGATCCAGGCGCTGCACCCAGTGCTGATCCAGGCACCGCAACCTGTGATGATCCAGGCCCCGCATTCACTGCTAAACAATGCCCCGCATTCACTGCTGTAGGCACTGCACCCACTGCTCCAAGCATCGCGTCCACAACTAATCCAGGCAGCGCATTCACTACTGATCTAGGCACCTCTCCCACTGCTAATCCAGGCCCTGCATTCACTGCTAATCAGGCACCACAACCACTGCTCCAGGAACCGCACCCACTGCTCCAAGCACCGCACCCATAGCTGATCCAGGCAATGATCTAGGCACCTCACCCACTGATAATCCAGGCCCCACGTTCAATGGCGTTCTAGGCACCGTAGCTACTGCTGATCTAGGCGCCAAATCCTCTGTTTTAGTAGCAATAGCATCCCCTGAATTATCCATAGACTCACTCTGTATCGCTGAAACTTCCTGGAACAAAACATTCTTTCCATAAACTTGCACCCCTGCTACACAATTGTCATCACTCGAGCCTAGCCCTACCCCCATGTCCTCGCAAGGAACTAAAGAGTTAGCTGAATCCTGTAAACCTTCATCCAACACAGCCTGAATGACTCTATCAATCCCACTAGAAGAGTACCCTGCATTTTTACAATCCAATTTGAACTTGGAAAGTATTTCCTTCACCGAAACATTAATAGTATGTTCTTCCCCTTCAAGAATAGCATTTATTTCCGAATAATTATTTTCATGCAATTCAGATTCCTTTCCTAAATTCAGTCTAGGATTAGCAGCCGAAGAGGAATTTTTCCCCTCTTTTACAATTGGCAATTTAGACACAACATTAACATTGCTCAACTCCTTCCCAACTTGCACATCTTGGCCTAAACTTGCCAATATCGCAAAGGGATTGTTCTCGATTAAACCATCAATACTTGAACTCTTAGGGCCGGCCTCCCCTCCATCCTCATCCTTATTTCGATTGCTTGGACCAACGTTGTCAACCCTATTTTCAGCCAAAGAATTAACAAACTCAGCCTGTTTCGTGACTGTCTTGTATACTTTAGTTATTCCCTTTCCTTTTGGTTGGGCCACTACACTCTTCTCCCTTCCGTTTTGGGTTTTCATATTCTCCTCCTTCGATTTAATCCCCATTTCATCTTCTCCCTTATTTGTACCCTTTCGGATCCCCAATCGCTTTCTACAAGCTTCAAAGGTGTGGCCAATCATAGAATAATTTTCACAATATTTAAATCCCGGATACACAATTTTTTGCCAAAATCTGGCGGATCCGAAAAACTTCAACCAAATTCTACTAGGAAGCTCCTCAGAAAGATCCATTTCATAAAGAAAGTGTTTGGTGCAAGACTGGATTTCACTGATTGATCGATAACCGAAGTGCTTAATTGTTTCTTTCTTTTTTCTATGCCTTTTTATGCTTTTCTATCTTGATTGATTGATTTCTTCGTAGTGGTTCGTCTCTAACATTTTGCCTATTGTTACCCAAATATCAGCCCTCCTCTTTTAGATATTTAAGAAGAAAAACAATGAAATGATTATTGTAGACCCAAATGGGCATTACAAACAGGAAGCGACTTTCTTGCATCAAGTTTCTGTAGCAACTATATCTTTCAGTTTTATTTAAATTTAAATATTTTTCCAATATTTGTTATGGTGGATTGATTGCTAAAATTTATCTCTCCGTAAATGTTCTAGAAACCAGATTTGATTGTATCTGTATGGATAGCAGTATTGGTGAGGCTGCGTTTGATCAGGCTCAAGCTTTTGGGCAAAGCGTTTCAGTCGGTGCATTGATGTGGCTGAAATGGATGGTCATGCAAAAGGAGATTGTACACTTAGGGTGTGTTCGGTTGCATGGAATCCCATGCTATGAGAATCCATGAGGGGACCCCTACATTTTAGGCTAAACTCCACATTCACCATTTGAGCACAATTTGATTTTGTGATCAATGGTGGGAATGGAAGTCCCATGGACATGAGAATCCCACTCCTTGGTCCCCCAAGGCATGTGATTCCCATGTTCATGGGACTTCCATTCCCACCATTAATCACAAAATCAAATGGTGGATGTGGAGTGATACATCAATTTAGCCTAAAATGTAGGGGTCCCCTCATGGATTTCCATGGCATAGGATTCCATGCAACCAAACACACCCTTACTGTGTAAGTGTCAAGGTAAGTGAATTTTCATAGAATCTTTATATGCTATTCATGTTTCTTGAACTAGATAATGGAAACTTCGAACAAAAATGTTAGTTTGTTGTTTCCACATTACTGAGAAAAATTAATGACTATTAGAAAACGTGTTATATTTTTTATGTATGTTTCTAATACTAAGTTTTGTCCACCATCCAAAGGTGTGATGGCTCAATGGTTGAGCAGTGGCGGATGGTATCATTAGGTCACAGGGTCGAACCTAGCCAGCAGCATCAGGGATGGGAAGGGTTAAGGGATAAAAAAAAAATTGTCCACCAATTATAGCTCATTTGGTCGAACATCCACCCCTTTTTGTTAGAGGTCGCGGGTTCGTGACTCACCAGTAAAGATTTTGTGGGTTTTCGCTCAATTATTAAGAGCAATGTAGCAGCTTAGATGGATTAGACCGAAACGAATCAAAAGCAAGTCTTCATGCGAGGTGGAGGCGATGCACCAAAATGAAAGCAACTCTCCATGCGAGATGGAGGCGACAATGATATTAAGGCTCTGCTTGGTACACTGTAAAATAATGCAAATGCATTAATTTGCATTGCATTGGTTTGCAATGCATTACTTTGAAAGCGCTTGGTAGTAATTAAAAAAAATCAAAAACAATTCGAAAAAGTGATTGTAGTGATGGTGACTGCAAATGTGGGCGCTGGTGGTTGTGGCAATGACGGTGGTTCGGTGGATATAATGATGGGTGGATGGTTTTGGTGGCTACGGTGATAGTAGTGATGGTGGTGGTTGTGATGATTATGTTATAGTGGTGGTGGTGGTGGTTATGCTATGGTAGTTGTGGTGGTGTTGACAATGGTTACGGTGAAGGTGGTTGTGATATGGTGGTTGAGGTGGTGGCAATGGCAGTGGTTGTGGCTGCAATGTGGTCTTGTTATATTGGCAAGTTGCAATGTGCAAGTTGCAAGGTTGTTAGGAATGCAAGTTGTGCAAGTTGCAAGGTTGGCAAGATTGTGCAAGTTTGTTAGGAATGCAAGTTTGTGCAAGTGGCAGTTTTGATTATCAATTTGTAAGCTTCAAATGGTTGTTACAAATGCAAGTTTGGCTTTGTGCGCAAGGTGCAGGTTTGTTTTTATCAAGCTGCAAGATTCAAATGGTTAATTTGTTTAAGGTCTTTGTTACCTACCTATTTGTTTGTTTATGAGGTCTAGAAAATTTTTTTTTTTTTTTAAATTAAACCTCCAGTGGGGAGGGGCCACTACTAAAAAAAATCTCCTTTTGCGATGACTCGTAGCTCGACGAGGGAAGTTTTGTCGCTCAAAATTATCTTGGCGCGATGACATATTTAATATCGTCACGCAATTACAAAAAATATCTAACTATTTAACGCGACGAACTGTTTCGTCGCGTCAAAACCTCTTTCGCGACGAAGTTAAATCCTTCGTCGCATACCTAATATGCGACAACGTGTCGTCGCTTAAAACCAAATATTTTGTCATCCTAAAATACCTAGGGCTACTTATCGATTACTTTGAACGACCAACTTGAACATCCTCGGGCGACAAAATGTTTCGTCGCCTAAATATATCTTACGCGACGAACAGGAAGCCTTCGTCGCATAAAACATATGCGACAAAGTATTGTTGCTTAAACCCAAATATTTTATCGCCCTAAAATACCTATGGCTATGTGTCGGCCACTTATAACGACCAACTTGAACATCCTAGGGCGACAAACTTTGTCGTCGCCTAAATATATCTTACGCGAAGAACTGGAAACCTTCATCGCATAAAGTATTCACAACAAAGAATCGTCGCTTAAAGCGAGTAGGTTCATCGCCTAAAACATCCCAGGGTGACGAACGGTGTCGTCGCACATGCTCTGACCTGTTCATCTTTTCCAGATATGCGTTTTTCACTATTTTCTCCTCTCATTTTATTCTTTTTCTCTGCTCGATTGATTTCTCTCACTATATACTCCAAGCTTCCAACACTTAATTAGGCTTCGTCCTCTCTTTGCGTCATCGGCGCCGGCCACACCTCCAATCATCTCTCTCTTTCATTTGGAGAACGGTGAAGAAATTGCTAATTTTTTTATTTTTTGAAATTTCATGAAATTAGGTTGTTATCATGTGGATTTTTGGGAGTGTCTCACATTGTTTTTCGAGTGCATACTAGATATTTATTAATTAATAATATCTACATCGTCCACTTGAAGAATTGTAATTGAGATGCTGCCGAAATTTTTCCACATTGAAACCTAATCTTAATAGGGCTTAAGAAAGTCGGCGACAAATGGGTAAAGGGACATCCCTATTTTGCAGCTAAACCGCCAGTAAAGATAAAAAAAATTTAAGTTTTTTTCTTATGTAAAGTTTTCAGATGGGTACGCATCTAATATTTCCCGTTGCATGAAAATGAGTTATGGGAAAATGTCGTGATTGAAGAGCCATGATTGTCATGTACTACTGCAACGTCTTCTTCCGGTCGCTATTCGAGAATTTTTGCCATCGGGTGTTGTTGGCCCTATTACAGAATTGTCGCAATTCTTTCAGCAGCTATGCGTAAATTGGATATAGAAAGGTTGCAAGACGATATTTTTAACATCTTATGTAAATTTGAACAGATATTTCCTCCGGCATTTTTTACTTGCATGATTCACTTGTTGATACATTTACCGGGTGAGGCAAAGCTTGGTGGACCGGTCAATTATCGGTGGATGTACCCAATAGAAAGTTAACTCATATGCTTATTTTCTAACTATTCTTCATTTATTATAATGAGTCTGACATCTTTTATATTTTGCAGAATACTAGGCACATACAAAAGACACGTACGAAACAGGGCAAGACACGAAGGATCCATAGTGGAGGCATATATTGCAAATGAATCACTTACTTATTGTGCAATGTATCTCCATAATGTTGAGACGTCCTTCAACCGAACTCAACGAAATAATGACGGTGGTACTAGAAGTGAGACACTTTCTGTTTTTGCGCAACTCGCACGACCGTTTTATAGTGAAACTGTAGTTGAATGCTTCGGAGTGTGTGATTAGATTTACTAGAGTTTGTTTTGTGGATTCATATTGTGACTTTTTAGTTATTTTGAGTTACTCTGTTTATCTAATTAAGTTTTACCTTCAGCAAAAAAAAAATTGGCTCGATCTAATCTGACCAAACCTTTGATTCTGTGTGCCAAGTTAATAGCAAAATAAATTAATTAATCTACCAATTTATATTGTTTTTGGTTTTGCTTTCAATAAGCTAAGGTATCAAGAAATATTAGAGAAGCATTCATTGGTAAAGGACCTTGAGTTTCTACCCTATGGTGATCTCACTGAAATAGGAGAACGAGGAGTGTAACACCCACATTTTTTCTAAATATATAAATTTATTTTATAGATAAATTATTTTATTTCCTTATTACTTTGATTAATGTATTATTTTTCATGAATTTATGTTTTCATAAAATGGGGGTTCGTTTATAAACTAATGTTATTTTTCTTTTGGGTTTGGGCTTATTTTTTTATATTTTGGACTTGGACTATTCTTTCATTAGGTTTCGTATTGACTAGGGTTTTCTTTTTTCTTCCTAAAGTAGGAGAGAGAAATAAAATAACAATAATACATAAATAAGGTATGGCAATTGGCAGCCAATAGCTTAATGCATTGTTACCCATTTTCTTAAAAACCCTAACTTGTTAGTGGGTCTATTCATTTTGTGTGTGGCGGCTAAAAAAAGGGGAGAAAGCAAAAAGGGAGAGATTCCTCTTCTCTAATCTTCTCTAATCATTGGAAAAAAAAAATAACAAGAAGAGAAGAGAGAAACTATGAGAAAGATGGGGGGCTTTCATCAAACAAATTGAAAGATAGAGGTTTACAAAAAAGTATGTCCGTGCTTCTCTTGGTATGCGTATCGTCAATCTTTGCAGCTGAATCCATTCACAAGTGAGTCTTATCTCTCTGAACCCTTATGTTTATAAAATTTTTGTTAATTGATGTGCTGGAGCCAATTTACAACTATATGTTTGTGGGGAATAACTTTGTATTTGTAGAAATCTTGATAGTTTATTTTCTTGTCAGTGAGAATAAAATGTCTTCTTGTTTGATAAAAAAAATAAAATGTAAACAATGTCGGAAACTTTTCAATTATGAGTAGAAACTTATTTGTGTATTCTATCACTCTTGATTCTGTGCAGTTTTTCTATGTTTGTTTTGATTGGGTTCTTCAGGGCGTACTGTATCATGCTATATATCAAAATTTTCCTACTGGAGTCTACTTTCTAAATCATTTTACGGTATCACAATTTGAATTTTGTGCGGAAAGACATGCTTGTTTTAGTGACAAGCGGTAAATCTGGACGAATGTTGACAGATGACCTATTTTTATAAAATCTGTAATGTTACAGACATAATAAGGGGGTATGCTATATATGGTTGGAAACCTCTTTGTCTACTTTCTATAGCCCTTAACGGTAATCAATTTGGAGTTCTAATGTGAGAATTATTTACATTTGAGTGATGACTTGTCAAGCTATCTAGTTAAGACAACTTGTTAATTTTGATATTATTTGTAAGGTTATTTACCCGACTTTTTGGTGACTAAAACTAGGCTAGTTACAACTAAGTTGGGGGTTGTTTAAATTGATTAGAAAGTTTGAAGGCTTGGAGAGGGTTTCACTTTGTTCTTGTTTGATAGAGAAACTGTAGTCTAATGCTTCGGAGTGTGTGATTAGATTTACTAGAGTTTGTTTTGTGGATTCATATTGTGACTTTCTAGTTATTTTGAGTTACTCTGTTTATCTAATTAAGTTTTAACTTATGCAAAAAAAAATAAAAAATTGGCTCGATCTAATCTAACCAAACCTTTGATTCTGTCTGCCAAGTTAATAGCAAAATAAATTAATTAATCTACCAATTTATATTGTTTTTGGTTTTGCTTTCAATAAGCAAAGGTATCAAGAAATATTAAAGAAGTATTCATTGGTAAAGGACCTTGAGTTTCTACCCTATGGTGATCTCACTGAAATAGGAGAACGAGGAGTGTAACACCCACATTTTTTCTAACAATATAAATTTATTTTATAGATAAATTATTTTATTTCCCTATTACTTTGATTAATGTATTATTTTTCATGAATTAAAGTTTTAATAAAATGGGGGTTCGTTTATAAACTAATGTTATTTTTCTTTTAGGTTTGGGCTTATTTTTTTTTTATATTTTTGACATGGACTATTCTTTCATTAGGTTTCTTATTGACTAGGGTTTTCTTTTTTCTTGCTAAGGTAGGAGAGAGAAATAAAATAACAATAATACATAAATAAGGTATGGCAATTGGCAGCCAATAGCTTATTGCATTTTTACCCTTTTTTTTAAAAACCCTAACTTGTTAGTGGGTCTATTCATTTTGTGTGTGGCGGCTAAAAAAAAGGGGAGAAAGCAAAAAGGGAGAGATTCCGGTTCTCTAATCTTCTCTAATCATTGGGAAAAAAATAACAAGAAGAGAAGAGAGAAACTATGAGAAAGATGGGGGGCTTTCATCAAACAAATCGAAAGATAGAGGTTTACAACAAAGTATGTTCGTGCTTCTCTTGTTATGCGTATCGTCAATCTTTGCAGCTGAATCCATTCACAAGTGAGTCTTATCTCTCTGAACCCTTATGTTTATAAAATTTTTGTTAATTGATGTGCTGGAGCCAATTTACAACTATATGTTTGTGGGGAATAACTTTGTATTTGTAGAAATGTTGATAGTTTATTTTCTTGTCAGTGAGCATAAAATGTCTTCTTGTTTGATAAAAAAAATAAAATGTAAACAATGTCGGAAACTTTTCAATTATGAGTAGAAACTTATTTGTGTATTCTATCACTCTTGATTCTGTGTAGTTTTTCTATGTTTGTTTTGATTGGGTTCTTCAGGGCGTACTGTATCGTGCAATATATCAAAATTTTCCTACTGGAGTCTACTTTCTAAATGATTTTACGGTATCACAATCTGAATTTTGTGCGGAAAGACATGCTGACAAGCGGTAAATCTGGACGAATGTTGACAGATGACCTATTTTTTATAAAATCTGTAATGTTACAGACATAATAAGGGGGTATGCTATATATGGTTGGAAACCTCTTTGTCTACTTTCTATAGCCCTTAACGGTAATCAATTTGGAGTTCTAATGTGAGAATTATTTACATTTGAGTGATGACTTGTCAAGCTATCTAGTTAAGACAACTTGTTAATTTTGATATTGTTTGTAGGGTTATTTACCCGACTTTTTGGTGACTAAAAAAACTAGGCTAGTTACAACTTAGTTGGGGGTTGTTTAAATTGATTAGAAAGTTTGAAGGCTTGGAGAGGGTTTCACTTTGTTCTTGTTTGATAGTTAAACTGTAGTCGAATGCTTCGGAGTGTGTGATTAGATTTACTAGAGTTTGTTTTGTGGATTGATATTGTGACTTTTTAGTTATTTTGAGTTACTCTGTTTATCTAATTAAGTTTTACCTTATGCAAAAAAAAAAAAAAACAAAAAAAAAAAAAAAATCTCAATCTAATCTGACCAAACCTTTGATTATGTCTGCCAAGTTAATAGCAAAATAAATTAAGTAATCTACCAATTTATATTGTTTTTGTTTTTTGCTTTCAATAAGCAAAGGTATCAAGAAATATTAAAGAAGTATTCATTGGTAAAGGACCTTGAGTTTCTACCCTATGGTGATCTCACTGAAATAGGAGAACGAGGAGTGTAACACCCACATTTTTTCTAACAATATAAATTTATTTTATAGATAAATTATTTTATTTCCCTATTACTTTGATTAATGTATTATTTTTCATGAATTAAAGTTTTAATAAAATGGGGGTTCGTTTATAAACTAATGTTATTTTTCTTTTGGGTTTGGGCTTTTTTTTTTATTTGGACTTGGACTATTCTTTCATTAGGTTTCGTATTGACTAGGGTTTTATTTTTTCTTGCTAAAGTAGGAGAGAGAAATAAAATAACAATAATACATAAATAAGGTATGGCAATTGGCAGCCAATAGCTTATTACAACTATATGTTTGTGGGGAATAACTTTGTATTTGTAGAAATGTTGATAGTTTATTTTCTTGTCAGTGAGAATAAAATGTCTTCTTGTTTGATAAAAAAAATAAAATGTAAACAATGTCGGAAACTTTTCAATTATGAGTAGAAACTTATTTGTGTATCCTATCACTCTTGATTCTGTGTAGTTTTTCTATGTTTGTTTTGATTGGATTCTTCAGGGCGTACTATATCATGCTATATATCAAAATTTTCCTACTGGAGTATACTTTCTAAATGATTTTACGGTATCACAATCTGAATTTTGTGCGGAAAGACATGCTTGTTTTAGTGACGAGCGGTAAATCTGGACGAATGTTGATAGATGACCTATTTTTTATAAAATCTATAATGTTACAGACATAATAAGGGGGTATGCTATATATGGTTGGAAACCTCTTTGTCTACTTTCTATAGCCCTTAACGCTAATCAATTTGGAGTTCTAATGTGAGAATTATTTACATTTGAGTGATGACTTGTCAAGCTATCTAGTTAAGACAACTTGTTAATTTTGATATTGTTTGTAGGGTTATTTACCCGACTTTTTGGTGACTAAAAAAACTAGGCTAGTTACAACTTAGTTGGGGGTTGTTTAAATTGATTAGAAAGTTTGAAGGCTTGGAGAGGGTTTCACTTTGTTCTTGTTTGATAGTTAAACTGTAGTCGAATGCTTCGGAGTGTGTGATTAGATTTACTAGAGTTTGTTTTGTGGATTCATATTGTGACTTTTTAGTTATTTTGAGTTACTCTGTTTATTTAATTAAGTTTTACCTTATGCAAAAAAAAAAAAAAAAACAAAAAAAAAAATTATCTCGATCTAATCTGACCAAACCTTTGATTCTGTCTGCCAAGTTAATAGCAAAATAAATTAAGTAATCTACCAATTTATATTGTTTTTGTTTTTTGCTTTCAATAAGCAAAGGTATCAAGAAATATTAAAGAAGTATTCAATGGTAAAGGACCTTGAGTTTCTACCCTATGGTGATCTCACAGAAATAGGAGAACGAGGAGTGTAACACCCACATTTTTTCGAACAATATAAATTTATTTTATAGATAAATTATTTTATTTCCCTATTACTTTGATTAATGTATTATTTTTCATGAATTAAAGTTTTAATAAAATGGGGGTTCGTTTATAAACTAATGTTATTTTTCTTTTGGGTTTGGGCTTTTTTTTTTATTTATTTGGACTTGGACTATTCTTTCATTAGGTTTCGTATTGACTAGGGTTTTCTTTTTTCTTGCTAAAGTAGGAGAGAGAAATAAAATAACAATAATACATAAATAAGGTATGGCAATTGGCAGCCAATAGCTTATTACAACTATATGTTTGTGGGGAATAACTTTGTATTTGTAGAAATGTTGATAGTTTATTTTCTTGTCAGTGAGAATAAAATGTCTTCTTGTTTGATAAAAAAAATAAAATGTAAACAATGTCGGAAACTTTTCAATTATGAGTAGAAACTTATTTGTGTATCCTATCACTCTTGATTCTGTGTAGTTTTTCTATGTTTGTTTTGATTGGATTCTTCAGGGCGTACTATATCATGCTATATATCAAAATTTTCCTACTGGAGTATACTTTCTAAATGATTTTACGGTATCACAATCTGAATTTTGTGCGGAAAGACATGCTTGTTTTAGTGACGAGCGGTAAATCTGGACGAATGTTGATAGATGACCTATTTTTTATAAAATCTATAATGTTACAGACATAATAAGGGGGTATGCTATATATGGTTGGAAACCTCTTTGTCTACTTTCTATAGCCCTTAACGCTAATCAATTTGGAGTTCTAATGTGAGAATTATTTACATTTGAGTGATGACTTGTCAAGCTATCTAGTTAAGACAACTTGTTAATTTTGATATTGTTTGTAGGGTTATTTACCCGACTTTTTGGTGACTAAAACTAGGCTAGTTACAACTAAGTTGGGGGTTGTTTAAATTGATTAGAAAGTTTGAAGGCTTGGAGAGGGTTTCACTTTGTTCTTGTTTGATAGTGAAACTGTAGTCGAATGCTTCGGAGTGTGTGATTAGATTTACTAGAGTTTGTTTTGTGGATTCATATTGTGACTTTTTAGTTATTTTGAGTTACTCTGTTTATTTAATTAAGTTTTACCTTATGCAAAAAAAAAAAAAAATACAAAAAAAAAAAATTATCTCGATCTAATCTGACCAAACCTTTGATTCTGTCTGCCAAGTTAATAGCAAAATAAATTAAGTAATCTACCAATTTATATTGTTTTTGTTTTTTGCTTTCAATAAGCAAAGGTATCAAGAAATATTAAAGAAGTATTCAATGGTAAAGGACCTTGAGTTTCTACCCTATGGTGATCTCACAGAAATAGGAGAACGAGGAGTGTAACACCCACATTTTTTCGAACAATATAAATTTATTTTATAGATAAATTATTTTATTTCCCTATTACTTTGATTAATGTATTATTTTTCATGAATTAAAGTTTTAATAAAATGGGGGTTCGTTTATAAACTAATGTTATTTTTCTTTTGGGTTTGGGCTTTTTTTTTTATTTATTTGGACTTGGACTATTCTTTCATTAGGTTTCGTATTGACTAGGGTTTTCTTTTTTCTTGCTAAAGTAGGAGAGAGAAATAAAATAACAATAATACATAAATAAGGTATGGCAATTGACAGCCAATAGCTTATTGCATTTTTACCTTTTTTCTTAAAAACCCTAACTTGTTAGTGGGTCTATTCATTTTGTGTGTGGCGGTTAAAAAAAAGGGGAGAAAGCAAAAACGGAGAGATTCCTCTTCTCTAATCATTGGAAAAAAAATAACAAGAAGAGAAGAGAGAAACTATGAGAAAGATGGGGGGCTTTCATCAAACAAATCGAAAGAAAGAGGTTTACAGCAAAGTATGTTCGTGCTTCTCTTGGTATGCGTACACTATACCAAAAGGCCCGATTAGCTACACAGGGGTGGCCACGGTTCTAAGCCGTTGGTGTGTTTGGCACGGCTAAAAACCGTGGCTACAGTGCCCAACGGCTTAAAATCGTGGGTAAAAAACAACCTGGCCACGGTTTATAACCGTTGGTATAGTTGGCACGGCTAAAAACCGTGGCTAATAGTAGCAACGGCTCCAGACCGTGGGCATTATTCGCAACGGCCTAAAACCGTTGCAACAAAAAATTTAGCAACGGCTCAAAACCGTTGCAAAAAAAAAATGTAGCAACGGTTCTAAACCGTGGCTAGCTCTAGCAACGGCTCAAAACCGTGGCTACATGAAAAGCTGAAAAAAAAATTGGGCGGGCTATTTTTGGCGCTCGACCTTCCCTCCATTCGACTTCCATCGACAAAATCGAAGCTCCCCTCCACAAACCCTCCACTCGACATCGTCTCCTTCCCTGCTTCCTCCCTCGACTCGACTTCCCTGCTCCTTCTCCTTCCCTGCTCCCTCCCTCGACTTCCCTCCTCCCCTCCTTCCCTGCTCCGTCGACTTCCCTGCTCCTCCCTCGACTTCCCTCGACTTCAATCGACTTCCCTCGACTTCAATCGACTTCCCTCGACTTCAAAATCGATCAGCCACTGCAACCGAACAGGTACTCTCTCTCTCTCTCTTTTATTTATGATGAAATTAGGGTTCATCAGGGTTCTCTTTTATTTAGGATGAAATTAGGGTTCGATGATTGTTTTTTTTACAATGAGCATTTTGTTTGAAAATTGAATTCTTCTTGAAAGTGAATGTTTGGTGGCCTTCAAATCGATTTCATGCATCTTTCTCTCCTGAAAAAGAGTAAATTGTACAACCTTAATGAAACTTCTGTAAACTTGGCTATTGAATGTGCTATGAAATAACATTCGACAAAAGGTTGAATACGTAAGATTCGCCAAAAGGCACTTGAGTGTTTTTTGTCCTCATATTTTGCTTAGCAAACCCCTCTCACAGTTGGATTGATTGAGGAACCAACCCTCTATTGTACACTCATCATATCCCCTTGTTGTGTTCAAATTAGCCACAAAACTTGCTATCAAGCACACGTTGCCTTGCTTTCTCTTTCACTCTGATTACTACTGAATAGCCACTATAGCTAACATTCATGGTGGATTATAGGCTTCATGTGTAGATAGATACTTGCATGTCTTGTTTCAATGAACTGAATGAAGTGGTAGTGTATGTTTTGTGTAGTTTGGGTGTTTGTGTGTCAAACAAACAAAAGGGATTTTCATCAAACAGATTTTCCATGGCTCATTCAAGCACTTGGGTGGTCCTTCTTCCAGCTTCTTCTCTGAAACTATAATCAAATAAGTTATAAATCGTACTATTGTGGTCCTCCTTATACTCATTACAACCAAACTTTTGTACACAACAAGTTTCAAGATTAATGATTTGCTAATTTATTACTTACTTTCCATCATCAAGAATTGAAATCATCTGCACTTGAGTGTTTTTTGTCCTCATATTACTTACTTACATGTATTTTAGGAAGTTTACAATTGTAAATCAACAATACAAAACTTTATTACGAGGTTCTGAATTGAATTTAGTTAAGTATTTATTAAGTGGTCGGGAGTGGAATTTAGGCTCAATAATTTTTTCATAACCACATGCTTGTATATATTGCAACCCACCTTCTTGTTTTCGTTACATTCATCTGGAAGTATACTGGAAAAAATGAGCATTTCCGCTTTAGCCATTTCGAGCAAAATAAAGATATAAAAGTGTGTTTCGATTTTCTTTGTTTCTCTTTTCTCTACAAAAACCAAGCCGTCCATGGTGTGAAATGGGAAACTAGCTATAGGGTTTCTATCCAAAACTATTTGGATCCAATTCAAGAAATTGACAATACATGAAAATAGAACATGTATCCATAGAAATATAAAAGCAACAACAAATCTTTATCTTTGATGATCATCACACATTAGAATGTTTTTAGAATTTGAATGCATAAGATGGAGACTTCACACAAGCAGTTATGTATGTCTCCAGGGTGTTCAATAGATTTTTCGCAGTTTTTGTAAGTTTTCGAGTATATTTGGCATAATAGATAGTGATTTTATACAATGTCTTTTGTTTGTATAAATTAGTTGGATAGAAATCTCAACCAATACATGTGCGAAGTTTTGTACATTATGTAGAAATTCACTTTTGTATCACATGATCGATGTATCAATAAGTAGATTGATGAATAGTAGATGTACTGATGAAGATGACCACTTAGGGTCTACATTTTTGTTAAAGTTTGAAGTCGATGGATCCCTTGATATAGATCAATAAAGTGCACCAACTTTTGTAGTAGGGTTGACAACTTGTTATAGGGCTGGCAACAGGTCGGATTTGAGCTATTCACTTACACCAGTCAATTCTAAAAGTAGTCTCGAACAACTGGTCGTGAGATTTTACACTAATAGTGTCCAATTATACACTTTTTTTTTTCCTTAACCCTTTGGCCTCAAATGCTCCAGATGCCCTAATATCTTCACCAAATCCAATTAGGAGAATGCCAGTGGGTTGATCCTATAATCAGGAAAGAAAATAATTTACTCTTTTTCAGGAGAGAAAATAATTTACTCTTTTTCCAATTTTTGTTTGACTAGAGAAAATAATTGCATAGTAAAAAAAGTCAATCTTTGTTGATTATCTTTAGATGAACAGTTTTATATTGAGTAGTTGTAGTAAAATTGAACATCCCTACCTGATGCCCTAACAAATTTTTGAGAGTACCCCTTGTTTTCCAAGGGACAAGTCACTACGGATGGTACCATTTGGTGGTAGCAACCGCAAGTTTGGGACTCTGTTTTGCAGCCACAAATGCCCAATTCACAAGTCACCAAGACATGTTGCATGTTTGAATGAATATTAGAGGGGTGCTCTTCACTTGAATGCCAAACATGTATTGTAAAGTACTAAACACCAATATGCGCTATGAACGAAACAGCAAGAATTATTAGTAGGGTTTGGGCTTCTTCTTTGACGTACCATTCATTTGGTTTTAGTGCAAAGAAATTTGGGTTGTAGAGAGAAATTTGGTCTGCCACGTCGCAATATCCATGTGTTTGGGGTTATTTATTTTTCTTCGCAGCATGTTTAATTAAAGGATATGAATGGTGGATTAATGCTCATCATGTTCAGACTATTTGTGAATGGAGGTGTATTTTTGCACTTGTTAACTTTACTAATTTGTTTTTAAATGCTGGAAAATCCGAAAAATGCTTCCCAGTGGGGAGGGTGGAAATTAAGGAGTATGATATGATTAATCCACAGTTAAGGATCCCATTTCAGTAATAAATATAATGTTGCTCATGTGCACAGATCTCCTAATGCAAACATTGTTTTGATTGGGAGTTGATGCAAATTGATAGCGGAAGCAATAACGTCTTCACTATTGTTGGGCAAGTTTATATGCTGTTAGCAGTCTGTAAAGCAGTTTTGTTAGGTGCTCTGTTAACTCAGAGTGCTCTGTTATACTTACTGTTAGTCACTGTTAGTGTTAGTTCTGTTGCTATAAATAATAGACTAGCAAGGGAAATAGCATTCATTCATTTCTGTAATAACTGAGTACAATTGATCTTTGCTCATTGAGGAGAGTGGCAATCTCGAATACTGCCTTTACATTTCAATCCTTCCATTGTAATTTTTACAGAAGCATTCAATACAAATAATCAAGTTTGCAGAATCAGTCTTCATTGATTTGTTCGACTTTCTTTGGTTGTTCTTGACTTGAATGTGTCTTGCCAGGTTACAAAACATCCAGAAATTCATCCACTCTGACCTTGGTACTGAGAGTGCACTGCTTGATTCTCCAATTCTGCAGAAACTTCATCACAAAAAGGTCAGTTCATAACAGAATGTAATTAGCTAGGTTTGTACTCATCAGGAGATGTGTGTGATCTTCAATTATTATTATTGTTATTATTTTCTTCTTCAAGATTGGTAGCTAGGTTGCTTAACTTAATTAACTGAGTTAGGAGATGAGCTGGGTAATTTGATGAACGAGTAATTAATTAAATGGGCGTTCAGGGCAATGTTATTATGACTGTCCCTACCCTTATACTCAAGTCAACCACTCATCTCTTTGTTTTTCATTTCATCTCTCTTTTCTTTTTGGTCATTCTCAGCTATGGCCTTGCATGTAGGCTCAGAATGAATGGTGCAACCAAGGATGACTTGCCGACAACTGTTTATGGGCTTCTCTAATTTTCTTTGAATCTATGAAGGGTGGATTAGTAAGTGAAGTTGGCAAGTTGTCTTTGGCTACATTTTTCCATTCAGCTTGTCATGCAAGTCCTGTGCTGAAAATAATACTTGCATTCAAGGAGTTCTTCAAAGGCATGATTTATGGTTTGACAACCTTATTATTCTTGATTTGGTTCTTTACATTGCATTCTTTTCTTCTTTTATTGGTATATTATAAAGTAATGATATTAAGTATGATCTAAAGCTACTTAACTGACAATGAAAAGTTGTTTACCTTTAGTAGGGAACTTCCCACCTATCTGGGTTGTGGAGATAGTTTTCATTTCTCATCATGAAAAGTTGTGCAAAATCTATTTGTGGTGATATGTTGTGGAAGGAAATTATCTATAAATGTGGTGTATATAGTTGATTCTTATTTCTTTTTGTTTGATAATTGTTAATATCTATACTGTCATTTATAGAAATGGATAGTACTCGCGGAAATCTCTCGACCATTGATGTCACTAGATCTACAAATGATGACATTGAAGTTAAACAGACCATACAGTTCAACATCCACGGTTTAGCAGTTGGACCTGGTGCTAGAAATTTCAATAAAAACATTGGAAAGCTTGTTGAAACCCTTGTGCCCATCAAATTCAAGGGTTGGCACCATGTTACTGACAACTACAAAGAGGATGTGTGGAATGGCCTCAAGGTGAGATTTTACATCATTGATTTTCATAATGTCTTATTTTATTTTCAACTTATATCTCAATGGCTTATTTGCAGCGTGAATACGACATCCCAAATTATGTGAAAAAGAGTGTGCATTTGAAAATGCCTGAATATTATAGAAGGTTCAAGGCAGATCTTAGGAAGAATTATTTGGATAAGTATCCTACCATTGAGGAACAAGAGAAGCATGTTCCAAATGGTGTAAGAGAGGAGGATTGGAAGGAGTTTGTTCACTCTGAGAACACCCCTGAAGCGAAGGCAATTAGAGCCCAAAATGCAAAAAACAAAAAGGCTTCAAAGTATGTATGGGGGGTGGCCAAAAGAGTGCTGCAGAAGTAGAGTATGAAATGGTAATTGAGTTTCTAGCTACTAGTACAATATTATATACCATTTAACTATATAGGCTGAGACTAATCTTTCAAGTATATAGGTTGAGAAGAACCCTGATGGGGAACCAGTCACACGCACTGACATATGGATTGCATGTCACACTGGAAAGGATGGAAAACCTACGCATGGTTCTGAACAATATATGGTATGTGCCCAATGATGTCTTTTATTCCCAATTCTTAATTTACTTTGTAGTTGTTTGAATATTATTTGTGTCCTGATTTATTTTATTTTTTCATTCTTTTGAAGGAACAAGTTAAAGCAAAAAAAGCTGCCTTGCAAGAATCTTCAGTTCAGGGTACCACTGACCTCACTATTGATGATGATCCTCTAAGCCAAGTGTTTGGCCAAGAAGCGAGGGGACGTACTCGTTGTGTTGGAACCACTGTCTCTAAAAGGAAGTATGATGCTGCACTTCCCACTCGTTCATTGCTATTGGAAAAAACATTGGAAGCAAAAAAAGGGAAGAAAAATATGAAAGATTGGAAGAAAATGTTAGATGGATACGAGAGAGACTTGAAAGTGGAACTTATGTAAGACCACCAACAAGTGAGGGAATACAAGGAGTTGTTCAAAGAACTGAAGATACACCGTCATCCCATGCACAATCGACAAGGCAACCAGAAAATCCATTCCCTCCATCTCCATTACCACCATCTCCATTACCTCCATCTCCATTACCACCATCTCCATTACCATCATCTTCTCAAGGTGTTGCAAGGTTTCCTTCTCCAAGCAATCCTGTTCCTTCAGTGTCAAGGAGATACAAAGTTTGTGATTGGGAAAGGAATGTCATTGCGATAGCATTAGAGGTTGTAGATCCAAACCATCAATTCTCTTGCGCTTGTCATGGATCATTGAACCCCGCAACAGAGATCAGACTTGATGAGTTAATCTAGTTGTCTCTAGGAGTTATCTATGTATTAATCTAGTTGTCTCTAGGAGTTATCTATGTATTAATCTAGTTGTCTCTAGGAGTTATCTATGTATGGTTTGCATGGTTAGGATTTAGAGTCAGCAGTTACTAATAGCAGTTAGGTTTATGTGGTTAGATTTGTTTTTAGAAAACGTGGGCTGTAATGTTAGTGGTGCAGTTATGATTTGTATTTGCTTATATAATAAGAAAACCAGAAAGCAGAGCAGAGCAGAGCATTGCAAAGAATCCTCTGTGTTTATTTGTGTCTTAAGTTTGTTACTGGCTCAAAGAAAACCAACATTTTGCTTGAAGAAAACCAACATTTGGTATCAGAGCCAAGTTGTCAAAGCAATGGCCAGTGAAGTAGGAGATCAAACAAAGACACTTGCAGTGGTAAAACCGACGGCAAGAGGAGCCTCAATCCCGATCCAATATCCAACGTTAAGTGAAACGAACTATGGCATATGGGCTGTCAAGATGAAGATAATCTTGCGTTCACTAGGAGTATGGTCAGTGATTGAAGGTGGAGACACAGATGACGACAAAGATCAAGGCGCCATGGTAGCCATTTCTCAAGCCGTGCCAGATGACGTGATGATGGCAATCGCGGAGAAGCAGACGGCAAAGGAGGCTTGGGACGCACTCAGGGAGATGCGAGTTGGTGAAGATCGCGTTAAGAAGGCACGCGTACAGGTGCTGAAACGACAACTGAACAAGTTATACATGGAGGATTCAGAGACAATAAATGAATTTTCCATGAAGCTTACCACACTGGTGGGTGAGATCCGCTCGCTGGGCACGAAGTTCGACGACAGCGAAGTTGTTGAAAAACTGTTCAGCGCCATTCCAGATAGATTTCTCCAGATTATTGGAACAATTGAGCAGTTTGGCGATACTGAGAAGATGCCAGTTTCAGAGGCGATCGGTCGTCTCAGAACCTTCGAGGAAGGGCTTAAAGGGCGACTGCACTCAAAGGGCAGTGGAGAACAATTACTCCTTACCCAGGCCGAGTGGGAGGCAAGAATCCCCAAGGCAAGGAAAGATGAAGGTTCCTACAGCAACAAAAGAGGAGGACGTCACGGGAGAGGACGTGGTCGTGGGCATGGAAATGGTGGAGGTTGAGGAAATGGTGAACGCAAAATCGAAGACCGAAAGTCACACAACTTCGACATATCCAGGATTAAGTGTTTCAATTGTAACGAATATGGTCACTTTGCAAAAGAGTGTCCCAAGCCAAACCGAAGAGAGAGGGCCAACTTTGTTACAACACAAATCGATGATGAACCGGCACTGTTGATGGCTGAAACTTGTGTTCTCAACCACGCAATACAGAACGAACAGGTGTTACTACATGAAGACAAGGTGGTGCCAAATATTAACAGCACCCAAGTCAATGCTTGGTATTTAGATACCGGCGCAAGTAACCACATGACCGGTTGTATCGAAAAGTTTGCTGAAATTGACACGACCATTAAAGGGTCAGTCAAATTTGGAGATGGCTCGGCTGTAGAAATACAAGGAAGAGGTTCAGTTATATTTGAATGCTTCACAGGTGAACATCGTGTACTTACTAATGTCTACTACATCCCGAAGTTGAAGAGAAACATAATGAGCCTTGGTCAGTTAGATGAGAACGGATGCAAGGTTGTAATTGAAGGAGGAGTAATGTCTATCTTGGACAGATCACAAAGGCTACTAGCAAAAGTGAACAGATCAAGGAACCGGTTATATGTTTTTAACATGGTACCAGCTCTACCCGAATGCCTTCTGGCGAGGAGCAAAGAAGAAGCCTGGCGCTGGCATGCAAGATACGGGCATGTGAACTTTCATGCCTTGAAAGTTCTAAGTTAGAAACAGATGGTGCGCGGCTTGCCCATAATCGAGCATAAGGACCGCATCTGCGATGGTTGTTTGATTGGAAAGCAACACCGAAATCCTTTTCCAGCAGTGGCGAAATTTCGAGCAGAATCACCTCTTGAACTGTGGCATGGAGATTTGTGCGGGCCAATAACTCCTGCTACACACGGTGGTAAGCGCTATTTTCTGCTGTTGGTTGATGATTGTACTAGATTCATGTGGCAGGTGCTGATCCGAAACAAAGACGAAGCATTTGAGGCATTCAAGAAGATCAAAGCATCAGCAGAAATGGAGAAAAACAGCAAGCTGAAGGCTTTTCGCAGAGATCGTGGCGGCGAATTTACCTCAAATGAGTTCAAGACTTACTGTGAGCTGTTGGGAATTAAGCGTTATCTCACGGCGCCTTATTCTCCTCAGCAGAACGGAGTTGTTGAACGAAGAAATCAGACGGTGGTCGGCATGGCAAGGAGCTTGTTGAAAAGCATGGGAGTCCCAGGCGAATTTTGGGGAGAAGCGGTAGCAACTGCCGTATATCTCCTAAATCGAGCACCAACAAAAAGCATCATCGGCAAAACTCCCTATGAAGCATATTACAACCGCAAGCCAACTGTTGATCACTTTCGCATCTTTGGATGTGTGGGACACGTAAAAGATGTTACACCTCACCTTTCAAAACTTGCAGACCGAAGCAAGCCAATGGTGTTTATTGGTTATGATTCAAATGCAAAAGGTTATCGGATGTTTGATCCAAAATCAAAACGAGTAGTGGTGACACGGGATGTCGTGTTCGAAGAGGAGAAGAAGTGGGAGTGGAGCAAATTTCCAGAAACAGAAACAGGATCAGCAGGGAACACTCTTACAGCACACTATTTTACCATAGCAGGCGCATCTGATACGACAAATCAGAAAGATAAAGAGGGAGTCAGCGATTCTGGCATTGGTATCAGCAATTCTGGCATGGATTTCCCACAGCCGACACAGGAACAAACTGATAACCAATACCAGTATGCTACACCAGTGATGAACACGAGATCCAGAGCATCTGTTTCAAGTTCACCATATACTCCAGCAGCAACTGTTGATGAATCAGTATCAACCGAAACACTACAACCCTCAACATCTGATGAGAGTTCATTAGTAGGACCACGGGGTAAGCGTGACATCAAAAGCTTGTACGATGCAATAGTCCCAATAGAGTTGCAGTATTCGGGTCTGTGCCTACTAGGAGAAGAGGAGCCGTCGAATTTCGAAGAAGCCAAGGCAGATCCGATGTGGAGAAGAGCAATGGAGGAGGAGATTTCCTCTATTCGGAAAAATGAAACTTGGAAGCTCGTTCCATTACCCGACAGCCACAAACCTATAGGTCTAAAGTGGGTTTACAAGCTAAAGAAGGACACTCAAGGCAGAATTGTGAATCACAAGGCGAGATTAGTGGCAAAGGGGTACGTTCAACGACAAGGAATAGACTTTGATGAAGTTTTCGCCCCTGTTGCTCGGCTAGAGACAGTACGTTTGCTGATCTCTATTGCGGCACATGAAGGATGGGAGGTGCATCATATGGATGTGAAGTCAGCCTTCCTCAACGGTGATTTGGAAGAGGAAGTGTATGTCATTCAACCGCCGGGATTTGAAATAAAAAGTGAAGAGCACAAGGTGTTAAAACTGCACAAAGCATTGTACGATTTGCGACAAGCACCTAGAGCCTGGAACTCAAAACTGGACAAGTCATTGAGGACACTCGGTTTTGAGAGGTGTTCTTTAGAGCATGCCGTGTACATGAGAAATCAAGGTAAAGGGAATTTAATTGTTGGAGTCTATGTGGATGATTTACTAATCACTGGAGAGTGTATTCAAGACATAGACAAGTTCAAATCACAGATGAAGAAATTGTTTAGCATGAGTGACCTTGGGTTACTAAGTTACTATCTGGGAATTGAAGTCTGTCAGAATTCTCAAAGGATTACACTCAACCAGTCGGCATATGCAAGAAAGGTTTTAGACAAATGCGGCATGAAAGATTGCAACCCTTCGCAAATCCCGATGGAACCTCGTCTGAAACTGAGCAAGGAAAGCACAAGTCCACCTGTAGACACAACTCTGTACCGAAGTATTGTTGGCAGTTTGAGATATCTACTGCACACGCGCCCAGATTTGGCATTCTCTGTCGGTATGGTGAGTAGATACATGGAGAAGCCCACAACAGAGCACATGGCCGCAGTGAAGCACATATTGCGGTACGTGAAAGGAACTTTAAACCTCGGTTGCGTTTATGAGAAGAAGGAAGGAAGCTTGGAGCTGATTGGTTACTCCGATAGTGATCTAGCTGGTGATACTAATGACAGGAAAAGTACCTCAGGTTTAATATTTTTCCTTGGGTCAAATCCTATTAGTTGGTGTTCACAAAAACAGAAAGTAGTTGCGTTATCTTCCTGTGAAGCGGAGTACATCGCTGCCTGTGCAGCAGCGTGTCAAGGAGTGTGGCTGGGACGACTGTTGGCAGATTTGTTAAAGACCGAGGTTAAGAAAGTGGTTCTAAAGATCGATAATCAGTCCGCAATTGCATTGAGCAAGAATTCAGTTCACCATGAGAGGAGCAAACACATCGATACTCGATTTCACTACATTAGAGATTGTGTTGAATCAGGAATGATTGAAGTTCAACATGTTTGCACAGAAGATCAGCGTGCTGATATTCTGACAAAGTCACTTGCAAGATTGAAGTTCTTGGAGATGAGAGAGAAAACTGGTGTGCGGATTGTCAGTGGAGGACAACAAGCTTAAGGAGGAGATTGATGAGTTAATCTAGTTGTCTCTAGGAGTTATCTATGTATTAATCTAGTTGTCTCTAGGAGGTTAGATTTGTTTTTAGAAAACGTGGGCTGTAATGTTAGTGGTGCAGTTATGATTTGTATTTGCTTATATAATAAGAAAACCAGAAAGCAGAGCAGAGCAGAGCATTGCAAAGAATCCTCTGTGTTTATTTGTGTCTTAAGTTTGTTACTGGCTCAAAGAAAACCAACATTTTGCTTGAAGAAAACCAACAAGACTTTCCTTATGCTTCAAATACAAGAGTGGGGTGAAACTTTACAAAAGTGATCCAAAAGGAGACATGATGGGGGATTTGGACATTGGTGATTTCTTCGTATGGTGTAGAACTCATGTGGAACTTGATGATTGAGGCCATCGACTATGTTGGAAGCAATGTAATGGTGGCAGCAAAAGAGGAGCTGAGTAAAATACACTACGGGCACGTGATTGTTCATTTTAAGGTAACTAGCTGAAGCTTAAGTGCAAGTATCTATAGACTTAACCACAAAATGACTATTGCTTGCCTCATCCCATTTGAAACATTGTTTCTTCTATTTGAATTCTCATTCGCAACAATTGGTATGACCTTAGTTCATCTATATATAGTATTTAAATTAGCCAACAGGCCCAACATTATGTTTAGACCCTGACTACTGTGTGCGCTGAGCCTCATTGACTGCATCTATAAATAACAACACGCGGTCATGTTTTTTAGTTCCCAAACTGGTTTTTATCTCTGTGTGTGTGTGTGAGTTTTTTTTTTTTTTAATTATTAATTTTTTTCTGGTTGTCTCGCATAAATTCCAATTATCAACTCACTAATTTTTGTTGTACCAAAATTCACAATTTGAAATTAATAAAATTGGTCTTATTGGCAAGAGCACATTTAAAGCTTTAATCTAGGGAAATTAAGAAAGAAAACACATAACACACAGAAGAATTGTTTGTTACAAACTGGCAAGACACAAGCATGAACCTCAGTCTAATTGTTATATTGAACTTAAGTTAAGCCTGTTAAGGTCCTTAATTGTGAAATTTTGTACTTGATAGGGAACACCAATTTGCTGTCAGTTGTGGTTCTTCCTTTATTTGTGCAAACCTGGAATCTAATAAGAAGCCTTGGCTATGGATGTGAAGTAATTCAACCATGCCCTGAGGGTTTTTCTTCTGGTAAACAGGTCATCTCTTGACGAGAATGAGGCGTTCTTGACTAGTGCAGACTCTGCTGTTAAGTTGCTTACAGAATCCACAAAACCTGTACCAGGGTGGAAGGGTGTTGAGTACAGAGCTGCATTCCCTATGTTGAAACCTCCTGGTGCAAATTTCTATCCTCCAGACATGGACAAAAAGGCATGGCATGCTAATTTTAGGATTACATTTTCCCTTAAATTTGATGACCTGTTTCTGAAGTAATTTGTTATATCTTAATTTCTCTTCAATGTATATATATCTTAATTCTGCATTAAAGTTGTGTTGAATCCGATCATTAGTACATTGCATTTAATTGTAATCTTACATGTTCTTCAGCTTGAAAATTGATAAAAAGTTTTGTACTGTGTGTCAGGAGTTTGAGTTATGGAAGAGCAGTTTCACGGATGATCAACAAGAAGCTGCCACTGGGTTTTTCAATGTTATAAAGAGGAAGAGCGAATCCAGTCTGGATTCTTTTAATTCTTGTAGTACATGTCATGGAGGTGCTGATGTTGCAAGTTCTATTGGTGATCTTTATATTGTACCGTTCTCTCAAGAATATGAGTCTCTCCTAAAGAAAGCGGCTGAGCTATTACATGAAGCAGGAAGCCTGACTGATTCTCCTAGGTAAGCTCTGCTCTTGTTTTCTGCGGTTAAAATTCCTTTTACTTTGCTAGACTTTTGTTTGGCTAAAACATGGAATTTGGTAATAGCTTTGCATAACCATATGGTTTGTTTTGTAGTTTGAGGAGGTTGCTGAAAGGCAAAGCTGACGCGTTTCTTTCAAATGATTACTATGATTCTGACATAGCTTGGATGGAGTTGGTCAGTTTACATGTTGTGCTTGCATATATTCATCTGTTATCTGTCACCTGCAGCTATTTGATAGCTGAAGTTAGTTGTTTGTTATTTTACTTTTGTTTTAGTTATAGATTTATAGTAATAAACTAACGGACTATTACATAGTTGCGCTCTTCCTTGGATATTTCAATCATAGGAAACGTTTGAAGTGGAAGTATCGGAGACTGTACTCTAGACTTCTAGAGTTTACACCTTCCAGTTAAATTAACAGCGGTTCATTGCCAAATGAATGCTTACATTCCTAAAACATCTAGTGGTCATGCTATTCTGAAAATGGGATAGCTTTAGGTGGATTTGTCCTGTAACTGTATGTATCCTCTGCAAAAGATAAACGATATTCCACACACCTGGAATAAACCGCATGCTATTACAAGATGATTTGTTCTGGTGATGACTTCAGTTTGAATGATTTATTATTTATTTTCGTATCTCTGTGCGCGTGTGTTTTAAATTTTTTTAAAAGTCAAATTCATACAAAGCTATGATGGATTACAATGACCACCTAAAAAGAAAAGAACTTGCATTCAAAAGAAAATTGCTTCACAGATCATGTTACTTTGAAATGTACTTTTGAAAATAAGAACAATAGTACTCTGTATTTTTTTTTAAATAAATTTTTTTTGTATTAGATCTATAAAAAATACTTTATTCAACAATTCAAACCATGATTGTTGGTTGCCTTATTGCAAAGTCCCATCTACCACCCATAATGATTGTTGGTTAGCACACTGGTTTTGAGATCACAATGCAGCTTTTAGATTATGAAAGTTCTAGCTGCTAGTGCAAACAATACTATATCAGAACATTTGTTATCATTTAGCAAGGAATTACTATTTTCTTTGTTTCAGGTGCTTCCTTCAGGTGATTGGCTTTGTTCAAATTGCTCATGCAAATTCTGTCGCGTAACTGGTCAAAATGAGGATCAAGTAAATGACATAATCACCCCAAAGCTACTCACATGCAATCTGTGTGAGGAAAAATGTATTTGCTTCTTTCCTTGTTCCTTTTTATTGTACTTCGTTTGCTTTTTTGTCTGGGATTAGTTGTTTATGCTTTTTCTTCCATCGTCTCTTCAAAGAGGACTACAAGAGTGTAGACTGAAACCTGTTGACATTTTTGTTCGCTGCAGATCATAAATCATGCATACGACAAATAAACATGTCTCCTACTGGGTCAGATAGTTTATGCACTTCATTTTGTGGGCAGGAATGCAAAGAGGTACGTGTTGTATCTTTAGTAGGTTTCATCCTTCTCTTGTTTCTTGAAAGGTTCAAAGTTTGCACTGTAGTTTTGTTCATGAAAAGTATGGATGTGGAAAAGGAGGATTTAGGTGTATATATGAAGTTAATACGGCATGCTCAGTTTCTCACCCAGGTTCTTCTTGTATACTGTTTGATGGGATTTTATTATTATTTTCTATTGATGTATTTGTGTTCCTATCAAGTTACGCTTACTTCAAAATGTGCTTTTTATATATCAAGTTTTAGTCAGTGCTCGTAATGGACAACTTGATTCACTACAACACAAATGCCCAATAATAGCATTTGTTAATAGCGTTTTTACTAAATACGCTATCAAGCATCAAATTTTTGGCGTAAACAAAAATGAAAACGCTACAAAAAAAAGGCGGGATTTTTGGCGCTCGCTTCTGTCCTCCCTCGTTTTACTGGGCGCTCGAGTTAGATAGAGCTCGATGAAACTCCACCCTCCCCTCAATCTCGTCGTCTCCCTCACTGATTGCTCCCTCATCTCGCCATCTCCCTCCCTGCTCTCTCCATATCTCCATCTCCCTCACTACTCCCTCCATCTCGCCATCTCCCTCACTGCTCCCTCCATCTCTCCATCGCCCTCACTGCTCTCTCCATATCTTCATCTTCATCTCCCTCACTGCTCCCTCCATCTCTCCGTCGCCCTCCCTCTTTCGATTCACCTCTCTTGCACTCGATTCACCTCTCACTTGATTCGACAACAGTTGTTCGTCTTTCTGGGGTGTTCCTCTCACATCAACGCCACAAATGGATCGATTTCTCCGTCCCTGACAAAGACTATGTTGCTGAAGAGGCATGGTCTTGCATGACTGGTATGATTTCCTAACAATCCTTTAACAAAGTTTCGATTTTTATGTTGAATGTTACTGAATTTTTATGTTGAATGCCCCTTTTCCTTTCTCCTCTTCTTCGCAGCAAACCATGGCTCTACCTCCATTGAAACCCTTTCTAGATTAGAGACTAATAACCACATGTCATGTTTGTTTGATTTTATGACTATCGCTTGCTAAATTTCTCAATTTTTTGTGTGTTATAGGAGCAACACCTAAATAAGTTTTGGAGCTAATGAATGTGAAGGATCTAAAACACTAGCTCATGTGAAGAGCCATTTATAGGTTATATTAACACTTTGATCTAAAATCAGAGAAGTGGTTGGTTTTGATCTTAAAATTCCTTTTTTTTTTTGTGTGTGTATGTTTTTGGTGGGGGATGGAAAACAAGGGCTAAGGACAAAAAGGGCATATACGGAGTAATCTTAGCAATGTGGACTCTCTCTAAATTTCTTTTGTTTGGATTATCATGCAGATGTACAGGACAATGAAGAGCACTGACAAAGGAGTAGCAGGTATAATTTGGATTTTTACCTTAATCTCTAGAGAAAGTGACTACCTGCTGCTTTATATTTCACTAATTTATATAAAATAAACACATTTCTTGTTTCTCATATAAAAAAATTTCTCAATCTGATGGTCTTAAATAATACCAGTTCATATGACTTTGTTAATTGAAAAAAGGAATAAAGAATAATTGTGCATTCTGCGTTGTTTCAGAAAATGATGTTTGGATTCAAAAAGCAGATGGAAAACCTTTTGTTGGTGAGTTTACTGGATGCATTTAGCGTGACACATATTTGTAACTGTAAGCATCAAGTCTCATGGATATTACTTTTAGGGAAGGTATGGCCCTGACCTTGTGTCTTTCCTGACTTTACCTAAAAGAAAAATCATTCATGGTGGGCCGAATTAGTTAAGGATTTCGATTTTAATGGCGTTGATGGAATATGGAATGACATGAATGAACCTGTTGTTTTCAAGGTAATGCTAACAAATCGTCATACACCCAATTCTTATGCTCTTTGTTCTTTTCGTTGTTCTTTGATTTGATTTGTTTTGTTATCAATAGTAATGTAATTCCTTTTGAAAAATCCTAAACATTTTGATGGGTTTTTGCAGCAAGATGAGAATTCGGTGGAGAAAGAAGTGGCGCCACCTCCGCCACCGCGGCCTCATGTTCATTCATTTTGTAAGACACTAACTGTGTCAGATATAAGCATTTTGTATTGTTTATATAATATGATCCATGTTCATGCTGATACTTGGAGTGTCTGAGTGGTCAGGTTCCCAAAGGAGGATCTTTACTATCCCAATCCTCTTATGCAAGGGAGGATGCAAAGAATGCAGCTCGGGGATGGTATTCAGGAGCACTTGCCCTTCCCACAGCAGGTTTTCCTACCGCATCTTTGTCTTTCCAACTATTATGCTGTATTAGATTTCATACTGTACTAAATAGTTGCTCCTATGGGATGCTAAAAGATTTTAGTCCAACACTCTGAACAAATGGAGTTTATATATTTAATTAAACTGTTGCTGTGGAGATTCTTTAGTATATAATAGCATGCTATCTCTTGATAATGGATGTTCTAGGTGTATAATTATTTGCAGCCTTGGTTGAATGCCCAATTATGAAACACACAATCCATATGAATCTCTTCCAATGTCAGAATGGATTTTCTATGATTTCATTGTATTTTTTTGTGGGTAAAAGGTCACTTGTTTTATATACTTAAAAATCTTCTAGTAATGCTTCTTCAGTTCTATTGTATGAAAGGACATGATCGTTCAAAGTAATAAGTCTGAGTAGGAAGAAATGTTGGTAGTGACTAGATGAAGTTCAGGCAAAAGAAGAGGGCCCCTGCCATTCTTCAAGTTATAGCATAGGGCATTCGCAACCTCTTCAACAGTAGCTAATGTGGTATTTGAATTGGGTTGAAATAAAAGGCGTGGGATGCATTCGGATGTTGAATGTTACCTAAACTTCTCCCTACAGTAAACTTTAGTACCTAAACTGTCCCATATGTTCACTACCAACATGCTTCCTGCAGTGATCAAAACTTCCTTTCCTACTGATCCTTTAACTGTATCTCTTTATCTCTTTATCTACATCTGGACTTCTGTGAAAGTTATTTCACTGTGAAAGTTTAACTATTAATGGATTTGGGAAGTTGCTAAGTCTTAAAATGTGTGAAATTGTGTCAATATGGTTGCCATTCATTCTCTATGATAATGAGATGCAAACCCCAGCATATTTCAAAACAGGCCTACCTTTTCGTAGATTTTCTTCATTGTTAGGCATCATTTTACTTGTCCATTTCAATTATTTAGTAGGGTTCTTGTATCAGAAGCTATTTATATTCTTCACTGGTTTTTCTCTTAACAAAACTGGCATCTTTAACATGTACTTATCAGCATTCTGATGGTGTGCAGAGAGGTCTGGTAAGAAAATCCTTCTGATGTTTTAGTACCTTCAGTGCACTTTTATTGTTTTGTAGTATGATATTGTTTTGTAGTATGTGAATTTCATCAAGCATAACAGTGTGTGTAATGGGAATTGTTAAATCCATGCAAGCAAAAGTCTTCAAAACTCATGTCCTGCTGATTTGCACAACTCAGTATTGCAAATAAGAAAGGGGAAAAAATGCACATCTGAAAGACTCTGATTTTCAGCAATCCGTGAAAATTTTGGATCTGCGTTCTTGATTGTGGACGCTAGTTGGCTTTCTTTCATATTGTTTCATTTTGTCTTAGAACTTTCCCTTTCCTAACAGTTTTCTTTTCATATGTTTGTCATTGTTGTTATACACTTGTATTATCTCCTATATATGTGGAACAATATGTGCTTTCTCTGTTTTTCAGTATATGGTAACACTTGCTTATATATTGTCCATAGTTCTGCCATTCTAATCTAGTTTTATTTTTTTTCTTCTGTTCTTTGAGTGGTGACAGACATACGTAATAAGCAAGATGAAAAAAATTATCCAAGGAAGGCTTGCAGCGTACAGACAAGCGAATTGGCCTGATGAATGAAATCCTGGCTGCTATGGACACAGTGAAGTATGCTCAGCTTCAATCTAGGACTGATGTCAGTTAGTCTTCTTACAAATTTATATAGCTCAACATGATTTACATTTTATTTTGGAATGTTCAGATGTTATGCATGGGAACAAAGCTTTCAGTCTAAAGTTCAGAACGTTCGAAACGATGAGCTCTCCTGGTTTCGCAAAGCGCAGCTGCTTGGGGCGGTATGTTTTTTAATGCACTGTTCATTCTTTCTATGGACCGTTTCACTTTGTGGATTTTGAGTGTTCTAACCAGGATAATGGATTTGAGAGGCACTTCTACATAGTAAACCAATGCTACATGGCTAACATCCCTTGGTCACTAGTATATTCTTATGGCTTCTTGTACCATAATTTCTCTTTGTTTGATTTTCGTCTGAACTGTTTCTTTCTGCAGCTTCTTTGGGTCAATCTCATCATGGATACTCTTGGAGCGCTGGCATTGGCCACAGAACCACCAACAGATCACCTAATGCTCAGATCTCCAGTTGGCAGAAGGTAAGATATAACATGAAAATTGCAATAAGTATATTTTGTAATTGAAAATGGGTTGAATTTTGCCTTTTGTCACTGCAACACAAGTGATTAACAATAGCGCAAGTCCATAGCTCACAATCACAGCTTTAAGACTTGTTTTCTATTTGTTAATGTGTTTTATAGCTTATTTTGATCAATAAATTAGAAGTTAATTATTTGATTCATCCAATCAATGGATCAGAGGCAGCTATTTGATTGATCCAATAAAAATTGCAGCATCGCATAATATATTACGACTTTATGATGGTTTAGAATGTTGTGAGTTGTCTGATTGAAGGTTTTTTTTTTTTGTTGAAGTCCTGATTGAAGGTTTATTTGTTTACATAATTACCAATGTCCTTGAGATTCTTTCATGAGTAAGTTGGTGTTTTGATTATTGTGATTTGCCTGATATTAGAGGCTAGAAAGCCTTCTTGAAGTTATAGGTCCTTTTTTTGAACAGGTCCTTTTTTTGCATCAGTTCTGTACTTTTTTTGAACTTTTTTTGAACCACTCATGCAACTATCCAGTTTGCCCATTCACTTGAACTTGTTAAAGTCATATGGTCCTGAAATATGTATTCATTGTAACATTTGGAACTCTTGACTGGCAACCTTTGTGGACCATGCAAGAGGTTGAACTGCTGCCCCTTTATTGATTTTACGTAATGGTGGACATGCCGCTATCACATCATATACAAGAAGCTATAGCTTGTGTTTTTGGGTATGATAGGTTTACCGTAAGTTCTACATTATAAATTCATGTATATTGTAAATTCGTGTAAGTTCTGATTATAATTAGTTTATGAATGATCATTTGTTGAGCATTATGTATAACTAGTATGAAACCTGTGTTGTCATAGGGCGAGCTCATTATCATAGCAAATGTTGGTGATTCTCGTGCTGTTTTGGCTACCACTTCTGATGACGAAAGTTTAGTACCTGTTCAGCTTACCATTGATTTCAAGCCTAATTTGCCTCGTAAGTTCCTCTAGCTTTTAATTGACATCAAAGATGCACTAGTTTACTCCCAAGTACTTCAGCTGATCTCCACACACTGTTAATACTGGTCACAGAGGAGGCTGAGCGTATAGCGCAGTGCCATGGGCGTGTATTCTGTTTAGAAGATGAACCAGGGGTGCATAGGGTATGGCTACCAAATGATGAAACACCTGGACTGGCAATGTCGAGGGCTTTCGGGGATCACTGTATCAAGCACTGTGGGCTTATATCTGTCCCTGAAGTTACTCAAAGGAATATAACAACTAGAGATCAATTTGTTTGGGTTGATTGATAATCTTCTCGTAGCTCTTCAAAGCTGCTCAAAGGAGGAGTTTTTATTTTTGTTTGCTTGACTTGTGAACAGAGGAAGAGCCAATAAGATTAGAGAGAAATGGTTGGGATGAGACCATATGAACCAGATGAGGGTGAGTCTGAATTTGTTGAAGTTGATCCAACTGGAAGATATGGAAGGGTACTTAAAAATCTCTCCTTTGTTGCTTGTTTGGGTTCTTCTTTATGTTCTTCATTTCTGATATTTGGTTCTAATTTTGTTGGTTTTTCAGTACAATGAGATCCTTGGGAAAGGAGCTTCAAAGACAGTGTAAGAAACTTAAAACCCCACTTGTTATTTTTTCATCCCTTTTTGAGATTTTGAAGAAATTTCAGTTTTTTATGAGAACTTTTGCAGTTTTATGAGATGGGTATATGTTGATTTAGTTCTATGTTGGTGGGTTTTCTTCCTTTTTGGTTTTGGGTGTTGCAGTTACAGAGCTTTTGATAAGTTCGAAGGGATTGAAGTGGCTTGGAACCAAGTCAAGCTGTATGATTTCCTTCAGAGCCCTGAGGATCTTCAGAGGCTTTACTGTGAAATCCATATTCTCAAGACCTTGAAGCACAAAAACATCATGAAATTTTACACCTCTTGGGTTGATACGGCCAATAGGAACATCTATTTTGTAACTGAGATGTTCACTTCTGGGACTCTGAGACTCTGAGATAGTAAGTTTTCATGGGATTTCATTGATTTCCATTTTCAGTGTTTATGAGTATGGTACTTGAGATTTGGAATTTAGGGTTGTAATGTTTTTTGTAATTTTGATTCTCTTTTGATTAGATATAGGCAGAAGCACAAGAGGGTAAACATTAGAGCAGTGAAGCATTGGTGTAGACAAATCTTGAAAGAACTAATAGTGAATACCATATCCTTTGCGATGCCTTTCAAGCTGAAACAACTACCTATTAAGATCAAGCGAATTGTAAAGTGATTAGCTTTCAGATACATTGAAAAGGAATTAGATTTCAGATGCATGTTAGGATTCCAGATGCTCTATTCATGAACACTGGATTCAGTTGATATTTCCGGTGATGTCGGAATCATTGTAGATTCTGCGTACTTCTTACCCTTTTCAGTTGATATTTTCTTTTACTTTCCTGTTCTATTTTCAGACCAATAATATACTATTTTCCTTGTTTGTTTTCTCTGGGCATCTCTTTACTAATTAAAACATTTTACACATATGGTGGTCTTCTGATTGCAGGCATGGAATACCCAAACTAATGCTGTGATTAGTCTTAGTGCACCTGTTGGACAAGTGTATGCCTTGTTTGTAGACAATGGAATGCTTTTTGCTGGAATTCAGGTTATCATTTACTTTTCTAATTTGTTTTTCCAACCAGTCATTGAATTTATAAACAACATTTAACTGTTGATATTTTTCTTTTTCTGATGTGGGTGTGCCTTGCATACTTTGCACTTGTTGCAGGATGGTAATATACTAGTATGGAAATTTAATGATGCAACCAACAATTTTGAGCCAACTACTTCTCTCACTGGACATAGCCTCTCTGTTGTGTCATTAGTTGTTGGAGCCAATAGGCTCTACTCTGGATCCATGGACAAAACAATCAGAGTAAGTTGGTTATATAATCACATTTTCCTATTTACAGATGTGTATTGTTTCACTTTTGGTATTGATATTCTTAAACATTATGGTTCAGCCTAATGGCTGTCCAAAACCATGATCTGTTATGTTCTACTCTATGGTTCTATTAGTTCTGGTTCACTATGTTCGAGTCTTTAGGGAAGAGTGTTAAGTAGTGTTAGAAAGTGGTTGGGTTACTAGTTCTGTCACGGTGGATCTGCCCCTTGTGATCAACCATTTACTAACAAATCATTTATTGAAAAATACATTGGTTGCTACTTTCCAGTAACTGCTGCTCTCAGCCATTCTTTAGGTTCTTATCTTCTTAATCGATTCACAGATCACAATTAAGAAGGCCTAATTTTTTCGTAATATCTGTACAGGGAGAAAACTTGTGTGTTATTTTCATTGTTGCTGCAAAAATTTTCAGTGGCGACATCAGCTAGTTTTGGGAACTTGTTGACTGGTGATTCCACCCTCTGTTCAGCTTCTTTTTTGACGCACTTGAAGACAGGTATCATCATTTTATTATAAATTGGAGTTGTTTTCCTATTTGGTTGTGGATTGCAAAGTAATGTTTGTACAATTTATAACACTGTGTTCTCTATCTGCAGTGATGTCTGATGCGGAGTTGAAACATGTCATTTTAGAATTGTGCCAGTTGGACAACTTGCTGAGGCTCATCGAGGATTTTCTCATTAATAGTCCAAATACTAAATCTCCTACTTAGTCCAAATACTAAATCTCCTACTTGTAATTCTATTTCTTTATGCTTGAATGTAAATGATAGCTCGTCTTACAGTGCTTGAAAGTGAAAAACAAACTGATTTGTTGAGCTTCAAATTATATTAGAATAGCCATTCCACTTTACCGTTGATGTCTCTATTTGATGGGATTTACCATCTTCAGGGAAATATGATAAATATATCATAAACTTCTCTGTTCAGTTTTCTTCGAAATGTAGTTTCAAATTGTTTAGCTTCTATGGTTAAAGAAATCAGTGTTATAATAGTGTTTATGAAATTTCAAATTGATAGCAAATGAAATAAATAAATTTAAAAAAAAAAAAAAAAAAATTTGCTATGTATACCTACCATAGCGTTTTTAAAACGCTATGGTAGACTCTACCATAGCATTTTAAAAACGCTATAAAATGATCTACCATAGCGTTTTTAAAACGCTATAAAAGGCTACTTACGATAGCGGTTTTAAAACGCTATAATAGACCCAGGGTCTATTATAGCGCCGGCAGACATAGCGTTTACTAAAACGCTATGGTATCCTACCATAGCGTTTTTGAACCGCTATGAATGGGCTTTTTTATTGTAGTGATTTATTGGAACGAGAACCATCCTAAGAACATGCTTCCCATGTAAAAGATGAACGTATGTTCACCTTTTCGCCTTGTACCTTGGGTTTATATACATATGTAGGGAAATACATACATGCTTTGCTTACCTGCATGAAGTTGTTTCAGTTGTCACCCAAGCTTTTTACACTTTAATTATTTCTGATCCCTGTTGGACCAGTGAAGTATTTATTATGTTTAAGCATGAAAAAACCAAAAATACAGATGTAGCAACTATTTTTACGTCTCTTATTACATAGTTGTTGGGGATGAATGATTCAAACTTCTAAGGCAATTTGAGAATATTTCATAATGATTGCATATTTTTATACAAAGCAATATTCATGATGGTGTTGTGAAGATCCATCATAGAGCTGATTAAGAAAAAAAGTAAGAATATAAATCTTGGCAATACACTTCTAGCGAATTTATCATATATTGAGTTAACTTTCGGAATTTGTGACAATGCCAAGGAACAATAAATAAATGTGTATTGAAATCAGATGGTGGTATTGCTTGGTAATAATGCAAACATAGACTACTTAAAATAGATATTTATAGTGGTGATTTTTTTGTTTTGTTTTGAAAAGATCAAATTTCATTGAACTTAAAGGGAAAATTAGTAGGGTGGAGGTAGAGCCAAAGTTGGGGATTCAATTCGGCTGCATTAGACTAATCCCCTTTGTGAAAAAGGGGTTATCTCTGTAAGATTTACTTCGCACATGGTCACTGTTACATTGGTTACGTGTATATGGACTTATCAAATATCTGATGTTGCTTTTATTTACGTACGCTAAGTAATGGAAGTTCTCATTTGAAGGGGCGAGGAACGACTGCAGGGCCGAGACAGACCCTGGAATAGCTGCAAGGAACGACTGCAGGGACAGTCGTGGTGTCGCGAACAGGGCGAGGCGGTGTTTGCTGGCTGATGGCCTGTTTCTGCGAGGCAAGTTGCAGCCAGACGTCAACATGCTGCCTGGGTACTGCAGGGTGTGCTGCTTAGTGTGGCAGTGCGAGTGCGGGCTGGGCTAGAGCATTTGTGTGTGACAGTTGCTGCTTTGGAGGGTTTTGTTGGACAGCAGGTCCTGCGACTTAAAGGACAAATCATTAAAAGTATTATTTGAATTTTGTTCAGCTTCAAATGGAAATCCTAGACATCCAGATTCCCTGCACTACATTGATCCTTCAGGAAGATTGAATGCTTACCAGCAGGTGAAGTTTTACTTGACTTTTTTTAGTGCATGTAAATATATTAAAAGAATCTTGAGAATCGACATCTGCCGTTGAGGTTTATTAGTCTTTCAAGGGGGGTAGCACAAAAATAAAATATATTTATAGTATGTTAATTTTTCAGCACCTATTGAAACCTCAATCGACATCTGCCGTACGTATTTATTTGCATCTGATGTGACATCTGATAAGCCATACTATCTTCTTTATGAAACCTCAAGTTCATAAATTTGTGGTGATTTCAGTTTTGCTATATTAATGTAGATAAATCTGAATGGTGTATTGTTTATGAGCAGGAAGTACTTGGAAGAGCCTTGCCTGTGGGTGGAATCAAACACAACTACACTCAGTATACTGACTTCTCATGCTGAAATAGGAATGGGTTTTATTCTAATCATCTCGTTGCTCTCATAAGTTTTCTCTATTGTTTATTTGTCTACTGCCTGCTAACTTAAAGATCCACTAATAATCTAACTCTCCTGGTTCAGATGGCAACGCAACATAATTCAAACATTCATGTATTGGCAGGTATGATTCTCGGCTATTCTCAGTTGGGAAATTTCATCTTGTATCACAGTACCCGCTTCTTAGATTTTCATAGTATCAAAATGGACAAGAGCCAAGGTCAATGTCTGGATACCCCAGTTTATTGAGTCCAAATAACAGGTTGTTTGGTTGTGCTTTATTTTATGAGGACCAGTTCTTGTGTCTATATGTGTGTTGGTTCTCTGCTAGCCATGGATGTTGGTTTTCTTCAAGCAAAATGTTGATTTTCTAAAAAAAACAGTAACAAAACTTAAGACACAAATAAACACTGAGGATTCTCTGTAATGCTCTGTTTTTTTTTGCTCTGCTTTCTGGTTTTATTATATAAGCAAATACAAATCATAACTGCAACATTACAGCCCACGTTTTCTAAAAGCAAATCTAACCACATAAACCTAACTGCTATTAGTAACTGCTGACTCTAATTCTAGCCATGCAAACCATACATAGATAACTCCTAGATTAATACATAGATAACTCCTAGAGGTAACTAGATTATTACATAGATAACTCCTAGAGACAACTAGATTAATACATCAATCTCCTCCTTAAGCTTGTTGTCCTCCACTGACAATTCGCACACCAGTTTTCTCTCTCATCTCCAAGAACTTCAATCTTGCAAGTGACTTTGTCAAAATATCAGCACGCTGATCTTCTGTGCAAACATGTTGAACTTCAATCATTCCTGATTCAACACAATCTCTAATGTAGTGAAATCGAGTATCAATGTGTTTGCTCCTCTCATGGTGAACTGAATTCTTGCTCAATGCAATTGCGGACTGATTATCGATCTTTAGAACCACTTTCTTAACCTCGGTCTTTAACAAATCTGCCAACAGACGTCCCAGCCACACTCCTTGACACGCTGCTGCACAGGCAGCAATGTACTCCGCTTCACAGGAAGATAACGCAACTACTTTCTGTTTTTGTGAACACCAACTAATAGGATTTGACCCAAGGAAAAATATTAAACCTGAGGTACTTTTCCTGTCATTAGTATCACCAGCTAGATCACTATCAGAGTAACCAATCAGCTCCAAGCTGCCTTCCTTCTTCTCATAAACGCAACCGAGGTTTAAAGTTCCTTTCACGTACCGCAATATGTGCTTCACTGCGGCCATGTGCTCTGTTGTGGGCTTCTCCATGTATCTACTCACCATACCGACAGAGAATAAATCTGGGCGCGTGTGCAGTAGGTATCTCAAACTGCCAACAATACTTCGGTACAGAGTTGTGTCTACAGGTGGACTTGTGCTTTCCTTGCTCAGTTTCAGACGAGGTTCCATCGGGATTTGCGAAGGGTTGCAATCTTTCATGCCGCATTTGTCTAAAACCTTTCTTGCATATGCTGACTGATTGAGTGTAATCCTTTGAGAATTCTGACATACTTCAATTCCCAGATAGTAACTTAGTAACCCAAGGTCACTCATGCTAAACAATTTCTTCATCTGTGATTTAAACTTGTCTATTTCTTGAATACACTCTCCAGTGATTAGTAAATCATCCACATAGACTCCAACAATTAAATTCCCTTTACCTTGATTTCTCATGTACACGGCATGCTCTAAAGAACACCTCTCAAAACTGAGTGTCCTCAATGACTTGTCCAGTTTTGAGTTCCAGGCTCTAGGTGCTTGTCGCAAACCGTACAATGCTTTGTGCAGTTTTAACACCTTGTGCTCTTCACTTTTTATTTCAAATCCCGGCGGTTGAATGACATACACTTCCTCTTCCAAATCACCATTGAGGAAGGCTGACTTCACATCCATATGATGCACCTCCCATCCTTCATGTGCCGCAATAGAGATCAGCAAACGTATTGTCTCTAGCCGAGCAACAGGGGCGAAAACTTCATCAAAGTCTATGCCTTGTCGTTGAACGTACCCCTTTGCCACTAACCTCGCCTTGTGCTTCACAATTCTGCCTTGAGTGTCTTTCTTTAGCTTGTAAATCCACTTTAGACCTATAGGTTTGTGGCTGTCAGGTAATGGAACAAGCTTCCAAGTTTCATTTTTTTGAATAGAGGAAATCTCCTCCTCCATTGCTCTTCTCCACATCGGATCTGTCTTGGCTTCTTCGAAATTCGACGGCTCCTCTTCTCCTAGTAGGCACAGACCCGAATACTGCAACTCTATTGGGACTGTTGCATCGTACAAGCTTTTTATGTCACGCTTACCCCGTGGTCCTACTAATGAACTCTCATCAGATGTCGAGGGTTGTGGTGTTTCGGTTGATACTGATTCATCAACAGTTGCTGCTGGAGTGTATGGTGAGCTTGAAGCAGATGCTCTGGATCTCGTGTTCATCACTGGTGTATCATATTGGTATTGGTTATCAGTTTGTTCCTGTGTTGGCTGTGGAAAATCCATGCCAGAATTGCTGATACCAATGCCAGAATCGCTGACTCCCTCTTTGTTTTTCTGATTTGTCGTATCAGATGCGCCTGCTATGGTAAAATAGTGTGCTGTAAGAATGTTCCCTGCTGATCCTGTTTCTGTTTCTGGAATTTTGCTCCACTCCCACTTCTTCTCCTCTTCGAACACAACATCCCGTGTCACCACTACTCGTTTTGATTTTGGATCAAACATCCGATAACCTTTTGCATTTGAATCATAACCAATAAACACCATTGGCCTGCTTCGGTCTGCAAGTTTTGAAAGGTGAGGTGTAACATCTTTTACGTGTCCCACACATCCAAAAATGCGAAAATGATCAACAGTTGGCTTGCGGTTGTAATATGCTTCATAGGGAGTTTTGCCGATGATGCTTTTTGTTGGTGCTCGATTTAGGAGATATACGGCAGTTGCTACCGCTTCTCCCCAAAATTCGCCTGGGACTCCCATGCTTTTCAACAAGCTCCTTGCCATGCCGACCACCGTCTGATTTCTTCGTTCAACAACTCCGTTCTGCTGAGGAGAATAAGGCGCCGTGAGATAACACTTAATTCCCAACAGCTCACAGTAAGTCTTGAACTCATTTGAGGTAAATTCGCCTCCACGGTCTGTGCGAAAAGCCTTCAGCTTGCTGTTTTTCTCCATTTCTGCTGATGCTTTGATCTTCTTGAATGCCTCAAATGCTTCATCTTTGTTTCGGATCAGCACCTGCCACATGAATCTAGTACAATCATCAACCAACAGCAGAAAATAGCGCTTACCTCCGTGTGTAGCAGGAGTTATTGGCCCGCACAAGTCTCCATGCCACAGTTCAAGAGGTGATTCAGCTCGAAATTTTGCCACTGCTGGAAAAGGATTTCGGTGTTGCTTGCCAATCAAACAACCATCGCAGATGCGGCCCTCTCTCTTCGGTTTGGCTTGGGACACTCTTTTGCAAAGTGACCATATTCGTTACAATTGAAACACTTAATCCTGGATATGTCGAAGTTGCGTTACTTTCGGTCTTCGTTTTTTCGTTCACCATTTCCTCGACCTCCACCATTTCCATGCCCACGACCACGTCCTCTCCCGTGACGTCCTCCTCTTTTATTGCTGTAGGAACCTTCATCCTTCCTTGCCTTGGGGATTCTTGCCTCCCACTCGGCCTGGGTAAGGAGTAATTGTTCTCCACTGCCCTTTGAGTGTAGTCGCCCTTTAAGCCCTTCCTCGAAGGTTCTGAGACGACCGATCGCCTCTGAAACTGGCATCTTCTCAGTATCGCCAAACTGCTCAATTGTTCCAATAATCTGGAGAAATCTATCTGGAATGGCGCTGAACAGTTTTTCAACAACTTCGCTGTCGTCGAACTTCGTGCCCAGCGAGCGGATCTCACCCACCAGTGTGGTAAGCTTCATGGAAAATTCATTTATAGTCTCTGAATCCTCCATGTATAACTTGTTCAGTTGTCGTTTCAGCACCTGTACGCGTGCCTTCCTAACGCGATCTTCACCAACTCGCATCTCCCTGAGTGCGTCCCAAGCCTCCTTTGCCGTCTGCTTCTCTGCGATTGCCATCATCACGTCATCTGGCACTGCTTGAGAAATGGCTACCATGGCGCCTTGATCTTTGTCGTCATCTGTGTCTCCACCTTCAATCACTGACCATACTCCTAGTGAACGCAGGATTATCTTCATCTTGACAGCCCATATGCCATAGTTTGTTTCACTTAACGTTGGATATTGGATCGGGATTGAGGCTCCTCTTGCAGTCGGTTTTACCACTGCAAGTGTCTTTGCTTGATCTCCTACTTCACTGGCCATTGCTTTGACAACTTAGCTCTGATACCAAATGTTGGTTTTCTTCAAGCAAAATGTTGATTTTCTAAAAAAAACAGTAACAAAACTTAAGACACAAATAAACACTGAGGATTCTCTGTAATGCTTTGTTTTTTTTTGCTCTGCTTTCTGGTTTTATTATATAAGCAAATACAAATCATAACTGCAACATTACAGCCCACGTTTTCTAAAAGCAAATCTAACCACATAAACCTAACTGCTATTAGTAACTGCTGACTCTAATTCTAGCCATGCAAACCATACATAGATAACTCCTAGATTAATACATAGATAACTCCTAGAGGTAACTAGATTATTACATAGATAACTCCTAGAGACAACTAGATTAATACATCAATGGAGAGTTTAATTGTTTTCGTAAAACTCACATGGTGCCATATATAGATCTGTGTAAACACAATGTCTACTGAATAAGATCAGTTACAATTTTACTTCTCAATGTATGGCCAGTTAAGAGGGAATAAACTTGTAGATAAAGCAAGGATATCCTCAGTATATGAGCTTAGCTTTTGATGGATGTGATTTGTGGATTTTTTTAAATGGAACCACATCTTTCCAAGCATTTTGGCTACTTTTTTCATATCTTTCCATTCTGTGCTTTTGGTTTAGAGCTCAAAACACTTCATAGTTTTATTCTATTTTCATGATTTTTACACTCTGTGGGATTTGGCACTTGTAATGAATTAAACAGGTGATCATTGTTTCTTTTTCAGCTGAAGTGGTTGTTTCATACTGGGGAGATGGTGTTCTCATTGATTGGAAGCTAGGAAGGTTGTTTGATTACCAAGATTCAGATAATGGTAAATTTTCCAAAGAGCTGCCAGTGTTTTCATCATTTTCATCATCAGCTTTGGTTTATTAGCAATTTTTATAGGTCATGTTTCTCTGTCATTGAGTACTGACTAATTTTTATACTGCAGGGCTCTGAAGGTCTGAGCCAGTACGGGCAGCAGTATGTTGGACAGGAGAATGCGCATACATTGCTTGTTTCTGGGGTGCAAAGTGTGTCGTTGTATCAACCATCACTGGTGCCATATACAAGCAACTACCAGGTGCTGCATTCTCATCATTTTCAGTATATTGAACAAGCAACTACCGAAAGAAATTAATGGGGCCTGTTCCTAAGGGCATCAATGTATTTTCTTACATTATAACTAGGTGGATTTGTATTGTTGGAAAAAATATAGAGAAATTCTTTTGTTTTAGATGCGAGCGAAACATGATATAACAAGGTTCCATTTGTTCAGGTTAATCCTGTTATTGTACATTAATGCTATTTGTTTACATGTTTTTGTTTGGCGTCAAAACTTGACAAGTTCCTTTTTACGGTTGATTTTGTATTTATCTAGCATATTGTTTGGTGGAATCTTATTCGTGCCGGAGGCATGACACAAACCATAGTAAGGACTGATTTTGCAGGTGCCATGGCTGTGATTTTGCTGCAGCAGCAAAAAAAAAATATAAATTTTTTTTTCGATTATATTAATTTGCAACGGTTTGAAACCGTTGCAACAAAACAAATTTTTTTTTTTTTTTAATTTTGTTTTAACTGCCAACGGCTTACAACCGTGGTTGCAGCTTGCCACGGCTAGGAACCGTGGGCGTTCCTCATCAGTTGCTACGGCTTAAAACCGTGGCCAAGGTTAGCCACGGCTTAAAACCGTTGCTATCAAGTTTGCCACGGTTTATTTCTTACTGTTTAGCCACGGCTTAAAACCGTGGCCAGGTTAGCCACGGCTAAAAACCGTTGCTATCCTGTTAGACACGGTTTATAACCGTTGCTAATTTCTACACCTTGTCACGGCTTAAAATCGTGGCTATTTTTGCCACGGCTAAAAACCGTTGCAATTGATCTTGCAACGGTTTAGAACCGTGGCTAAATGCTGAAAATCACCTCCCCCATTCAAGCATAAAACCGTTGCTACAATGTTTAGCAACGGTTTATAGCCGTTACAAGCAATTTCGCGACGCCCCTGTAGCCCACAGCTCTTAGCCGTGACAATGGCTTACACCCACGGTATAGAACCGTTGCTAATGGGGGTTTTTGGTGTAGTGGTATCATCAATCTTTGCAGCTAAATCCATTCACAAGTGAGTCTTATCTCTCAGAACACTTATGTTTATAAAATTTTTGTTAATTGATGTGCTGGAGCCAATTTACAACTATATGTTTGTGGGGAATAACTTTGTATTTGTAGAAATGTTGATAGTTTATTTTCTTGTCAGTGAGAATAAAATGTCTTCTTGTTTGATAAAAAAAATAAAATGTAAACAATGTCGGAAACTTTTCAATTATGAGTAGAAACTTATTTGTGTATTCTATCACTCTTGATTCTGTGCAGTTTTTCTATGTTTGTTTTGATTGGGTTCTTCAGGGCGTAATGTATCATGTTATATATCAAAATTTTCCTACTGGAGTCTACTTTCTAAATGATTTTACGGTATCACAATCTGAATTGTGTGCGGAAAAACATGCTTGTTTTAGCGACAAGAGGTAAATCTGGATGAATGTTGACAGATGACCTATTTTTTGTAAATATATAATGTTTTAGACATAATAAGGGGGTATGCTATATATGGTTGGAAACCTCTTTGTGTCTACTTTCTATAGCCCTTAACGGTAGTCAATTTGGAGTTCTAATGTAAGAATTATTTACATTTGAGTGATGACTTGTCATGCTATCTAGTTAAGACAACTTGTTCATTTCGATATTGTTTGTAGGGTCATTTACCTGACTTTTTGGTGACTAAAACTAGGCTAGTTACAACTAAGTTGGGTGTTGTTTAAATTGATTAGAAAGTTTGAAGGCTTGCAGAGGGTTTGACTGGGTTCTTGTTTGATAGTGAAACTGTAGTTGAATGCTTCGGAGTGTGTGATTAGATTTAATAGAGTTTGTTTTGTGGATTCATATTGTGACATTTTAGTTATTTTGAGTTACTCTGTTTATCTAATTAAGTTTTACTTTATGCAAAAAAAAAAAAAAAAAAAAAATTGGCTCGATCTAATCAGACCAAACCTTTGATTTTGTGTGCCAAGTTAATAGCAAAATAAATTAAGTAATCTACCAATTTATAATTTTTTTGGTTTTGCTTTCAATAAGCAAAGGTATCAAGAAATATTAGAAAAGTATTCATTGGTAAAGGACCTTGAGTTTCTACCCTATGGTGATCTCACTGAAATAGGAGAATGAGGAGTGTAACACCCACATTTTTTCTAACTATATAAATATATTTTATAGATAAATTATTTTATTTCCCTATTACTTTGATTAATTTATTATTTTTCAAGAATTAAAGTTTTAATAAAATGGGGGTTCGTTTATAAACTAATGTTATTTTTCTTTTGGGTTTGGGCTTATTTTTTTTAAATTTTGGACTTGGACTATTCTTTCATTAGGTTTCGTATTGACTAGGGTTTTCTTTTTTCTTGCTAAAGTAGGAAAGAGAAATAAAATAACAATAATACATAAATAAGGTATGGCAATTGGCAGCCAATAGCTTATTGCATTTTTACCCTTTTTCTTAAAAACCCTAACTTGTTAGTGGGTCTATTCATTTTGTGTGTGGCGGCCAAAAAAAAGGAGAGAAGAGGAATCTAATCTTCTCTAATCATTGGAAAAAAAATAACAAGAAGAGTAGAGAGAAACTATGAGAAAGATGGCGGGCATTCATCAAACAAATCGAAAGATAGAGGTTTACAGCAAAGTATGTTCGTTCTTCTCTTGGTCTGCGTATCATCAATCTTTGCAGCTGAATCCATTCACAAGTTAGTGTTCTCTATCTAAACCCTTATGTTTATAAAATTTTTGTTTATTGATGTGCTGGAGCCAATTTACAACTATATGTTTGGGGGGAATAACTTTGTATTTGTAGAAATCTTGATAGTTTATTTTGTTGTCAGTGAGAATAAAATGTCTTCTTATTTGATAAAAATAATAAAACGTAAACAAAGTCGGAAAGTTTTCAATTATGAGCTGAAACTTATTTGTGTATTCTATCACTCTTGATTCTGTGCAGTTTTTCTATGTAGGTTTTGATTCGGTTCTTTTTGGCGTACTGTATCATGCTATATATCAAAATTTTCCTATTGGAGTCTACTTTCTAAATGATTTTACGGTATCACAATCTGAATTTTGTGCGGAAAGATATACTTGTTTTAGTGACAAGAGGTAAATCTGGACGAATGCTGAGAGATGACCTATTTTTTGTAAAATCTGTAATGTTAGAGACATAATAAGGGGGTATGCTATATATGGTTGGAAGCCTCTTTGTGTCTACTTTCTATATCCCTGAACGGTAGTCAATTTGGAGTTCTAATGTGAGAATTATTTACATTTGAGTGATGACTTGTCAAGCTATCTAGTTAAGACAACTTGTTCATTTCGATATTGTTTGTAGGGTCATTTACCTGACTTTTTGGTGACTAAAACTAGGCTAGTTACAACTAAGTTGGGTGTTGTTTAAATTGATTAGAATGTTTGAAGGCTTGGAGAGGGTTCGACTGGGTTCTTGTTTGATAGTGAAACTGTAGTTGAATGCTTCGGAGTGTGTGATTAGATTTAATAGAGTTTGTTTTGTGGATTCATATTGTGACTTTTTAGTTATTTTGAGTTACTCTGTTTATCTAATTAAGTTTTACTTGATGCAAAAAAAAAAAAAAAAAAATTGGCTCGATCTAATCTGACCAAACCTTTGATTTTGTGTGCCAAGTTAATAGCAAAATAAATTAAGTAATTTACCAATTTATATTGTTTTTGGTTTTGCTTTCAATAAGCAAAGGTATCAAGAAATATTAGAAAAGTATTCATTGGTAAAGGACCTTGAGTTTCTACCCTATGGTGATCTCACTGAAATAGGAGAATGAGGAGTGTAACACCCAAATTTTTTCTAACTATATAAATTTATTTTATAGATAAATTATTTTATTTCCCTATTACTTTGATTAATGTATTATTTTTCAAGAATTAAAGTTTTAATAAAATGGGGGTTCGTTTATAAACTAATGTTATTTTTCTTTTGGGTTTGGGCTTATTTTTTTTAAATTTTGGACTTGGACTATTCTTTCATTAGGTTTCGTATTGACTAGGGTTTTCTTTTTTCTTGCTAAAGTAGGAAAGAGAAATAAAATAACAATAATACATAAATAAGGTATGGCAATTGGCAGCCAATAGCTTATTGCATTTTTACCCTTTTTCTTAAAAACCCTAACTTGTTAGTGGGTCTATTCATTTTGTGTGTGGCGGCTAAAAAAAAGGAGAGAAGAGGAATCTAATCTTCTCTAATCATTGGAAAAAAAAATAACAAGAAAAGTAGAGAGAAACTATGAGAAAGATGGGGGGCATTCATCAAACAAATCGAAAGATAGAGGTTTACAACAAAGTATGTTCGTTCTTCTCTTGGTCTGCGTATCATCAATCTTTGCAGCTGAATCCATTCACAAGTGAGTGTTCTCTCTCTGAACCCTTATGTTTATAAAATTTTTGTTTATTGATGTGCTGGAGCCAATTTACACCTATATGTTTGGGGGGAATAACTTTGTATTTGTAGAAATCTTGATTGTTTATTTTGTTGTCAGTGAGAATAAAATGTCTTCTTATTTGATAAAAATAATAAAACGTAAACAAAGTCGGAAAGTTTTCAATTATGAGCTGAAACTTATTTGTGTATTCTATCACTCTTGATTCTGTGGAGTTTTTCTATGTTTGTTTTGATTGGGTTCTTTATGGCGTACTGTATCATGCTATATATCAAAATTTTCCTATTGGAGTCTACTTTCTAAATGATTTTACGGTATCACAATCTGAATTTTGTGCGGAAAGATATACTTGTTTTAGTGACAAGAGGTAAATCTGGACGAATGCTGAGAGATGACCTATTTTTTGTAAAATCTGTAATGTTAGACACATAATAAGGGGGTATGCTATATATGGTTGGAAGCCTCTTTGTGTCTACTTTCTATATCCCTGAACGGTAGTCAATTTGGAGTTCTAATGTGAGAATTATTTACATTTGAGTGATGACTTGTCAAGCTATCTAGTTAAGACAACTTGTTCATTTCGATATTGTTTGTAGGGTCATTTACCTGACTTTTTGGTGACTAAAACTAGGCTAGTTACAACTAAGTTGGGTGTTGTTTAAATTGATTAGAAAGTTTGAAGGCTTGCAGAGGGTTTGACTGGGTTCTTGTTTGATAGTGAAACTGTAGTTGAATGCTTCGGAGTGTGTGATTAGATTTAATAGAGTTTGTTTTGTGGATTCATATTGTGACTTTTTAGTTATTTTGAGTTACTCTGTTTATCTAATTAAGTTTTACTTGATGCAAAAAAAAAAAAAAAAAAAAATTGGCTCGATCTAATCTGACCAAACCTTTGATTTTGTGTGCCAAGTTAATAGCAAAATAAATTAAGTAATTTACCAATTTATATTGTTTTTGGTTTTGCTTTCAATAAGCAAAGGTATCAAGAAATATTAGAAAAGTATTCATTGGTAAAGGACCTTGAGTTTCTACCCTATGGTGATCTCACTGAAATAGGAGAATGAGGTGTGTAACACCCACATTTTTTCTAACTATATAAATTTAGTTTATAGATAAATTATTTTATTTCCCTATTACTTTGATTAATGTATTATTTTTCAAGAATTAAAGTTTTAATAAAATGGGGGTTCGTTTATAAACTAATGTTATTTTTCTTTTGGGTTTGGGCTTATTTTTTTTAAATTTTGGACTTGGACTATTCTTTCATTAGGTTTCGTATTGACTAGGGTTTTCTTTTTTCTTGCTAAAGTAGGAAAGAGAAATAAAATAACTATAATACATAAATAAGGTATGGCAATTGGCAGCCAATAGCTTATTGCATTTTTACCCTTTTTCTTAAAAACCCTAACTTGTGAGTGGGTCTATTCATTTTGTGTGTGGCGGCTAAAAAAAAGGAGAGAAGAGGAATCTAATCTTCTCTAATCATTGGAAAAAAAATAACAAGAAGAGTAGAGAGAAACTATGAGAAAGATGGGGGGCATTCATCAAACAAATCGAAAGATAGAGTTTTACAGCAAAGTATGTTCGTTCTTCTCTTGGTCTGCGTATCATCAATCTTTGCAGCTGAATCCATTCACAAGTGAGTGTTCTCTCTCTGAACCCTTATGTTTATAAAATTTTTGTTTATTGATGTGCTGGAGCCAATTTACAACTATATGTTTGGGGGGAATAACTTTGTATTTGTAGAAATCTTGATATTTTATTTTGTTGTGAGTGAGAATAAAATGTCTTCTTATTTGATAAAAATAATAAAACGTAAACAAAGTCGGAAAGTTTTCAATTATGAGCTGAAACTTATTTGTGTATTCTATCACTCTTGATTCTGTGGAGTTTTTCTATGTTGGTTTTGATTGGGGTCTTTATGGCGTACTGTATCATGCTATATATCAAAATTTTCCTATTGGAGTCTACTTTCTAAATGATTTTACGGTATCACAATCTGAATTTTGTGCGGAAAGATATACTTGTTTTAGTGACAAGAGGTAAATCTGGACGAATGCTGAGAGATGACCTATTTTTTGTAAAATCTGTAATGTTAGAGACATAATAAGGGGGTATGCTATATATGGTTGGAAGCCTCTTTGTGTCTACTTTCTATATCCCTGAACGGTAGTCAATTTGGAGTTCTAATGTGAGAATTATTTTCATTTGAGTGATGACTTGTCAAGCTATCTAGTTAAGACAACTTGTTCATTTCGATATTGTTTGTAGGGTTATTTAGCCGACTTTTTGGTCACTAAAACTAGGCTAGTTACAACTAAGTTGGCGGTTGTCTAAATTGATTAGAAAGTTTGAAGGCTTGGAGAGGGTTGGACTGGGTTCTGGTTTCATAGTGAAACTGTAGTTGAATGCTTCGAAGTGTGTGATTTGAATTGTTGCTGCGATCATCTTCCTCAACGCTTCCTTGGATGTGGAATGGGTAGTGGAGTTAAGGACTTCGATTGTTCTATGACTGAATTGTTTTGTTTGATTTATTCCATGGAGTGGTGATCTGTTGAAAAATGCTGAAGACTTGATGTTTGTTTTCTTCAAGTACAATAAATATGTGGGGATACAATACTTTTGGTATAGGAAATATATAATGATTATGTGTTGGTTCAAAATTGGTATTGTTGTCTTGTTAGCCTGTGGCATCATGTAGAATTAATTGTGCAGTTTGGGTTGAACGTGTTATTACTCATGTCCAAATTGTCAACACTCTTTGTATATTGTCCGAATTATTTTTCTTCACATATACATGAAATGAAGGCAATGACTACTAAAGATTATGACATTAGTACTAATTGTGTAGTTTGGATTGTTATGCAAATTAACTTGTTAAGAAGTATCCTCGTATTGATTGGGTTTGATCCCTGTTGTGTTATGGATAATTTATTTATGAAAAATGCTAGTTAATTTTTCCAAAAGAATGGGTTAATATTGAGGTTGATTTATTTATGGTTGACAAAATGTCACCATAAAAGAGTTTTGAGTTTTAGTTGATTTTGTTATGCTCTTTTCCACAACTCCGGAAAAAAATGTGAAAAAAAACAAGAAATTATTTTAGTATACAGACTTGCTTGTATACGTGTGATATAATTTTGATATGCAAACTTGCTTGCATATCGGGTACACCGTTCCATGTGAGTTCGGTAGTACGTGTAGTATTTAGGAAATGTTTTCCATGGATCGAACTTCGGGTGAGATGACATGTTCCTTGATGTGGCACCCCACTTGGAACATGTACGCTCCGAGTGGGAGGCACACTTGGGTGAGGTGTGTTCAGCACAAGGAAGATAGTGCAATGGTGGAAAAAGAAGCGAGATTTTTGTGTATGTGCATGATTGCCTTAAGGGAAGAAACTAAATGCTCATTTGACCATTGAATGAGAACTATATGTCTTCCTAAACGTAGAAAATGTGCTTTGTTGATATTTTAATAATACTCTATTGTGACTACAATTTGTATCGTTGTTTGGAAATAACTTGCATTTATGAGAATTAATTACTCATAAACACTACACCAAAAGGCCAGTTTAGCTACGCCGAGCTGGCCACGGTTCTAAACCATTGGTTTATTTGCCACGGCAAAAAACCGTAGCTATAATGACCAACGGCTTAAAACAGTGGGTAAAAAAAAACTGGCCACGGCTAAAAATCGTAGGCTTATTGGCCACGGCCAAAAACCGTGGCTATAATTAGCAACGGCCTAAAACCGTTACTAAAAACATTGCCACGGCTCAGAACCATTGGTGTATTTGCCACGGCTAAAAACCGTGGCTATTAGTAGCAACGGCTCAAAACTGTGGGTATTAGTAGCAACAGTTCCAAACCGTTGAAAAAAAAATTTGGCCACGGTTCAAAACCGTGGCTATTAGTAGCAACGGCTCAAAACCGTGGCTATTAGGAGCAATGGCTCAAAACCGTGGCTACACTAAAAACCTGAAAAAAAATTGAGCGGGCTATTTTGTGGCTCGACTTCCACCTTCCCTCCACTTGACTTCCATCGACTTCCACCTTCCCTTCACTCGACTCCACTAGCCTGCTCCCTCCACTCGACATCGACCCTCTCTGCTCCCCTCCACTCCACTCGAAGCTCCTCCTTCCCTGCTCCCTCCCTCGACTCTACTCCACTCGCCTGCTCACTCCACTCGACTTCCCTGCTCCCTCCCTCGACTTCCCTCCTCCCCTCCTTCCCTCCTCCTTCGACTTCCCTGCTCCTCCCTCGACTTCCATCCTCCCCTCCTTCCCCGGTCTTCCCTCCTTACTCGGCGTCTTCAACCTCCAAACCATTTGCAAAATCGATCAGCGACTGCAACCTCCAAACCATTCTCTCGTACAGGTACTCTCTCTCTCTCTCTGTTTTCTTTTTTATGAAATTAGGGTTCCTGAATCTAGAGTTTTTTTATTTAGAGGTTTTGAATCTCTAGGGTTCCTTAAATTAGGGTTCCTGAATTGTTTTTTGAATCTGTAAGTTTTATTTAGAGGTTTTTTGAAATTAGGGTTTGAATCACTAGGTCTCAAAACCGTATGCCTGATATAATTTAATTTTTTGAATCTTTAATTTTTATATGAAATTCCTGATATAATTTGAAACTAGGAAATATTCGTGTTCCCTGTTCACTTGTATTATAATCATAGTGGCTGTAATGTGCAGTGTCGTCAGGTAAATGATCCCCTATTAGATGAAGAGTGAGTTTGAGTTTGCTATGGTGTTAATAACATATTTGGTTCATATCTGGTTACATGTTAGCATCTCAGGAATATAGATTAAGAGTAGAAGTAAGTCATTGCTAATTTATAAATTAGTTTAAAACAGTAAACCTACTATGATGGTTGACAATGGCTATTATGTGTGACTGTGCACCTTAAGCAAATCTCAGAACAAAGTTTTGAGTTATTCTATAATTATATCCGAAAAGCAGGTCACCTTGTTCCAGGATAAAGTTAGAGTGTGTCAGCCCATGTATTAGATTGGATGAATCAATTGGTTTTCTGAAGGGATCTGCTTGTTATGGCTTTGTTACTCTTTTTTGATGGAAAACTGTTGTGTATGTCACCATTTGATGAACTGATATAACACTGTAGTGTGTTTGTGTTGAAACCAACAAAACCTTAAATCATAATGTCATAAATTGTAGCTTTGTTTAAATCATAATATGGGTGGTTGCTTTGGTTGGTAGTGTATTCTTCCCCCTTGCTTGAAGTAAGTTAAATGATTTTTTTATTAGATGTCTGCAGTTAACAGTGGATGAGGAATATTTTGATGCCTGGATCTCTCCCATATTTGGGTGGTTCTGTTTTCATCTCTTTCTTTATTCCTAGAAGTTTTGATCTGTTCACCGGCCATGTGTGACTGGTACATCTTTCATTTGGGTGGTATTACTAATGAATATTATTCTTCATTAGCATGTAATGCCATTATAAGTGCAAAGGGAAATACCCCAAGTCTGTGTAACCACAGAAGATTATTGATTCCCTGATTCTTTGCATAGGACCCTAAAACTTTTTTATGCTTTCCATGTGCTATGTAGTCTGATTTTTCAAATTTTATTCTTAAGAACAACTACAAGCAAGGCTGACAGGAAAGCAACATTAGATGCAGCCTCATGGATGTTCAATATTGTTAGCTCTGTTGGAATTATCATAGTAAACAAAGCATTGATGGCTACATATGGTTTCAGTTTTGGTATTTTTTGTGAACTATCAATGTTTTTCAGATGAACTGAAACTGATTGCAAAGATGGAGGTAGTGTCAATAAAATCATATCTTTATTCCTATTTGTTTTCTCAAAACAATTCTAAGAACAATTCTTGGATGAACACCTCGTTATACTAGTGGTAACCTAGTATCGGCACCGATCTCTTGAACTGTTCAAAGAATTATCTTCAAATGATTATTGTTATTTTTGTCTATTCTTGTTCAAAGAATTATCTTCAAATGTTGTGGAAGGAAATTATCTATAAATGTGGTGTATATAGTTGTTTCTTATTTATTTTTGTTTGATAATGGTTAATATCTATAATGTCATTGATAGAAATGGGTAGTACTCGCGGCAATCTCTCCACCAATGATGTCACTACATCTACAAATGATGACAGTGAAGTTAAAATGACCATACAGTTCAACCTCCATGGTTTAGCAGTTGGACCTGGTGCTAGAAATTTCAATAAAAACATTGGAAAGCTTGTTGAAACACTTGTGCCCATCAAATTCAAGGGTTGGCACCATGTTACTGACAACTGCAAAGAGGATGTGTGGAATGGCCTCAAGGTGAGATTTTACATCATTGATTTTCATAATGTCTTATTTTATTGTCAACTTATATCTCAATGGCTTATTTGCAGCGTGAATACGACATCCCAAATTATGTGAAAAGGAGTGTGCATTTGAAAATGCCGGAATATTATAGAAGGTTCAAGGCAGATCTTAGGAAGAATTATTTGGATAAGTATCCTACCATTGAGGAACAAGAGAAGCATGTTCCAAATGGTGTAAAAGAGGAGGATTGGAAGGAGTTTGTTCGCTATGAAAGCACCCCTAAAGCGAAGGCAATTAGAGCCCAAAATGCAAAAAATAAAAAGGCTTCAAAGTATGTATGGGGGGGTGGCCAAAAGAGTGCTGCAGAAGTAGAGTATGAAATGGTAATTGAGTTTCTATCTACTAGTACAATAATAACCATTTAACTATATAGGCTGAGACTAATCTTTCAAGTATATAGGTTCAGAAGAACCCTGATGGGGAACCAGTCACACGCACTGACATATGGATTGCTTGTCACACGGGAAAGGATGGAAAACCCACACATGGTGCTGAACTATATATGGTATGTGCTTAATGATGTCTTTTATACACAATTCTTAATTTACTTTGTAGTTGTTTGAATATTATTTGTGTCCTGATTTATTTTATTTTTTCATTCTTTTGAAGGAACAAGTTAAAGCAAAAAAAGCCGCCTTGCAAGAATCTTCAACCCAGGGTACCACTGACCTCACTATTGATGATGATCCTCTAAGCAAAGTGTTTGGCCAAGAAGCGAGGGGACGTACTCGTTGTGTTGGAACCACCGTCTCTAAAAGGAAGTATGATGCTACACTTCCCGCTCGTTCATTGCTTTTGGATAAAACATTGGAAGTAAAAAAATTTAGCGAAAAATATGATAGATTGGAAGAAAATGTTATATGGATACGAGAGAGACTTGAAAATGGAACTTATGTGAGACCATCAACAAGTGAGGAAACACAAGGAGGGACACAAAGAACTGAAGATACACCTTCATCCCGTGCACAATCGACAAGGCAACCAGAAAATCCATTACCTCCATCTCCATTACCACCATCTTCTCAAGGTGTTGCGAGGTTTCCTTCTCCAAGCAATCCTGTTCGTTCAGTGTCAAGGACTTACAAAGTTTGTGATTGGGAAAAGAATGTCATTGCGATAGCAATAGAGGTTGTAGATCCTATCCATCGATTCTCTTGCGATTGTCATGGATCATTGAACCCTGCAACAGAGATCAGACTTTCCTTATGCTTCAAATATATGACTGAGGTGAAACTTTACAGGAGTGATCCAAAAGGAGACATGATAGGGGATTTGGACGTTGGTGATTTCTTCGTATGGTGTAAAAATCATGTGGAACTTGATGATTGATAGTTACTGGAAAACACCAATGGATCTTTGCTGATAGTCCTTCTCATTCTTGGTTATCATCAGAGGTAAAGATTGCTCTATTTAATGGATGCAATTTGAGCCGATGTTTGTTTTAACTTTTAACTATTAATTATCTTTGGTTGTTTGTTTTGGTGATTCATAGTGTTGTTCTGGATGGAAAGCTCAATTTTCAGCTGGGATCAAGGTATGATTGTTTATATTACTATGGAAACTGAGTAATGGTATATTGAGTACATAGTTCGACACAAATGCATGTTTATATGCATAAACATGCATTTGTGTGTGTATATGGTACTAACACTCTGAAGCGGGAGCTGCAAGATAGACAAGGAGGTCCTTCTTGTCATTAAAGCATAATTTTTAGCATCTTGCAGTGCATATGTAACCTGCATGCATCTATGTAATATATTTTTGAGTATGAATTGCCAACGTATTATTTGCTCTCTTTCTGTTCAAATACAATGTTAACATCTTTGGTTTACAAGTTCATCTGAATTTGCAAATAAATCATTGGTTATGCAGATTATGTATTGCTCTTCCAAAATCAGAGCTGCTCTGGAGATACTGAAAAAACATTGTAAACCAAAGAATTCATCTACTTTGAAACTTGAATATGAAGCAAGCAATGGAGTTTGTGATTCTTCAGTAGTCATCCGGTCTGACTGTGAAGAATAGACCTGTCAAGGCTATTGTCTTCTCACAGTGGACTGGCATGTTGGATTTGGTTGAGACTTACCTAATCCACGCATGTATTCCATATAGGAGATTTGACGGGACAATGACCCTGTCTTCTAGAGACAAGGCTGTGAAAGAGTTAAACACCGATCCTGAGGTTTGACTTAGACTCTTTGTAGTGTACAAAGTTCTCAGAATGTCTGGACTTGGTCATTTTGTTGCTTCTTTGTTATTGTTCTTTATGTTCATGGTCAGTTTCTCAAGTGTGCCTCTGATGGTGTATATTTGATATGATGTAATGCAGGTTTGTGTAATGCTGATGTCGTTGAAAGCTGGAAACCTTGGTCTGAACATGATTGCTGCTTGTCATGTTATTCTTCTCGATCTTTGGTGGAACCCGACTACTGAGGATCAGGATATTGCTACTTGTCATGTTATTCTTCACTATTTTGTTGTTAAACTAGAAATGATGGAACCATGCTCCAGTCTTAAGGACAGGTATTAGTTTCATCTCAGTTGAATGGTTGTCTTTTAGCGCTAGTAAATATGAGATGTTGTTCTTTTTGGGCATATATGTCATTGATGTTTAAGTCAATATCTGAAAGATTGGGAATCTTGATAATTGGTCTTTATCTATGAACTTTGTGTATCTATGAACATTGTTGAATGATTAGATTTAGTTCTATTAAATAAACTAGATGATGTTGTTTTGTGAGCTTGTTTAGCTTGAACATTATTTCTTTCAGCTATCTCTGTCTTAAGCTTCTTTGTTCGAATGCACTGACTATTCTAGTATATGCTATTATAATATATGCTATTATGTTCCCCAAACTATTTAATATTGCTTTGTGAGTTAACAGTTGTTTATTATGGGCCTTTAACCTTGTTTTTTTGTTTGGTTAAAGTACTATAGTTATATGCTACTTTACCACATTCTACTTCTCAAATTTTTTTGTATTTTATTCTTAAAGCAGGCTGCACTACATGCTCTTGGAAACATCTCAGGAGAAAATCGTTCAGCTAATGATGCATTGCTGAATGATAATGCAGAATAATGCCTTCGACATCTCATCTATGAGACAACAACTAATAGTTCAAAGCTGACACCATCTGTTAGTATACCTCCTGCTATTGCATTTGATAAGTCAATAGCCTTTGCTCATAGTTATTTTTGTCTTGTTTCTATCTAATTGAAGTTGAATTGTTTGGCTAATATTCTCTTTCCATTCATTTCTGTGTATACCCGGAATGCATATTGCAGTGACTCTTTATTCTATAGAGAGCATGTCCATTAAGTCCTTCACATTCACAAGTTTGCATGTATTGTGTGTACAGTTCAGATGTGTTTTGACTTGTGAGTTTGACATATGTTATTCATGCATTTCGCAGGGTCTATTTTTTCGATTTTGAGGCAGCAGCCATGAATTCGTTTGGCGGTAAGAAGAGTTTAACCTGCACTTTTGTTAGAGGATACTATAGCAAATACACTTAAATTTCAGAAGAATCCAATGTCAGACTCATACACTTGTAGTTTGTGGGTTTCTATTTTGCTAACAATCTTGGGTTTTGTTTTGTTTTCTGTAGAAATCTCTCAAATTTGGTAACTCTTTCTTCAATGTGAGTGTTTATGGTGAGCTTTGATTTTATGGATGTGCAGTGACTTGAAAGGGAATCACTTAACAGGGCAGATCCCAGATGAAATAGGCGACTGTGTTACTCTAGAAACTCTGTAATTTCTATTTCCTTTGTTTTTTGTAACTCATCTGCAACTATTTGTAAAGCTATTTATTGTTTTGCAAGTGTGAGTTTCTTATGTTTTTGCCCTTCATTCAGGGATTTGTCTGAAAATTCCCTTTACGGGGATATTCCATTTTCAATATCTAAGCTTAAGCGGCTGCAAGAGCTGTAAGTCCCTCACATTCCATCTTTTTGTTTTAGCTTTATATTTGATATTCAAAGGGTAAGTGTGATAATAAGGTTTATTGATCCATTTGTATTCAGGTTTTTGAAGAGCAATCAGTTGACAGGTCCCATTCCTTCGACATTGTCACAAATTCCTAACCTTAAGTCACTGTATGTATATTCACTATTCCATTGCATAACTTTTAGATGTTATGCACTTTTATTTATTGAAGCTTTATGTATGTATTTACTGCAGTGACCTTGCTCAGAATCAACTCAGTGGTGAGATTCCAAGGCTAATCTATTGGAATGAAGTTCTTCAGTATCTGTGAGTATTCATCCATCACTACTAGTAGCTCTTAAACTATGTTTTCTGTTTAACTGAAATATTACTGTTAAGTTTGATCTTTAGTAGTCTTTTTATGCTAAAAGATAACGTATTTGCATTCTTATACAACCAATTCCCAAAATATGACAGAGAGTGAAGTAACCAATTTTTATTGACCCAGTTTTGTTTGATTTTCTCTCTAATATAATTCAGGTATTATAGTACGCCAACAGGCAAGAGACTGCGTTCAATGGTGGAGGTCCAGAAGTATGTATATTCTGTTCACAGTTCACTAGAAATATCTTTTTTTTTTTTTGTGTATATAATTTCTCCCTGATGGCTTACCACTTATGTTTGGTTCAATCTTGTTTTGGAAATACTCTCTCAAGTTGCTCTTACATTCCCTATTGTGCAGGTTTCTGCTTGAACATCCAGAGTATCTCCAAGCTGGGGTGACTATGTCAAAAAGCGGCCACGTGCTGATCTCTCCATACAAAGGACTCTAGAACCTACTGAAGGTGTGTACACCAGAGTTTGAAAATTTGTAGTTCAGTCTTGTTAACTTTGATGCAAAAAATATGAAACTGAAGGAGGAACACTAATATCGACCTCTACATTTTTTTGCAGTGAATCCCTTATAATGGGCAGGGCCATTTGAGTGTGGAGAGCTGCAAATTGGTGGAGCAGGATCGGCATCTCCACATGTTGAGGTTCCTGTATCACATGTCACTCCTCGACCAACAAAGAGGCGAACAAAGTCACCATCATCAAAGCACTTGTACAGTAGCAACTCTGCGTGCAATCAAACAGGAATCAAGCTGGAAGAGCCTCAAGCGTCTGGAAACGGTGCATATGATCATCTATAAGGTTAAGTCGCTTCTCTCTTTTTGCTATTATACAGTAGGATGTTTATGTTTTTGGACAATGGAGCAAAGGTGGGGCTGGATGGGTTTTGTTGTGTGTTGCCTATCATATGTCACTCCTTGTGCACGAAACACGAAAGAGAAATGGAGGATTAGATTCACCGATAGAAATGGAAAGAGAATCTTTGGTTGGTTTGGTTCTATCTTTTGATTTTTCTTCTGCAAATCTGCTGCAGAACAGAGAGGGAAGGCTTGGTTCACACACATTCTCTCTTAAACCACAGAACAAGGAGAAGACAGAGCAGGGAAATGGGTGAAGATTCTTTGACAACAACAACTCTGTTGGACAGAAGAATTGAACAGGTTTCATCTTCTTTTGATTCTGAGTGTTACCCATTTATTTGTTTTTTCATTTTTAGTAATGTTGTATCAAAGTTTGGGTTTTTAGATGTTACTTTCTGGGTTCTTCAGTGTGTTTGAACTAAATATTGTTGATTGATTCAGATTATACATTTTATTTCGTTTCAGATCCATTTTGCTGAAACACAATAGAGATATATAGGAAACCCCTTCTCAATGTTTTTGTTAAAATTTCCCCATATAAGTTTCATTGCATCATTAGTAGATTATGGGTGCTTGGGAACTTTAGTTGGAGGGAGGTTAATGTTAGGACTCAGCCTCCCATCAAGTTTACATATACAAGGAGGAAATATCAAACAGAGAAGTGAATTGGGTGCAAGTCTTTTATTCTGTGGCAGTCTGTAAAGACATTCCTGTTAGGTGCTCTGTTAGTCTGTAAAGACATTCTGTTAGGTGCTCTGTTAATTAGAGAATGTTCTGTTAGATCCACTGTTAGTCAATGTTAATTCTGATTGCTATAAATAAGAGTTAGCAAAATAAATAAAGGATTCATTCCTGTAAGAAAGTATTTCTACATTGAGCTTTGCTCAAATAGGAGAGTGGCAATCTCGAATACTGCCTGATACATATCTTCTTTTTCATTGTAATCTCAGAATTCATTCTATACACATTACATTCTTACTGAATCAGTCTTCACTGAACATATAATCTTTGCAGTTGTTATCAACTTGTTTGTATCTTGAAGAATTCTTTTGCTTCCAGGAATCACCACTCTGACATTGAGATCTTGTGTTGAAGTGTTTGAAGTCTCAATTCCTGCAGAACATCAGTATAAACAGGTAAGTTCCTATTAGTTAACTATTTAAGTTAATTATTAGTTGGGTTATTGTTTAAAGTTAAAGGCCTCTTGAACTGGCATTTTCATAACTTAGTAGGATTTGTTTTCGTTCGGTTGTTTTTGTTATGTTTTTATTTTTCTTCTCCATTTGTAAAGTGATCCAGTTTTTGGGATTGCAAATGATAGGTGTAAATAAAGTAATAATTGGCTAAGCAAAAAAAAGAAGAAGAAAAAACTGATAATTGAATCAGTTGGAGACAAAATCTATAGTCCACATTTCTTTGTTTTTTAATGTTTTTACGAGTTCAGCTTGCCTTGGGCTAGAAACAACTAACATTACTGGTAGATGTTATGTTTCATTATCAGTTGATATTTAATTTAGACATGGAAATAGCATATTCTGTGACTTATAGCTTGTTTGTGTTCATAGATGTGCAATAGGCAAAACTTTTGTAAGCTTGTTTGCTTAGATTTCTAGATTTCTAACTGTTTGCTGTTTGTTTATTCAGCACTAACATTTACTGTTCTCTGTAGTTTATATTACTAGTAATAGATGATTGCTTATTATAATTAAAAATCATTTCTTGCATATATTTAAGCAACCTTAAAATGCAGTGTGGTTCCAGCATTCAAGTCTGCAGTTGAAGATCTTCTGAGTTCATCTGGCCTTTCAGCACTGGAGCTACTCGCAAAGGCACTTGCAAAGACAGTTGTAAGTGCTTTAAAATTTATTTTTTTCACAAGTGAAATAAGCAAAATAAGAGTATTAACTTGAGGTGTGGCTTGTGCAGGGTTAACTTGAAGTTTCATCTTTCATTTTCCAGTGGAAGATGAAACTTCAAGACTCTGACAATTTTAGAGAATGGGATCAGTGATTTGTCTTAGTATGAGTCAGGTTCTGACCAGGAAGGTGTCGCCATTGCATCCAATGACGGTCATCATTTTCCAATGGAAGATGAAACTTAAAGACGTTTGACAAATAACATGGATAATGGTTTTGTATTCAATGCTCACCCGTCAACAATGCAACAACATTTGGAAGAATCCAACAGCCAGATAAAGCAACAAGGAAGGTCAGCAGTTCAATTTATAATTTCTTATCTTTCTTTTCTAGGCATGTAATGTGGAAATATATAGTGCCCTGTGGTATACCAAAGGATGATTCACCAATGGGATATGGTTACAAGCAATATACCTGCAAGAAATCTGGGGGGTTATCTGTTAGCAAGTTAGCAAGTCTGGATGGTTACACAAAACTGTTGTGGCATTGTTGCTATATCAAATGCAGTGCTATCTTGTGCTTTATGGAGAATTATAAAGGCATTAGTTACTGATATAAGTAGGGGAGTCTGTAACAGAAAGCATTGATTCATTTTTGTAAACACATTGTACAAGTGTAGAATTGTGCCTAATACATTCTAGTCTATCAGACCATTGTAATAACCTTTACATTCCAATCAAATAAATCTTTCCTTCCTGTGAATTCTTTGTCTTCCCTTTCTGTGATTCTCTTGATAATGCTTGATTGCTGAAACAGCAATATCATCTTCCAGTATTCTCTGTGATTGCATTATCAGTTTGAAATTGGATTGTTCCAATTCTGCAGCAGCAGCAAAAAAATTTTTTTTTTTTTTTGTATTATATTAATTTGCAACGACTTGTATTATATTATGTAATAAAAATTCATTTGATAGCAAAAAAAAAAAAAAAAAAAAAAAATTGCCACGGCTTAAAACCGTGGCTAACTATTGCAACGGCTTAGAACCGTGGCCATAGCTTGGCACGGCTTATAACCGTGGCTAGTACTTGCCACGGCTTAAAACCGTGGCTAAAACTATTGCAACGGCCTAGAACCGTGGCTAAATCATCAACCGTCCTCAAGCATAAAACCGTTGCTAATATGTTTTGCCACGGTTTTTAGCCGTTACTGGGGATTTAGCGACGCCTCTACACACTACTACAAATATGAGCTTAGGTAACGCCACTTAGATAGCGCTTTTTTAAAGAGCTATCCAAGTGGGCACTAGGATAGCACTTATTTGTCTTTAAAAAAAAAAAAATCAAAAAAAAAAAAAAACACTACAATAGCGCTTTTAATTTTTTTTTCAGTTAAGCGCTATCTTAGTTATGTCTTAGATAGCGCTTTAAAAAACGCTATGAGAAAAAACGTTACCAAAGCTACCATAGCGCTTTTAAATCCAAACCGTGGCCATAGCTTAGAACCGTGGCCATAGCTTCGAGGTTTAGGATTTCTAAGCCTTTGAGGGAAAAGTTGAAGGCTAATGGGATTGAGGCTTTGTTTCCCATTCAAGCTATGACCTTTGATACCATTCTGATGGGTCTGATTTGGTCGGCAGAGCTCGTACTGGTCAGGTATATTGTACATACATCTGTTTTTTTGCTGTGATGATGAAGATTTCATGTGTGTTTTGTCTGTTTAGTTTGTTTTGTTGATAGTTTCATTTCAAGTTCTAATTTTTATTTCAAGTGTTTCTTGAATTGGTTGGATTTGATGGATAAGTATAGGCAATATCTTTGGGGGAAGTAGCTATGGTCTACTCTAGATTAAGTGTGCGTGGGTGGGTGTCACATAAATCCAAATTTCAATTTGTTTTTGTTGCTCGACTGTATGGAGAATTGTGTGTTTGACAATTACAAAGTCACCTTGTGCGTTTGTAAGAGTCCAATACATTTATAAATTATTTCATATTTTTATGAACTTATGTGATTAGTCAGTTGATGAAACATTCAAATTCAGTGGTTTTGTATATGAGTGACACTTCTCTAGTGTGTCTAAGATATTTGATCCCCTATTTAGCCATAGCATTAGCACTCACTAGATGGGGATGATGTGGTGTTGGTTCATTAACTTGATTTTATCAACCTTCACTTGTATAGGGAAACACATTGGCATTTGTTCTACCCATTCTGGAGTCGTTAACCAATGGTCCTGCAAAGTCAAAACGAAAGACAGGATTTGGAAGATCACCTAGCGTTCTGGTGCTTCTACCAACAAGGGAGTTAGCCAACCAGGTGATTGTTGTGAACTTTATGACTTTCTTCATGTATCTTTATAAAGGGCATAGTATATGGAATTCATTTTCTTATTATTTTCAGGTGTTTGCGGACTTTGAAGTTTATGGTGGAGCTGTGGGATTGTCTGCATGTTGTTTGTATGGAGGATCTCCTTACCGCCCTCAAGAGACAGCTTTTAGAAGGGGTGTTGATATAGTTATTGGTACACCTGGAAGGGTCATGGTAATTCATAGTAAATGTGAAAAATTTGTTAAACTGATTCACTTGGATGCTAACTCATGCAAATCTCTATGTAGGATCACATAGAAAGAGAAAATATTGACTTGAGCTCTTTACAATTTCGGGTCCTTGACGAGGCTGATGAAATGCTAAGGATGGGTTTTGTCGATGATGTTGAACTTATTCTAGGTACTTCCATATAAAATAGTTTACTTGAATTGATTATTGTGGAGCATTCTTGAAAGTAATTATTACCAACTTGGCTTGTTTCTGAAAGGAAAACTTTCCTTAGCTAGCAATGTCTCAAATCTGAGGTTGACTTGTACTAGAATAGGTCACTGAAAGCTTGTCCAGAACACTTTGTTTCCAGTTAACTGATACCACTATGACCAATACAACTGTTATAGTATGTCCACCCTCAGGGTGATATCCAGCAGTTGAGTATGTGTGGTGGGGAAGTTGTGTTTATTAAAAGGGTTTGACTGCTCCACGTGACCATGCTCCAGTTGAACGCAGTCTTTACACCTGACCATTGTATGACATGCTAGTAGCACATTTCTATCACATAAGTAAGTCAGTCGTTTTAAAATTTGCTAATGTTTAATGTTTTCTTGGATTTTTGAATAAATCATGCAAAATCTCTAAGTGTCTTTATAGTAGCTGTTGATGTTGAAATCTTGATTTAGTAGGATTATAATTAGCAATTTCCTCCTGCAGGCAAAGTTGCGGATGTAACAAAAGTCCAAACTCTTCTGTTCAGTGCTACTTTGCCTCCCTGGGTGAAGAATGTATGTTTCCAAATCATCCATATTTTATAGTCATATATCTATATTTTAACTACTTTATCTAATTAATATTTCTTTTCTTTAATCTATTGGCAGATCTCTTCTAGGTTTCTTAAATCTGATAAGAAAACAGCCGATCTTGTTGGTAACGAGAAAATGAAGGCTAGTACTAATGTCAGACATATTGTTCTTCCCTGCTCTAGTGCAGCCATATCGAAACTTATCCCTGATATCATTCATTGTTATAGCAGGTTTGTTATTTTTGGATTGTTCTTTTTTATTGATTTGAATCCCCCAGCACACACACACACAAACCTATGTTTTCATATTTGAAAGTAAATTGCCAGACCTTCGCATACTTGACATGCTATGTTGGTAGCACATAGCATGTCATTGGCAATACAGGTGCCATGCATCCTGGAAACGATAACATGCATGCGACAAGCTGTTCTTGTGTACAAAATTTGGCATGCCTCGACACGGTTTCTAAAATTATATTCTAATTTTAGTATCCATTGCTATTCTTGGGAAAATTTATCCAAAATTCAAAGTTATGTAAAGGATAGAAATGGTCAATGTGACAGATCCTTTCTCTGCTGCATTTTTGTTTTGCTCGCTTGAAATAATATTTTTTGGGCTCTTCATAGTTTGCCTTGTGTAACAGTGTTTAAAAACAATATCTTTTGCATCATTTGTATAATCTTCGGTGACCTAATGGTGTATTATTTCTGGTCTTAATTTTATAAAGTGGTGGGCGAACAATTATTTTCACAGAAACAAAGGATTTTGCTTCTGTGCTTTCGGGCCTATTGCCTGGTGCACGTGCTTTACATGGAGATATACAACAGGCAACACGTGAAGTAAGTTTACTAGCTACATGGTAGTATGCCCTTTTTTGTTATTCCTTAAATTTGGTTGCAAAGTTTGCACTTCGATTAAGATCTTCAAAATATGTACTTCCAATTTCTGAGAAAGTTCTCTTTCTTTGTTACACTTTTTTTTTTCGAAAGGCAAGCGTGCCGCCGGTGTTACTTGCTCCTTTTGGATTGTGTTCTTATTTTTATTTAACACATGTAGCACTCAATCTTTTTCTTCTTAATAATTGGGTGATTCTTTGTAGGTCACACTTTCTGGGTTTAGGTCTGGAAAGTTCATGACATTGGTGGCCACAAATGTGGCAGCAAGGGGTTTGGACATCAATGATGTGCAGTTGATCATTTAGGTTTGTACGATCGTGTTATATATTGACTGGTAGATGGGAATTTGAGAAATAGCTAGGGGTCCCGTTACCTGCTGCACTTTGTATGAATGCTTAAATTATATTTTGAATGAATGAGAAACAATTAGTTATCATGTTGTGTCTTTATTGATTGATTGAACGTTGTCATTATTATATTAAATATTATATTTAGCCCAGAAAATCGGTATCGGAAAAATAGAAAAAACAAATCAAATAACTTAGATAGCGCTCAAATGAGCGCTATCTAAGTTTAACATATATACTACAATAGCTCTTCTTTTAGCGCTATCTAAGAACAATCTAATTACTTCCATAGCGCTTATTTACGCGCTATCTTAGCAGATAAACAAATCTAATCTAAAAAATTCATTTAAATTAAAAAGCGCTATGGTAGTTAATAAAAAAAATTCACCGAAATTCTAAAGCGCTATTGAAGCTAATTAAAAAAAATCAACAAAATTAAATAGCGCTCATCAAAGCGCTATTCAAGCTAATTTAAAAAAAAAATAGCGCTTTCTAAGGCGCTATTGAAGTTAATTAAAAAAAAAATCAACGCTTAGATAGCGCTTAATAAAGCGCTATCTAACGAAGCGCTATTCAAGTACGCGCCTTGCATAGCGCCTTTTTTAGCGCTATGCAAGCCTATATTTAAGCGCTATGCAAGCCTATATTTGTAGTAGTGACAGCCCACGGCTCTAAGCCGTGACAATGGGTTACCCCCACGGTTCAAAACCGTTGCTAATGGGTATTTTTGATGAGTGAAAATTTATCCGTTTGTTTCTAACCGTTTCGTGCAGGATGGTAAGTCTACTAACAATTTTTGCAGGTCGGACTGATCATATTCAACCTTTACTTTGTAAGTGTTGGTAAAATAAATGTATATTGTAAACATGATAAACTTATTAGTATGCAATGGGAGGAGCCTAAGTAGAACCAAAAGTCGAGGCCAAACAAGTTTATTTTTGCTCTGAGGCGATTTTGAAGGGCAAACTAAGAAATATTTTCTCAGATTGAAAGAATTAATCATAGCCGTCCCAAGATCATTGGAGATAATCTGAAGCGGCAGATTGGAGAGGCGGCTAGGGTTCATGGAGGCGACACAGCCAGCCAAAGGGGTTTCCCCTGCGGCTGGCCGGGAGGACGATGGATCATCCAAGCACACTTTTGCACAGGTCTTAGGGAAGGCGATGAAGGACGATTTAGATGATAAGCCGGCAGATTCTAAGACCTTTCAAAAAGAAGGAAGCCCTGCCTTACGGTTATCCGATTCGGATGTATCACGGGGAGAGTCTCATGTATCTAATCACGTTGTGGTCTTGAAGTTTTCAAGTTTCATGCCTTCGTTTGATTCGATAAGGGATTCCATTCATAGATCATGGGGAATATTCGATGAGTTCATTATGGGTCGTATAGATCCAAGGCATGTAGTGGTTTATTTACAATCGGAATATGAAGTTAAAAAGTGCTTTTAAAGGATTCATTTACGATTCGAGGAGTTAGATATAAAAACATTTGTTGGCATCCGGGTTTTAGCCTTCGGGCGGATCCAGAGTTGGCTCCAATATGGATTGAACTCCCTAATCTCTGATGTAGGAGGGTTTCTAGGGTTCCTAATTTGCTTTCAAAGTTATTTACTGAATAACTTATTCGTAATCTTTCAATTTAATTAGGAGTCTTTTTAGTTTTCTTTCAGGATTAGGCTTTACTTTTTATTTTAGGAATAGACTGCTTGTTATTTTAGTATTTGATTCTATTTTTTTATTTTAGGAATAGGCAATTTCCTTTTAGGATTAGCTTTACCTTTTCTTTTAGGAATAGATTGCTCGTTATTTTAGTATTTGATTCTATTTTTTCTTTTAGGAATAGGCTGCTTATTATTCAAGTTATTTGAGCATTATAAATAGAGCTATTCCTCAATATTGTAGAGACCTTTGATTTGAGTAATTTAATTGACATTAGAGTTATTTCTCTATGTTTTTGGGAAAATCTCTTGTATTCTTGTGAATTGTCTGTTGAACTAGCTTGCAGGATAATCACTATTCTGCCTGGCGTCAGTTGGTATCAGAGCTTCAACATCTTCTTGTAGTGAAATTTCAACAATTTCTATGGCTGGTGGTCGTGGTTGTGGTTGTCACGGGCAGGTTCTGAATGAGGAAGCCTCTCATCGTGATCGTAGCGTTCAAGATGTGATGATTGAGGATTTACAAAGGCAAGTTGCAGAGTTAACCCAGCGTTTAACGACACAGGATGTTGATAATCGTGAGATGGAATTTCACGATTCTGATTCCAGTTTCAAAAACCCGCATCACAATTGTGCTCGATTCTGGGAGCACCGTGGTCGGGAGGACCGCCACGGAGACCTCAGATTCAGAGTGGATCTGCCTGAGTTTTCAGGTATGTTACAAGCCAAAGGATTCATCAATTAGTTGTATAAAGTAGAGCGTATTTTTTAGTATAAGGAAGTCTCAGATCATGTTAGGGTGAAATTGGTCGCCATCAAACTCAAAGGCAGAGCATCTGCATGGTGGGAGCAGTTGAAGCGAGCACGAGACAAAAAGGGCAAGGCCAAGATCACTTATTAGGAGAAGATGAAGGGTCACTTCCTTCCTTTCCGCTACACTCAACCCTTATTTCAGCGAATTCACTCATTGATGACCGTTTCTGAAGCATACCAGCGTGCACTTGCTGTGAAAAAACAAAAGAGTTGGAGGCCAATAATCAGCAGTGATCAAAGTGGTTGGTCAGTTCGCCCTCAAGAATTTCGTCTTGCCCAGCAGCCACCACAGGGTAATTCTAACTCAAATATTAGATGTTTTAGATGTGGTGAACAGGGACATAGAGCGATTGAGTGCAGGAAGTCTGCTATTCAAAAGGGTAACAACCTCCTGATTGAGGAAGACGTGGTAGACGAAACAGAGCCTGTGTATGACACTGATGAAGATGGAGATGTATTGTCTGGCGATGGCCATGAGACTCTAATCGTTCGTAAGAGTCTACTGACTCACAAGGGTGATTCAGGGGATGATTGATTGAGAACCAATATTTTCCACACGACCTGGACAGTTGCAGATAAAGTCTGGAAGCTGATCATTGTTGGTGGCAGTTGTGAAAACGTAGTGTCTGAAGAGACTGTCCAGAAATTGCAGTTGAAAACAGATCGTCATCCCAAGCCGTACAAATTTTCGTGGCTGAATAAAGGAAGTGAGGTAACAGTAGATAGCCGATGCCTAGTGTCTTTTTCGATCGGCAGAAAATATTTTGATAATGCTTGGTATGATGTTGTGTTTATGGATGTTTGTCATGTATTGTTAGGCAGTCCTTGATAGTATGATCGCAGTGTTATTCATGATTGGCGAAAAAATACATATTTCCTTAGCATCAAAGGGAAGAAGATTATGTTGGCACCTCTTCGGGAAAAATCACTCATACCTCGGTAGCCAATAGTACTAATCTGCTTTCTATGTCCAGGTTCTTCGATGAGATTGAGCGTGGAGATGTGGTCTATGCTCTGTTGCCTTGTGGGAATAGTGCTACAGACGAGAATCTAGATTTACGAGCAGAGGTGCAACATATGCTAGCAGAGTTTTCTGACCTAATACCAGAGGATCTTCCTCCTGGGCCGCCGCCAAAGGATTTCGATGAAGTTGTTGTGAACTCGAGAACGACTTCTTTCCGACCCATGGCGACTGATGCAGGAGGGTTTCTAGGGTTCCTAATTTGAGTTTCTAGGGTTCCTAATTTGGGTTTCTAGGGTTCCTAATTTGCTCTCAAAGTTATTTACTAAATAACTTATTCGTAATCTTTCAATTTAGTTAGGAATTTTTTTAGTTTCCTTTTAGGATTAGGTTTTACTTTTTGTTTTAGGAATAGACTGCTTGTTATTTTAGTATTTGATTCTATTTTTTTCTTTTAGGAATAGGCAGTTTTCTTTAAGGATAAGGCTTTACCTTTTCTTGTAGGAATAGACTGTTTGTTATTTTAGTATTTGATTCTTTTTTCTTCAAGGAATAGGCTGCTTATTATTCAAGTTATTTGAGCTCTATAAATAGAGCTCTTCCTCAATATTGTAGAGACCTTTGATTTGAGTAATTTAATTGACATTAGAGTTATTTCTCTATGTTTTTGGGCGTATCTCTTGTATCCTTCCTTGTGAATTGTTGTTGAACTAGCCCGCATGATAATTACTATTCTGCCCGGCGTCAATCTCCCTGTCACTTTTTTTCTTCCAACAATCATGAAGGCGATTGGGGATTCTTTTGGTAGTTTCCTTCGGATTGACGATGGTACAAGGTACTTTGCTCGTCCAAAGGTTGCACGAATGTGCGTCGAGATGGATATAACTAAACCACTACCACATAGGTTTTGGCTTGAGAGTCCAAAATATGGCGAATACTGGCAGAAATTTGAATATCCAGGATTCAAATATTGCGACCATTGTTTGCTAATTGGACATGAAAAGGACTATTGTAGAAAACTGGTTGGAAAGAAGGAGCAATCTAGTCTGGATGGAGAAAATCATAAGGAAGGCAAACCTTTAGAAAAGACCAAACAAAAACAAAACCGAGTCAGGGAGAACCAAGGACAAAATGTGAAAAAAGCAAATGTGTGTTCCGGTTACAAAAATTCGATGGAAACAAATGAGAAAATAGGGACTAGTGGAGCAAAAGATTCTCAAGGAGTCGAGAAGTGAACAAGAAGAAGAAAGTAAAGAAAAAACATGGGCCAGAGAATTTGACAAAGTTTTTTTTTATTTTTATTAAACCTCCGGTAGGGAGGGGCAACTATGGGGTGCCAAACCTTTATTACTTATCAAAAAAATTGATTTACAAACTAAACGGGGGTACAGTACGACTTTACCCGAATTAAAAGACCAAGCAAATAAACCAGACAAAATACCTATCCAAAAACAATCTCCATATTTAAAACAGTGTCCTATCAAATTGCTTCAACCAAAAGCCAAACTCTATCAAAATTTAAGTCAAATGCCCAAGAAAATTGGTAGACAAAGAGGAGCATAACAGAATGCGCAACTCTGTTAGCAGAGTGCGCAACAGAGTACACAACAGAGTGTGCAACAGAGAAACAGAGTTGGCAGCTCCAGCAGCAGAGTGCGCTCTGTTCCCACCGCGCAAGCCACCTGCAGAGCTCCACACCACCTGCAGCGTAACCCTCACATCAGCATGGCCTTGCACCCCACCAAACGCAGTGCTGCACCCAGCAGCATTCGCAAAACCACCAGCTTGCGCCAACCAAACGAACCTACATAGCAACTTGCATGAAACAAACAACCAACACAATCCACGCAAATCCTGCCCTTCGCCGCAACAATGTCCACCATAATGACCAACAGCTTCCCATTCCATGCAGCACATACGCACAACAATACTCCGCCAAACCACATCATATAGCCTTTCGAAAATATGGAGTGCGATTCTAGTCTAGATGAACCAATCCTCTAATCCTGATTGAAAGATCAACTGCTCCGTATTCTCTACTAATTCCTTTTTTTTTGAGCCAAATTCGCAAGTGCATCCGCCACACCATTAGCTTCCCTGAAAATATGAACACAACTAAGCTCCATATGAGATGTCAATCGCTTAATCTCCCGCCAAAAGTTTTCCATAAACCAAGGGATTTTGAAATCCTCATAGAACCATCCCCTCACAATTTTGGAATCCGTTTGCAAAGAAACTTTTACAAAACGTAACCTATTGCACAAAAGAAGACCTTCAATAACTGCCCAAACCTCCGCAAAGTTGTTAGATCCTTCACCCAAAACAACTTGCTTAGCCCCAAGGCAGTTTCCCAAGTTGTTCCTGATAATAATACCCAGTGTGGCCTTATTATTCCTTGAAGAACCATCTACATTAAGAGCCACAAATTCCTCCTGAAGAAAATTCCAGTACACTATTCTATTGCGCCTGAGGAGAATCGGAACTAGAGGGAAACCTAGCAAGATCAATGGTTTCTTGTTCGCACTCAGTCGCTTGGGAACTGAAAAAGAATTAGCCATACGAAGACTCTTTCACACTAATAGAATAATTGTCCCCATACACGGCTTTCCATTCTCAACAGCCGACCGGCAACGCTGCTTCCAAATCTCCCACAAGATAAACATAGGCGTTAAATAATAAAGGAGACCCACCTGAGATTTATTATTAGCCTTCCTAAACCAAACAGTCAACACAGTAGATATTTTCGCCGGCCTTCTAACATGGATATCAAATATTGCCTCAAAATGACGCCACACCCCATTAGCTAGGCTTCCTTCGAGAAAAAGATGAGTCAAGGTTTCCACAGTCGGAGAGTGACAACAATAACACCTCATGCTAAGCTAATCCCGCGCCTATATAATTCCCCATCGACTGGGATACCTCTTAATAAGAGCTTCCAAATGAATACTGAGATTTTGGACGACATCATAGGCCGCCAAATCTTGTCAAACAACTTGGATTTACCCTTCTTATCACGAAAAAGTTCATACGCCGAATGCAAACTAAAAAATTCATCCGAATCCGGGGTCCATATACACTGATCCTTTCCTTTCTCACTACCGTTGAAACTGTCATCAAACAAAGTCCTCGCCAAGTTTCTATGAGCTGGAGACACCAACTCGAAATCTCCATTGCACACCTCCGCCACTGACGGCCACATATCTTGCAACTCAAACCGCCCGATTTCAGAAAAACCGAAGTGAGATTATAATTTTAAGCAAAAAAACTCGAATTACCCTTACCAATCCGCCAAATACTACTTGCAACAAAAACAGTTTTAAACTTCATGATCTCCTTCATAAAAGGCGAGGCACTATTCTTCACTTCTTGATAAATCAAAGGAACATCCTTCTTCCAATATTTAGTTCTCATGAAATTCGCCCACAAGGACTCCGCATTGACCAAGTTCCATAGTGCTTTCATGCGAAAAGCCCTAGAGACCGTATCAAGAATTTGAAAAAGTTTGTTTGGCTAACAAATTTGGAGCACTAGCAGATGAAAAATCGGAAAAGTTTGGTGATTGCAACGAAGAAACAAGAAAAAATCAGGAAGGTCATAAGAGGGCGGACAAAAACAACAAGGTGAACAAGGAAAGAAAGTCAGAGGAAGGTTTTCAACAAGTTGAAAATACCCAAGACATTCTAATGGGGGCCGGATACACCATTAGTGAAACTGAAATGGCCATGAATAACAAGAATTGTGACGAAGCAAAAGCTGACGAAGGAACCGCTGGCTGCTCCGTTGTGGATTGTTCCTTTCGTGGGACATAGCAGCTCAGAAAGCACTAAATTCAATATGAATCCTACTGAAACAGGGGATCATCATACACTACAGGAAGCATTAATAGACAAATCAGAGGGTCCCAACAGGGCATGTGTTATTCACAGAACAGGGGACAATTTGATCAACATTGATTCAGGGAACGATCAACAATCAGTCTCGCTCGAACCTAGGGGCATCGTGCTGGAGATTAGTTGACTGTAGGGGACAAATTCAGCCAATAAACAGGGTAAAAACTCCCAGGAACAACAACAGTTAGATGGAAACAAGCTCTCAAAGAATGTGACTTTCGACAACGATAAAGAACTAGGAGAAGCTACAAATGAATAGAACAGACAGGTTCAGGTAGGGTGCACCAGGCCGAGCAGCGAAGCATTGTCGGATAATGAGTCTGATGCTAATACATCTACCGATAATGTGGTTGAATCAGGATATCAATCTGACGAGGTTAAAACGAAGGGTAAAAAGAAGAACTCAAAGAACGGACCTGTGATGGGGGTACGGAGAGTGACGAGAAATATGACTACCCTAGGTATTAGTAATGATAGATAATATCATGTTTTGGAATGCACGGGGAGTTGGTAACTGGGCTACCCGATGCAAACTAAAAAGAGTTGGTTAAAGAAAACAATGTAAAGTTACTAGCTATTGCGGAACCTATGATCCAAGTCTCAAGGCACATGGAGATTGCAGGCAAGGTGAGTCTTCCTGATCAGCACCCAGCAAAACACGCTCTCCCATTTGGCTCCCTGACTCGGGTGGATAAGCTCCACAATTAGTGAGACAAGTCCCCCCTCCTTGGACAGCATGAACTCCAGCTACGTCAATCTGAAATGCTCGAGATCCCTCTCCTTTTAGACAATGAATTTGAAAGAAATCAACCTCTTTTGACTCATCTACCAGCCCCGAATTTGTCTTTCCCGGGTTGCTGATATCAACGCTTGCCCTTGGGTCTACATGCATAGCATTTGCAATCTCACTAATTGTATACCCCGCCTCTTGTAGACCTTTCTCCGTCGTTTCTGGCCCATTAATATCATTGGCTTCCTCATTTTCTTTGCTAGTCGAAATATTTATTTTTTGGTTACTCTCCTTTTCAACAATATCAGCCGTAAGATTCTCAAAATTGTTTGTCAACACTAATTTCGCCGGTTCTTTGGACACTAGTTTCTCCGTATTCTTTCCCTCCTTAATTTCCCCCCCCCCCCATCGTATTTTTTGAACCACTTGTGCCCACATCGCATTTTGCAACTTTGTTTTTATTGACCACTGGCACATACTGTTGCTTCATAGCCTTGGCTTCCACCTCATGTTTCTCGTTCTTCGCTACAATCACCAAATGAGATGTTTTCGCATTGCCCTTTAGGCCAAGTTTTTTCCTGCAAAATTCTTCATGGTGTCCTAGCAAAGAACAATAGTCACAGTATTTGAACCCTGGGTATCCAATTTTTTGCCAAAAGCCCCTATTGTTTGCCCTGTCAATCCAAATCCTATTCGGTAACTTTTCTGCCAAAGACATCTCCACACAGACACGGGCAAAACCCGGGCGTGACAAACAACGAGTATGATCATCCATGCTAAAAAAACCACCAAAAGAGTTCACAATAGTTTTTAAAAGAGGTGGATGAAATAAATGCAAAGGTAAGTTAGGCAACTCTACCCAAAGTGGAACCGAGATCGGATCTGCTTTCATACTGAAATCGTCATGCCATCGAAAGGCTTTGAGTCGCACTCCTCGAATCAAGAAAGAGTCGCTCGACAAGACTTTCTTTACTTCCGCCTCAGATTGAAGCCGGACAAGAATGTGACGTTGATCAAGAATTCCTAGCGAAAAATCACCAAGTATCCCCCAGTTTCGATGAATCGAATCTCGAATCTCTACCAATGTTGGCCTGTAACTAGAGAATTTTAGAACTATCACGTGTTGTTCCATGAAAGCCTCCCCACGGGTTTCATCAGATGTCGTTATCCCGATGGCTGGCTCTCCTTCTTTCCAGAATCTCGTTCCCTCCACAAGTGTCTCCTTAACATCCTCCACATGAATTTTTTCAAGTATTTGGGCGAAAGAAAGCTTTGGAGCCTCTTCCAGAGGTTCCTTACCCCCCAAAGGGAGGAAGGATGTATTGACGGCTAGAGAAGCCATCATATTGCATAGAAAAATGATCTCGCCAACCCTATAGATGACCAAGCACCAATCGCCAATCAGAGATGGCGACTAGAAATCGGCCTAGAATCCGGCGGCCAGTCAAAGATATCACCTAGAAACGGCAAGCAATGGTGACTCGAAGGGGCGGCGTTGCCTAGAAACGGCCAGGTCCACTCAGCAGCGTCCAGGCAGCAGCATCCAGTCAGAGACTGTGGCCAGAAACGAGACGACTAGGCCGGAAGGCAAGCGATGGCCAGAGGGTTGAGCGGCGACCAAGCAGGGCGTCGACGAGGCCAGGCAGGGCGGCGGCCAATAACTAGCCAAAACAGGTAGAGCGTCAGGCAACAGGCAGAGTTCCAGCAACCAGCAAAGAAGATGGCGGCCAGTCAAAGATGGCGACTAGAAGCAGCGGCCAGAGGGATCTTAGATGCGTCCAGGCAGCGGTGTCCAGTCAGAGACTACGGCCAGAATCCAGTGGCAGGCAGAAATGATGGCCAGATATGAAGTTTGAAACGGCGACCAAGCAAGGGGTTGGTGGCGGCCTGGCAGGACGGCGGCCGATCTACCTAGGACGGCGGCGGCGCTAGACGGCGGCCTGAAACGTTGAAGATGCCTAGGTTTTCTTGCAGGAAAACTAGTCGCCACTCTGAGTCAATGGTTCAGATCAAATCCAAAGATGTTGGGACGGCTAGGATTGAAGGAAACAGACTCAAAATTTTAATACCCAGAAAGCCCTTTACAAGATGTTTACTTTCTAGTATATTGGCTGTGCTACTTACAACTTTGGCTAATGTTTCATGAATGCTTGTATTGTTTTCCTGTTTCAGTTCTGCATCTGTAGATCATTTTGTTTGTTCTTCGGCATGGACTGCAGATGTTAAAATGTTGCATCATGAGAATTTGGTAACTGAATAATTAGAGTGGCACATAAGTTCTATATAACAATAGTTTTAATATAGATCCAAACCCTTTTCTTTCTTTCAATTTTACATGTAGTTTCTTATTATGGTGGTTTGGTTTACTGCAAAAAAGTTTAGAAGATTGTAGTGCCGTTTGATTGCAAAACGAATAAAGTTCTGTGTTATAACAAAGCTCGAAACAAGCTAGGATTGTCCTAGATTAGAACTGAAATCTGTCCAGTAATTGGACTGATCTTGTGTAGCTGATTTTTCCGGAGTTTTGATTGGGCTTTTGAGCAGGTATAGTATCATGCAATATATCAAAAGTTTCTTGTTGAGTCTAGTTTCTACAAGATTTGACGGTATGACAATCTGAGTTTTGTACAGGAAGATATACTCATTTTAGTGACAATAGGTAAATCAACCGAAGGTTGACAGATGACCTGTTTTGTTTGTAAAATATGTACTGTTATAGACATAATCATGGGGTATGTCTTATATGGTTGGAAACCTCTTTGTGTCTACTTTTTATTTCCTCAAACGGTATGCAATTTGGAGTTCAAATGTGAGAGTTATGTACATTTTAGTGATGATTGGTCAAGCTATCCTAAGGACAGCTTGTTCATTTCAGTATTGTTGCCAGGGTTATTTATTTGACTGTTTTGGGATTGAAACATGATTGTTTAGGGTTTGTCTTGGGTTGCATTTGATGTATAAGAAAAATTTTGTTTGGAGCCGAATGAAGTTATAATTTATCGCCAGAATAAGGTTGGTTGCTGGGATGCTTGCAGGGTCAAATTGATTTTATTTCGACCTCAAAATTGGGTTGTAATAGGATTATTGTGGTAGCTGAAATTAGGGTGTACTGGTTTTGTTGCACGGACTGAATCGTGATTTTCTTGGGATTGTATTACGGGCTGCAACTAGGATGTTTTCGGTTGAGTTTGGGGAAGGCTACGATTGACCTTAAATGGTTGGTTTTAGTAGATTTTGGGGGTTGTTTATAGCTATGTTTAAAGCTTATTTCAGCTAATTTAAGTTGGCGTTTCAGCTGAGTTTTGGATGTTCGAATCAGTTGATTTAGGGGGATGTTCTAGTTGATATACATTCTTATTTTTCAGAAACGATTCCATATAAGCGACTGAGGGAAAATATTTGTTGCCAGATGATTGATCAAAATATATAGATATATTATTCTAACCAAATGATTGAGAATAAATATGATTATATCCAGATTGGAAAAAAAAAACTATAATTTAAAACCCTAGAAAAATGGGAGAGGGAGTTAGAATACACTAGTCTTTGCTAGATTGTGTAGAAAGGAATGAAATGCCTTCAAATTTGTCACTCTATATATCTTCAGATCCTTCAGTCACCCAAAAAAAGAAAACTACCTGAATCAAAGAAACTCGTTTTCGAGCAAAATTGATAACGCTAATGGAGGCCTTCCCTTAAACCTACAAGGATTTGTTGTTCTGCTCTAGAAAGCCTTCCTAGCAAGTGTTATGTTTTTCCTTTCATTCCTCTACTTTTTGGTCTTTTTTTTTTAAAATTATTTTTGTTATTTAAAAATGTTTTCTTTGGGGAGGGAAAAGAATTTCACATTCACGAGCATTCTTTTCTGCCATTCGCTCCACTACTTTTTTCCATTAAAATGGGAAGTTATCACGACTCACCTTTATGACGTCCAAAAAAGGAAGTCATTTTTTCTCAAGAAATTATTATAATGACTTGTCTAAGGACGTGTGTGCCATGTGCGTCCTTAAAATTTTTACAAAGACATGCACGATTTGCAAGTCTTAAATTTAGGACATTATATTCTTGACCAGTATATACATGAATGAGACTGATGGAGAAGGAAACTCCGCACTCCATTGATACCTAAAGACCTCTTCCCACAATAAGAAACCCAGCTTCTCCCTAAGTTCTTAAGCATAATGTCTTAAATTTCGCATTTACTTACATAATGTCTCTGTTGATTATTGCTAGATACTGTTCGACTCCTATTGAAACATGGAACAATTACCAGCTTTAGAAAAGGATAAGTTTGACCCCTCTACATGTTGCAGCTGCTAACGAAACCGCCAGGCTCTTCAGGTATAAAACATACATGCCCAAGTCATGAACAACAATTTTCCTCTTGTATTAAAAATTTGAGATCCTGCAGATTCTACTTCTTCAAGACCCAAATGTCCTCAATTCGCTTTCAGAATTGAAAGAAACTCCCATGTTTTTTGCGGTGAAGAATGATGTTACTAACTTTGCTACTTCTAGTCTATGGAGCCAATACCCAAATTCACAACTTACGGTAATTTCTTATTCACTAACTTATACCTTCCTGAATAATGGTTACTAATTATATTTTTAGTAATGTAATATTGGTTTTATTTATTTCCAAGCTGAAGTTTGTTCGGTTGGGGATAGTGCTGCATATAACAAAGGACTGCTGCTTTAGGTGATTATATTGTGATTGTAAGTAAATTAATTCGATTTTTTAGTTTGCATTCATGTTTCCTTCCATGATTTTCTTGCTGCTTGTTAGTGAATCTGATTTTGTTTGTTTTCGCTTGTCTGTTTTATGTTTTATAGTGCGTACCAAATTAGAGTCCAAGTAGTGAACAAGTTGGTGACTAGTTAAGCATCCCTAATGGATCTTCAAAATAGTAGTTAATATTAATATGGGTGATGATGCTACATGTCTAAAACATACACATGCCCTCTGTATAACTTAACTACAACTGACTGTTGGATTAGGACAAAATCGTGTGCAATCAAACTAGGGAGTGCTAGTTGGTTTGATCTCATGGGTTCTTGTATTTGATAACATCACTATTGTTGATTCGCACCGAGGACTTGGACTTCAAATTCGTGAAGGAGGTAACAAACATTTCCTCTACATTTTGTTTTAATTAGCTGAGTTAGCTAGCTTTCAATTACTGATTTGAATGTCTTCTATTATGTAAGGAAATGTAGATGATGTCACTTTCTCAAGTATAAGTCTCAGTACGAGATACACTATCCTTCATGGTGGGGCAGGGCAGAACCAATATATGTGACAGGCCAAGATGTCAAGGCCTTGTTGATCATAGCATGGCATGTATTATTATGGAGCATATTGAAGTACTAGAAATTGAAATGTGGACATGAGATGGTCTAATGGTAACCACTAGAGATATGTTGCAAGTGTCACCAAAGAATACTGAATTATCAGTTTAGTTTGGTGTGGACCATTGTATGTATTGATGAATCTGTGAGAGCAATATAGCAATATATATGTCCCAACATGGTATAGCATTTTAAAGGCCATTAATAATAGCGCATTCAGAATGTTAAAACAAACAATTGATAGCATTTATATACATGTGATGGATAACATAACCATGGCATTCACGAAGACTAACAAACAATTGATAACATTCAAGTACATGTCATGGATAGTATAACCATTACATTTCACAAATGCTAGATAATTCAACCATGACTTTCACAACCATGGATAGTATAACCATTACAAACAACTGATAACATCTATGTATATATGTTAGATAATACAACCATGACTTTCACAAATGTTATGTTGGGATAACATTTCATAGTGCTATGTCAAAAAAAAAAATAACATGGGCTACTATGACTTGCACTAAATGATGTGGTACCCCTCTCATAGCATTTTTATAATGTCCTGAAATGACATTTTTGTTGTAGTGTAAGGGTGACTGACATAAAAAGTGCAAAATTGACGTATGCATTTTATATTCCATCTAGAATTTCAATTTGTTCATATGAAAACTAAGAAATATAAGTCTATATAAGTCAAAGTGTGATTAGACTAATTTTAACAAGAATATTAAGATAATGAAATATTTGAAAGTTTCTAATGTGATATATTTTAAAAAATTAATGACTTGTGCATATAAAGATATCAAATCTGGGTTGGGCAACTTAATTGCCCGTGCCCAACCCAAAAATTTTGGGTACACTAAATTGTTGACCATGACCTATCCTAACCGAACCTAGGTATTGCTCGCTCTGCCTAAGTCTTAGGCTGAGCACCAGTTAGATGGGTTGAGCCCGCCCATATTGCAGCCGTATTTGGTAGGATCTACTAGATCTCAATATATAAAATTGTGTGATTAACATAAAACAACCAGTTTTGTATAGCAGATTATGTATTTCTTCACATTGGCATGAAGGGACATTGAAGTTGGAATTTGTAGAATGCTGTGATTTTATAATTCTTTTAAAATAACTTTTTAATTTATTTTAAATTACGAGAAAGGAATAATCTAGGGCTCAAACCAAACTCCAATCAACTTCTATTTCATTCTTAAACTAACAGAAATCATCAATCGCAATCACATAAAGTGGAAAACCATCCTTGCTTCGATGCTTACTTTATTGAGTCAAGGGGAGTTCTCCAGGGAAAAGAAAAAAGAATTGAGAGTAATTGCTGAGGAGAAGAGAGGAATATGTTCAACGAGGCTTTGAATAATCAGACATTGAGTCTCTTGAGGCCTTTGAGTCAAGGAGAGAGTCGTCGGTGAGTGAAAAGATCAAACTGGAAAAAGTTTTTTAAGGGGGAGCCTCCCTTTTCAACCGGAAAAATATTTCACGGCCAGAAAAGTTTTCTATATCCTAAAAAAAAATCAAACGCATGAACAATCACACACACCCTTAGACCAATTGCTTCTCAAAATGATAAACACTTAATGTACTTTATTGAATAGAACTACATGTTGGACTAATCCAATAATGTGGGCACACATATGTAATATAACGTGTATTGCTATCTTAAAGTGTAGTCCATCTAATATGTGATCTAATAGGGGTGTTGGACTATAAGGTATTAATAAATAACATGGTGTAAATAAGGATGTAATTTCTAATTCAATGAGGGGCAGAATTGGAAATTCACAGCCCGTAAGTTGAAGGGTTGTGACTTATGGGCATTATAAATAGGATTGGTCCCCGATTGAGCGTATGCGTTAAAATAGAGAAAACTTTTGGCATTGTCTTTTGTATCCTCTCAACAGAGAACTAAGGGAAACGCTTGAATCAATCGGAAGATCTAAACAATCCAAACTCATCACAATCAACGGGGAAATCGCTATGGATCGATCGGGTATGTTTCTATTCTTCTTGTTTCCATTGAATCAACTAGAGTCTTAAGTTTTTAGTTTAAATACAACACTACAGAGATATGACTAACAATGAAATCCATGTCTCTACTGTAAATGATCAGTAATAAGCTAATCAGTAACATCAACTATATCAACAAGTTGATTAAGAAGTTCGAAATGAAAAAGCAATATAAAGCATTACTATCACAAACCATTGAAAAATTATGGTCGAATCTGAACAGCTACGTTCGACCTCCTCAATCTGGGTTGAGCGATTACTTTTGGCTTGTTCGATATCTTATTCTTCTGTACGCTATATTTAACCCCACAAGCATTGCATAGGGTTCTAGGGCCCTTAGGTCCACCCCTCCACAGAGGTGTGATGTCTGTTCCACAATGAAAGCAAGTCTTTTTTTGCTTCTTGATTACTAAGTCTATCCAAGTATTACCAGCTATACGAGTACGTTTGCTCCTCTTCCTTCTGGGATGCAATTATTTTTCCTTGGAGCCCTGCAAGGTTTTTTTCAGCAACCCCATTTGTGACCATGCCAATTGTTTTCTCTTCCATTGCCATTGCATCTCTCAATAAGTTCCAATCATTGCAAGCTTCTTGACACCATTCAACCTCTGCATCTGGATCATGAGGGATACACAACGGATCCTCATAAATACTATTATCACCTTCATCCACCTCCAATTCTTCGTAAGTGAAGTCTAGGAACTCCTCTTTGTTGGTGAAGATCGGCATTATTGTTGTGAGATATTGAGATTGGAATTGTATGCTGAAACTAAAATAAACAAACGTTAAATAATTAGAATGTAGATATGCTTGAATTGAGACAATCTTTTTAACATAAATGAAAATCAAATAAATGTGGGGCTTAACTTGGAATATTTATCCTTCATTTGATTTTCAAATGATTTCATTAAGGTTCGACACTTTACCAAAATGAGAAAAAAAAAAAAATTTCCATTCCTGTAAAATTCCAATAATAAGTTCATAATGATTGTGTTTGTATTACTTTTAATATCTGAAAATCAAAAAGATTTTGCAGAAATCAAATTAAAATTTTTAAATAACAAGAGCAATTTTCTGACTGAAAAAGCTCCAACCTAAACCAGGCAACAAATTTATTTCAAGTTGCATCTTTGGAGAGATAGGAACGACAGGTCAAACCATGTTTAACTCTGAATTAATTTCCATAAATATTAAGAGATTAATAAGATTTGAGGGAGGAATTGTTAACATCCAATACACGTGCATTTGATGACTGACTACAGTTGTTTACTGACTATAATTGTTGTTTACATTGTTGAGTTTATCTGGGGAAGTCATGAAAATGCATATTTTTCCTTTTCAAAATATCTTTTTCTTTTTTAAGTTATATAGTTTCTTTTAGAAACTTATTCTTTATTTTGAATTAAGTATTTGTTTAGGGGAGGATTTCTTCCATAAGAGAGAAGGGAATATTTGATGAATCCCATAAAATTTCAAGCAAGCAGAGACATTTGAAATTTTAAAATGGTAAACTTAATATTTGATTCAAACCATTAAAATGATATGTTCTTCTTACTATGCAAATCACATTTTTATTCTTCTTTTCGTAGATGTTATGGAATTAAAACCCACAAGCACAAGCAAAGGGTGGGGACCTTGGACCCATTGTTTTCTTCGCTCTCTCACGAACTTTGCAAGGGAACTACCAGGGTGATATGTCATGATTTGGGAATGTTAGCATGTATCTCTAGACATCTATCATTCTCATAGATTGCAAACATGGTTACAAAATCTTGATTCCCAAGTTTTTTTGCTTTATTTTTTTCTTTCCGGAAAGTGAATTTTTCCTTAGTTAATGTGTAGTTAACTCATTTGCTTTTTTCTATTCCTCCAACACCCCAAATTATTATTTTTTTATTAATACAAAATTTTGTATCTGAACAAATATCGTGGTAGGAAGATCTATCCTTGCAAGTATATATAGGACTAGTAAAGCAATAAAATAAAAACTTATAACATGTTCTAATATGGATATTCTTTAGACTAAACCAATTCGAACTCAAATAAATTGTATCTCAAACGCACTCTCAGATTGAGTTTCAACTTTTATTTACCTCCAAAGTCATGCCACAAGGGAAATGCAAAAGTGTGTTGCTGTCGTCCTGCTGCATTTTTACATTTTCTTGATTTATTTACCTGAGTACAAGATTTGCTAGGTAATTAAGAGTCTTCATTGGTTAATCGTCTCAAGAACACCAAAGCAATATCTATTGAGAAATTTAATACACCAAAATATAGATTTTTTTCTACCATTTAAGAACATCAAAGAATCTTCTCATATAAAAGATGTGTAATTTGAACACAAGATCTCGGGGTATAAAAGTACCAAATTTCTCCATCATTATAGGCTCTTGTGGACTTCTACAACAATAACAAAATGGAACAAGGACAATGAATCACCTGGCTTGAGTCCTCGAGAGGAACGAAAGAAGCCATCATATTTACCTTGTAACAACACCGAAAAATCACAGTGTGCAATACAATTAGAAATAAGTAAATAAAATCTAGCATCAAAGCCAAACGTCTCAACACTGTACACTGTCAAAAGGTATCCCCATTCCAAGTGGTCATGCGGCTTCTCCATATCTAGTTTAAAAATAGCATTATGTCCAACTGCTTTCTTCTCAATTAACCTCATTAATTGTTGTGCTAACCCAATATTTTCTGAGATCAATCTCCCTTTCACAAAAGCACATTGTTCAAATGAAATAATTCTTGGGAGTAAAGTGGCCAATCATGTGCACAATATTTTGTTACAAATTTTGTACATGTCGTTACAAAGACTGATAGGCCTAAATTCTATGTAATAATTTGGTTCTTCTACCTTAGGATTAAGAGCTAAGAAATTCACCGTGAAAGAACATGTAAGAGACTGAACAACAAAAAATTTCCTTTGTCGCTTCCCAAACGTCTGTAAATGATTTTCCAAAAGTGTTGGAAAAAACCTGAAGTAAAACCATCCGAACGTGGATCACTATCCTTTGGGATACTAAAAACAACGTTTTTAACTTCTCGGCTGCTGCATTAGAGCAAAACTATCCTCAACTTGAACCAGTTGTGGATTTCAATCCAAAAGCTCAGTATCTTCCCTCCAGAAGTCAAATAATGTTTGAAAAACCGATTTGCTTCTTGAATAATTACATTTTGATCAGTAAGTAGATTTCCATCCATATATGTGATCATAGAAATGGCTCTTCTGTTTTGTTTTGCTTTGAGTGATGCAAAAAAAATATTTTGTGCATGCATCCCCTTCATTTACTTCCTTCTCACCTGATTTTGTTTCCAAAAAAAAAATTTCTTGCACCAGAGTACTCTCACTACTACAAATATTAGCTTAGGTAACGCCACTTAGATAGCGCTTTTTTAAAGAGCTATCCAAGTGGGCGCTAGGATAGCGCTTATTTGTCTTTTAAAAAAAAATAAATAAAAAAAAACGCTACAATAGCGCTTTTAAATTTCTTTTTCAGTTAAGCGCTATCTTAATTATGTCTTAGATAGCGCTTTAAAAAACGCTATGTGGAAAAACGTTACCAAAACTACCATAGCGCTTTTAAAGTGCTTGCATAGCGCTTTAAAAGCGCTATGCTACTCACCTCTTGTACAGCGCTTTATCCTATAGCCTAATAATTAAAAAAAAAATCAAATATCAAATTAAATCTCGTTTTTTCAGATCTTGATACGATCGGACGGTTAATATCACAAGCCCTAATAAAAACCTAAATCTCGACAACATGTTTTTTGGTTTTGCTTTTGCCATTTTTTCAAACACACAGAGAGGCGATAGGAGGCATGGAACCGAGGCGAGGAGGCGACGAACCAGATCGAGGAGGCGACGAACCAGATCGAGGAGGCGAGGAGGCGACGAACCGAGGAAGGACGCGAGGAACCAGAGGAGGCGAGGAACCGAGGAAGGAGGCGACTCAGGCGAGGAACCAGAGGAGGCGAGGAACCGAGGAGTCGCAGGGTAAGGACCAGGTTCGTCTCCCAGGCAGTAAAGTCTCATGGCATCCTCCTTGTCCCCCTCATTGAGGTGTATGAGCTTATGACCCATTTGAAAAAGTTGGGTTACATCGATCATTCTGATTTTGTATTTGAGAGGTAGTTCCTAATACATATGAGAATCTGTCTGATTTGATTTCGAGTGAGGGTCTTGACCATGACGAAGATGATTTGTGTTTCTTCCACCTAAATAGTCTTCGAATTTTCTATTGTTATCGACTCAACATAATTAAGAGATTCACAATTTTTCCTGTTGGGTCTCAAAATACTCTTTGAATTATGGGCAAGTTTGCAATAACCAAGAGGATGAATCTAAGTGATACATCATCATTTGTCTAAGATTTTTATTTTTATTTTATTTTTATTTTTTTATGTTATTTAGTAATTAGTTCACTGCTAATATGATGATGGTGTTCGCTGCAGGGTAGTAAGCTGACGAAGAGGGAAATGGAGCTGATGGGAAGTAAGAAAATGAAACAAGAAGTAGAAGAAGAATGCACTCTTGACGGCACCGTGGATCGGCGTGGCCGCCCTGCAATCTGAGCTGGTAGGTTACCAGTTGTTACTCTGTCTCTTCACTCAATTTTGTTCACTTCAATCTTCCTCTTCTTAACATTTGCAAGTTTAAACAAATCACTACCAGCTGTAACAATTTTTGACCTAATATTCTTGTGTATGGGGAGCTTTGTCTCAATTGTTTAGCGGCTATGTCATGCATTTTCAAGTTATAGGTTAGTGATTTAAAAGTTCCTCTATGATTAAAGCATGAAAGCTCAGCATTCCACACCTCAGCATCTCTCCTGATCCACCTTTGTAAGTGATTTTTATCATTAAAGTAGTTGTTCTAGTTCATATATATTACAGTTGTTACAAACAGTCCCAGCTAAATGAGTAAAAATATTCTTTATGTAAAATAATAAATAAATCAAGTATTAAATAAACAAGTCCCAAGCATCAAATATGTAGTTTCATCACAATCTCTCAATAGATCAGTTTAGCATATTTGTTTTTAAAGCTTGTGTTGACGTACATAAATAATGTCTCGAGCAAATATTTACAATCACAGCTGTTTCTTACAGGGCTGCCAAAAGGAACAGGTTTCTTGAATCAACTTAAGCCCATGAATGGAGTTCCATGGATTGACTGTGTGGGACTACTCCAATGGGTCAGAGAAGAATAAGGGAGAGGATTGGCACAACATTGCTTGATACTCTCTTAAACAAGTCATTGGACATGTGCATCAATAACCGGCTAGGATATTTGTGAGACCATCTAGGTATGCAAGCTTGACTCTCTCTCTTGTACTTTATCTAACTGTCACTATTCTCTCAAATAAAATTTATGAAGAAAAACTAGTAGTCATTCATGTTAAAACCATTAAACGTCTATAGTGCTACTGAAATTGTACTCTCTATCTTTTACTGATGAAATCTTTGGCCCTCACATCAAGTGTTGGGCAATGAAGTTCTTGATCTCCCAAGGCAATGCAAGTTGTAAAAATAGATCACCAAGAGTCTCTAGTGCTACTGAAGAGGAAATAATTAGCTCCCATACACATGCTGTTTGTCCTAATAGAACGGCTATAAGCAAATTTTAGAGAATAAGAAGATCCATGTGATCAAGCTTTGAAATCCTTTATTTCTCTGGAAAATAAAATGTTAAATTCTAGACTCTGGTTGAATGTTTTGGTGATCTTTAAACATCTGCAAAATACGTAAAGTATTATTAATGATGCATGATTATTCAGCTGCAGTTCTCCTCAAATTATGTAGTACAATCAATCAGCACCAATGTAACTCAAATTAACATTACAAGCCAGCATTTTACTTTTCATCTTCAACTCCAATCCAAAAATATGATTACTGAAATTTGACATGGGTATGGTGTTGGATTAAGATGCCACTAAGATGACTGATATCTGATTTAAGCTTCATGCTATTCTGTTTGTCATGTTTGTTGAACAGAGGTATTTCATCTTAAACTATAGGATGAGCTGGCTGGTTAAATCTTCTACAAGTGTTTGCATAAATAAGTCTATAAGGAGTAGCAGGTTGAACATCCTGTGACTGACGTAATTGCAGGCCTACATCTTGAAGAGTAGAAATGTTCTGCATGCCTGCTTTCAGAGTAGCGCTGAATCATTTAAAAGTTTATTCCGAAAAAGGAGATGAAGCCACAGTCAAATTTCCATGGATCAGAGAAGAATAAGGAAGGGGAGTGGCACAATATTGCTCGATTTAAACAAGTCGTTGGACGTGCGTCAATAACAGCTAGGATATTTGTGAGACTGACTTCATTAATCATGCTCCATTTTATGCAATTCTTTTCCTGATGTTTCTTTTATTTGTTTTCACCTTAAGAAACTTGAGTTGTGAAGATTCTAATTTTTCAATTGCAGGAACTGGTTTCTTTGCTAGAGAGATTGCATCAACAGCACTAGGAGTTTAGAACTCGTGATCTCCTCTTTCTTTTCCATCTAGCTAGGTAAGCAAGCTTGACGCACTCTCTTGCAGTTCATTTGACTTTCTTTATTCAGCTTCTCTTGTGTGGAAACTGTACAACTAACCGGCTGGTACAAGCTGGAAGCAATTCCTTCCATACCTTGCGTGCAAAATCTAAGACTGAGCTGCTGCAACAGGTTGGAATCAATTAGATTTCACTATGCGGGGAGCTGGATTCTAAGGGAAACACACCTCTCTTAGGAATTGTGAGAATTTGAAGTGTTGCCTTGACATTGGAATGATACAAAAGCAGTAAATCAGAACTATACTTCCACATAACACAAGTATGAAATTGTGAAAAAACTCCAAGAAAGGAAGCACATATGTGGCATGACTGGAGATGGTGTGAATGGTGTGGAGATGGTGTGAATGAAATTGCCTTGACATTGGTATTGCAGTTGCATATGCAACTGATGCAGCTCGTGGTTCATGGACAGAGTGAAGCCATCTCCTTTGCCAGGTTCATGGAAACTCAAGGAAATTTTCGCAACTGGAGTTGTACTTGGCACATATCTTGCTATCATGACTGTGATTTTCTTTTGGGCTTCCTGTGAGACAGATTTCTTCTCAGTAAGTAGTCTCCTGTCCAAAGAACACGTGCAACATCTTATATATCAATTAGTATATATTAATCATACTGATCCTACTCATTGTCTACCAAATGATATAATGTGCAGAAAACATTTGGCGTGAGATCAATCAGGCACAACAACGAAGAACTCACTGCAGCTCTCTATCTCCAAGTGAGCATAGTGAGCCAGGCTCTCATCTTTGTGACCCGATCTCAGAGTTGGTCCTTTGTTGAACGACCAGGCGTGTTGCTTGTTAGTGCCTTCCTTGCCGCTCAATTGGTGAGTATAAATGATGTTTCATGCCATTGAATATATCTGTATTCTCCATTAAAACTGACAATTTTATCCATCCATTGTGTTAAGGTGGCTACATTGATAGCTGTTTATGCAAACTGGGACTTTGCAAGGATCCAAGGCATAGGGTGGGGATGGGCAGGAGTGATTTGGTTATACAACATCATCTTCTACTTCCCTCTTGATGTCCTCAAGTTCTTGATCCGTTACAGTTTGAGTGGCAAAGCTTGGGATACCGTGATTGAGAACAATTTTGTATCTTTATTGAATTTTGTATGAATGCTTAAATTATATTTTGAATGAATGAGAAACAGTTAGTTATCATGTTGTGTCTTTATTGATTGATTGAACGTTGTCATTATTATATTAAATATTATATTTAGCCCAGAAAATCGGTATCGGAAAAATAGAAAAAACAAATCAAATAACTTAGATAGCGCTCAAATAAGTGCTATCTAAGTTTAACATATATACTACAATAGCGCTAAAAGTAGCGCTATCTAAGAACAATCTAATTACTTCCATAGCGCTTATTTACACGCTATCTTAGCAGATAAACAAATCTAATTTAAAAAATTCATTTAAATTAAATAGCGCTTTTTTAAGCGCTATTCAAGCTAATTTAAAAAAAAATTGGCGCTTACATAGCGCTTTAGAAGGCGCTATTGAAGTTAATTAAAAAAAAAAATCAACGCTTAGATAGCGCTTTAAAAAGCGCTATCTAAGTGAAGCGCTATTCAAGTAAGCGCCTTGCATAGCGCTTTTTTAAGCGCTATCTAAGCTACCATAGCGGTAGCTTAGATAGCGCTAAAAAGCGCTATCTAAGCCTATTTTTAAGCGCTATGCAAGCCTATATCTGTAGTAGTGTCTATTCAAATTTAAATTATCATTTATGTCCCAACCTTGTAGCAAGCTAAACTCCAACTGTGCTATTTCATCTTCCAATCTCTTCAATTGACTAAACACATTTCCAAAAACCTCTTTATTCCAAAATTTTAACATCTTTCTCATGTGTTCTAATATAAAATCCAATATGTCTATGGCCCTCAAATATCTGCAATCTACATTCCATTGGCTATCTACAAAATTCATGAAGCTACTATGTGTAGTCCACATTTTTTGAAAATGAATAGGAGACATACCAAATCTATATACCGAATGTAAAGAGACTAGAAGAGGAGCATGATCTGAGCAAGTTCTGAGCAAAATGTTCCACCTTCGTATTTTTCATATTTGTTTCCCATTCAGAGTTGCCTAAAAATCCATCTAATCTACGCCACGTCCTGTTATCCCCTTTTTGATTGTTACACCATGTAAACTTCGGACCAACAAAACTGATATCTACTAGCCCATAAGAAAAAATACAATTAGAATTCATAACTAAAAAATGTGAATCCTATCTACCAAATTTATCTTCGCCATCAGTAATCACATTAAAATCTCCACCTATTAGCCAGAGAGCATATAGACCTATTGCAAAATGTTCCATTTCCACCCAAAGGTGTCGTCTTTCGAACACTTTGCACCCAAATGTTCCCTTTCCTATCTACCAAAATGTTCCATTTCCACCCAAAGGTGGATGGCTCTTCGAGAAATAAAAGGGTTGCAGGAGGTGTGATCATTAGAAACGCAAGGGGTGTTTGAAGGACTGATTTTATGCAATAACATTGGTTTCAGGAAAGTGATCGTTCAAACTGATTCAAAATTTGTCCGTGGTTGGTTTCAGGTGGTATATAAAATTCCTTGGCATTTGGAGAATCTGTGGAGTGATATTAAACGCCTAACAAGAGAAATGGAGGTGTTTTGTTTTCATATCTATAGGAAAGCTAATTCGGTGGCAGACGCGCTAGCGGATAGGGCTCAAAAGGCAGGGAGTACAAGAGTTTTGGGGCGCAGAATCTCCCGAAAAGGATTGCAAGTTTTGGTTGAACTGGATAAATGTCATACTCCTTATATTCGCTATTGTTATTGATTACGAATATCTCGGTTTTTTGGCTATACTTCCCATGTTTTGCTCTGTTTTATTGCGTAATGAGGTGCGGTATAGTGCCTGTTTTCAATTTCTAGGTTGGTTTGGTTGAGAGAATTAGCTAAGTATCTTACTTGGCAATATGAGGTTGGCAATGGCAGATTATCATTCGCAGTGATGCGCTTCTTTGTTGTTGTGTCTTGGTCAGTTTCGGTGAGAAGGTCTCTAGTTGTTGTTCACGTGGGTGTAGTGAGATGGCATTCAGTTTGTGGTACTCTTCTGGGTGCCAGGATCATGATTGTTTAGAAGTTGGAAATCATTCCAGGTTGCGGAATTGTTGTGTTTTTGGGTGCTGTTTTGATTTCATTATGCGTGGCTGACTGTTGCTTGCTTGTTATTCACAGGGGCATTCTAGGAAATTAATTATTCGGGCTCCTTTAATCTTATCTCAGCCGTTCATATTAGGTTGGTAAACATCCTGTTCATCCTTGAGAATGAGGCGGCTAGGGTTCATGGCAGCCACACCGGCGGCCAAGCGAGATCCTCCCTTGGCTGGCCGTGAAGGAGGGGAGGAAAAGCGTTTTTTTGCGTAGGTGCTTGGGTTGGCAGGCAACGAACTCTTTGAGGAAAAACCTACAAACTCGACAAGTTATCGGAAGGAAGGCAATCCAACACTAACTTTGTCGGATTCGGACGTTTCTAGGGGAGAAGCACGTGTTTCTAACCACGTAGTAGTGATGAAATTCTCAAGTTTTCGACCATCTCTTGATGCGATCAAGGATTCGATACATAGATTCTGGGGTATTTTGGGGGAGTTCATTGTGGGTTTTCTGGATCAAAGACATGTTCTTGTTTTTCTGCAATCAACGGTTGAAGTCACAAAGGCTTTGTCGAAGGATTCCTATACTATTTGGGGTGTTAGATACAAGATGTTCCGTTGGCACCTAGGTTTCAGCCTAAGGGCTGATCCTGAACTGGCTCCGCTATGGGTGAAACTTCCAAATCTCATGCTTGCCTTTTTCTTGCCAGACATCATGAAGGCCATTGGGAACTCTTTCGGAAATTTTCTAAGGATTGATGACGACACGCGATATTTTGCTAGATCAAAAGTAGCACTCATGTGTGTTGAGATGAAGGTCACAAAACCTTTACCGAATAAGATATGGTTAGAAAGTAAAAAATATGGTGGCTATTGGCAAAAACTAGAGCATCCGAGATTCAAGTATTGCGAGCATTGCACTCTTATAGGTCAAGAAAAGGATACGTGTAGGAAACTCTTGGGGCTGAAGAAGGGTAACCAAAACAAGGAGGGGGGAACACGAAGGAGGAAAATTTTCACAACAAGGAAAAACAAACACATCCGCCAGTGAAGCAAACCTATGTTCATGTTATCAAAAGGCGGAATGAAACAAATGAACTTATTGGCACGAGTGGAGGAAAAGATAGTCAAGGTTTAGAGATACCTAGTAGTCAAGAAAGGGAAGGGAAGGAAATAACATCAGGCGGAGAAGATGATCAATTAAAATTGGAAAATAAATTTGCGGCCTTAGTGGATGATCTAACAGAAGTGGAAGAAGAGTCAATCCTGATAGTTCATGGTAATAGAGTGGAGAAGCCAGAAGTCCTTGGCGGAGTTGGAAAGGAAGACAGTGGACATGTTGTCCTGGTTGAAGCAGGTTATACCGTTAGTGAGGCAGAGAAAGCCTTATTGGCGCAGGATTATAAATTTGGCTCAGGTGCATCTAAATCTACATGTAATATGGCGATGAGGATTCTGAAAAAGAAAACAAATATTACTAATTCTGTTCCTGCAGAATTAAATTACAGTATAGAGGCGCTGAGATCCTCTAGCTCCGTTTCTAAAATAGAGGAGTTGCAAACTGTTGTTGCTAAATTAATTGTTGCTGCTTCTAATTCAGGGAATGCAGGCCAGGCAAGGATTGATAAAGCAGAGGAAGCGAAATCTGACCCAGTAGTTGTGAAGGTCTCGAAAGGGTCAAAAAACAATATAAATTCAGAGTCTTTGAATTCTATGAAAGCAGCAATGGAAGCGGGTCAGGCGGTGGTCGAGAGCACACCGTTGAGCAAGGAAGGTAGAGGAGATTCAGTAGAGGATATTGACTCTAGGACTGAGCTTGACAATCATCATAGGGGCGAATGAAGTAGTTCTAAGACAGGAAAAGAAAGAGATAGCATAGATTGGCTGGCTGGTCAAAATCAGGTCGGAGAAAAGACCGTAGGTGATGTTCATATTGCGATCATGGCTAAAACCGATACAAAGGATGAAGTGGGTTCGGTCACAGGCTTGCAACAGGGGTTCCCTGACTTGGATGGGAATAAAAGCATGGGAGATTTCTTAGATAGAGTGTTAGACCTTATCAAAGTTGGTCGTAAATTAAGGAAGAAAAGACTCAATATAAATACTTTCAAAAAAACCGAAGATAGTGAGGAGGCAGATTCTGACTCAGAGATGGTGTCGCAGGCTGCCGTGATCAAAGATATGGAAGTAGGGGCTAGATCAGATGGAGAGCTCATGGCTAAAAAAAAATCAAAAACTCAAACTGGCAGTACCCCCGGGCTCTCGTCAACGGGCGAAGAAGGGTGGGGCTCATTCCAAAGGTAAACAATGATTGAAAACCTTATGTTTTGGAACGCTCGCGGGGTAGGTATCATGGCCACGCGAAGTTGTTTAAAAAGAATGGTTGCGGAGTATAATGTCAGGATTCTTATGGTAGCGGAACGTATGTTAGATACTAGTAGGCATGCAGAGATTGGAAATAAAGTTAGATTGGCAAGGTTTTCTTCTAATGAAGTGGTCGGTGGAAAGGTTTGGCTATTCTGGGCGTCAGACTTGGTGGTATCTGTCGTGGATATGTCGGATCAGGTTATTCATTGAAAGGTAACTGACTCTAATTCTCGAACTTTTATGATATCTTTTGTTTATGCTAAATGCTCAGTCGAGGAGAGAAGGGAATTATGGTCACAGAAGGAAGGCTTTGTTTTACATTGTGATATTTCCTGGATGATTGGAGGGGATTTTAATGCTTATATTTCTTAAGAGAAATAGGAGGGGTTGCGCCGTCAGCAGTGAGTATGGCGATTTTTTTTACTGTATTGATAATTGCGGAGTACATGATTGTGGATCAGTGGGGCCCAAGCTAACATGGTGTAATAATAGAAGAGGCAGAGATTGCATTTGGGTCAAGCTTGACAGAGTCCTTGTTAATATTGCGTGGTTGTCTCTACTGTCAAATCCGAGGGTGGAGCATTTATTGCGCACGTTCTCTGATCACTCCCCTATTTTGGCATCCTTGCCTATTCAAGTGAGAACAACCTGTTCTCCATTCCGCTTTCTTAATATGTGGATGACCCACTCTACTTTTCAGGACGTGGTGAAAAATAGTTGGCCAATGGAGGTAGGCGGAATGAGGGCTTTAGATAGAGTTGATTTGAAGCTCAAAGCTCTAAGGCGTTCTCTTATTCAGTGGATTAAAAACGTATTTGGTAATGTTTTTAGTAGAATCAGAGAGTTGGAAGATGAGATGCAACAATGGGAAACTATATTGTTAGTAGGCTGGGAAGACACTGGGAACAATGGTAATAATGTGGATGCGTGCTGGAACCTAAGTCGTTGTCAGGCTGAGTATAGATTAGCCCTCAAGCAAGAGGAATTGTTCTGGATTCAAAAATCAGGGGAAAAAGAATTTAAAGAAGGTGATGCTTGTACAAAATATTTTCTTGCCTCTATTAAGTCAAGGCAGAAGAGAATGGCTATATCTCATATTACTTTGCCTTGCGGAAGAGAAATTTCGGATTTGGGCGAGATTATTTGGGAGGCCGATGCATTTTTTCATAATTTGCTGACGTCCCAAAATGATACAGTAGCTGATATAGATTTGATTGGGTGCATTCCGGCGGTGATCTCCAACTCTAAATGCGAGGACTTAGTTAAAAGCCCGTCTTAGAAGTGGAGCAGGCAGTGGGCCCAGATGGATTTACTGTTGGATTCTTTCAGGCTTGCTGGGATTTGGTATGTCCTTACATATGGGAAACGGTGATGCAAGTTTTTGGTGGGGAGGCTCTTCTAACGGCTTTCTCTACGAACATGATAGCTCTGATCCCTAAGGGGGGTATACCAGGTTCTTTCTCAGACTTTCGCCCTATTAGTCTTTGCAATGTTATTTACAAAATTTTCAGTAAAATTCTATGCAAAAGACTAGGAAATTTGTTGCCAAACATGGTAGCGTAGGAACAAGGAGGCTTTGTTAGAGGCAGGTCTATTGTTGAAAATATTGGAGTGGCTCAGGAATTTGTTAGAGATATTCCTAAAAAGGTATTTGGCGGGAATGTGGTAATTATTATTGACATGGAAAAAACATATGACCGTTTAGAATTGCCCTTACTTTTGTCAGCCATCAAAAGTTTTGGCTTTAATAACAGTGTGTCATATAATTTCAAACTGCATTTCTAATTGTGGATTCTCGATACTGTTACAAGGTGTGTATAATGGTTATTTTAAGTCTTCCAGAGGGTTGAGACAAGGGGATCATCTCTCACCGCTGCTTTTTGTGATTGCCTCTGAGGTTCTGAATAAGGGTCTCAAAGAAGTTTTTAATAAGGTCAAGATTGGTTTTTACTATACGCTAGAAATTGTTTGCCAGAACCCATCTGTTGTATGCAGATGACACATTAATTTTTCTCAATGGCAAAAAATCATCAATTTTGGGGCTTATGAAAATTTTGGAAAAATATAGTAAGGCAGGTCAAAAGATTATTGTAAGAAAGAGCTCCTTTATGCTAGAGGAAAAGGCCACATCAGAAAAACTTTAAAGAGGTACACTGGCTTTCAATACAAATGGTCTCTTAAGAAATACCTAGGCGTGCCTATCTTCCAAGGTAGAAACAAAATAATTTATTTTGAGGAATTGGTTAACAAAATTCAAAGGCGTATCCAGGGGTGGAAGGAGAAACTTTTGTCATCGAGAGGGAGATTGATTTTGACTAGGCATGTGCTTAGCTCGATTCCAGTAGTTTACTTGCTTAGTATTGTGTGTGTGCCTTAGAAAGTTTCGGCTAGACTGCAGGTATTGTTTTTGAATTTTTTCTGGTGTGATTGTGAGGGGAAGCTAAAAAAGAAATGGGTATCTTGGGATGAAATTTGTTTCCCTAAGGAAGAAGGAGGGTTGGAGATTAAGAGTTTGTCGGCAATAGTTAAGTCTTTTCGTATCAAGGCGGCGTGGAATTTACTTTCATGAGAATAGTTAAGAGTTTGTGGGATAATAGTTAAGAGTTTGTCGACAATAGTTAAGAGTTTGTCGGCTAATTTCATGAGAAGAAAATACTGGAAGTTAGGAGTCCCGTTGAGCGGCCAAGTGGTTAAGAATGGGGCTTCGCCTTTCAGGAAAGAAGTTATGGAATGTAAAACCCTTGTTCTGAGAAACATCGTCCGGCGTATTGGGAGAGGAAATTTAAGTTTCTTTGTAGAGAGCTGAAATTTAATGGCGGTATTTAGAAGGCCAGAGGAAATAACTGCTCAAGGAAAGTGGCCCACAGTTAGGGAGGTGAAAATTGGGCACTTCGGGGCTCTTAGTGTTGTATGAGAATAGAATCCGGGGATCTATGCAGAGTGAGGATTCTGGTGTTTGGACGCCAGATTCAGATGGGGTATTTAGTATTTGCTCTACGTACGACCTGCTCAGAACAAAAGGTTCAAGAAAAGAATTATGCAACAAGATTTGGCAACCTGTGTTACCTTCCAGGATTTCGGTCTTTGTTTGGAAGGTATTGAATAGGGGAGTCCCAGTTGACGGAGAATTGTATAGGTGTGGTTTCAGTCTGCCGTCGAAATGCAGGTGTTGTATCCTTCCTAATATTGAGTCTCCAAAACATTTATTCTTAGATGGAAAGCTTGCTTCGGATGTCTGGAGGCACTTTGAAGGAATCTTTAATATGCATATCAGGAAACCTGGTCAGATCCCTACGGTGTTGTCGGTGTGGTTTCGGAGAGCTAATATTAATACCCAAGTTGGTATGCTTTATTTTATTACCCCTATGTTCATTATTTGTGAAATATGGAAGCAGAGGTGACTTGCTTTACACTAAACATGGGTGCGGTCTGGATGGACAGCATGACTGATTTTGCGGAATTTGCTGCTGCTCGGGCAGCTTTCAGTTGTGATAATTTGCTGTTGTCTTGTGATTCAGCAGAATATGCGTGTGCTGTTTCGAATAATGTTGACATGGTGTTGTCCTGTTTTCGCAGGAATTCGATTGCAAAGTGCAAAGTTGGTTTGTTGTTGATGGCAAGTTGCAAATTTTATTGCAAGTTGCTCCTGCAATTTGCTTTTTGCAGGGTTTATTATGCAATTGCAAGTTTTGTAGGATGTTTCTATGATCAAGTAGCAAGCTGAAGTTTGTGAACAAGTAGTGAAAGTGGCAATTTTGTGCAAGGTTTCTTGGGTAGAGTTTTCGGATTCCTGTTTCAAGGCTATTTTCATGCGGCTCTAACCTTCGGTAAGATCTTTTAAGGATTAAAATTTGTTTTAGGCAAGATTTGTTCAATGTTCTTTTGTTTCGCATGGGCTACTCCTATTGGTTTTTTTTTTCTTATTCAGGTAAAGTCGTAATGTACCCCTGAAATGTGTAAAATATCTTTTGGTATAATAAAGGTCTGGCATCCCATAGTTGCCCCACCTTTCTGGAGGTTTAATTAAAAAAAAAAAAAGCAGAGGTGTAAAGATGTTTATGAAGGGGCTCATCCGAACCATGCTTTGGTTATATTGAATGTTAGGTGTCTTAGAATGGCAAATACATTTATTAATCCGAAGGAATGGAGTAGTAACATTGATCCTTTGAGATTGCTGGGACTGCCAGTTTCCCCTGTGATGAGAAAGGAGAATGAGATTGTGTATTGGCTATATTCGCCAAATAGTTTCGTTGCATTGAATGTAGATGCATGGGTCATCGCGAAAAAAAAAAAAAAAGGCGACAGGTGGGGTGATTGTTAGAGATGCAAGGGAGTCGTGCTTGTTGGTGCAACAGCTTTTTTTCGGCGAAGGCACGAACAATAGGGCGGAGACGCTTGCGATGCTAGAAGGTTTGCGTCTGTGTGTTAGAAGGGGTTATAATAACGTTATCATTCAACCGGACTCGGAATTAGTCAATGGTTGGTTTCGAGATGTCTACAAAATTCCTTGGCGCTTGGAAAATACTTGGAGTGAAATTAAGAATTTGGTGGAACAAATGGAAGTGCATTGTATTCATATATTTAGAGAGGCGAATGCGGTGGCGGACGCGCTTGCGGATAGGGCGCAAAGAGAAGGACATGCTAGACGGTGGGCGAGACCTTCCGAGGAGGATTGTGGGTTTGGTTGCATTAGACAAGTTTCATATGGCGCATATTCAGTATGGAGAATGAACTCCTCGTGTTGGCTGGGCTCAAGATTATTTTTATCTTTCTGCTGATGGAAGGAGGGGAGATCAGGATTGATGTGAATGGTGGGGAGTTTACTGGTGCAGGCCATGTTACAGAGGCGGGTTCTTTGGTTGGAAATGTGTTTGCAATGGACAGTGTTTGCAGTGGACCTGGACGACGTTGTCTTGGGGCTGGACGGAGTCTTGGTTGGATGGTGCAGGGCTGGTGGTGTTGTGTTACTGATGTTTTGTTGTTGCGCTGTTGCAGTGCTATTAGCTGCTGTTGTTGTGTGCTGCTGGTGTTGTTGCTGCTGTGATGTGGAAACTGCATGTTGTCTTGTGCTGTGGAAGCTGCTGGGGCCTATTCTATTTGGATCTATTCAATTTGGTGTTGAGGTAGTTTTTGGTGACAACGATTGGTGTTTGGAGATATGGGCAGAATGTGAAGACTTGGTTTAAGGAATCCTTTTGATTCTTGCAAGGTAGTTGCAAAAGAGCAGAAATGGCGATGAATTGGGTTGTTGATTTGTTGTTGTGTCGTTGTTTTGGGTTGAGTTGATATTGTGGTTGCTATTGATGGGTAGGATTGCTTGGCTAAGGTTCTTGGTAGCAGATGTGGGGTTTCTTATTCCTTGGTTTCTTAATGCTTCTCTTTGGTGAGTAAGGTTGAGGATTAGAGACTTATTTTCTTTGATACTGTAATATTTTTGGTGGAAGGCATTTTTAAGGTGTTTGTTTTTAATTCTTGGGTTTAGGCCTTTAGCTTTGGTTCTAGGCCTTAAACTTTCGTTTTAGGCCTTAAGCCTTGGTTTTAGTTCTTTGTTTTTAGATTTCAAATTGTTTTTAATTTTCGGGTAAAGTCGTCACGTACCCCCGACTAGTGTAAATGTTTTTTATCAAGTAATAAAGGTCTGGCATCCCATAACTGCCCATCCCCTCTGGAGGTTATATATATAAAAAAAAAATAAAAAAAGGTTTTTTTTTTTAAAAGAAAGCGCGGGGTGTAAATGGGCTCGATAGACCACAGAAAAAATAAAAAAAGGTTGCTCATTGTCTTTTGCTGCTGCAGGTTATTGAGGTGCTTAGATGTCTTAACAGTTTATCTTTTGTGTCTAATTGCTTTGATTGCAAGGTTTTAGTATCGGGTAAAGTTGTAAGGCACCCCCGAATAGGGTGTAAGTCTTTTTTGATATTGAATAAAGGTCTGGCATCCTATAGTTGCCCCTCCCTCCTGGAAGTTTAAATTTAAAAAAAAAAAAAAAAAAAAGGCAATCTAATTTTCCCTCCTATTTCCTTATGTCTGTTCATTTCTATCATTGATTCTGCAATAGACATCAATTTAACATTATGATCCTTTTTTATTTTGGAAAGGGTGACCCTATTTCCAACACCCCGTGCATTCTAATACATGATTTTGTCAATCATTATAAACAGTGGTATTGGGTGTTTTCCTTATCCCTTGTGTTCCCTAGACTTAGCCTTTTCTTGTTCATTGTACCTTATGACTGGTATCCCGTCTCAATCACATTCTTAGATTTCTCATCATCTTCATCCTCTGAATGCCCTCCTCTTTTCATGACAGCCACATAAGATCCGTAGCTGCTCCCACTTTAGAATTGATCCTTCATCTTTGTCCCTATCACCAACACCAGGCATGAGCCTATGAGATTTCTCAGTCATATCTGTCCATGTCACCAATTTCTGATCGCTGACTCAAAACTCCCCAGGCTAACACCATCCAATGATTTTTCCTTGATTACACTCACTTTAATTTCAACGTCCCTGCCTGTAATACCCACACTAACAACAGGCTGATTTAATTTTTGCAACTCGACTGGATTCTATGTGTCACCTGGACTGGTTCGTTCTTTACCATACTCACCTCATTGCAAACTTTTTTCATCAGTTTCCTTACTCCCATTCCCCTCTTGCAGACCATCCCTGAGAGTAGGGTCTTCTTCTTCCTCTTCTAAACTTTACATCAACACCTCGAAACTGGTTGTTTAGTTTCACAACTGTTGTAAATGTAGTAATTCAAATTAAAAGACAGGAACGAGGTTACCAATTGTTATTGGGTTGAGTCGCGGACTAGGTCGCTCTCTTTAAGACGTTTTGCGGCTCTGCCCAAAAGTGTGCAAGCAGTCTGGTAGCCCCGCCGTCCCCAGGATAAAACAGCCCAGAATCTTATCTGTCTCGTTCAAACAATTGCACTGTTGATGAACGGAATGCTATCCACCCTTAATCTCTTGTTTGTTCGAAATCCCCAATACAATGTATAAAATTCAAACAAAAAAGAAAACTCTGAAATACGAAGAGAAAGAGTTCCTTCTCTGATTGAAATACTAAACAAAAAGTGTTTTGCAAAATGTTTCTAAACTCAGAATTGTCTTTGTATTTATAGGTAGAAAATCGCACTGCTGAAATACAAAAACCCGGCTAGATGCTTCGCATCTGTTGAAGTACAAAAACCCAGCTAGATGCATCGCATCTGAAATACAAAAACTCGGCTAGATGCATTGACAAAAATTGCGTGGAAAACGTGTGGGATTTAACTACGGCGCAACTTATGGCGTGGAGAACGAACAATCTCCCTTCTCTGGCAGCAATTCAAAAAATATTTTCGTTTAATAAATTTTCAGTAAAAAGAATTGGTTGATCTCTAAATGACCCGACCGAACGGACGGACGGTGGCGGCGCGCGCGAGAGTCTATCTCTCCCCTCCTCACAAAAGTGTGGTACCCCAAGGGGTCCAAACCCAAGTCCCAAACACTCTCCTTATAAACTCTTCCACAATGAGTTGTGTAGAAGATGTGGGACTAAAAATAGAGAGAGATCCAGAGATCAAAACCAGGTTCATACCCATTTTCTTTTATTTTTAAAAAGCCATATTTTCAACAATTCCCCACTTGGATTTTTAAAACAGTTTTCATCGAGCAATCTATAAAATATAAGATTGTGCATAAACAAAAGTGTCTTTCAACTTGAACTCTTGCGTAGTGTTCATGCTTTAGATTATAGTAGAGTAACTCGTAGTTTTGAACTCTATCTCTAACAAACATTACACGCACAACCTTACCAGGGTGAAGTCTAAAAAGCCCGTGCCTTACGGCCATGCACGTATATCCCAGTATAGTGAAGGCTCTAGGAATTTTACCCACAAATTCCATAGGAAGCGGCCAAACTTCTACAATCACTTAGGTGAGTCTATCAAGAGTACTCCTGTAGCTAGGTACTCCACTCCACATAGAGTATAGATCTCATTAAGAGTTTTTAACTCATCCTACTATCGCTTTAGGAACTCATGCTTTAATCTAGGAATGAGATTGCTATTCTGTCAGCATGATTCACTTACAATTCACGACTTGTTATTACCCATTGAACCTATTTCTTGGGATCTCCAGTCAATAGGTTGGGTTACCGTCATGAATAACTCATCAATCTAAGGGAATTAGTCCCATTCCTTTCGAGGTTTTGAAAACCTTCTCCCTAGCTAATCTTTCGTCAAATGATCAGCCAAGTTCGCATCAGTTCGTATATGATCCACTCTCACAGCACCAGTAGACAAAAACTCTCTAACTGTACTGTGCTTACGACGTATTTGTCGTCTCTTGCCGTTATAATAACGGTTCTGTATTTTTGCAATAGCCGCGGTACTATCGCAATGGATCAAGAAAGCTGGAATCGGTCTTTCCCATAAAGGGATCTCTGCTAGCAGGTTTCTTAGCCAACCTGCTTCTTCACTAGCCGTGGCTAGTGCTATCATCTTTGACTCCATCGTAGACTGTGCCAGAATGGTCTGTTTCTTTGATTTCCAAGAAACATCTCCACCAGCTATACTGAAAATATAGCCACTGGTGGCTTTGGAGTCATCTGAGAGGGTGTTCCAATCAGCATCGCTATATCTTTCAAGGACAGCGAGAAACTTCTGATAATGTAATCCAAGGTTCTTAGTCCTCTTCAGGTACCTAATGACCCTTTCAATTGCATGCCAATGCTGTATACTAGATCTACTGGTAAATCTGCATAGTAATCCCACGGCATAAGCTATGTCGGGTCTAGTGCAATCGGTAGCATATCTAAGACTACCAATGATGCTCGCATACTCAGATTGTCTAACACCATTACCGGTGTTCTTGAACAACTTTACATTAGGATCGTAAGGAGTACATGCAAGTTTACAGTCGGAGTAATTATATTTATTTAAGATCTTCTCTATATAGTGTGATTGATCCAAAGAGATTCCCTTTTCAGACCTAGTAATCTTGATACCAAGGATTACACTTGCTTCTCCAAGGTCTTTCATATCAAAATTCGCACACAATAAAGCTTTCAATTTATTCACGGCATGGATATTAGAACCAAAGATAAGCAATCATCCACATATAGACAAATAATAGTGCAAATGCCATTTTCAGATTTATAATAAATGCATTTGTCACTTTCGTTCACTTTAAAGTCATGTGCAATAACAAGATTATCAAATTTTTCATGCCATTGTTTTGGAGCTTGTTTCAAACCGTAAAGTGATTTATCAAGTTTGCAAACTTTATGTTCTTACCCCGGAATAACAAAACCTTCAGGTTGGTCCATGTAAATTTCTTTTTCCAAATCGCCATTAAGAAATGCAGTCTTAACGTCCATTTGGTGCAATACTAGATTATGTAATGCAGCAAGAGAAATTAACACTCGAATGGATGTAATCCTGGTAAATGGAGAATATGTGTCAAATAAGTCAACATTTTCTTTCTGTCTAAACCCTTTGGCTACAAGACGAGCCTTAAACTTTTCAACATTACCATCGGGTTTCAATTTCTTCTTAAATACCCATTTACATCCTATTGTCTTGCAACTTGATGGTAAATCAACTAAATGCCAGGTTCTATTAGACTCAAGAGAGTCCATTTCATCATCAATAGCCTCTTCCCAAAAATTGGCATCAATAGAGAATAAGGCTTCTTGAAAACTAAGGGGATCCTCCTCGACTGTAAAGACATAGTAATCGGGGCCAAAGTTTTTAGAAGTTCGTTTCCGTTTACTTCTCCTAGGCTCAGATTCTGTGGCTTTATCGGTTTCATTCATCCTGATCAAAGGCACGTTATTTGAGGATGTACCCCCACTATTCCTCGAAATAAAAGGAAATTTATCTTCATAGAAATCAATGTCATTTGATTCTATAATAACGTGATCTTTAAGATTATAGAATCTATAAGCTTTGCTGTTCATGGCATATCCTATGAATGCACATTCATATGCCCTACTGGCAAGCTTATTCCTTTTAGGATAAGGAATTCTAACATAAGCTAAACAACCCCAAGTTTTCAAATATGACAAGTTTGGTTTTCTATTTTTCAAAATCTCATCAGGAGAGGTTTTACTTTTCGATTTAGGGACTCTATTTAGCACATAACAGACCGTCAAAATAATTTCTCCCCACCAGTGCGATTCAGCACCGGAGTTAAGTAGAATGGCAACTACTAACTCAGTAAGAGTTCTATTTTTTCTTTTAGCTTTGCCATTCATCTCAGGAGTACGGTGCAGTTGTTTCATGAATAATTCCTTGAGAATTATAAAACTCTATGAAAGTACTGTTGTCATATTCAGTGCCTCTATCACTCCTAAGTCTCTTTATCTTTCTATTATATTGATTTTCAACTTCGGTTAAAAATAATTTAAACATGTCAAAGGCTTCACTATTATTTTTCATTAAATAGATGAAGGTATAATCAAAACAATCATCAATAAACGTAATAAAATAACGTTTCCAAATTCTAGTCAAAACACCATCAAGTTCACATATATCTGAGTGTATCAAATGTAAGGGTTCAAATTCTCTAACAACAGATTTATGTGGTGTTTTGGTTATCTTAGCTTGGCTACAATAGTTGCACTTTTCAAAATCATTTAAGGACAATTATGGAATTAGTCCTAAGTTACTCATGTTTTTAATAATGCGCTTATAAACATGACAGAGTCTAGCATGCCAAATATTGAAAGTACACAACATGTAAGAATAACTAGAAATTTTATTAGCATCAACATTTAACTTAAACATTCCATCAGTGGCATACCCTTTCCCCACAAATACATTATTCTTTGTGATAGTATACAAATCAGCCCCTATAGTTTGAGTAAACCCAGCCTTGTTCAGAAGGTGACCAGATACTAAGTTCTTCCTCATCACTGGAGTATGCAGAACATCCTTTAGGATAACAGTCTTTCCAGAGGAAAACTTCAGTTCTACTACTCCAATTCCAGCAACGATAGTGGAGTGGGAATCACCCAACAACACTTTCTTTTCCTCAGCTTCATAATAGGACTTGAGCATCTCTCGATCATAGCAGACATGTCGAGAAGCATCAGTGTCAACTCACCATCCCTCGGATCCACCAACAAAGTTGATCTCTGAGATCATGGCAATAAGTTGGTCTTCGGTTAGGTTCGCCTGTGGTGCAGGACGAGATCCGTTCTGGCAGTTCCTGGCCATATGCCCTGGCCTACCATAGGTGTAGCATAGGAACTGTGCTGATTCAGTCCTTGAGGGGTGTTTTTGTCCATTCTGATTTCGCGGAGGATTCTGATTTTGATGGTTGCGGTTCTGGTTGTTTCGATTCTGATTGTTTCGATTTTTATTTTGACTCTGATTTTTCATAGTCTTTCCATTGGGTTTCAGAGCCACAGGGGTAGATTTCTTTGGGTTTGAAATAATCAGAACTTCATTTTTCTGATCTTGTTTTCGGGCTTCCTCCTCAATTCGAAGTCGGGTAATCAGGCTTTCTAGGGAAAACTCTTTGGTTTTATGCCTAAGGACATTCTTAAAATCTTTCCAGCTAGGGGGCAATTGTCTATCACAACAGCTACTTGAAATTGTTCATCTAAGATCATTCCATCAGATATAATTTCATGAGCAATTTTTTGAAGCTCGTGTGATTGAGTTTCCACAGACTTATCATCAGTCATTTGGAATTTTAGATAACGACTAACAACATATTTCTTTGTGCCAGCCTCCTCAGTGTCATATTTTTTCCTAAGGGCTTCCCAAATATCTTTAGCGATTTTTTCAGAACAATAATAATCATATAGATCACCAGAAAGACCATTCAAGATAAAATTCTTACACAAAAAATCATCTTCAATCCAGCGATCTAATTTTATTGTGTGGGTTTCATCAGGTTTAGCAGGCAATACAGGTTTTTCAGTATTATAGATATAAGAAACCTTTTGTGTCGTTAGGAAGAACAACATCTTTTGTCTCCATCTTTTAAAATGTTGGCCCTCAAAGCGAAAGGTCCTGTTAAGGTCTTTTGCAGCAAGTTCAGTAATTGTAGTCAAGGCAGAAATGATTATTGTTGTAAATGTAGTAATTCAAATTAAAAGACAGGAACGAGGTTACCAATTGTTATTGGGTTGAGTCGCGGACTAGGTCGCTCTCTTTAAGACGTTTCGCGACTCTGCCCAAAAGTGTGCAAGCAGTCTGGTAGGCCCGCCGTCCTCAGGATAAAACGACCAAGAATCTTATCTGTCTCGTTCAAACAATTGCACTGTTGATGAACGGAATGCTATCCACCCTTAATCTCTTGTTTGCTCGGAATCACCAATACAATGTATAAAATTCAAACAAAAAAGAAAACTCTGAAATACGAAGAGAAAGAGTTCCTTCTCTGATTGAAATACTAAACGAAAAGTGTTTTGCAAAATGTTTTGCTTTTTCTTATGTTTCTAATCTCTGAATTGTGTTTGTATTTATAGGGAGAAAACCGCACTACTAAAATACAAAAACCTGGCTAGATGCATCGCATCTGTTGAAGTACAAAAACCCAGCTAGATGCATCGCATCTGAAGTACAAAAACTCAGCTAGATGCATTGACAAAAATTGCGTGGAAAACGTGTGGGATTTAACTGCGGCCCAATGTATGGTGTGGAAAACGTGTGGGATTTAACTCTCGGATGGACGGCGGCGGGACTAAAAATAGACTTTCCCCTCCTCACAAAAGTGTGGTTGGGGTCCAAACCCAAGTCCCAAACACTCTCCTTATAAACTCTTCAACAATGAGTTGTATAGAAGATGTGGGACTAAAATTAGAGAGAGACCCAGAGATCAAAACCAGGTTCAAACCCATTTTCTTTTATGAGCGATTCTAGATGTCGAGGAAATGGGCGAGGAAGGGTGGAGCGCACGTGCTTTAAAAAAAAAAAAAAAGAGCGAGCGAGCGAGCGGGAAATCGAAAATTTTTGGGGAGAAGGAGGGAATGGGGAGAGCTCTCCCCATTTTCATTCTCAAGCTCAGATCTCCCTCTCCCTCTCCCCATTTTCCATCTCGACACCCTCTCCCCCAACGAAGCTCTCCCTCTCCATCATCGACTCAAAAGAAGCCAGAGAAGAAGAAGGAGAAGAGAAGAAGTCCATGTCATAGGCCAGAGAAGAAGAAGGAGAAGAGAAGAAGCTCACCCTCGTCCCAAGGTAAGTTTCCCCTTCATTTCTAGATCTAGGGTTTTTAGATCTAGGGTTTCTTTTCGATTTTTTTTCAAGAAATACTGTAATTTTTAGAAATGTGTATGTGTTCCTCTTCCACCCAACACTCTCCATCTCTCCTGCTCTTAACATGCGCACCCCCAATCAACACCACCCCATTAGCACCACCACCACCACCTACAATTAGTGAGTCATAATGGGGTTGGGATGAATCAATCGAAAATGGGTTCAGATTGGGGTTAAAGGTTTTGGAAAGTTTTGATTTTTTTTCTAGGTTTGGGGGGGTGAAAGAGATGTGGGGGGATGCTGGGAGCTTTGATGAGAGTGTTTTCCATGTGTTGGAAGCCATTGGTGACCAATGCAGGTGATGGTGATAGTGGTGGTGGTGGAGGGAATGAAGGGAGAGATGGGTTGCTGTGGTATAGGGAGATTGGAAAGTATGCCTTTGGGGAATTCTCTATGGCTGTGATTCAAGCTAATCAAGTGCTTGAGGATCAGAGTCAGATTGAATCCGGTCCCTTTGGTGCCTTTGTGGGTGTTTATGATGGTCATGGAGGTCCCGAGACGGCTCGATATGTATGCGATCATCTTTTTCGACATTTTCGAGGTTTGGGTTCTGGATTTTTTTTTATTGGTAATTTTGTTGGTGTAGTTGTGTAGGGTGTATTGTGATGTTTTTGGTAGAATTGGGAGTTAAACGATCTTGTTTGAGCTTGTTTTGGCGTTAAAGTTGTAATTTTTGGATAAAAATGTGATCATTGTGAATTTGTGTGTATTGAAGTTTTAGTACTCAGTCAGTGATATTTGTTTGTAGGTTTGGGTTTTGATTGAAGATAGTATGTTGTGTTTTTGGAGCTATGGAGATTTTGATTTGCTATGTTTTTTTGTGAAACTTGAACTGAAAATATTGTTGATTGACTTCGTAATTTCATAAACTGTGAATCTGTATTGGAAACACAAGATGGGAGTTTGTAACTGTAAATTGAACTTTCAATTAAGTTGACTTGATTTTCTCCATCAGATGACTTACTCTTACATTAAGGAGGTTTGCTGATTGTAATTACAAACATGCGGCAATGGAAAGGAATTGTTCTTGATTTGAGTTTCTCCTCTGCTAGAAATCTGAACCTTTCCAACATAAATAGGTGTTTCAGAACCAATTCAGTGTAATCTATTTGAAAATTCATTTTCTGCCAAGTAGCATTTTATTGCATTTAGAAAAGCAGACATTTTGTAAAATTTCAGCATCTTATTTTCTAGTTTAATGGGATTGGTGATCATGTTACTTGATAATGGTTGTTGATTTGTATAAGCTAGTATTAACCCCAAGGATGGAATTCATCCCCTTCTTGTTTTGAGCAATATTCTTAGTTACGGAATGATTAATAAAAATGGCCTTCTGATTTGTTCTTGAATTGAAAAGTAGTGTGGTAGTGGACTAATTATATTTTGTATTTGAGTTAGATCATCTGGTTCAATACTAAAGGAGGAAACAACAATTGTCATGTCTTCTTACAGAGGCTTCAAAAGAGCCCCAGGGAGTAACATCAGACGCCATTCGAAAAGCATATCTAGATACAGAGGAAGGGTTTACAAATCTTTTTTCTCAGCAATGGAGTACACGACCACAATTAGCGACTGTTGGATCATGCTGTCTTGTTGCGTGTACAGTGATTCTCCAGTTTATATAAGGACTCCATACAATATAGTATACAATATGTACACTTTATATAAGGACTCTATATTGATTCATGTTCAACCAACAATAATATTATGGTAATGCAACAGAAACAGTGAAATTACGGTCCAATTCATTACAGTGAATATGGTTTGCAAGTGATTATAATCACGTTCTTACTGTAATTCATTATATCTGCTTATGGAAATCATTATATATGATTCCTTATATTGATTATGCAATTCATTATAAAGACTATTCATTATTTTGATCAAGTGATTATTTCAATTTGGTGTAAAGTGAAGTTGGGCAATGGTCACTATTGGGTCTCAATGGATGACTGTTCACTGTATGGGCTTGTATAGTGATTGTTCACGGGCCTGGTGACTGTTCAGTTCACTGTTGGGTGGGCCTGGTGACTGTTCTCCTGTTGGGCCTTGTGACTGTTCACCTGTTGAGCTTGGTGACTGTTCACTCTTGGGCCTGTTGCTGTTGGTTGGGCCTGTTACTGTTGGTAATAATTTGGTTGGGCCTGTTACTGTTGGTAATAATTGGGCCTATTAGTAAATTTTACTTGGACTATTGGGCCTGTTGCTGTTGGTAATATTGTTTTGTTTACATTATTGGGACCTATTTCATTTTTTGGGCTACATTTTATTTCATTTTTATTTGTATTCAGTTCATACTCCAAATTTATACATAGATTATAATTTTGTTTTCATGTATCAATATTGTGTTCCTTATTTAAAATTTACACAATTTATCTAATAGGTTGCCAAAGCAACCACTGTTAGGAAAATTGGTTGATTTTAAATAAGTGAGCATGCTACATCCATGTGAAACAATCGGCCCAAAGGAAGATTGTTTTGACCGGATAATCCCTAGTCTTAAATATGTGATAAAGTTTACTTTACCATGCTTTTATTATGTCAGTCCAAAGAAAGACATAATATTAGGCCGGTTTCGTTGTGTATGAAGAGTACCACTTACAGATTGATATTTTTGTCCAAAGACTAAATAACAATGTTGTGCTAGGTATCTTGATATGGGTTTTTATTTACCTATTGTATGAATTTAAAAGTTTATGCAATTGAATAATGATGTGAATATGTTATTTATGTAATTTATTCTCTGTACAGCTACTATGTCTGCTACTAGTATATCTGCTGGTGTAAATAATATTCCCATGCTTAATGGGACAAACTTCAAGGACTGGAAAGAGAACGTGTTATTCGTTCTTGGATGTATGGATCTGGACCTTGCCTTAAGGATTGAGCAACCCGCTCCTCTTACAGATGCAAGTACTCCTGATGCCAGGAAATACTTTGAGAAGTGGGAACGCTCCAATCGCATGAGTCTCATGCTCATCAAGCGAGGTATTCCAGAAGCCTTTAGGGGTGCAATATCCGCAGGGGTGACCAATGCCAGTGAGTTCCTTACTGAACTTGAAAAGCGTTTTGGTAAAAACGATAAGGTTGAAACAAGCACGCTTTTAGCTAGCTTGATTTCATTAAAGTATAAAGGCAAAGGGAACATTAGAGAGTACATCATGGAGATGTCTCATCTTGCCTCAAAACTTAAAGCACTGAAGCTTCAGTTGTCTGAGGACTTACTCGTGCATCTAGTTTTGATATCACTTCCTCCACAGTACAGTCAGTTTAAGGTCAGTTACAACTGTCAGAAGGAGAAATGGACTCTTAATGAGCTCATTTCATACTGTGTGCAAGAGGAAGACAGGTTGAAGCAAGACAGAACGGAAAGTGCTCATTTTGCAAGCACCTCTAAAAATAAGGGCACAAAACGAAAGAAGGATTATGAAGCTGCTAAGGGTCCAGCACAAAAGAAACAGAAAGGCAATGAGGGTTGTTTCTTTTGTAAGAAACCTGGACATGTAAAGAAGGAATGTACCAAGTATCACGCATAGCGTGCTAAAAAGGGTATGTTTCTTGCTTTGGTCTGTTCTTAGGTTAACTTAGCTTCAGTACCTAGAAACACTTGGTGGTTAGATTCCGGTGCTACTACTCACATAAGTGTTTCTATGCAGGGTTGTCTGAGCTACCGAAAGCCAAATGATGCTGAAAGACGCATCTTCGTGGGCGATGGAAAATCAGTAGACGTGGAAGCAATAGGAAACTTTAGGTTACTCTTAGGAACTGGTTGTTATTTGGAACTGAAAGACACTTTTGTAGTACCGTCATTTAGACGAAATTTGGTTTCTATTTCCTTATTGGACAAATTTGGATATTGTTGTTCATTTGGAAATAATCAATTTAGTCTTTCATTAAATTCCAATATTATTGGTATTGGTTCATTAAGCACATTTGATAACCTATATCTTCTTGATACTATTGCCTCATATAATGAAACCTTTCATGTGGAATCACGTGGTACTAAGCGTAAGCTAAATGAAGGAAATTCATCAAAACTGTGGCACAAACGTTTAGGACATATCTCGAAAACGAGAATGGAGAGACTTGTGTCAGATGGCATAATAGCTTCTCTTGATTTTTCAGACTTTGATGTCTGTATTGAGTGCATCAAGGGAAAACAGACCAAACAAAAGAGATTGGGTGCAAACAGAACTTCAGACATCTTAGAATTGATCCACACAGATATTTGTGGACCATTCCCTTCGGCTTTTTGGAATGGTCAACAATATTTTATATCATTCATAGATGATTACTCACGCTATGGGTACCTTTATCTCATTCATGAGAAATCTGAGTCACTGGACATGTTCAAAGCTTTCAAAGCTGAGGTTGAGAACCAACTCAACAAACGAATTAAAAGTGTTAGGTCTGACCGTGGTTGTGAGTATTACGGCAGATATGACGGTTCCGGTGAACAACGTTCAGGACCATTTGCTAAATTCCTAGAGGAATGTGGAATCGTCCCACAGTACACCATGCCGGGATCACCTAGCATGAATGGTGTAGCTGAAAGACGAAACCGAACTCTTAAGGACATGGTAAGGAGTATGATCAGTCATTCTACCTTACTTGAATCACTCTAGGGAGAAGCACTAAAGACTGCAGCTTACATCCTTAATAGAGTACTAACTAAAGCAGCTGTGTAAACACCTTATGAACTTTGGACAGGCAGAAGACCTAGTCTAAAGCATTTTCACATTTGGGGATGTCCAGCTGAAGCAAGGCCTTATCGGCCAAATGAAAAGAAATTGGACTCCAAAACAGTGAGCAGCTACTTCATTGGCTACTTTGAGCGATCAAGGGGCTATAAGTTCTATAATCCCACTATTAAGTCCATTTTTGAAACTGGGACAGCAACGTATTTTGAGAATGTCGAGTTTGGGGGGAGAAATAAGGTAAGAGACATTGTCTTTGAGGAGGAATCAATTTCGACTCCTACTACTGTTGTTGACAATGTACATGTTCCAATACCTGTTATTGATCAAGAAAAAGATCTGGAACCTCAACAGGACAATGTTGAACTACTCCCTGCTCAAAATAAAGTAAATAATCCAGAAGAAAAAACTCAACAACCTCAAGATCAAATGCCATTAAGGAGATCCACGAGAGAAAAGAGAAGAGCTATTCCGGATGATTATATGGTCTTTCTCGAAGAACATGAGGAAAATGATGGATTGGTGGAAAATGATCCAATCAACTTCAATCAAGCCATGCAGGATTCTAACTCTCAAAAGTGGATAGATGCTATGAATGAGGAGTACAAGTCTATGCAAGACAATCAAGTTTGGATCTTGTCCCATTACCTGAAAATACAAAGCTTATTGGTTGTAAATGGATATTCAAAACCAAGAAGGACTCAAAAGGTAATGTGGAAAGATATAAAGCTCGTCTTGTAGCTAAAGGCTTCACTCAAAATGAAGGCATCGACTATAAAGAGACTTTTTCTCCGGTGTCAAAGAAAGACTCATTTAGGACAATCATGGCTCTTGTTGCACATTTTGACCTTGAGTTGCATCAGATGGATGTTAAAACAACGTTTCTCAATGGCGACATTGATGAAACAATTTATATGGTGCAACCAGAAAACTTTGTGTCTGGAGACCCAAAGAATATGGTTTGCAGACTAAAGAAATCCATCTATAGGCTCAAGCAAGCTTCCCGTCAATGGTACTACAAATTTCATCAAGTAATTGTCTCGTTTGGTTTTGAGACAAATGTTGTTGATAATTGTGTGTATCATAAGTTAAGTGGGAGTAAGCATATCTTCTTGGTTTTGTATGTTGATGACATATTGCTTGCCATTAATAATATAGACATGTTGCACGAAACCAAGAGATTTCTATCAAAGAAAATTGAAATAATTGATCTTGGTGAAGCTTCTTTTGTCTTAGGGATTCAGATATACCGGGATCGTTTTCGGGGTATTCTTGGATTATCACAAAAGGGCTATATAGAAAAAGTGCTTAAAAGGTTTGGCATGCAAGATTGTAAACCAGGAGATACCCCTATATCAAAAGGAGACAAATTCAGTCTTAAACATTGTCCTAGGAATAAACTTGAAGTTGTAGAGATGCAAAAGATCCCCTATGCATACGTTGTTGGGGGTCTTATGTATGCTCAGGTATGTACACGTCCAGACATAGCATTCATTGTTGGAATGCTTGGCAGATATTTGGATAACCCTGGGATGATTCACTAGAAAGCAACTAAACGGGTTATGAGATATTTACAGAGAACTAAGGATTACATGCTCCCATACAAGAGATCAGATCAGTTGGAGATCATAGGGTATGCTGATTCTGATTTTGCTGGATGCCAAGATAGTAGAAAATCTACATCAGGCTACATTTATCTGTTAGCTGGAGGAGCTATTTCTTGGAGAAGTGCTAAACAGACACTCATAGCTTCTTCCACCATAGAAGCAGAATATGTGGCGTGTTTTGAGGCATCCAACCATGGATTATGGCTGCGTTATTTTGTCACTGGGCTGCGCATTTTGAATGACATAGAAAGACCACTAAAGTTATATTGTGACAATAAGTCCGCGGTTTTATATGCCAACAACAACAGGAGCTCGTCTAGGTCAAATCATATTGACATAAAGTTCCTGGTTGTGAAGGAGAGAGTAGAGAATAAACAAATTTTCATAGAGCATATTGGGACACACTCCATGATTGCGGATCCGCTTACTAAGGGATTACCACCCAAGGTCTTTCATGAGGACACCGCTCATATGGGTGTTATGTCACATGAGGATATCATGGTTTAGTGGGAGTTTTGTTGTTCTATGATGGTTTTTTGGGACACATTGGTGTATTTAGTATTTTCTGCAGAAATAAAATCTTCAGTCAATTGTCTGTTTATTATATGTTTGATCTCATTAAAGATTAAAGTTGGACCGGTTGGAAATAGACATGTTTGGATCACATCACATGTAATTTCCATGCTCTACATCCATGTTTGATCTATGTCATTTGATTATATTGGTATATGTGACTATTGATGGATTTCGTCACGCTACTTGTTACGCAAATCGCTTTAATCCTATATCAGTATAGTCAATGGACGAGATTGTTTCGGAATACCTTTACTTGTGATAGCAAGTTTTGAGCTCATAAGGTTATACACATTAAAGGTAACATATGTGGCCCAAGTGGGAGATTGTTGGACTAATCCAATAATGTGGGCACACATATGTAATATAACGTGTATTGCTATCTTAAAGTGTAGTCCATCTAATATGTGATCTAATAGGGGTGTTGGACTATAAGGTATTAATAAATAACATGGTGTAAATAAGGATGTAATTTCTAATTCAATGAGGGGCAGAATTGGAAATTCACAGCCCGTAAGTTGAAGGGTTGTGACTTATGGGCATTATAAATAGGATTGGTCCCCGATTGAGCGTATGCGTTAAAATAGAGAAAACTTTTGGCATTGTCTTTTGTATCCTCTCAACAGAGAACTAAGGGAAACGCTTGAATCAATCGGAAGATCTAAACAATCCAAACTCATCACAATCAACGGGGAAATCGCTATGGATTGATCGGGTATGTTTCTATTGAATCAACTAGAGTCTTAAGTTTTTAGTTTAAATACAACACTACAGAGATATGACTAACAATGAAATCCATGTCTCTACTGTAAATGATCAGTAATAAGCTAATCAGTAACATCAACTATATCAACAAGTTGATTAAGAAGTTCGAAATGAAAAAGCAATATAAAGCATTACTATCACAAACCATTGAAAAATTATGGTCGAATCTGAACAGCTACATTCGACCTCCTCAATCTGGGTTGAGCGATTACTTTTGGCTTGTTCGATATCTTATTCTTCTGTACGCTATATTTAACCCCACAAGCATTGCATAGGGTTCTAGGGCCCTTAGGTCCACCCCTCCACAGAGGTGTGATGTCTGTTCCACAATGAAAGCAAGTCTTTTTTTGCTTCTTGATTACTAAGTCTATCCAAGTATTACCAGCTATACGAGTACGTTTGCTCCTCTTCCTTCTGGGATAAATTATTTTTCCTTGGAGCCCTGCAAGGTTTTTTTCAGCAACCCCATTTGTGACCATGCCAATTGTTTTCTCTTCCATTGCCATTGCATCTCTCAATAAGTTCCAATCATTGCAAGCTTCTTGACACCATTCAACCTCTGCATCTGGATCATGAGGGATACACAACGGATCCTCATAAATACTATTATCACCTTCACCCACCTCCAATTCTTCGTAAGTGAAGTCTAGGAACTCCTCTTTGTTGGTGAAGATCGGCATTATTGTTGTGAGATATTGAGATTGGAATTGTATGCTGAAACTAAAATAAACAAACGTTAAATAATTAGAATGTAGATATGCTTGAATTGAGACAATCTTTTTAACATAAATGAAAATCAAATAAATGTGGGGCTTAACTTGGAATATTTATCCTTCATTTGATTTTCAAATGATTTCATTAAGGTTCGACACTTTACCAAAATGAGAAAAAAAAAAATTCCATTCCTGTAAAATTCCAATAATAAGTTCATAATGATTGTGTTTGTATTACTTTTAATATCTGAAAATCAAAAAGATTTTGCAGAAATCAAATTAAAATTTTTAAATAACAAGAGCAATTTTCTGACTGAAAAAGCTCCAACCTAAACCAGGCAACAAATTTATTTCAAGTTGCATCTTTGGAGAGATAGGAACGATAGGTCAAACCATGTTTAACTCTGAATTAATTTCCATAAATATTAAGAGATTAATAAGATTTGAGGGAGGAATTGTTAACATCCAATACACGTGCATTTGATGACTGACTACAGTTGTTTACTGACTATAATTGTTGTTTACATTGTTGAGTTTATCTGGGGAAGTCATGAAAATGCATATTTTTCCTTTTCAAATATATCTTTTTCTTTTTTAAGTTATATAGTTTCTTTTAGAAACTTATTCTTTATTTTGAATTAATTATTTGTTTAGGGGAGGATTTCTTCCATAAGAGAGAAGGGAATATTTGATGAATCCCATAAAATTTCAAGCAAGCAGAGACATTTGAAATTTTAAAATGGTAAACTTAATATTTGATTCAAACCATTAAAATGATATGTTCTTCTTACTATGCAAATCACATTTTTATTCTTCTTTTCGTAGATGTTATGGAATTAAAACCCACAAGCACAAGCAAAGGGTGGGGACCTTGGACCCATTGTTTTCTTCGCTCTCTCACGAACTTTGCAAGGGAACTACCAGGGTGATATGTCATGATTTGGGAATGTTAGCATGTATCTCTAGACATCTATCATTCTCATAGATTGCAAACATGGTTACAAAATCTTGATTCCCAAGTATTTTTGCTTTATTTTTTCTTTCCGGAAAGTGAATTTTTCCTTAGTTAATGTGTAGTTAACTCATTTGCTTTTTTCTATTCCTCCAACACCCCAAATTATTATTTTTTTATTAATACAAAATTTTGTATCTGAACAAATATCGTGGTAGGAAGATCTATCCTTGCAAGTATATATAGGACTAGTAAAGCAATAAAATAAAAACTTATAACATGTTCTAATATGGATATTCTTTAGACTAAACCAATTCGAACTCAAATAAATTGTATCTCAAACGCACTCTCAGATTGAGTTTCAACTTTTATTTACCTCCAAAGTCATGCCACAAGGGAAATGCAAAAGTGTGTTGCTGTCGTCCTGCTGCATTTTTACATTTTCTTGATTTATTTACCTGAGTACAAGATTTGCTAGGTAATTAAGAGTCTTCATTGGTTAATCGTCTCAAGAACACCAAAGCAATATCTATTGATAAATTTAATACACCAAAATATAGATTTTTTTTCTACCATTTATGAACATCAAAGAATCTTCTCATATAAAAGATGTGTAATTTGAACACAAGATCTCGGGGTATAAAAGTACCAAATTTCTCCATCATTATAGGCTCTTGTGGACTTCTACAACAATAACAAAATGGAACAAGGACAATGAATCACCTGGCTTGAGTCCTCGAGAGGAACGAAAGAAGCCATCATATTTACCTTTTAACAACATCGAAAAATCACAGTTTGCAATACAATTAGAAATAAGTAAACAAAATCTAGCATCAAAGCCAAAACGTCTCAACACTGTACACTGTCAACAGGTATCCCCATTCCAAGTGGTCATGCGCCTTCTCCATATCTAGTTTAAAAATAGCATTATGTCCAACTGCTTTCTTCTCAATTAACCTCATTAATTGTTGTGCTAACCCAATATTTTCTGAGATCAATCTCCCTTTCACAAAAGCACATTGTTCAAATGAAATAATTCTTGGGAGTAAAGTGGCCAATCATGTGCACAATATTTTGTTACAAATTTTGTACATGTCGTTACAAAGACTAATAGGCCTAAATTCTATGTAATAATTTGGTTCTTCTACCTTAGGATTAAGAGCTAAGAAATTCACCGTGAAAGAACATGTAAGAGACTGAACAACAAAAAATTTCCTTTGTCGCTTCCCAAATGTCTGTAAATGATTTTCCAAAAGTGTTGGAAAAAACCTGAAGTAAAACCATCCGAACGTGGATCACTATCCTTTGGGATACTAAAAACAACGTTTTTAACTTCTCGGCTGCTGCATTAGAGCAAAACTATCCTCAACTTGAACCAGTTGTGGATTGCAATCCAAAAGCTCAGTATCTTCCCTCCAGAAGTCAAATAATGTCTGAAAAACCGATTTGCTTCTTGAATAATTACATTTTGATCAGTAAGTAGATTTCCATCCATATATGTGATCATAGAAATGGCTCTTCTGTTTTGTTTTGCTTTGAGTGATGCAAAAAAAATATTTTGTGCATGCATCCCCTTCATTTACTTCCTTCTCACCTGATTTTGTTTCCAAAAAAAAAATTTCTTGCACCAGAGTACTCTATTCAAATTTAAATTATCATTTATGTCCCAACCTTGTAGCAAGCTAAACTCCAACTGTGCTATTTCATCTTCCAATCTCTTCAATTGACTAAACACATTTCCAAAAACCTCTTTATTCCAAAATTTTAACATCTTTCTCATGTGTTCTAATATAAAATCCAATCTGTCTATGGCCCTCAAATATCTGCAATCTACATTCCATTGGCTATCTACAAAATTCATGAAGCTACTATGTGTAGTCCACATTTTTTGAAAATGAATAGGAGACATACCAAATCTATATACCGAATGTAAAGAGACCAGAAGAGGAGCATGATTTGAGCAAGTTCTGAGCAAAATGTTCCACCTTCGTATTTTTCATATTTGTTTCCCATTCAGAGTTGCCTAAAAATCCATCTAATCTACGCCACGTCCTGTTATCCCCTTTTTGATTGTTACACCATGTAAACTTCGGACCAACAAAACTGATATCTACTAGCCCATAAGAAAAAATACAATTAGAATTCATAACTAAAAAATGTGAATCCTATCTACCAAATTTATCTTCGCCATCAGTAATCACATTAAAATCTCCACCTATTAGCCAGAGAGCATATAGACCTATTGCAAAATGTTCCATTTCCACCCAAAGGTGTCGTCTTTCGAACACTTTGCACCCAAATGTTCCATTTCCTATCTACCAAAATGTTCCATCTCCACCCAAAGGTGGATGGCTCTTCAAGAAATAAAAGGGTTGCAGGAGGTGTGATCATTAGAAACGCAAGGGGTGTTTGAAGGACTGATTTTATGCAATAACATTGGTTTCAGGAAAGTGATCGTTCAAACTGATTCGAAATTTGTCCGTGGTTGGTTTCAGGTGGTATATAAAATTCCTTGGCACTTGGAGAATCTGTGGAGTGATATTAAACGCCTAACGAGAGAAATGGAGGTATTTTGTTTTCATATCTATAGGAAAGCTAATTCGGTGGCAGACGCGCTAGCGGATAGGGCTCAAAAGGCAGGGAGTACAAGAGTTTTGGGGCGCAGAATCTCCCGAAAAGGATTGCAAGTTTGGTTGAACTGGATAAATGTCATACTCCTTATATTCGCTATTGTTATTGATTACGAATATCTCGGTTTTTTGGCTATACTTCCCATGTTTTGCTCTGTTTTATTGCGTAATGAGGTGCGGTATAGTGCCTGTTTTCAATTTCTAGGTTGGTTTGGTTGATGGAATTAGCTAAGTATCTTACTTGGCAATATGAGGTTGGCAATGGTAGATTATCATTCGCAGTGATGCGCTTCTTTGTTGTTGTGTCTTGGTCAGTTTCGGTGAGAAGGTCTCTAGTTGTTGTTCACGTGGGTGTAGTGAGATGGCATTCAGTTTGTGGTACTCTTCTGGGTGCCAGGATCATGATTGTTTAGAAGTTGGAAATCATTCCAGGTTGCGGAATTGTTGTGTTTTTGGGTGCTGTTTTGATTTCATTATGCGTGGCTGACTGTTGCTTGCTTGTTATTCACAGGGGCATTCTAGGAAATTAATTATTCGGGCTCCTTTAATCTTATCTCAGCCGTTCATATTAGGTTGGTAAACATCCTGTTCATCCTTGAGAATGAGGCGGCTAGGGTTCATGGCAGCCACACCGGCGGCCAAGCGAGATCCTCCCTTGGCTGGCCGTGAAGGAGGGGAGGAAAAGCGTTTTTTTGCGTAGGTGCTTGGGTTGGCAGGCAACGAACTCTTTGAGGAAAAACCTACAAACTCGACAAGTTATCGGAAGGAAGGCAATCCAACACTAACTTTGTCGGATTCGGACGTTTCTAGGGGAGAAGCACGTGTTTCTAACCACGTAGTAGTGATGAAATTCTCAAGTTTTCGACCATCTCTTGATGCGATCAAGGATTCGATACATAGATTCTGGGGTATTTTGGGGGAGTTCATTGTGGGTTTTCTGGATCAAAGACATGTTCTTGTTTTTCTGCAATCAACGGTTGAAGTCACAAAGGCTTTGTCGAAGGATTCCTATACTATTTGGGGTGTTAGATACAAGATGTTCCGTTGGCACCTAGGTTTCAGCCTAAGGGCTGATCCTGAATTGGCTCCGCTATGGGTGAAACTTCCAAATCTCAGGCTTGCCTTTTTCTTGCCAGACATCATGATGGCCATTGGGAACTCTTTCGGAAATTTTCTAAGGATTGATGACGACACGCGATATTTTGCTAGATCAAAAGTAGCACTCATGTGTGTTGAGATGAAGGTCACAAAACCTTTACCGAATAAGATATGGTTAGAAAGTAAAAAATATGGTGGCTATTGGCAAAAACTAGAGCATCCGAGATTCAAGTATTGCGAGCATTGCACTCTTATAGGTCAAGAAAAGGATACGTGTAGGAAACTCTTGGGGCTGAAGAAGGGTAACCAAAACAAGGAGGGGGGAACACGAAGGAGGAAAATTTTCACAACAAGGAAAAACAAACACATCCGCCAGTGAAGCAAACCTATGTTCATGTTATCAAAAGGCGGAATGAAACAAATGAACTTATTGGCACGAGTGGAGGAAAAGATAGTCAAGGTTTAGAGATACCTAGTAGTCAAGAAAGGGAAGGGAAGGAAATAACATCAGGCGGAGAAGATGATCAATTAAAATTGGAAAATAAATTTGCGGCCTTAGTGGATGATCTAACAGAAGTGGAAGAAGAGTCAATCCTGATAGTTCATGGTAATAGAGTGGAGAAGCCAGAAGTCCTTGGCGGAGTTGGAAAGGAAGACAGTGGACATGTTGTCCTGGTTGAAGCAGGTTATACCGTTAGTGAGGCAGAGAAAGACTTAGATTGACAATCATCATAGGGGCGAATGAAGTAGTTCTAAGACAGGAAAAGAAAGAGATAGCATAGATTGGCTGGCTGGTCCAAATCAGGTCGGAGAAAAGACCGTAGGTGATGTTCATATTACGATCATGGGTAAAACCGATACAAAGGATGAAGTGGGTTCGGTCACAGGCTTGCAATAGGGGTTCCTTGACTTGGATGGGAATAAAAACATGGGAGATTTCTTAGATAGAGTGTTAGACCTTATCAAAGTTGGTCGTAAATTAAGGAAGAAAAGACTCAATATAAATACTTCCAAAAAAACCGAAGATAGTGAGGAGGCAGATTCTGACTCAGAGATGGGGTCGCAGGCTGCCGTGATCAAAGATATGGAAGTAGGGGCTAGATCAGATGGAGAGCTCATGGCTAAAAAAAATCAAAAACTCAAACTGGCAGTACCCCCGGGCTCTCGTCAACTGGCGAAGAAGGGTGGGGCTCATTCCAAAGTTAAACAATGATTGAAAACCTTATGTTTTGGAACGCTCGCGGGGTAGGTATCATGGCCACGCGAAGTTGTTTAAAAAGAATGGTTGCGGAGTATAATGTCAGGATTCTTATGGTAGCGGAACCTATGTTAGATACTAGTAGGCATGCAGAGATTGGAAATAAAGTTAGATTGGCAAGGTTTTCTTCTAATGAAGTGGTCGGTGGAAAGGTTTGGCTATTCTGGGCGTCAGACTTGGTGGTATTTGTCGTGGATATGTCGGATCAGGTTATTCATTGAAAGGTAATTGACTCTAATTCTCGAACTTTTATGATATCTTTTGTTTATGCTAAATGCTCAGTCGAGGAGAGAAGGGAATTATGGTCACAGAAGGAAGGCTTTGTTTTACATTGTGATATTTCCTGGATGATTGGAGGGGATTTTAATGCTTATTTCTCAAGAGAAATAGGAGGGGTTGCGCCGTCAGCAGTGAGTATGGCGATTTTTTTTACTGTATTGATAATTACGGAGTACATGATTGTGGATCAGTGGGGCCCAAGCTAACATGGTGTAATAATAGAAGAGGCAGAGATTGCATTTGGGTCAAGCTTGACAGAATCCTTGTTAATATTGCTTGGTTGTCTCTACTATCAAATCCGAGGGTGGAGCATTTATTGCGCACGTTCTCTGATCACTCCCCTATTTTGGCATCCTTGCCTATTCAAGTGAGAACAACCTGTTCTCCATTCCGCTTTCTTAATATGTGGATGACCCACTCTACTTTTCAGGACGTGGTGAAAAATAGTTGGCCAATGGAGGTAGGCGGAATGAGGGCTTTAGATAGAGTTGATTTGAAGCTCAAAGCTCTAAGGCATTCTCTTATTCAGTGGATTAAAAACGTATTTGGTAATGTTTTTAGTAGAATCAGAGAGTTGGAAGATGAGATGCAACAATGGGAAACTATATTGTTAGTAGGCTGGGAAGACACTGGGAACAATGGTAATAATGTGGATGCGTGCTGGAACCTAAGTCGTTGTCAGGCTGAGTATAGATTAGCCCTCAAGCAAGAGGAATTGTTCTGGATTCAAAAATCAGGGGAAAAAGAATTTAAAGAAGGTGATGCTTGTACCAAATATTTTCTTGCCTCTATTAAGTCAAGGCAGAAGAGAATGGCTATATCTCATATTACTTTGCCTTGCGGAAGAGAAATTTCGGATTTGGGCGAGATTATTTGGGAGGCCGATGCATTTTTTCATAATTTGCTGACGTCCCAAAATGATACAGTGGCTGATATAGATTTGATTGGGTGCATTCCGGCAGTGATCTCCAACTCTAAATGCGAGGGCTTAGTTAAAAGCCCGTCTTAGAAGTGGAGCAGGCAGTCGGCCCAGATGGATTTACTGTTGGATTCTTTCAGGCTTGCTGGGATTTGGTGGGTCCTTACATATGGGAAACGGTGATGCAATTTTTTGGTGGGGAGGCTCTTCCAACGGCTTTCTCTACGAACATGATAGCTCTGATCCCTAAGGGGGGTTTACCAGGTTCTTTCTCAGACTTTCGCCCTATTAGTCTTTGCAATGTTATTTACAAAATTTTCAGTAAAATTCTATGCAAAAGACTAGGAAATTTGTTGCCAGACATGGTAGCGTAGGAACAAGGAGGCTTTGTTAGAGGCAGGTCTATTGTTGAAAATATTGGAGCGGCTCAGGAATTTGTTAGAGATATTCCTAAAAAGGTATTTGGCGGGAATGTGGTTCTTAATATTGACATGGAAAAAACATATGATCGTTTAGAATTGTCCTTACTTTTGTCAGCCCTCAAAAGTTTTGGCTTTAATAACAGTGTGTCATATAATTTCAAACTGCATTTCTAATTGTGGATTCTCGATACTGTTACAAGGTGTGTATAATGGTTATTTTAAGTCTTCCAGAGGGTTGAGACAAGGGGATCATCTCTCACCGCTGCTTTTTGTGATTGCCTCTGAGGTTCTGAATAAGGGTCTAAAAGAAGTTTTTAATAAGGTCAAGATTGGTTTTTACTATACGCTAGAAATTGTTTGCCAGAACCCATCTGTTGTATGCAGATGACACATTAATTTTTCTCAATGGCAAAACATCATCAATTTTGGGGCTTATGAAAATTTAGGAAAAATATAATAAGGCAGGTCAAAAGATTATTGTAAGAAAGAGCTCCTTTATGCTAGAGGAAAAGGCCACATCAGAAAAACTTTAAAGAGGTACACTGGCTTTCAATACAAATGGTCTCTTAAGAAATACCTAGGCGTGCCTATCTTCCAAGGTAGAAACAAAATAATTTATTTTGAGGAATTGGTTAACAAAATTCAAAGGCGTATCCAGGGGTGGAAGGAGAAACTTTTGTCATCGAGAGGGAGATTGATTTTGACTAGGCATGTGCTTAGCTCGATTCCAGTAGTTTACTTGCTTAGTATTGTGTGTGTGCCTTAGAAAGTTTCAGCTAGACTGTAGGTATTGTTTTTGAATTTTTTCTGGTGTGATTGTGAGGGGAAGCTAAAAAAGAAATGGGTATCTTGGGATGAAATTTGTTTCCCTAAGGAAGAAGGAGGGTTGGAGATTAAGAGTTTGTCGGCAATAGTTAAGTCTTTTCGTATCAAGGCGGCGTGGAATTTACTTTCATGAGAATAGTTAAGAGTTTGTGGGATAATAGTTAAGAGTTTGTCGACAATAGTTAAGAGTTTGTCGGCTAATTTCATGAGAAGAAAATACTGGAAGTTAGGAGTCCCGTTGAGCGGCCAAGTGGTTAAGAATGGGGCTTCACCTTTCAGGAAAGAAGTTATGGAATGTAAAACCCTTGTTCTGAGAAACATCGTCTGGCGTATTGGGAGAGGAAATTTAAGTTTCTTTGTAGAGAGCTGAAATTTAATGGCGGTATTTAGAAGGCCAGTGGAAATAACTGCTCAAGGAAAGTGGCCCACAGTTTGGGAGGTGAAAATTGGGCACTTCGGGGCTCTTAGTGTTGTATGAGAATAGAATCCGGGGATCTATGCAGAGTGAGGATTCTGGTGTTTGGACGCCAAATTCAGATGGGGTATTTAGTATTTGCTCTGTGTACGACCTGCTCAGAACAAAAGGTTCAAGAAAAGAATTATGCAACAAGATTTGGCAACCTGTGTTACCTTCCAGGATTTCGGTCTTTGTTTGGAAGGTATTGAATAGGGGAGTCCCAGTTGACGGAGAATTGTATAGGTGTGGTTTCAGTCTGCCGTCGAAATGCAGGTGTTGTATCCTTCCTAATATTGAGTCTCCAAAACATTTATTCTTAGATGGAAAGCTTGCTTCGGATGTCTGGAGGCACTTTGAAGGAATCTTTAATATGCATATCAGGAAACCTGGTCAGATCCCTACGGTGTTGTCGGTGTGGTTTCGGAGAGCTAATATTAATACCCAAGTTGGTATGCTTTATTTTATTACCCCTATGTTCATTATTTGTGAAATATGGAAGCAGAGGTGACTTGCTTTACACTAAACATGGGTGCGGTCTGGATGGACAGCGTGACTGATTTTGCGGAATTTGCTGCTGCTCGGGCAGCTTTCAGTTGTGATAATTTGCTGTTGTCTTGTGATTCAGCAGAATATGCATGTGCTGTTTCGAATAATGTTGACATGGTGTTGTCCTGTTTTCGCAGGAATTCGATTGCAAAGTGCAAAGTTGGTTTGTTGTTGATGGCAAGTTGCAAATTTTATTGCAAGTTGCTTCCTGCAATTTGCTTTTTGCAGGGTTTATTATGCAATTGCAAGTTTTGTAGGATGTTTCTACGATCAAGTGGCAAGCAGAAGTTTGTGAACAAGTAGTGAAAGTGGCAATTTTGTGCAAGGTTTCTTGGGTAGAGATTTTCGGATTCCTGTTTCAAGGCTATTTTCATGCGGCTCTAACCTTCCGTAAGATCTTTTAAGGATTAAAATTTGTTTTAGGCAAGATTTGTTCAATGTTCTTTTGTTTCGCATGGGCTACTCCTATTGGTTTTTTTTTTCTTATTCAGGTAAAGTCGTAATGTACCCCCGAAATGTGTAAAATATCTTTTGGTATAATAAAGGTCTGGCGTCCCATAGTTGCCCCACCTTTCTGGAGGTTTAATTAAAAAAAAAAAAAAAGCAGAGGTGTAAAGATGTTTATGAAGGGGCTCATCCGAACCATGCTTTGGTTATATTGAATGTTAGGTGTCTTAGAATGGCAAATGCATTTATTAATCCGAAGGAAAGGAGTAGTAACAATGATCCTTTGAGATTGCTGGGACTGCCAGTTTCCCCTGTGATGAGAAAGGAGAATGAGATTGTGTATTGGCTATATTCGCCAAATAGTTTCGTTGCATTGAATGTAGATGCATGGGTCATCGCGAAAAAAAAAAAAAAAAGGCGACAGGTGGGGTGATTGTTAGAGATGCAAGGGAGTCGTGCTTGTTGGTGCAACAGTTTTTTTTCGGCGAAGGCACGAACAATAGGGCGGAGTCGCTTGCGATGCTAGAAGGTTTGCGTCTATGTGTTAGAAGGGGTTATAATAACGTTATCATTCAAACGGACTCGGAATTAGTCAATGGGACATTTCGAGATGTCTACAAAATTCCTTGGCGCTTGGAAAATACTTGGAGTGAAATTAAGAATTTGGCGGAACAAATGGAAGTGCATTGTATTCATATATTTAGAGAGGCGAATGCGGTGGCGGACGCGCTTGCGGATAGGGCGCAAAGAGAAGGACATGCTAGACGGTGGGCGAGACCTTCCGAGGAGGATTGTGGGTTTGGTTGCGTTAGACAAGTTTCATATGGCGCATATTCAGTATGGAGAATGAACTCCTCGTGTTGGCTGGGCTCAAGATTATTTTCATCTTTCTGCTGATGGAAGGAGGGGAGATCAGGATTGATGTGAATGGTGGGGAGTTTACTGGTGCAGGCCATGTTACAGAGGCGGGTTCTTTGGTTGGAAATGTGTTTGCAATGGACAGTGTTTGCAGTGGACCTGGACGACGTTGTCTTGGGGCTGGACGGAGTCTTGGTTGGATGGTGCAGGGCTGGTGGTGTTGTGTTACTGATGTTTTGTTGTTGCGCTGTTGCAGTGCTATTAGCTGCTGTTGTTGTGTGCTGCTGGTGTTGTTGCTGCTGTGATGTGGAAACTGCATGTTGTCTTGTGCTGTGGAAGCTGCTGGGGCCTATTCTATTTGGATCTATTCAATTTGGTGTTGAGGTAGTTTTTGGTGACAACGATTGGTGTTTGGAGATATGGGCAGAATGTGAAGACTTGGTTTAAGGAATCCTTTTGATTCTTGCAAGGTAGTTGCAAAAGAGCAGAAATGGCGATGAATTGGGTTGTTGATTTGTTGTTGTGTCGTTGTTTTGGGTTGAGTTGATATTGTGGTTGCTATTGATGGGTAGGATTGCTTGGCTAAGGTTCTTGGTAGCAGATGTGGGGTTTCTTATTCCTTGGTTTCTTAATGCTTCTCTTTGGTGAGTAAGGTTGAGGATTAGGGACTTATTTTCTTTGATACTGTAATATTTTTGGTGGAAGGCATTTTTAAGGTGTTTGTTTTTAATTCTTGGGTTTAGGCCTTTAGCTTTTGTTCTAGGCCTTAAACTTTGGTTTTAGGCCTTAAGCCTTGGTTTTAGTTCTTTGTTTTTAGATTTCAAATTGTTTTTAATTTTCGGGTAAAGTCGTCACGTACCCCCGACTAGTGTAAATGTTTTTTATCAAGTAATAAAGGTCTGGCATCCCATAACTGCCCCTCGCCTCTGGAGGTTATATATATAAAAAAAATAAAAAAAGGTTTTTTTTTTTTAAAAGAAAGCGCGGGGTGTAAATGGGCTCCCTAGACCACAGAAAAAATAAAAAAAGGTTGCTCATTGTCTTTTGCTGCTGCAGGTTATTGAGGTGCTTAGATGTCTTAACAGTTTATCTTTTGTGTCTAATTGCTTTTATTGCAAGGTTTTAGTATCGGGTAAAGTCGTAAGGCACCCCCGAATAGGGTGTAAGTCTTTTTTGATATCGAACACTTTGCACCCAAATGTTCCATTTCCTATCTACCAAAATGTTCCATCTCCACCCAAAGGTGGATGGCTCTTCGAGAAATAAAAGGGTTGCAGGAGGTGTGATCATTAGAAACGCAAGGGGTGTTTGAAGGACTGATTTTATGCAATAACATTGGTTTCAGGAAAGTGATCGTTCAAACTGATTCGAAATTTGTCCGTGGTTGGTTTCAGGTGGTATATAAAATTCCTTGGCACTTGGAGAATCTGTGGAGTGATATTAAACGCCTAACGAGAGAAATGGAGGTGTTTTGTTTTCATATCTATAGGAAAGCTAATTCGGTGGCAGACGCCCTAGCGGATAGGGCTCAAAAGGCAGGGAGTACAAGAGTTTTGGGGCGCAGAATCTCCCGAAAAGGATTGCAAGTTTGGTTGAACTGGATAAATGTCATACTCCTTATATTCGCTATTGTTATTGATTACGAATATCTCGGTTTTTTGGCTATACTTCCCATGTTTTGCTCTGTTTTATTGCGTAATGAGGTGCGGTATAGTGCCTGTTTTCAATTTCTAGGTTGGTTTGGTTGAGGGAATTAGCTAAGTATCTTACTTGGCAATATGAGGTTGGCAATGGTAGATTATCATTCGCAGTGATGCGCTTCTTTGTTGTTGTGTCTTGGTCAGTTTCGGTGAGAAGGTCTCTAGTTGTTGTTCACGTGGGTGTAGTGAGATGGCATTCAGTTTGTGGTACTCTTCTGGGTGCCAGGATCATGATTGTTTAGAAGTTGGAAATCATTCCAGGTTGCGGAATTGTTGTGTTTTTGGGTGCTGTTTTGATTTCATTATGCGTGGCTGACTGTTGCTTGCTTGTTATTCACAGGGGCATTCTAGGAAATTAATTATTCGGGCTCCTTTAATCTTATCTCAGCCGTTCATATTAGGTTGGTAAACATCCTGTTCATCCTTGAGAATGAGGCGGCTAGGGTTCATGGCAGCCACACCGGCGGCCAAGCGAGATCCTCCCTTGGCTGGCCGTGAAGGAGGGGAGGAAAAGCGTTTTTTTTGCGTAGGTGCTTGGGTTGGCAGGCAACGAACTCTTTGAGGAAAAACCTACAAACTCGACAAGTTATCGGAAGGAAGGCAATCCAACACTAACTTTGTCGGATTCGGACGTTTCTAGGGGAGAAGCACGTGTTTCTAACCACGTAGTAGTGATGAAATTCTCAAGTTTTCGACCATCTCTTGATGCGATCAAGGATTCGATACATAGATTCTGGGGTATTTTGGGGGAGTTCATTGTGGGTTTTCTGGATCAAAGACATGTTCTTGTTTTTCTGCAATCAACGGTTGAAGTCACAAAGGCTTTGTCGAAGGATTCCTATACTATTTGGGGTGTTAGATACAAGATGTTCCGTTGGCACCTAGGTTTCAGCCTAAGGGCTGATCTTGAATTGGCTCCACTATGGGTGAAACTTCCAAATCTCAGGCTTGCCTTTTTCTTGCCAGACATCATGATGGCCATTGGGAACTCTTTCGGAAATTTTCTAAGGATTGATGACGACACGCGATATTTTGCTAGATCAAAAGTAGCACTCATGTGTGTTGAGATGAAGGTCACAAAACCTTTACCGAATAAGATATGGTTAGAAAGTAAAAAATATGGTGGCTATTGGCAAAAACTAGAGCATCCGAGATTCAAGTATTGCGAGCATTGCACTCTTATAGGTCAAGAAAAGGATACGTGTAGGAAACTCTTGGGGCTGAAGAAGGGTAACCAAAACAAGGAGGGGGGAACACGAAGGAGGAAAATTTTCACAACAAGGAAAAACAAACACATCCGCCAGTGAAGCAAACCTATGTTCATGTTATCAAAAGGCGGAATGAAACAAATGAACTTATTGGCACGAGTGGAGGAAAAGATAGTCAAGGTTTAGAGATACCTAGTAGTCAAGAAAGGGAAGGGAAGGAAATAACATCAGGCGGAGAAGATGATCAATTAAAATTGGAAAATAAATTTGCGGCCTTAGTGGATGATCTAACAGAAGTGGAAGAAGAGTCAATCCTGATAGTTCATGGTAATAGAGTGGAGAAGCCAGAAGTCCTTGGCAGAGTTGGAAAGGAAGACAGTGGACATGTTGTCCTGGTTGAAGCAGGTTATACCGTTAGTGAGGCAGAGAAAGCCTTATTGGCGCAGGATTATAAATTTGGCTCAGGTGCATCTAAATCTACATGTAATATGGCGATGAGGATTCTGAAAAAGAAAACAAATATTACTAATTCTGTTCCTGCAGAATTAAATTACAGTATAGAGGCGCTGAGATCCTCTACCTCCGTTTCTAAAATAGAGGAGTTGCAAACTGTTGTTGCTAAATTAATTGTTACTGCTTCTAATTCAGGGAATGCAGGCCAGGTAAGGATTGATAAAGCAGAGGAAGCAAAATCTGACCCAGTAGTTGTGAAGGTCTCGAAAGGGTCAAAAAACAATATAAATTCAGACTCTTTGAATTCTATGAAAGCAGCAATGGAAGCGGGTCAGGCGGTGGTCGAGAGCACACCGTTGAGCAAGGAAGGTAGAGGAGATTCAGTAGAGGATATTGACTCTAGGACTGAGCTTGACAATCATCATAGGGGCGAATGAAGTAGTTCTAAGACAGGAAAAGAAAGAGATAGCATAGATTGGCTGGCTGGTCCAAATCAGGTCGGAGAAAAGACCGTAGGTGATGTTCATATTACGATCATGGCTAAAACCGATACAAAGGATGAAGTGGGTTCGGTCACAGGCTTGCAATAGGGGTTCCCTGACTTGGATGGGAATAAAAACATGGGAGATTTCTTAGATAGAGTGTTAGACCTTATCAAAGTTGGTCGTAAATTAAGGAAGAAAAGACTCAATATAAATACTTCCAAAAAAACCGAAGATAGTGAGGAGGCAGATTCTGACTCAGAGATGGGGTCGCAGGCTGCCGTGATCAAAGATATGGAAGTAGGGGCTAGATCAGATGGAGAGCTCATGGCTAAAAAAAATCAAAAACTCAAACTGGCAGTACCCCCGGGCTCTCGTCAACGGGCGAAGAAGGGTGGGGCTCATTCCAAAGTTAAACAATGATTGAAAACCTTATGTTTTGGAACGCTCGCGGGGTAGGTATCATGGCCACGCGAAGTTGTTTAAAAAGAATGGTTGCGGAGTATAATGTCAGGATTCTTATGGTAGCGGAACCTATGTTAGATACTAGTAGGCATGCAGAGATTGGAAATAAAGTTAGATTGGCAAGGTTTTCTTCTAATGAAGTGGTCGGTGGAAAGGTTTGGCTATTCTGGGCGTCAGACTTGGTGGTATTTGTCGTGGATATGTCGGATCAGGTTATTCATTGAAAGGTAATTGACTCTAATTCTCGAACTTTTATGATATCTTTTGTTTATGCTAAATGCTCAGTCGAGGAGAGAAGGGAATTATGGTCACAGAAGGAAGGCTTTGTTTTACATTGTGATATTTCCTGGATGATTGGAGGGGATTTTAATGCTTATATTTCTCAAGAGAAATAGGAGGGGTTGCGCCGTCAGCAGTGAGTATGGCGATTTTTTTTACTGTATTGATAATTGCGGAGTACATGATTGTGGATCAGTGGGGCCCAAGCTAACATGGTGTAATAATAGAAGAGGCAGAGATTGCATTTGGGTCAAGCTTGACAGAATCCTTGTTAATATTGCTTGGTTGTCTCTACTGTCAAATCCGAGGGTGGAGCATTTATTGCGCACGTTCTCTGATCACTCCCCTATTTTGGCATCCTTGCCTATTCAAGTGAGAACAACCTGTTCTCCATTCCGCTTTCTTAATATGTGGATGACCCACTCTACTTTTCAGGACGTGGTGAAAAATAGTTGGCCAATGGAGGTAGGCGGAATGAGGGCTTTAGATAGAGTTGATTTGAAGCTCAAAGCTCTAAGGCATTCTCTTATTCAGTGGATTAAAAACGTATTTGGTAATGTTTTTAGTAGAATCAGAGAGTTGGAAGATGAGATGCAACAATGGGAAACTATATTGTTAGTAGGCTGGGAAGACACTGGGAACAATGGTAATAATGTGGATGCGTGCTGGAACCTAAGTCGTTGTCAGGCTGAGTATAGATTAGCCCTCAAGCAAGAGGAATTGTTCTGGATTCAAAAATCAGGGGAAAAAGAATTTAAAGAAGGTGATGCTTGTACCAAATATTTTCTTGCCTCTATTAAGTCAAGGCAGAAGAGAATGGCTATATCTCATATTACTTTGCCTTGCGGAAGAGAAATTTCGGATTTGGGCGAGATTATTTGGGAGGCCGATGCATTTTTTCATAATTTGCTGACGTCCCAAAATGATACAGTGGCTGATATAGATTTGATTGGGTGCATTCCGGCGGTGATCTCCAACTCTAAATGCGAGGGCTTAGTTAAAAGCCCGTCTTAGAAGTGGAGCAGGCAGTGGGCCCAGATGGATTTACTGTTGGATTCTTTCAGGCTTGCTGGGATTTGGTGGGTCCTTACATATGGGAAACGGTGATGCAATTTTTTGGTGGGGAGGCTCTTCCAACGGCTTTCTCTACGAACATGATAGCTCTGATCCCTAAGGGGGGTGTACCAGGTTCTTTCTCAGACTTTCGCCCTATTAGTCTTTGCAATGTTATTTACAAAATTTTCAGTAAAATTCTATGCAAAAGACTAGGAAATTTGTTGCCAGACATGGTAGCGTAGGAACAAGGAGGCTTTGTTAGAGGCAGGTCTATTGTTGAAAATATTGGAGCGGCTCAGGAATTTGTTAGAGATATTCCTAAAAAGGTATTTGGCGGGAATGTGGTTCTTAATATTGACATGGAAAAAACATATGACCGTTTAGAATTGTCCTTACTTTTGTCAGCCCTCAAAAGTTTTGGCTTTAATAACAGTGTGTCATATAATTTCAAACTGCATTTCTAATTGTGGATTCTCGATACTGTTACAAGGTGTGTATAATGGTTATTTTAAGTCTTCCAGAGGGTTGAGACAAGGGGATCATCTCTCACCGCTGCTTTTTGTGATTGCCTCTGAGGTTCTGAATAAGGGTCTAAAAGAAGTTTTTAATAAGGTCAAGATTGGTTTTTACTATACGCTAGAAATTGTTTGCCAGAACCCATCTGTTGTATGCAGATGACACATTAATTTTCCTCAATGGCAAAACATCATCAATTTTGGGGCTTATGAAAATTTAGGAAAAATATAATAAGGCAGGTCAAAAGATTATTGTAAGAAAGAGCTCCTTTATGCTAGAGGAAAAGGCCACATCAGAAAAACTTTAAAGAGGTACACTGGCTTTCAATACAAATGGTCTCTTAAGAAATACCTAGGCGTGCCTATCTTCCAAGGTAGAAACAAAATAATTTATTTTGAGGAATTGGTTAACAAAATTCAAAGGCGTATCCAGGGGTGGAAGGAGAAACTTTTGTCATCGAGAGGGAGATTGATTTTGACTAGGCATGTGCTTAGCTCGATTCCAGTAGTTTACTTGCTTAGTATTGTGTGTGTGCCTTAGAAAGTTTCAGCTAGACTGTAGGTATTGTTTTTGAATTTTTTCTGGTGTGATTGTGAGGGGAAGCTAAAAAAGAAATGGGTATCTTGGGATGAAATTTGTTTCCCTAAGGAAGAAGGAGGGTTGGAGATTAAGAGTTTGTCGGCAATAGTTAAGTCTTTTCGTATCAAGGCGGCATGGAATTTACTTTCATGAGAATAGTTAAGAGTTTGTGGGATAATAGTTAAGAGTTTGTCGACAATAGTTAAGAGTTTGTCGGCTAATTTCATGAGAAGAAAATACTGGAAGTTAGGAGTCCCGTTGAGCGGCCAAGTGGTTAAGAATGGGGCTTCACCTTTCAGGAAAGAAGTTATGGAATGTAAAACCCTTGTTCTGAGAAACATCGTCTGGCGTATTGGGAGAGGAAATTTAAGTTTCTTTGTAGAGAGCTGAAATTTAATGGCGGTATTTAGAAGGCCAGTGGAAATAACTGCTCAAGGAAAGTGGCCCACAGTTTGGGAGGTGAAAATTGGGCACTTCGGGGCTCTTAGTGTTGTATGAGAATAGAATCCGGGGATCTATGCAGAGTGAGGATTCTGGTGTTTGGACGCCAAATTCAGATGGGGTATTTAGTATTTGCTCTGTGTACGACCTGCTCAGAACAAAAGGTTCAAGAAAAGAATTATGCAACAAGATTTGGCAACCTGTGTTACCTTCCAGGATTTCGGTCTTTGTTTGGAAGGTATTGAATAGGGGAGTCCCAGTTGACGGAGAATTGTATAGGTGTGGTTTCAGTCTGCCGTCGAAATGCAGGTGTTGTATCCTTCCTAATATTGAGTCTCCAAAACATTTATTCTTAGATGGAAAGCTTGCTTCGGATGTCTGGAGGCACTTTGAAGGAATCTTTAATATGCATATCAGGAAACCTGGTCAGATCCCTACGGTGTTGTCGGTGTGGTTTCGGAGAGCTAATATTAATACCCAAGTTGGTATGCTTTATTTTATTACCCCTATGTTCATTATTTGTGAAATATGGAAGCAGAGGTGACTTGCTTTACACTAAACATGGGTGCGGTCTGGATGGACAGCGTGACTGATTTTGCGGAATTTGCTGCTGCTCGGGCAGCTTTCAGTTGTGATAATTTGCTGTTGTCTTGTGATTCAGCAGAATATGCATGTGCTGTTTCGAATAATGTTGACATGGTGTTGTCCTGTTTTCGCAGGAATTCGATTGCAAAGTGCAAAGTTGGTTTGTTGTTGATGGCAAGTTGCAAATTTTATTGCAAGTTGCTTCCTGCAATTTGCTTTTTGCAGGGTTTATTATGCAATTGCAAGTTTTGTAGGATGTTTCTACGATCAAGTGGCAAGCAGAAGTTTGTGAACAAGTAGTGAAAGTGGCAATTTTGTGCAAGGTTTCTTGGGTAGAGATTTTCGGATTCCTGTTTCAAGGCTATTTTCATGCGGCTCTAACCTTCGGTAAGATCTTTTAAGGATTAAAATTTGTTTTAGGCAAGATTTGTTCAATGTTCTTTTGTTTCGCATGGGCTACTCCTATTGGTTTTTTTTTTCTTATTCAGGTAAAGTCGTAATGTACCCCCGAAATGTGTAAAATATCTTTTGGTATAATAAAGGTCTGGCGTCCCATAGTTGCCCCACCTTTCTGGAGGTTTAATTAAAAAAAAAAAAAAAGCAGAGGTGTAAAGATGTTTATGAAGGGGCTCATCCGAACCATGCTTTGGTTATATTGAATGTTAGGTGTCTTAGAATGGCAAATGCATTTATTAATCCGAAGGAAAGGAGTAGTAACAATGATCCTTTGAGATTGCTGGGACTGCCAGTTTCCCCTGTGATGAGAAAGGAGAATGAGATTGTGTATTGGCTATATTCGCCAAATAGTTTCGTTGCATTGAATGTAGATGCATGGGTCATCGCGAAAAAAAAAAAAAAAAGGCGACAGGTGGGGTGATTGTTAGAGATGCAAGGGAGTCGTGCTTGTTGGTGCAACAGTTTTTTTTCGGCGAAGGCACGAACAATAGGGCGGAGTCGCTTGCGATGCTAGAAGGTTTGCGTCTATGTGTTAGAAGGGGTTATAATAACGTTATCATTCAAACGGACTCGGAATTAGTCAATGGGACATTTCGAGATGTCTACAAAATTCCTTGGCGCTTGGAAAATACTTGGAGTGAAATTAAGAATTTGGCGGAACAAATGGAAGTGCATTGTATTCATATATTTAGAGAGGCGAATGCGGTGGCGGACGCGCTTGCGGATAGGGCGCAAAGAGAAGGACATGCTAGACGGTGGGCGAGACCTTCCGAGGAGGATTGTGGGTTTGGTTGCGTTAGACAAGTTTCATATGGCGCATATTCAGTATGGAGAATGAACTCCTCGTGTTGGCTGGGCTCAAGATTATTTTCATCTTTCTGCTGATGGAAGGAGGGGAGATCAGGATTGATGTGAATGGTGGGGAGTTTACTGGTGCAGGCCATGTTACAGAGGCGGGTTCTTTGGTTGGAAATGTGTTTGCAATGGACAGTGTTTGCAGTGGACCTGGACGACGTTGTCTTGGGGCTGGACGGAGTCTTGGTTGGATGGTGCAGGGCTGGTGGTGTTGTGTTACTGATGTTTTGTTGTTGCGCTGTTGCAGTGCTATTAGCTGCTGTTGTTGTGTGCTGCTGGTGTTGTTGCTGCTGTGATGTGGAAACTGCATGTTGTCTTGTGCTGTGGAAGCTGCTGGGGCCTATTCTATTTGGATCTATTCAATTTGGTGTTGAGGTAGTTTTTGGTGACAACGATTGGTGTTTGGAGATATGGGCAGAATGTGAAGACTTGGTTTAAGGAATCCTTTTGATTCTTGCAAGGTAGTTGCAAAAGAGCAGAAATGGCGATGAATTGGGTTGTTGATTTGTTGTTGTGTCGTTGTTTTGGGTTGAGTTGATATTGTGGTTGCTATTGATGGGTAGGATTGCTTGGCTAAGGTTCTTGGTAGCAGATGTGGGGTTTCTTATTCCTTGGTTTCTTAATGCTTCTCTTTGGTGAGTAAGGTTGAGGATTAGGGACTTATTTTCTTTGATACTGTAATATTTTTGGTGGAAGGCATTTTTAAGGTGTTTGTTTTTAATTCTTGGGTTTAAGCCTTTAGCTTTTGTTCTAGGCCTTAAACTTTGGTTTTAGGCCTTAAGCCTTGGTTTTAGTTCTTTGTTTTTAGATTTCAAATTGTTTTTAATTTTCGGGTAAAGTCGTCACGTACCCCCGACTAGTGTAAATGTTTTTTATCAAGTAATAAAGGTCTGGCATCCCATAACTGCCCCTCGCCTCTGGAGGTTATATATATAAAAAAAATAAAAAAAGGTTTTTTTTTTTTAAAAGAAAGCGCGGGGTGTAAATGGGCTCCCTTGACCACAGAAAAAATAAAAAAAGGTTGCTCATTGTCTTTTGCTGCTGCAGGTTATTGAGGTGCTTAGATGTCTTAACAATTTATCTTTTGTGTCTAATTGCTTTTATTGCAAGGTTTTAGTATCGGGTAAAGTCGTAAGGCACCCCCGAATAGGGTGTAAGTCTTTTTTGATATTGAATAAAGGTCTGGCATCCTATAGTTGCCCCTCCCTCCTGGAAGTTTAAATTTAAAAAAAAAAAAAAAAAAAAGGCAATCTAATTTTCCCTCCTATTTCCTTATGTCTGTTCATTTCTATCATTGATTCTGCAATAGACATCAATTTAACATTATGATCCTTTTTTATTTTGGAAAGGGTGACCCTATTTCCAACACCCCGTGCATTCTAATACATGATTTTGTCAATCATTATAAACAGTGGTATTGGGTTTTCCTTATCCCTTGTGTTCCCTAGACTTAGCCTTTTCTTGTTCATTGTACCTTATGACTGGTATCCCGTCTCAATCACATTCTTAGATTTCTCATCATCTTCATCCTCTGAATGCCCTCCTCTTTTCATGACAGCCACATCAAGATCCGTAGCTGCTCCCACTTTAGAATTGATCCTTCATCTTTGTCCCTATCACCAACACCAAGCATGAGCCTATGAGATTTCTCAGTCATATCTGTCCATGTCACCAATTTTTGATCGCTGACTCAAAACTCCCCAGGCTAACACCATCCAATGATTTTTCCTTGATTACACTCACTTTAATTTCAACGTCCCTGCCTGTAATACCCACACTAACAACAGACTGATTTAATTTCTGCAACTCGACTGGATTCTATGTGTCACCTGGACTGGTTCGTTCTTAACCATACTCACCTCATTGCAAACTTTTTTCATCAGTTTCCTTATTCCCATTCCCCTCTTGCAGACCATCCCTGAGAGTAGGGTCTTCTTCTTCCTCTTCTAAACTTTACATCAACACCTCGAAACTGGTTGTTTAGTTTCACAGCTGTTGTAAATGTAGTAATTCAAATTAAAAGACAGGAACGAGGTTACCAATTGTTATTGGGTTGAGTCGCGGACTAGGTCGCTCTCTTTAAGACGTTTCGCGGCTCTGGCCAAAAGTGTGCAAGCAGTCTGGTAGCCCCGCCGTCCCCAGGATAAAACAGCCCAGAATCTTATCTGTCTCGTTCAAACAATTGCACTGTTGATGAACGGAATGCTATCCACCCTTAATCTCTTGTTTGTTCGAAATCACCAATACAATGTATAAAATTCAAACAAAAAAGAAAACTCTGAAATACGAAGAGAAAGAGTTCCTTCTCTGATTGAAATACTAAACGAAAAGTGTTTTGCAAAATATTTCTAAACTCAGAATTGTCTTTGTATTTATAGGGAGAAAACCGCACTGCTGAAATACAAAAACCCGGCTAGATGCATCGCATCTGTTGAAGTACAAAAACCCAGCTAGATGCATCGCATCCGAAATACAAAAACTCGGCTAGATGCATTGACAAAAATTGCGTGGAAAACGTGTGGGATTTAACTACGGCGCAACTTATGGCGTGGAGAACGAACAATCTCCCTTCTCTGGCAGCAATTCAAAAAATATTTTCGTTTAATAAATTTTCAGTAAAAAGAATTGGTTGATCTCTAAATGACCCGACCGAACGGACGGACGGTGGCGGCGCGCGCGAGAGTCTATCTCTCCCCTCCTCACAAAAGTGTGGTACCCCAAGGGGTCCAAACCCAAGTCCCAAACACTCTCCTTATAAACTCTTCCACAATGAGTTGTGTAGAAGATGTGGGACTAAAAATAGAGAGAGATCCAGAGATCAAAACCAGGTTCATACCCATTTTCTTTTATTTTTAAAAAGCCATATTTTCAACAATTCCCCACTTGGATTTTTAAAACAGTTTTCATCGAGCAATCTATAAAATATAAGATTGTGCATAAACAAAAGTGTCTTTCAACTTGAACTCTTGCGTAGTGTTCATGCTTTAGATTATAGTAGAGTAACTCGTAGTTTTGAACTCTATCTCTAACAAACATTACACGCACAACCTTACCAGGGTGAAGTCTAAAAAGCCCGTGCCTTACGGCCATGCACGTATATCCCAGTATAGTGAAGGCTCTAGGAATTTTACCCACAAATTCCATAGGAAGCGGCCAAACTTCTACAATCACTTAGGTGAGTCTATCAAGAGTACTCCTGTAGCTAGGTACTCCATTCCACATAGAGTATAGATCTCATTAAGAGTTTTTAACTCATCCTACTATCGCTTTAGGAACTCATGCTTTAATCTAGGAATGAGATTGCTATTCTGTCAGCATGATTCACTTACAATTCACGACTTGTTATTACCCATTGAACCTATTTCTTGGGATCTCCAGTCAATAGGTTGGGTTACCGTCATGAATAACTCATCAATCTAAGGGAATTAGTCCCATTCCTTTCGAGGTTTTGAAAACCTTCTCCCTAGCTAATCCTTTCGTCAAATGATCAGCCAAGTTCGCATCAGTTCGTATATGATCCACTCTCACAGCACCAGTAGACAAAAACTCTCTAACTGTACTGTGCTTACGACGTATTTGTCGTCTCTTGCCGTTATAATAACGGTTCTATATTTTTTCAATAGCCGCGGTACTATCGCAATGGATCAAGAAAGCTGGAATCGGTCTTTCCCATAAAGGGATCTCTGCTAGCAGGTTTCTTAGCCAACCTGCTTCTTCACTAGCCGTGGCTAGTGCTATCATTTTTGACTCCATCGTAGACTGTGCCAGAATGGTCTGTTTCTTTGATTTCCAAGAAACATCTCCACCAGCTATACTGAAAATATAGCCACTGGTGGCTTTGGAGTCATCTGAGAGGGTGTTCCAATCAGCATCGCTATATCTTTCAAGGACAGCGAGAAACTTCTGATAATGTAATCCGAGGTTCTTAGTCCTCTTCAGGTACCTAATGACCCTTTCAATTGCATGCCAATGCTGTATACTAGATCTACTGGTAAATCTGCATAGTAATCCCACGGCATAAGTTATGTCGGGTTTAGTGCAATCGGTAGCATATCTAAGACTACCAATGATGCTCGCATACTCAGATTGTCGAACACCGTTACCGGTGTTCTTGAACAACTTTACATTAGGATCGTAAGGAGTACATGCAGGTTTACAGTCGGAGTAATTATATTTATTTAGGATCTTCTCTATATAGTGTGATTGATCCAAAGAGATTCCCTTTTCAGACCTAGTAATCTTGATACCAAGGATTACACTTGCTTCTCCAAGGTCTTTCATATCAAAGTTCGCACACAATAAAGCTTTCACTTTATTCACGGCATGGATATTAGAACCAAGGATAAGCAATCATCCACATATAGACAAATAATAGTGCAAATGCCAATTTCAGATTTATAATAAATGCATTTGTCACTTTCGTTCACTTTAAAGTCATGTGCAATAACAAGATTATCAAATTTTTCATGCCATTGTTTTGGAACTTGTTTCAAACCGTAAAGTGATTTATCAAGTTTGCAAACTTTATGTTCTTACCCCGGAATAACAAAACCTTCAGGTTGGTCCATGTAAATTTCTTTTTCCAAATCGCCATTAAGAAATGCAGTCTTAACGTCCATTTGGTGCAATACTAGATTATGTAATGCAGCAAGAGAAATTAACACTCGAATGGATGTAATCCTGGTAAATGGAGAATATGTGTCAAATAAGTCAACATTTTCTCTCTGTCTAAACCCTTTGGCTACAAGACGAGCCTTAAACTTTTCAACATTACCATCGGGTTTCAATTTCTTCTTAAATACCCATTTACATCCTATTGTCTTGCAACCTGATGGTAAATCAACTAAATGCCAGGTTCTATTAGACTCAAGAGAGTCCATTTCATCATCAATAGCCTCTTCCCAAAAATTGGCATCAATAGAGAATAAGGCTTCTTGAAAACTAAGGGGATCCTCCTCGACTGTAAAGACATAGTAATCGGGGCCAAAGTTTTTAGAAGTTCGTTTCCGTTTACTTCTCCTAGGCTCAGATTCTGTGGATTTATCGGTTTCATTCATCCTGATCAAAGGCACGTTATTTGAGGATGTACCCCCACTATTCCTCGAAATAAAAGGAAATTTATCTTCATAGAAATCAATGTCATTTGATTCTATAATAACGTGATCTTTAAGATTATAGAATCTATAAGCTTTGCTGTTCATGGCATATCCTATGAATGCACATTCATATGCCCTACTGGCAAGCTTATTTCTTTTAGGATAAGGAATTCTAACATAAGCTAAACAACCCCAAGTTTTCAAATATGACAAGTTTGGTTTTCTATTTTTCAAAATCTCATAAGGAGAGGTTTTACTTTTCGATTTAGGGACTCTATTTAGCACATAACAGACCGTCAAAATAATTTCTCCCCACCAGTGCGATTCAGCACTGGAGTTAAGTAGAATGGCAACTACTAACTCAGTAAGAGTTCTATTTTTCCTTTCAGCTTTGCCATTCATTTCAGGAGAGTACGTAGCAGTTGTTTCATGAATAATTCCTTGAGAATTATAAAACTCTATGAAAGTACTGTTATCATATTCAGTGCCTCTATCACTCCTAAGTCTCTTTATCTTTCTATTATATTGATTTTCAACTTCGGTTAAAAATAATTTAAACATGTCAAAGGCTTCACTATTATTTTTCATTAAATAGACGAAGGTATAATCAAAACAATCATCAATAAACGTAATAAAATAACGTTTTCCAATTCTAGTCAAAACACCATCAAGTTCACATATATCTGAGTGTATCAAATGTAAGGGTTCAGATTCTCTAACAACAGATTTATGTGGTGTTTTGGTTATCTTAGCTTGGCTACAATAGTTGCACTTTTCAAAATCATTTAAGGACAATTATGGAATTAGTCCTAAGTTACTCATGTTTTTAATAATGCGCTTATTAACATGACAGAGTCTAGCATGCCAAATATTGAAAGTACACAACATGTAAGCATAACTAGAAATTTTATTAGCATCAACATTTAACTTAAACATTCCATCAGTGGCATACCCTTTCCCCACAAATACATTATTCTTTGTGATAGTATACAAATCAGCCCCTATAGTTTGAGTAAACCCAACCTTGTTCAGAAGGTAACCAGATACTAAGTTCTTCCTCATCACTGGAGTATGCAGAACATCCTTTAGGATAACAGTCTTTCCAGAGGAAAACTTCAGTTCTACTACTCCAATTCCAGCAACGATAGTGGAGTGGGAATCACCCAACAACACTTTCTTTTCCTCAGCTTCATAATAGGACTTGAGCATCTCTCGATCATAGCAGACATGTCGAGAAGCATCAGTGTCAACCCACCATCCCTCGGATCCACCAACAAAGTTGATCTCTGAGATCATGGCAATAAGTTGGTCTTCGGTTAGGTTCGCCTGTGGTGCAGGACGAGATCCGTTCCGGCAGTTCCTGGCCATATGCCCTGGCCTACCATAGGTGTAGCATAGGAACTGTGCTGATTCAGTCCTTGAGGGGTGTTTTTGTCCATTCTGATTTCGCGGAGGATTCTGATTTTGATGGTTGCGGTTCTGGTTGTTTCGGTTCTGATTGTTTCGATTTTTATTGTGACTCTGATTTTTCATAGTCTTTCCATTGGGTTTCAGAGCCACAGGGGTAGATTTCTTCGGGTTTGAAATAATCAGAACTTCATTTTTCTGATCTTGTTTTCGGGCTTCCTCCTCAATTCGAAGTCGGGTAATCAGGCTTTCTAGGGAAAACTCTTTGGTTTTATGCCTAAGGACATTCTTAAAATCTTTCCAGCTAGGGGGCAATTTGTCTATCACAACAGCTACTTGAAATTGTTCATCTAAGATCATTCCATCAGATATAATTTCATGAGCAATTTTTTGAAGCTCGTGTGATTGAGTTTCCTCAGACTTATCATCAGTCATTTGGAATTTTAGATAACGACTAACAGCATATTACTTTGTGCCAGCCTCCTCAGTGTCATATTTTTTCCTAAGGGCTTCCCAAATATCTTTAGCGATTTTTTCAGAACAATAATAATCATATAGATCACCAGAAAGACCATTCAAGATAAAAATTTTACACAAAAAATCATCTTCAATCCAGCGATCTAATTTTTTTGTGTGGGTTTCATCAGGTTTAGCAGGCAATACAGGTTTTTCAGTATTATAGATATAAGAAACCTTTTGTGTCGTTAGGAAGAACAACATCTTTTGTCTCCATCATTTAAAATGTTGGCCCTCAAAGCGAAAGGGCCTGTTAAGGTCTTTTGCAGCAAGTTCAGTAATTGTAGTCATGGCAGAAATGATTATTGTTGTAAATGTAGTAATTCAAATTAAAAGACAAAAACGAGGTTACCAATTGTTCTTGGGTTGAGTCGCGGACTAGGTCGCTCTCTTTAAGACGTTTCGCGACTCTGCCCAAAAGTGTGCAAGCAGTCTGGTAGGCCCGCCGTCCTCAGGATAAAACGGCCCAGAATCTTATTTGTCTCGTTCAAACAATTGCACTGTTGATGAACGGAATGCTATCCACCCTTAATCTCTTGTTTGCTCGGAATCACCAATACAATGTATAAAATTAAAACAAAAAAGAAAACTCTGAAATACGAAGAGAAAGAGTTCCTTCTCTGATTGAAATACTAAACGAAAAGTGTTTTGCAAAATGTTTTGCTTTTTCTTATGTTTCTAATCTCTGAATTGTGTTTGTATTTATAGGGAGAAAACCGCACTACTAAAATACAAAAACCCGGCTAGATGCATCGCATCTGTTGAAGTACAAAAACCCAGCTAGATGCATCGCATCTGAAGTACAAAAACTCGGCTAGATGCATTGACAAAAATTGCGTGGAAAACGTGTGGGATTTAACTCTCGGATGGACGGCGGCGGGACTAAAAATAGACTTTCCCCTCCTCACAAAAATGTGGTACCCCAAGGGGTCCAAACCCAAGTCCCAAACACTCTCCTTATAAACTCTTCAACAATGAGTTGTATAGAAGATGTGAGACTAAAATTAGAGAGAGATCCAGAGATCAAAACTAGGTTCAAACCCATTTTCTTTTATGAGCGATTCTAGATGTCGAGGAAATGGGCGAGGGAGGGTGGAGCGCACGTGCTTTAAAAAAAAAAAAAAGAGCGAGCGAGCGGGAAATCGAAAATTTTTGGGGAGAAGGAGGGAATGGGGAGAGCTCTCCCCATTTTCATTCTCAAGCTCAGATCTCCCTCTCCCTCTCCCCATTTTCCATCTCGACACCCTCTCCCCCAACGAAGCTCTCCCTCTCCATCATCGACTCAAAAGTGCCAGAGAAGAAGAAGGAGAAGAGAAGAAGTCCATGTCGTAGGCCAGAGAAGAAGAAGGAGAAGAGAAGAAGCTCACCCTCGTCCCAAGGTAAGTCTCCCCTTCATTTCTAGATCTAGGGTTTCTTTTCGATTTTTTTTCAAGAAATACTGTAATTTTTAGAAATGTGTATGTGTTCCTCTTCCACCCAACACTCTCCATCTCTCCTGCTCTTAACATGCGCACCCCCAATCAACACCACCCCATTAGCACCACCACCACCACCAACAATTAGTGATTCATAATGAGGTTGGGATGAATCAATCGAAAATGGGTTCAGATTGGGGTTAAAGGTTTTGGAAAGTTTTGATTTTTTTTCTAGGTTTGGGGGGTGAAAGAGATGTGGGGGGATGCTGGGAGCTTTGATGAGAGTGTTTTCCATGTGTTGGAAGCCATTGGTGACCAATGCAGGTGATGGTGATAGTGGTGGTGGTGGAGGGAATGAAGGGAGAGATGGGTTGCTGTGGTATAGGGAGATTGGAAAGTATGCCTTTGGGGAATTCTCTATGGCTGTGATTCAAGCTAATCAAGTGCTTGAGGATCAGAGTCAGATTGAATCCGGTCCCTTTGGTGCCTTTGTGGGTGTTTATGATGGTCATGGAGGTCCCGAGACGGCTCGATATGTATGCAATCATCTTTTTCGACATTTTCGAGGTTTGGGTTCTGGATTTTTTTTATTGGTAATTTTGTTGGTGTAGTTGTGTAGGGTGTATTGTGATGTTTTTGGTAGAATTGGGAGTTAAACGATCTTGTTTGAGCTTGTTTTGGCGTTAAAGTTGTAATTTTTGGATAAAAATGTGATCATTGTGAATTTGTGTGTATTGAAGTTTTAGTACTCAGTCAGTGATATTTGTTTGTAGGTTTGGGTTTTGATTGAAGATAGTATGTTGTGTTGTTGGAGCTATGGAGATTTTGATTTGCTATGTTTTTTTGTGAAACTTGAACTGAAAATATTGTTGATTGACTTCGTAATTTCATAAACTGTGAATCTGTATTGGAAACACAAGATGGGAGTTTGTAACTGTAAATTGAACTTTCAATTAAGTTGACTTGATTTTCTCCATCAGATGACTTACTCTTACATTAAGGAGGTTTGCTGATTGTAATTACAAACATGCGGCAATGGAAAGGAATTGTTCTTGATTTGAGTTTCTCCTCTGCTAGAAATCTGAACCTTTCCAACATAAATAGGTGTTTCAGAACCAATTCAGTGTAATCTATTTGAAAATTCATTTTCTGCCAAGTAGCATTTTATTGCATTTAGAAAAGCAGACATGTTGTAAAATTTCAGCATCTTATTTTCTAGTTTAATGGGATTGGTGATCATGTTACTTGATAATGGTTGTTGATTTGTATAAGCTAGTATTAACCCCAAGGATGGAATTCATCCCCTTCTTGTTTTGAGCAATATTCTTAGTTACGGAATGATTAATAAAAATGGCCTTCTGATTTGTTCTTGAATTGAAAAGTAGTGTGGTAGTGGACTAATTATATTTTGTATTTGAGTTAGATCATCTGGTTCAATACTAAAGGAGGAAACAACAATTGTCATGTCTTCTTACAGAGGCTTCAAAAGAGCCCCAGGGAGTAACATCAGACGCCATTCGAAAAGCATATCTAGATACAGAGGAAGGGTTTACAAATCTTGTTTCTCAGCAATGGAGTACACGACCACAATTAACGACTGTTGGATCATGCTGTCATGTTGGTGTAATCTGTCAACAAACCCTCTATGTAGCAAATGCTGTAGATTCTCGTGCAGTGTTAGGGAGAAGGTTTGGTAATAAAGGAATATTTTCTATACAAGTATCAGATGAACACAATGCGAACTTAGAAGCTGTAAGAGAAGAGCTTAAAGGGCTGCACCCAGATGATCCTCATATAGTTGTTCTCAAACATGGAGTCTGGAGAGTAAAAGGAATTATTCAGGTAATTTACAATAACCCTTGTTTCTCCATTATCAGTGAATGCTTCAAAGATGGTCTTTTATCGTGTCCAGTCTATTCTTATTTTGAAAAGAGCTGCACATACCTAGTCCTTTTAATTTTAAATGAAAGTCTCATTTTAACTTATTTATCATACTCATATCCAAGATCTAACATTTAATTTCAGCAAACCGATCAGATATTTTATGTGAACTAGGTCAAAGGCATTATTGATGCATGTATGATGTCCGGACCTACTACCCTATGTACTCCCTGCTAACCTGCATACATTCTATCAAGATGTGTTTCTATCTTATTTATAATAGCTACAACTGTCTCTGTATTAATTAAGGACAGCTACAAATGAAGATAAAACCATTATTGAAAAACATTTGGTATGACAAGATGGTTTGGAGTTATAGTGAAGTGTTTAACACTGGTCTAAAAAAATGCATTGGTATTCAAGGAGATTGCGAAAATGTACCCTTAGTTTATAATGTTAAATAAAAAAAAGGCATTTCTTAGATAAAAACACTCATGGAGTATAGTCAAAATATAATAGATGGAACACATAAGCTCAATGACACCTCTATGGATCACTCTAACGAGAAATTTTATTTTGTGATACATGCATCAGCGGAGTCCTGAGAATTATCGTTTTTTTTTTTTTTTACATAGATTGGTCACCTGTTGTGGTACAACAAATGCAAACTTCATGACTTATCTCCATAGCAGCATTTCTGTCTACTATTTCCAACTATTCAAATTCGTGTAGTATGTGCCTTAAATGCCTCTTTGATGCAGGTCTCTAGATCTATTGGCGATGTCTATATGAAACATGCCCGGTTTAACAAGGACCCGATCGCTGCAAAATTTAGACTTCCGAACCTATGAACATGCCCATCATGACTGCAAATCCATCTATAATCACTCTACCTCTTCAACCATGTGATTCTTTCGTTATAGTTGCCTTTGATGGGTTATGGGAACACTTGAGCAATGAAAAAGCTGTGGACATTGTCCACAACCATCCACGTGCAGTAAGATATATCTTTGTTGATCTTATTTTGACTCTCTGAGAATCAGTTCAAGTTGAGCATATGTATTTTAGCAAACTTTATCTTTCAAGATTCAAAATTGTGAACTTGGATAAAATCTGATTGCAATCGAGGGTGAATGTATTTCTTTCTAACTCTTGGGATATTATTTCGGTTTAACAATGCTTTCTTTGGGCTAAAGCTTTCATATTGATGCAGGGAAGTGCGAAACGGCTCATTACGGCAGCACTCCAGGAAGCAGCTAGAAAGAGAGAGATGCGATACTCAGATCTTCGGAGGATTGACAAGAAGGTCAGACGCCATTTCCACGACGATATCAGTGTAATTGTTTTGTTCCTAAACCATGACCTTATCTCCAAAAGCTCGGTGCAATGCCCTCCAGTATCTGTTCGAAGTGTTCTTGAACACTGACAAGTTATTCTGCTCTCTACTTTGTGTTGTTCTCCTCCAACCAACGCAAAACCAGTCTATAGTGCCCCTGAGATGCTGTGATGATTAACTATAAGAGAAGTTCCTTTAAACATATAATGTTCTAATTGTGGAGATTGGTGTGTTGAAGAGGAATCTGTAAAATATTTCAGCAAAATTGTGACACTGTAATTTTTGTTCGTTGCATTAGTATATAAAGCTTGTTTTCCATAGTATATGACTGATAAGCTCAGTTCGATTGTATAGTGACCAAGCTGTTAAACCAATTTTGTTTTTGCTATTTAAGAATAGAAACTGAAAGCAATGAGCTGAATTCTACAAATGATTCTTCTGGGAACCATAGACACTCTAATGTAAACATTAACATAAGAATTACTGACATGGAAAATGCTATTATTCAAGTAGTGTTCATGCTTGGGTTACAACAAGTATTGCTAGTTAACAAATACATTTCCTCTTACTTAGCACTGGAGGGAAAAGAATGATCCGATAGAAACTTCCATGTCTCAAATGACAAGTCAGTCTATGCTGCCGTATTTCTTTCTGATGATTGGTCGAACATCATCAGCACCAACAAGCGTCTCTAAGAAGCTAAGCAATGAAACCAGGGCATTGTCTGACGGATCTCCAAACCAGCTCTCAATGGGAATCCCATTTTCGACTTTAACTGAAATACCTGCAAGTACAAAAGCAAAATATGAGGCTATGTAGTCTAAACTCTAAATAACACCTGAAATGGTTTGTTTAGATTGTTTTTCGCGTCTCAGAATTATGAGTTCAAGTAATCCCAACATGTAGAACAGAGGAAGTCACTTTTTAAGAATACCAAAGGGCAATGGCCGTGGAAATTATATACCTGGGGGGAGTTGTCAACAATTGCAATCCTTGCTAGGTCACGGCCCAAAATAGTGAGATCTTTAACGTACCCACCTTCTGAGAACACACAGGAATCACGATAGATGCGTTGACCAATAAGAGTGTGATCAGGGTCTAGTATATCAAGCAGTCTTTCCGCATAGGTCATGGCCGCATGTTTGTAATTACAATCAGCAAACCTCCTTAATGTAAGAGTAAGTCATCTGATGGAGAAAATCAAGTCAACTTAATTGAAAGTTCAATTTACAGTTACAAACTCCCATCTTGTGTTTCCAATACAGATTTACAGTTTATGAAATTACGAAGTCAATCAACAATATTTTCAGTTCAAGTTTCACAAAAAAACATAGCAAATCAAAATCTCCATAGCTCCAACAACACAACATACTATCTTCAATCAAAACCCAAACCTACAAACAAATATCACTGACTGAGTACTAAAACTCCAATACACACAAATTCACAAAGATCACATTTTAATCCAAAAATCACAACTTTAACGCCAAAACAAGCTCAAACAAGATCGTTTAACTCCCAATTCTACCAAAAACATCACAATACACCCTACACAACTACACCAACAAAATTACCAATAAAAAAATCCAGAACCCAAACCTCGAAAATGTCGAAAAAGATGATCGCATACATATCGAGCCGTCTCGGGACCTCCATGACCATCATAGACACCCACAAAGGCATCAAAGGGACCGGATTCAATCTGACTCTGATCCTCAAGCACTTGATTAGCTTGAATCACAGCCATAGAGAATTCCCCAAAGGCATACTTTCAAATCTCCCTATACCACAGCAACCCATCTCTCCCTTCATTCCCTCCACCATCAACACTATCACCATCACCTGCATTGGTCACCAATGGCTTCCAACACAGGGAAAACACTCTCATTAAAGCTCCCAGCATCCCCCCACATCTCTTTCACCCCCCAAACCTGGAAAAAAAATCAAAACTTTCCAAAACCTTTAACCCCAATCTGAACCCATTTTCGATTGATTCATCCCAACCCCATTATGAATCACTAATTGTTGGTGGTGGTGGTGGTGCTAATGGGGTGGTGTTGATTGGGGGTGCGCAGGTTAAGAGCAGGAGAGATGGAGAGTGTTGGGTGGAAGAGGAACACATACACATTTATGAGAATTACAGTATTTCTTGAAAAAAAATCGAAAAGAAACCCTAGATCTAAAATAAGAAACCCTAGATCTAGAAATGAAGGGGGGACTTACCTTGGGACGAGGGTGAGCTTCTTCTGTTCTCCTTCTTCTTCTCTGGCCTACGACAGGGACTTCTTCTCTTCTCTTTCTTCTTCTCTGGCTTTGTTTGAGTCGATGATGGAGAGGGAGAGCTTCGTTGGGGGAGAGGGTGTCGAGATGGAAAATGGGGAGAGGGAGGTCTGAGCTTGAGAATGAAAATGGGGAGACGGAGAGGGAGGTCAGAGCTTGAGAATGAAAATGGGGAGAGCTCTCCCCATTCCCTCCTTCTCCCGGATATTTTCGATTTCCCGCTCACTCTTTTTTTTTTTAAAGCACGTGCGCTCCACCCTCCCTCACCCATTTCCTCGACATCTAGAATCGCTCTTCTTTTATTTTTAAAAAGCCATATTTTCAACAACTGCTGGATTATTTGGCTTATGTTCTTCTCCCAAAGCAACCACAATTTCACTTTCTTTCATCTGCCCCTGGATGACTTCTTCGCCCACTATATTTTTTGCACCACTAGCTTCTACTTTATTCGCTTTGACAATGTGTTCTTTAATCACTGGCTGCCTGATCTATTTTTGACTTCCTTTTCTCTTGCCCATCCCTAGCTTTTGTTTCCATTGCAGATCCCACCTTCAAAGTCATGGCCTGATTTTTTCGTTCAATCCCATACTTTCATCGACAATTGATTTCATCATGGCAAAGTAATCAAAATATTTAAAACCCAAAAAATTCAGTGTTTGCCAAAAACATTTGTTCCTTGTTTTATCTATCCAAACATGACTCGGTAATGCCTCCGATAAACCGTGTGTTATCATCCATACGTAGGTATCCTCCAAGCGAATCTCCAATGGCTTTCAGTAAAGGAGGATGCACTACAAGAAATATGGACATCAATAGCATTTGATAATAACATTTTTTTACTTTGTGCTATGAAAAGCTCAGTTTTTATAGCATTGGAATATTAAAACACTGTGGAAAAAAGGGCGGGAGCTAAAAAAAAAAAACAGAGCTCGATTTTGCTCTAAATTTTTGGTAAACCTCTCTCACCAAAAGCAAAAAAGATATCTCTCTCCATCTTGCTCTTGTTATTGCCCTAAAACATAGCAAAATCGAAAGAACACAACAATCCTTCACTCCATCTTCTTCTGCAAGCAACAGGTATGTGCTCCTTCAATATTCTTTTTCTTTCATCCAACACCATTATCTCTCTCTGCTTTGGTTCCCTTTACATCTGGATTCTACCATTGTTTCATCTCTCCAATTTCTTTTTCTCACCTCTCCATTTCACTCACTCAGGAACGAACGACTCTTCAAGCAAGCAAAGTGAAGATAAGGTGAATTGATTTGAGCCGAAGCAGAGAAGTTGTGACGGTGAGAACTAGCGAGTGATTGTGGTGGCAGAATTGGATGCATCGATGGTGCGCCATCAATGTTGGTTCTCAGATATCTAGGGTTTCCAGATCTTAGCTTCATGTTCTTCTTCTTATTTGTGTCAATTGTGAGTTTAGAAGCTTGATGTCTTTAGAAGCTCAATCTCTTATTCTTTGAAGCTTGATGTCTTTAGAATCTGAACTATATAAAGAAACCATGCTTTGTGCCTTTTGGTTAATATTCTAGTCTAGTCTAATTGGGTTTGCAATATGATTAGTATGTTTTCTTGGAAATGTAGTTTTTTTCAATTGCTTATGGGGAGCGATCAATGTAAGTCCCTCCCAAATAGTTCACATGGTTATCATTTTCAAAGTGGCTTGAACTTTTGTAAGGGCGACCTCCACGATATATAAACCATGTCTACAAATTTAGCCGAGTTTTTTATTTCTAGCAGCTTGGGGCCATCAAATTATCTGATGAAATTAAAGACGAAAAGGCATGGACAAGAATTTTTTAACTTATTTATTGGGCTACAAGTATAAGAATGTATTGAATTTTTTTGATAGTTACTAATGATCTAGATATTCAGGAGATCACCATTTGCAATGTTTCATGCTAACCATGTAATTTTGGGGGTTTAGGTGGTAAGTAATAAATGAGAGGCACGTTGGTGCCTCTGCTTCTCTCTGTGTTTTATCAGGTTTAAGGTGGTTACTGCTTGAAAGGGTAAAGTTAGGTTGCAATATGGTTATTTAGTTATGTTAATGGTGTCAATCATGGTGGTTTATCTGTATTTTAATGGTTGTTAGCACGTTTGTTTTTTTTGCAGCTGAATGGGGTGCTTCAAAGAGTAGCAGAAATGAGCGGAAAAGGGACGGAGGAGGTCAGGGTGGTTCTCTCCCTATAGGATTTTCCCCTTGGGGGCTCACATCGATCATCAGGTGAGCCATTTTTTGTATACTATATGTTTGTAAATGACTATTGTATTCTTTTACAATTAATTCATACCATAGAAAATATCATTTTTAAACTAGGTAGTATTATTAATGACCATAACAATTGTGCATGGTTACAAATATATTCGTGAAATTTGTTATTCTACTTAAAAAAGATTGATTATTACTTTTTTTTTTTTTTTTTTAATTTAGAACTTTTATTACTTATCAAAAGATTTATTTACAATCAAAACGGGGTACATTATGACTTTACCAGTATTAGAACCAAACAAAAAGCTGGACAAAATACAGTCCATGTTGTGCCCTATCTAACTTGCTTCAACCACAACCATAATATGGCTAAACACGGCCTCGTCTAAAGACGCATGCCCGGGGGACCACCATCCTGACATTTGTACTTCTCCTCTTATCCCTCTCTCCGTCTAACGTAGCCCCTAAATCCAAATCACTGCATGCTACCTGTGGACCAACCTCAGATTCGGATTTGACTTCATCACTAGCACTTTCGAGTGTATTGATATTCAATTTCTTCCGTCAAAGCTGCCTATTTTCTTTGATCAATGATATAGTCTTGTCCAATTTGTCTCCTACTATTTTATACTCCGGAGAATTTTTGAGACCGTATTTTTCTAACTGTTTCTTGGCCCTGATCAAAGACTGAAAATCATCATCAGAAGGTCCCTGCACTTGCTGTCCCTGCATAGCATCCCCTAGCTCTGTGCTAGTAGCAAACTGTTGTCCCCCTGGTTTAGTAGCTGAAACCAAATGTTCCGATTGAGTTCCAACATCACCGGGGTCGATATGATGTACTTCATTCGGCCTAGAACTACTACTAGATTCATGCTCAATTTTACTCGTTGCAACAAGGCCCAATTTCACCGCTGACGTTACACAATCTTTCCCTCTTTCCGCGCCTCCCAATTGTTGAGTGTTGGTGTCAAACCCATCTTTATTCACTGCTTAAACAGGGCTTGCAAACTCTGCTTTGTTTGCTGCTGAAACCGATTGTGCAGACTCCGCTTTGTTCATTGCTGAAACGCTGCACTCTGCTTTGTTCACTGCTGAAACAGAGCTTGCAAACTCTGTTTTTGGAGTCTCTTTCAGCTGCTGTAGCGTTGTTGGAGTCGCTGAATTAGGGGTCTTGATTAGCTGCTGCTCGTCTTCCTGATCAGCACCCAGCAAAACACGCTCTCCCATTTGGCTCCCTGACTCGGGTGGATAAGCTCCACAATCAGCGAGACCAGTCCCCCCTCCTTGGACAGCATGAACTCCTGCTACGTCAATATGAAATAATCGAGATCCCTCTCCATTTAGACAATGAATTTGACAGAAATCAACCACTTTTGACTCATCTACCAGCCCCGGATTTGTCTTTCCCGGGTTGCTGATATCAACGCTTGCCCTTGGGTCTACATGCATAGCATTTGCAATCTCACTAACTGTATACCCCGCCTCTTGTAGACCTTCCTCCGTCGTTTCAGGCGCATTAATATATCATTGGCTTCCTCATTTTCTTTGCTAGTCGAAATATTTATTTTTTGGTTACTCTCCTTTTCAACAATATCAGCCGTAAGATTCTCAAAATTGTTTGTGAACACTAATTTCGCCGGTTCTTTGGACACTAGTTTCTCCGTACTCTTTCCCTCAATTTCCTCCCCCATCTTATTTTTTGAACCACTTGTGCCCACATCGCATTTTGCAACCTTGTTTTTATTGACCACTGGCACATACTGTTGCTTCATAGCCTTGGCTTCCACCTCATGTTTCTCGTTCTTCGCTACAATCACCAAATGAGATGTTTTCGCATTGTCCTTTAGGCCAAGTTTTTTCCTGCAAAATTCTTCATGGTGTCCTAGCAAAGAACAATAGTCACAGTATTTGAACCCCGGGTATTCAATTTTTTGCCAAAAGCCCCTATTGTTTGCCCTGTCAATCCAAATCCTATTCGGTAACTTTTCTGCCAAAGACATCTCCACGCAGACACAGGCAGAACCCGGGCGTGACAAACAACGAGTATGATCATCCATGCTAAAAAAACCACCAAAAGAGTTCACAATAGTTTTTAAAAAAGGTGAATGAAATAAATGCAAAGGTAAGTTAGGCAACTCTACCCAAAGTGGAACCGAGATCGGATCTGCTTTCAGACTGAAATCGTCATGCAATCGAAAGGCTTTGAGTCGCACTCCTCGAATCAAGAAAGAGTCCCTCGACAAGACTTTATTTGCTTCCGCCTCAGATTGAAGCCGGACAAGAATGTAACGTTGATCAAGAAGTCCTAGCAAAAAATCACGTAGTATCCCCCAGTTTCGATGAATTGAATCTCGAATCTCTACCAATGTTGGCCTGTAACTAGAGAATTTTAGAACTATCACGTGTTGTTCCATGAAAGCCTCCCCACGGGTTTCATCAGATGTCGTTATTCCGATGGCTGGCTCTCCTTCTTTCCGAAATCTCGTTCCCTCCACAAGTGTCTCCTTAACATCCTCCACATGAATTTTTCCAAGTATTTGGGCGAAAGAAAGCTTTGGAGCCTCTTCCGGAGGTTCCTTACCCCCCAAAAGGAGGAAGGATGTGTTGACGGCTAGAGAAGCCATCATATTGCATAGAAAAATGATCTCGCCAACCCTATAGATGACCAAGCACCAATCGCCAATCAGAGATGGCGACTAGAAACCGGCCTAGAATCCGGCGGCCAGTCAAATATATCACCTAGAAACGGCAAGCAATGGTGACTCGAAGCGGCTGCGGCACCTAGAAACGGCCAGGTCCAGTCAGCAGCGTCCAGGCAGCAGCATCCAGTCAGAGACTGTGGCCAAAAATGAGACGACTAGGCCGGGAAGGCAAGTGATGGCCAGAGGGTTGAGCGGCGACCAAGCAGGGCGTCGACGAGGCCAGGCAGGGCGGCGACCGATGGCTGGCCAAAATAGGTAGATCGTCAGGCAACAGGCAGAGTTCCAGTGATCAGCAAAGAAGATGGCAGCCAGTCAAAGATGGCGACTAGAAGCAGCGGCGACGGCTAGAAGCGGCCAGAGGGATCCTAGATGCGTCCAGGCAGCGGTGTCCAGTCAGAGACTACGGCCAGAATCCAGTGGCAGGAAGAAACGATGGCCAGATATGAAGTTTGAAACGGCAACCAAGCAAGGCGTTAGTGGCTGCCTGGCAGGACGGTGGCCGATCTACCTAGGACGGCGGCGGCGCTAGACGGCGGCCTGAAACATTGAAGATGCCTAGGTTTTCTTGCAGGAAAACTAGCCGCCACTCTGAGTCAATGGTTCAGATCAAATCCAAAGATGTTGGGACGGCTAGGATTGAAGGAAACAGAATAAAAATTTTAATACCCAAAAAGCCCTTTACAAGATGTTTACTTTCTAGTATATTGGCTGTGCTACTTACAACTTTGGCTAATGTTTCATGAATGCTTGTATTGTTTTCCTGTTTCAGTTCTGCATCTGTAGATCATTTTGTTTGTTCTTCGGCATGGACTGCAGATGTTAAAATGTTGCATCATGAGAATTTGGTAACTGAATAATTAGAGTGGCACATAAGTTCTATATAACAATAGTTTTAATATAGATCCAAACCCTTTTTTTTATTTCAATTTTACATGTAGTTTCTTATTATGGTGGTTTCGTTTACTGCAAAAACGTTTAGAAGATTGTAGTGTCGTTTGATTGCAAAACGAATAAAGTTCTGTGTTATAACGAAGCTCGAAACAAGCTAGGATTGTCCTAGATTAGAACTGAAATCTGTCCAGTAATTGGACTGATCTTGTGTAGCTTATTTTTCCGGAGTTTTGATTGGGCTTTTGAGCAGGTATAGTATCATGCGATATATCAAAAGTTTCCTGTTTGAGTCTAGTTTCTAAAAGATTTGACGGTATGACAATCTGAGTTTTGTACGGGAAGATATACTCATTTTAGTGACAATAGGTAAATCAACCAAAGGTTGACAGATGACCTGTTTTGTTTGTAAAATATGTACAGTTATAGACATAATCATGGGGTATGTCTTATATGGTTGGAAACCTCTTTGTGTCTACTTTTTATTTCCGCAAACGGTATGCAATTTGGAGTTCAAATGTGAGAGTTATGTACATTTGAGTGATGATTGGTCAAGCTATCCTAAGGACAGCTTGTTCATTTCAGTATTGTTGGCAGGGTTATTTATTTGACTGTTTTGGGATTGAAACATGATTGTTTAGGGTTTGTCTTGGGTTGCATTTGATGTACAAGAAAAATGTTGTTTGGAGCCGAATGAAGTTATAATTTATCGCCCGAATAAGGTTGGTTGCTGGGATGCTTGCAGGGTCAAATTGATTTTATTTCGACATCAAAATTGGGTTGTAATGGGATTATTGTGGTAGCTGAAATTAGGGTGTATTGGTTTTGTTGCGCGGACTGAATCGTGATTTTATTGGGATTGTATTACGGGCTGCAACTAGGATGTTTCCGGTTGAGTTTGGGGAAGGCTACGATTGACCTTAAATGGTTGGTTTTAGTAGATTTTGGGGGTTGTTTATAGTTATGTTTAAAGCTTATTTCATCTAATTTAAGTTGTCGTTTCAGCTGAGTTTTGGATGTTCGAATCAGTTGATTTAGGGGGATGTTCTAGTTGATATACATTGTGGTATGAATCAGTCCAAGCTGTTTGTTTCAGTTGAATTTAGAGTTTTCTTTTATTGAGTTTCATGCTTCGATTTCTACAGTTTGATGGATCTAAAATGCAAATCCCTTTGTGATTCTCTTGCATTTTAGTTGTTTACTTTGCCTTAAAGGATGGGTTGGTATAAATGCAACTCTTGTGATGAACATTTTGAACTCCTTTGCTATATGCACTAAATGCATGATAATGAGAATTGAAATATGGTTTTTCTATATATATAGATGTTGTTTTTTTTATGATTAACAATGTTATTAAGTAATGATGTTTTATTTCATAGCTTGAATTAGACTCAATAAGGAGCTATGATTGAAAGTGTGATGTTACCATACTCGTAGGATCTTCAATCCTCTTATTGAATGGGTTTGATCCCCGCTCTGCTATATAAAATTTGTTTACCAAAAATGCTATGTTTCCCCAAAATTATGGGCGGAGATTGTGGTGAATCAATTTATAAATGACAAAATGTCATTGTGAATGAAATTTGAAATATCAAAAATAAATGATATTAATAAACTTTGATTCCAGAAAATTTAATCACCTAGAATTGTATCACTTAGAACTACCACACATCTTCTTGTTTATCATTTCCCCTCTCTTATAGATAAACTAAATAACCTGCGGGTTGTCTTGCGGATGTGGGGCGCCTATTTCTTATAGAAAAACTAAAATAACCTTCGGGTTAGTCTTGCGAAAATTAGGTGAATTTTTATGCCTAAGATAGGCTTTGATATTTATCCGTAAAAAATGTGACGTGAGTTATGCGCATTGTTAGCCCAAGAGTGGATTTTATTGTACTCATATAGTTAGGGGTATCCGGTGATGCATGCCTGTATGTGATGTGTCGCCACTTGGGCATGGATGACGGAGAAGTCCTCTTTTATATGAGAGAGGCATACGATCATGTATGTTCGGCACAGAGGTGGTGGGAATGTGGCATCGTGTAAGTGATCAATCCGTTAAAAATAAATCAATTCGTTAAAAATGAATAATATAATCAAGTCAAATAATTTATGGTCACTATTATTTTAACCGATAAAAGACAACCTATTTTAGAAGTCATATTCATATTGTTTTGAACCATTTTCATGCAGGATGCAAGTCTACTAATAATCTACAGGTCAGACTTGCCATAGTCAACATCTATAGTGTAAGTAGAAGTAAATATATTTTCTTATTAGGGTGACATGATTGCCTAGTTGAGGAACTAAATTTTGTGAATTGTGCTGTTCTTGCATGACACATTCGCCTCATTGAGGAACTACCTGTTGGTGTGGTTGTTTATTGTTTGTGTTTAGTTTGATGTTATCACATGCGAATTTATTGATTTTGGGATGAAGATTACTCACACCAACTTAATTGCTGACCCAAGTGAGCTTTTGTTTCTTGGGAACATTCCTTTGGGAATGTAGTCGATTAGCCTTTCAGGTTTAGAGATTTTTTAGCAGCATTACTGGAGTTCAGTTAGTGGGGCTAGCAACGTCGGAGTTTTTCCTGGTTAGAGTTTTCTTATTCATTTCAATTTTTTTTTAAATCATGTTTAAGTTGTTATTGCTGCTAAATGTTCTTATGGTTATTGAATTTCACGTCCCGAGTTTTGGGGAAACGGATAATCCTACATGGATATTAGGTTTTCGTTTTCTTCAAAAATCGGGGCGTGACAGAGAGTAGTTGTTCTTAGGACTTACATTGGTTTCCAATATAAATGGTCTCACATGAACAGGGACATAGAGCGACTGAGTGCAGGAAGCCTGCTATTCAAAAGGGTAACAATTTCCTGATTGAGGAAGACGTGGTAAACGAAACAAAGGAGCCTGGAGAGCATGTGTATGACACTGATGAAGATGGAGATGTATTGTCTGGCGATGGCCATGAGACTCTAATCGTTCGTAAGAGTCTACTGACTCACAAGGGTGATTCAGGGGATGATTGGTTGAGAACCAATATTTTCCACACGACCTGGACAGTTGCAGATAAAGTCTGGAAGCTTATCATTGTCGATGGCAGTTGTGAAAACGTAGTGTCTGAAGAGACTGTCCAAAAATTGCAATTGAAGACAGATCGTCATCCCAAGCCGTACAAATTGTCGTGGTTGAATAAAGGCAGTGAGGTAACAGTAGATAGCCGATGCCTAGTGTCTTTTTCGATCGGCAGAAAATATTTTGATAATGCTTGGTGTGATGTTGTGTTTATGGATGTTTGTCATGTATTGTTAGGCAGTCCTTGGTAGTATGATCACAGTGTTATTCATGATTGGCGAAAAAATACATATTTCCTTAGCATCAAAGGGAAGAAGATTATGTTGGCACCTCGTCGGGAAAAAATCACTCCTACCTCGATAGCCAATAATACTAATTTGCTTTCTATGTCCAGGTTCTTCGATGACATTGAGCGTGGAGATGTGGTCTATGCTCTGTTGCCTTGTGGGAATAGTGCTACAAACGTGAATCCAGATTTACGAGCAGAGGTGCAACATATGCTAGCAGAGTTTTGTGAACTCGAGAACGAGTTCTTTCCGACCTGGGGCGACTGATGCAGGAGGGTTTCTAGGGTTCCTAATTTGAGTTTCTAGGGTTCCTAATTTGGGTTTCTAGGGTTCTTAATTTTCTCTCAAAGTTATTTACTAAATAACTTATTCGTAATCTTTCAATTTAGTTAGGAGTCTTTTTAGTTTCCTTTTAGGATTAGGCTTTACTTTTTGTTTTAGGAATAGACTGCTTGTTATTTTAGTATTTGATTCTATTTTTTTTCTTTTAGGAATAGACAGATTTTTTTAGGATAAGGCTTTACCTTTTCTTTTAGGAATAGACTGTTTGTTATTTTAGTATTTGATTCTATTTTTTCTTTAAAAAATAGGCTGCTTATTATTCAAGTTATTTGAGAACTATAAATAGAGTTCTTCCTCAATATTGTAGAGACCTTTGATTTGAGTAATTTAATTGACATTAGAGTTATTTCTCTATGTTTTTGGGCGAATCTCTTGTATCCTTCCTTGTGAATTGTCTGTTGAAATAGCCCGCAGGATAATTACTATTCTACCCGGCGTCAATCTCCCTGTCACTTTTTTTCTTCCAACAATTATGAAGGCGATTGGGGATTCTTTTGGTAGTTTCCTTTGGATTGACGATGGTACAAGGTTACTTTGCTCGTCCAAAGGTTGCTCGAGATGGATATAACTAAACCACTACAGCATAGGATTTGGCTTGAGAGTCCAAAATATGGCGAATACTGGCAGAAATTTGAATATCCAGGATTCAAATATTGCGACCCTTGTTCGCTAATTGGACATGAGAAGGACTATTGTAGAAAACTGTTTGGAAAGAAGGAACAATCTAGTCTTGATGGAGAAAATCATAAGGAAGGCAAGCCTTTAGAAAAGACCAAACAAAAACAAAACCAAGTCAGGGAGAAGCAAGGACAAAATGTGAAAAAAGCAAATGTGTGTTTCGATTACCAAAAAATCGATGGAAACAAATGAGAAAATAGGGACTAGTGGACCAAAAGATTCTCAAGGAGTCGAGAAGTGAACAAGAAGAAGAAACTAAAGAAAAAACATGGGGCAGAGAATTTGACAAAGTTGTTTTTTTTTTTTTTGTTATTAAACCTCCGGTAGGGAGGGGCAACTATGAGATGCCAGACCTTTATTACTTATCAAAAAAATTGATTTACAAACTAAATGGGGGTACATTACGACTTTACCCGTATTAAAAAGCCAAGCAAATAAACCAGACAAAATACCTATCCAAAAACGATTTCCATATTTAAAACAGTGTCCTATCAAATTGCTTCAACCAAAAGCCAAACTCTATAAAAAATTCAACTAAATGCCCAAGAAAATTGGCAGACAAAGAGTGTGCAATAGAGTGCACAACAAAGTGTGCAACAGAGAAACAGAGTTGGCAGCTCCAGCACCAGAGTGCGCTCTGTTCTCACCGCGCAAGCCACCTGCAGAGCTCCACACCACCTGCAGCGTAACCCTTACATCAGCATGGCCTTGCACCCCACCACACGCAGTGCTGCACCCAGCAGCATTCGCAACACCACCAGCTTGCGCCAACCAAACAAACCTGCATAGCAACTTGCATGAAACAAACAACCAACACAATCCACGCAAATCCTGCCCTTCGCCGCAGAAATGTCCACCATAATGACCAACAGCTTCCCATTCCATGCAGCACATACGCACAACAAGACTCCGCCAAACCATATCATATAGCCTTTCGAAAATATGGAGTGCGATTCTTGTCTAGATGAACCAATCCTCTAATCCTGATTGGAAGATCAGCTGCTCCGTATTCTCTACTAATTCCTTCTTTTTTAGCCAAATTCGCAAGTGCATCCGCCACAGCATTAGCTTCCCTGAAAATATGAACACAACTAACCTCCATATGAGATGTCAATTGCTTAATCTCCCACTAAGCGTTTTCCATAAACCAAGGGATTTTGAAATCCTCATAGAACTTTCCCCTCACAATTTTGGAATCCGTTTGCAAAGAAACTTTTGCAAAACGTAACCTATTGCACAAAAGAAGACCTTCAATAACTGCCCGAACCTCCGCAAAGTTGTTAGATCCTTTACCCAAAACAACTTGCTTAGCCCCAAGGCAGCTTCCCAAGCTGTTCCTGATAATAATACACGTTGTGGCCTTATTATTCCTTGAAGAACCATCTACATTAAGATCCACAAATTCCTCCCGAGGAAACTTCCAGTACACTATTCTATTGCGCCTGTGGAGAATCGGAACTAGAGGGAAACCTAACAAGATCAATGGTTTCTTGTTCGCACTCAGTCGCTTGGGAACCGAAAAAGAATTAGCCATACGAAGACTTTCTCACTAATAGAATAACTATCCCCATACTCGGCTTTCCATTCTCAACAGCCGACCAGCAACGCTGCTTCCAAATCTCCCATAAGATAAACATAGGCGTTAAATAATAAAGGAGACCCACCTGAGAATTCTTATTAGCCTTCCTAAACCAAACAGTCAACACAGTAGATATTTTCGCCGACCTTCTAACATGGATATCAAATATCGCCTCCAAATGATGCCACACCCCATTAGCTAGGCTTCCTTCGAGAAAAAGATGAGTCAAGGTTTCCACACTCGGAGAGTGACAATAATAACACCTCGACGCTAAGCTAATCCCGCACCTATATAATTCCCCATCGACTGGGACACCTCTTAATAAGAGCTTCCAAATGAATACTGAGATTTTGGACTGCATCATAGGCCACCAAATCTTGTCAAACAACTTGGATTTACCCTTCTTATCACGAAAAAGTTCATACGCCGAATGCAAACTAAAAAATCCATCCGAATCCGGGGTCCATATACACTGATCCTTTCCTTACTCACTACCCTTGAAACTGTCATCAAACAAAGTCCTCGCCAAGTTTCTAAGAGCTGGAGACACCAACTCGAAATCTCCATTGCACACCTCCGCCACTGACGGCCACATATCTTGCAACTCCAAACCGTCCGTTTTCAGAAAAAACCAAAGTGAGATTCCAGCTTGAAGCAAAAAAACTCGAATTACCCTTACCAATCCGCCAAATACTACATCCAACAAAAACAGTTTTAAACTTCATGATCTCCTTCATAAAAGGCGAGGCACTATTCTTCACTTCTTGATAAATCAAAGGAACATCCTTCTTCCAATATTTAGTTCTCATGAAATTCGCCCACAAGGACTCTGCATTGACGAGGTTCCATAGTGCTTTCATGTGAAATTCCCTAGAGACCGTATCAAGAATTTGACAAAGTTAGTTTGGCTAACAAATTTGGAGCACTAGCGGATGAAAAATCGGAAGAGTTTGGTGAAGGCAACGAAGAAACAAGAAAAAATCAGGAAGGTCATAAGAGGGCGGACAAAAACAACAAGGTGAACAAGGAAAGAAAGTCAGAAGAAGGTTTTCAACAAGTTGAAAATACCCAAGACATTCTAATGGGGGCCGGATACACCATTAGTGAAGCTGAAATGGCCATGAATAACAAGATTTGTGATGAAGCAAAAGCTGACGAAGGAACCGCTGGTGCTGCTCCGTTGTGGATTGTTCCTTTCGTGGGAGATAGCAGCTCAAAAAGCACTAAATTCAATATGAATCCTACTGAAACAGGGGATCAGCATACACTACAGGAAGCATTATTAGACAAATCAGAGGGTCCCAACAGGGCATGTTTGATTCACAGAATAGGGGACAATTTGATCAACATTGATTCAGGGAACGATCAACAATCAGTCTCGCTCGAACCTAGGGGCATCGTGCTGGAAATTAGTTGACTGTAGGGGATAAATTCAGCCAATAAACAGGGTAAAAACTCCCAGGAACAACAGCCATTAGATGGAAACAAGCTCTCAAAGAATGTGAATTTCGACAACGATAAAGAACTAGGAGAAGCTACAAATGAACAGAACAGACAGGTTCAGGTAGGGTGCACCAGGCCGAGCAGCGAAGCATTGTCGGATAATGAGTCTTATGCTAATACATCTACCGATAATGTGATTGAATCAGGATATCAATCTGAGGAGGTTAAAACGAAGGGTAAAAAAAAGAACTCAAAGAACGGACCTGTGATGGGGGTACGGAGAGTGACGAGAAATATGACTACCCTAGGTATTAGTAATGATAGATAATATCATGTTTTGGAATGCACGGGGAGTTGGTAACTGGGCTACCCGATGCAGACTAAAAAGAGTTGGTTAAAGAAAACAATGTAAAGTTACTAGCCATTGCGGAACCTATGATCCAAGTCTCAAGGTACATGGAGATTGCAGGCAAGGTGAGCCTGCCTTGTTTTGCAACGAATGATGATATTGGCGAAACAATCTGGCTCTTTAAGAACAGGAGAGACGAAGTTTATGGGAGGACATGGAGCACATTGCTATGGGTATGACTGAACCCTGGATCATTGATGGTGACTTCAATGTCATTGTTGAAAGTGGAGAAAAATTAGGCGGACGTCCTCCTAATCATTTGGCGATGTCAGAATTTTCAAGGTGTATTTCGAGTTGTGGTCTTACAAACTGCGGATTTGAAGGACCGAAATATACATGGTGTAATAACCAAAGAGGAGATGACAGAACCTGGGCTAGATTGGATCGGTTTCTGGGGAATGCAGATTGGATTACACTAATGCAGTACACTCGGGTGGATCACCTCCTCAGAGCATGCTCTAATCACGCCCCTTTGTTGCTTTCATTGTCGTTGACTCAGAGGGCAGGTATGTCCCCTTTCAAATTTTAAAGTATGTGGTTAACTCATGATGAATTTCTGGGTTTTGTAGACAGAAATTGGAACACACATGCAGAAGGAATTGGGGCTATGTATAAGGTGGCCTTCAAACTTAAGCGTCTTAGGGAAGCACTGAAAATATGGAATAAAGAAACTTTTGGCAATATATTCAGTATTATTAGAAGGTTGGAGGATGACATTGAACGACTGGAATTCAGTTTAATGCAGGGATGGGATTCAAATGACATGGTCAATTTGAATAGATGTCAGGCTGAACTCAAAATGGCTTTGGTGAGAGAAGAAATGTACTGGAAACAAAAATCAGGTGAAAAAGGAATTCAAAGAAAGAGATGCATGCACAAAATTTTTCTTTGCTTCCGTCAAAGCCAAACAGAAGAGAAGAGCGATTACTAAAATTCTTGACACGGCTAGGAATTTAATCACGGATTCAAAAAGTATTATTTTGGAAGCTAATAATTTTATTGGAACATTGCTCTCCTCAAGAGGGTAACAAGAGGATCTAGAACTCATGGATTGCATTCTGAAATTGATCCGAGAGGGGGATTGCGAGTTACTCAAGAAGATGCCAGATTTAGAAGAAGTCAGAAAAGCAACATTCAACATTCCCCATGACAGTGCCCCAGGTCCGGACGGATTCACAGCTGGTTTCTTTCAGAGTTGTTGGGATATTATTGGTCAGGACATTTGGAAAGTTGCGAAGGAATTTTTTGATTGCCAAGCTATGTCAGGTACTTTCTCTTCAAATTTTTTGGCGCTTATTCCTAAAATTGAAGAATCGATTTCTTACTCTGATTGCAGGCCTATTAGTCTTTGCAACGTGGTCTACAGAATTTTTAGCAAAATTATGTGTATTAGATTGGCCAATATTCTCCCATCTATTATCTTTTTAGAGCAGGGGGCTTTTGTGCAAGGGAGACTCATCTCAGAAAACATTGGTTTGGCACAAGAACTTATGAGAGAGATTGGAAAAAAGGTAATTGGAAATAATGTTATTTTCAAGTTGGAATGGAAAAGGCGTATGACAGAATTGAATAGGGATATCTCTTGGCGGTGTTACGCAAATTTGGTTTCAATAATAGAATGTGTCACTTGATATCAAATTGCGTTACATAGTGCGGATTCTCGGTGTTGATGCAAGGCAGGTATGACGGGTATTTCAGATCATCAAGGGGCCTCAGGCAAGGTGACCCTCTCTCCCCTCTCCTCTTTGTTATTGCGGTAAAAGTTTTAAACAGAAGGATCTCACGCGCTTTTCGTAGAGGGGAAATTGGATATTATCACACCCCCATGGCGGCCACCCCGATTACCCACCTTTTATATGTTGATGACTCATTGATTTTCTTGAATGGCAGGAAAAAATCCATTGAAGGATGCATGAAGTTTATAGAAAAATATTTTCGGGCATCAGGAGAGAAAATCAATATTGCAAAAAGTACTTTCATGATTGATGAGAAAGTTCGTGCAGAAAAAATAACTTTGATCAAATTATGGACAGGTTTCTTTTACAAGCAGTCCCCGTTTACATACCTTGGAGTAACCATTTATCAAGGCAGATGCAAAATTTCATATTTTGAAGCTTTGGTAAATAAAATCCAGCATAGAATTCAAGGTTGGAAATACAGACTTTTGTCGCCAGGGGGTAGATTGACATTGATCAGACATGTTTTATTGTCAATGCCAATTTACACCATAGCAGCTACATTTGTTCCTGTGAGGGTTCTGCAAACTATTCAGAAATTGATTGCGGATTTCTTTTGAGGTGATCATGAAGGGAGACATAAGCAGAAATAGATTTCATGCAATAAAATCAGTGTTCCTAAGGAGGAAGGTGGGTTAAATGTTCGAAGTTTGGATGATATTATAAAATTTTTTCGCATTAAGTCCTTGTGGAATTTGATAAACACAAACTCCTTATGGGAAAATTTCTTGAAGAATAAATATTTGAAGGCAGGGGTTCCCATCAGAAAACAAGATATAAAAGTTGGGGCTTCACCGTTTATAAAAGAGTTGCTCGTACATAAAAATTTTATTGTTGAAAATTCCACTTAGAGGATCTCTAGAGGAACAGTCAGTTTCTTTGAAGAACATTGGGCTAAGGATGAAATCTTTACTCGAAAGAAACAAATGACACTTGGCCTTCCCTAAGGCAAATGCACAGGGAGAACTTCAGAATGTTAGCCCCTTTAATGCAAAGAAAAGCACAAGAGTTATACAAGACAATACTGAAAAGGTGATGAAGGTGACCGAGATACTAGAATATGGATACCAAATAATGATGGTATGTTTTCTATTAGCTCAATATGTAAAATTTTATGATCTTAATTTTCATGATTTCAACCATCCAACAAGGGTTTCTATCTACAAGAGTAGAGATACTAGCATCCTAAAAAAAGAACAATTTTACCAAACTTGCATATCAGATATTAACTTTGCCTGAACATGGTAAAGAATAACTTACTTCAAAATATGTATCAACCATGTTTCTTCTTTTGTCAGATTTTTTTTACGGAACAATCTATTAATTGGAGAAAAAAAAAAAAAAACCCTCTCCTAAACAACTATTTATGATCAATTGAAGAAGAAACAATGCCTCATTTTTTTTTTAGCATTTATATTTAGAGCATGGTAGAGACACTTGAATATTACTCCAGTGTGGTCCTTCTTCTGTCACGTTGCTTCAGGGAGTTCTTATTTTTCAGAAACAATTCCATATAAGCGACTGAGGGAAAATATTTGTTGCCAGATGATTGATCAAAATATATAGATATATTATTCTAACCAAATGATTGAGAATAAATATGATTATATCCAGATTAGAAAAAAAAAACTATAATTTAAAACCCTAGAAAAATGGGAGAGGGAGTTAGAATACACTAGTCTTTGCTAGATTGTGTAGAAAGGAATGAAATGCCTTCAAATTTGTCACTCTATATATCTTCAGATCCTTCAGTCACCCAAAAAAAGAAAACTACCTGAATCAAAGAAACTCGTTTTCGAGCAAAATTGATAACGCTAATGGAGGCCTTCCCTTAAACCTACAAGGATTTGTTGTTCTGCCCTAGAAAGCCTTCCTAGCAAGCGTTATGTTTTTTCTTTCATTCCTCTACTTTTTGGTCTTTTTTTTTTAAAATTATTTTTGTTATTTAAAAATGTTTGCTTTGGCAAAGAATTTCACATTCACGAGCATTCTTTTCTGCCATTCGCTCCACTACTTTTTTCCATTAAAATGGGAAGTTATCATGACTCACCTTTATGACGTCCAAAAAAGGAAGTCATTTTTTCTCAAGAAATTATTATAATGACTTGTCTAAGGACGTGTGTGCCATGTGCGTCCTTTAAATTTTTACAAAGACATGCACGATTTGCAAGTCTTAAATTTAGGACATTATATTCTTGACCAGTATATACATGAATGAGACTGATGGAGAAGGAAACTCCGCACTCCATTGATACCTAAAGACCTCTTCCCACAATAAGAAACCCAGCTTCTCCCTAAGTTCTTAAGCATAATGTCTTAAATTTCGCATTTACTTACATAATGTCTCTGTTGATTATTGCTAGATACTGTTCGACTCCTATTGAAACATGGAAGAATTACCAGCTTTAGAAAAGGATAAGTTTGACCCCTCTACATGTTGCAGCTGCTAACGAAGCCGCCAGGCTCTTCAGGTATAAAACATACATGCCCAAGTCATGAACAACAATTTTCCTCTTGTATTAAAAATTTGAGATCCTGCAGATTCTACTTCTTCAAGACCCAAATGTCCTCAATTCGCTTTTAGAATTGAAAGAAACTCCCATGTTTTTTGCGGTGAAGAATGATGTTACTAACTTTGCTACTTCTAGTCTATGGAGCCAATACCCAAATTCACAACTTACGGTAATTTCTTATTCACTAACTTATACCTTCCTGAATAATGGTTACTAATTATATTTTTAGTAATGTGATATTGGTTTTATTTATTTCCAAGCTGAAGTTTGTTCGGTTGGGGATAGTGCTGCATATAACAAAGGACTGCTGCTTTAGGTGATTATATTGTGATTGTAAGTAAATTAATTCGATTTTTTAGTTTGCATTCATGTTTCCTTCCATGATTTTCTTGCTGCTTGCTAGTGAATCTGATTTTGTTTGTTTTCGCTTGTCTGTTTTATGTTTTATAGTGCGTACCAAATTAGAGTCCAAGTAGTGAACAAGTTGGTGACTAGTTAAGCATCCCTAATGGATCTTCAAAATAGTAGTTAATATTAATATGGGTGATGATGCTACATGTCTAAAACATACACAGGCCCTCTGTATAACTTAACTACAACCGACTGTTGGATTAGGACAAAATCGTGTGCAATCAAATTAGGGAGTGCTAGTTGGTTTGATCTCAAGGGTTCTTGTATTTGATAACATCACTATTGTTGATTCGCACCGAGGACTTGGACTTCAAATTCGTGAAGGAGGTAACAAACATTTCCTCCACATTTTGTTTTAATTAGCTGAGTTAGCTAGCTTTCAACTACTGATTTGAATGTCTTCTATTATGTAAGGAAATGTAGATGATGTCACTTTCTCAAGTATAAGTATCAGTACGAGATACACTATCCTTCATGGTGGGGCAGGGCAGAACCAATATATGTGACAGGCCAAGATGTCAAGGCCTTGTTGATCATAGCATGACATGTATTATTATGGAGCATATTGAAGTACTAGAAATTGAAATGTGGACATGAGATGGTCTAATGGTAACCACTAGAGAGATGTTGCAAGTGTCACCAAAGAATACTGAATTATAAGTTTAGTTTGGTGTGGACCATTAAATGTTGAGTTTTGTATGTATTGATGAATCTGTGAGAGCAATATAGCAATATATATGTCCCAACATGGTATAGCATTTTAAAGGCCATTAATAATAGCGCATTCAGAATGTTAAAACAAACAATTGATAGCATTTATATACATGTGATGGATAATATAACCATGGCATTCACGAAGACTAACAAACAATTGATAACATTCAAGTACATGTCATGGATAGTATAACCATTACATTTCACAAATGCTAGATAATACAACCATGACTTTCACAACCATGGATAGTATAACCATTACAAACAACTGATAACATCTATGTATATATGTTAGATAATACAACCATGACTTTCACAAATGTTATGTTGGGATAACATTTCATAGTGCTATGTCAAAAAAAAAAATTAACATGGGCTACTATGATTTGCACTAAATGATGTGGTACCCCTCTCATAGCATTTTTATAATGCTTTCCTTGACGATTTGCTTTCTTGGATGGTTGGTTTCATGGTCGTTTTGATTCCTGGACTGCTTGCTTACTGGAAGATTTGCTTGATTTCCTGGACAGTGAGTTGCTAAAACGACTTGTTTCCTAGTCGCTCCTGGATTGCTGTTTCCTGAACGATCCTGGATTGATTTCCTGGTCACTCCTGGACGTTCCTGATTCCTGGACGGCGATTTGGATTCGATTCCTTCTCGCTCCTGGACTGTTTGTTTCCTGAGCGCTCCTGGACGTATTAATTCCTGGACGCAGAGTTGCTAAATCGGTTTGACAATCGCTCCTGGACCTCGAGTGGATTCCTGGATTATTAGCCATCAAGGGCTGGCTGGGTTTTTCTCTCATCACTTCATCCAGGGAGTGGATCTAGTCCGATAGTGGAGGCGGATAGGTTTCCTCATGGCGGTGACACAGCCAGCCACGGGGGCTGCCCCTGCGGCTGGCAAGGAGGAGGATGGATATTCTAGGCGTTCTTTTGCGCAGGTGCTTGGGAAGGCGATGAAAGATAACCTTGACGACAAGCCGATGGATTCCACGACCTTTCGGAAAGATGGCAGTCCGGCTCTGAGGCTATCCGATTCGGATGTTGCAAGAGGTGAGTCTCATGTTTCTAATCATATTGTAGTTATGAAGTTCTCAAGTTTCAGGCCGTCGTTGGATTCGATAAGAGACTCCATTCATAGATCTTGGGGGATATCCGGAGATTTCATAATGGGTCTTATTGATCCTAGGCATGTGATGGTTTACTTACAATCAGAAGAAGAAGTCAAGAAAGTGTTATCCAAAGAGTCCTTTACGATTCGGGGAGTTCGATATAAAATGTTTCGTTGGCTTCGAGGTTTTAGTTTACGGGAAGACCCGGAATTGGCTCCCTTATGGGTTGAACTCCCTAATCTTCCTTTCGCATTTTTTCTCCGGGCAATCATGAAGGCAATTGGAGATTCCTTCTGCACCTTTCTTCGGATTGATGACGGTACAAGATACTTTGCTCGCCCAACGGTCGCTCGCATGTGTGTTGAGATGGAAGTATCTAAACCTCTCCCACATAAGATATGGCTTGAGAGCCCAAATATGGAGGATATTGGCAAAAAATTGAGTATCCTGGATTCAAATACTGTGACCATTGTTCCTTAATTGGCCATGAGAAGGATTATTGTAGAAAATTGGTTGGAAGGAAGAACGAAAAACCAAAAGCTGTGGGAGATCCCTATAAAGAATTTAAATCTCGAGATAAGTCCAAGCAAAAACAAACTATGGTTGAAGGGATGCAAGATCCTCAAGATCCGAAGCAAATGTATGTCCCGGTGGTCAAAAAAGCGATGAAAGCTAATGGACTTATAGGAACTAGCGGAGCCAAAAATTCGCAAGGAGTTGAGACCAGTAGTGCAAATGAAAAAGAAACCAAGGAGAAAACAAGGGGAGAGGCATCCAACAATGTGATATCTTCTAACAAATACGGGGTTCTTGCGGAAGAACTTTCGGAAGGAGTTGGAGAAGGTAATGAAGAAAAAATAAAAACACAAGAAGCACACAAGACGGCGGAACAACAGACAAGGGTGACTAAAGATGACGTTGAAAACACACAAGATATTTTAAAGGGGGCTGGCTACACATCCAAGGAAATCCGAATGGCAAGACCGACAGAGCAATGTGATGAAGCAAAGTCTGAAGACGGATATGCTAAAGCGGCACCGCTGTGGATGGTCCCTTTTGTGGCAGACAGTAGCTCAGAGAATGAACAAGGTCAGTCTAAGCTTGCTGAAACAGAGGACCAGCTGTCCTCACAGGCAGCACTTTCGACGAATCCAGGGGGCTCAAACAGGGCTGCTGTGCAGCACAGAACAGCGGACAGATTGATCGAAGAGAGACATGAAACAGGGGATACAAACAGGGCGAATGTGACGCACCGAACAGGGGACAGATTGGAGCATTCTGCTTCAGGGATACACAAATTTGTTTCGCTAGATTCGGGGGCCAATGCACTGGATAATTTCGGACAGCAGGGGACTTGCTCAACAATGAAACAGGGTGTTCAATTTCTGCAACAGCCGCAGGGAGCTGGAACCTACTTTCCAATGAGATTGCATGCCGACAACATTCAAGCACAGGAAGAAACAGTTAATGTACAGAACTTGCAGATGCAGGCAGGATGCACCGAGTCAGGAAATCATGCATTGTCGGATGATGAGTCCTATGCAAATACGTCTTCTAATAACATGGTTGAGTTAGGTCACCAATCTGACGAAGCGAGGACGAAAGGTAAAAAGAAGAGTTCAAAGAATGGACCCGCGGGGGGGGGGAGCCGGAGAGTGACACGAAACATGACTAACCCAGGTGTCCCTAATGATAGATAATATAATGTTTTGGAATGCACGGGGAGTTGGTAACCGGGCGACCCGTTGCAGATTAAAAAAGCTAGTTAAAGATAACAATGTTAAGATGCTTGCCATTGCGGAGCCGATGATCCAAGCTTCAAGGCACATGGAGATTGCAGGCAAAGTGAGTCTGCCTTGCTTTGCAATGAATGAGGAAGTTGGAGGAAAAATATGGCTCTTCTGGGATAATAACCTACAAGTGGACATATTAATCCGCACCGATCAATTGATTCATTGTAAGGTTACTATCCTTTTTTCCAATATTGTTTTCTTCACTTCTTTTGTATATGCAAAATGTTCGGTACAGGAGAGACGAAACTTATGGGAGGACATGGAGCACATTGCAATGGGTATGAATGAAGCATGGATCATTGGCAGCGACTTTAATGTCATTGTTGAAGGCGGAGAAAAATTAGGCGGACGTCATCCTAATCAACTGGCAATATCAGACTTTTCTAGATGTATCTCGAGCTGCGGACTTACAGATTGTGGGTTTGAAGGACCAAAATATAATTGGTGTAACAACCAAAGAGGAGATGACAGAACCTGGGCTCGACTGGATAGTTTTTTGGGTAATGAAGACTGGCTTACTCTTATGCAGCATTCTCAGGTCGATCATCTCCTTAGAGCATGCTCGGATCACGCACCATTGCTTCTTTCTTTGCCTCTGACACAGAGGGCAGGTATGTCCCCATTCAGATTTCAAACTATGTGGTTAACTCATGATGATTTTTTGGGATTTGTGGACAGAAACTGGAACTCTCCGGTAGGTGGTTCTGGGGATATGTATATCGTGGCTATTAAACTTAAGCGCCTTAGAGGAGCTCTGAAAATATGGAATAAGGAAACTTTCGGCAACATTTTCAGTACCATTAGAGGATTGGAGGATGATATTGCAAGATTGGAATTCAGTTTAATGCAGGGTTGGGATACAAATGATATGGTTAATCTGAATAGATGTTAGGCTGAGCTCAAAATGGCGCTGATAAGAGAAGAAATTTACTGGCAACAAAAATCAGGAGAAAAGGAGTTCAAAAAAGGAGATGCATGCACTAAATTTTTCTTTGCTTCCGTCAAAACCAAGCAAAAAAGAAGAGCGATAACAAAAATCCATGACAGGGCAGGACGTTAATCACGGATCCGAGAGATATTATATTGGAAGCGACTAATTTTTTTGAAGCTTTGCTTTCAGGAGGAGGATATCAAGAGGATCTAGAACTCATGGAGTGCATTCCGAGTTTGATAAGGGAGGAGGACTGTGATTTAATCATGAAGTCTCTGAATTTAGAGGAAGTCCGACAAGCAGCTCTTAGCATTCCACATGATAGTGCACCGGGCCCGGATGGCTTTACAGCTGGTTTCTTTCATAAATGCTGGGACATTATTGGTCTGGATATTTGGAAAGCCGCGAAGGAATTTTTTGACTGCCAAGCGATGCCAGGTAGCTTCTCCTCCAATTTTTTAGCTCTTATTCCTAAAATTGAAGAGCCCGTATCTTATTCTGATTTTAGACCTATCAGTCTGTGCAACGTGGTTTATAAAATTTTTAGTAAGATCCTTTGTTTGAGGTTGGGGAAGATACTCCCAAATATTATCTCTTTAGAGCAGGGGGGTTTCGTCCAAGGGAGACTTATCTCATAAAACATTGGCTTGGCACAAGAATTAATGAGGGAGATTGGCAAAAAAGTGATTGGGAACAACGCAATTTTCAAGCTGGATATGGAAAAGGCGTATGACAGAATTGAATGGGGATATCTCTTGGCGGTTCTTCGTAAATTTGGTTTTAATAACAGAATATGTCATCTGATTTCAAATTGCGTAACTCAATGTGGATTCTCGGTGTTGATGCAAGGCAAGTATGACGGGTATTTCAGCTCTTCTAGGGGTCTTAGACAAGGTGACCCTTTCTCCCCCTTGCTCTTTGTTATTGCTGCTGAAGTACTAAGTAGAGGACTCTCTCGAGCTTTTCGTAGAGTGGAAATTGGTTTTTATCACGCGCCCATGACGGCCTCCCCGATTACTCACCTCTTATATGCTGATGATTCACTGGTTTTCTTGAATGGTAGGAAAAATCCATTGCAGGATGTATGAAGTTTATTGATAGATACTGTCGGGCATCAGGAGAGAAAATTAATACGGTGAAAAGTTCGTTCATGATTGATGAGAAAGTTAGTGCCGAAAAACTAATTTTGATCAAATTATGGACAGCCTTCTCTTACAAACAGTCCCCGTTCACGTACCTTGGAGTTCCCATTTATCAAGGCAGATGCAGAATTTCTTACTATGATGATTTGGTAAATAAGATCCACAATAGAATTCAAGGCTGGAAATCACGATTGTTGTCGCCTGGGGGAAGATTGACTTTGATCCGACATGTTCTATTGTCTATGCCGATTTACACTATAGCAGCTACAGTGGTACCTATGAAGGTCTTGCATTCTATTCAGAAAATGATTGCAGATTTCTTTTGGGGAGATCATGAAGGGAGACATAAGCGGAAATGAATTGCATGGCATAAAATCAGTGTTACTAAGGAAGAAGGTGGATTAAATGTTAGAAGTCTGGACGATACTATAAAAGCTTTTAGAGTTAAATCCCTTTGGAATCTGATAAACACCAACTCTTTATGGGCAAAGTTCTTAAGGAAAAAATATTTGAAGGCAGGGGTACCAATCCGAAAGTAGGAGCTTAAAGCTGGGGCCTCACCGTTCATGAAAGAGTTGTTGGTGCATAAAAATTTTATAGTGAAAAATTCCACCTGGACGATTACTAGAGGTAGCGTCAGCTTCTTTGAAGAACACTGGGCTAAGGATGAAATATTTATAAGAAATGAGGAAGCGGAGACTAATGATATTTGGCCTTCCTTAAGGCAAATGTGCAGGGATAATTTCAGAATGTTAACCCCGGGAATGCAAAGACTAGCTCAAGAGGCTTACAAGACAATAGTGAAAGGCGATGATGGTGATCGTGACACTAGAATTTGGATACCCAATAATGATGGTATATTCTCTATCAGCTCTGTTTGTAAAATTCTAGGTGGTAGAGGGACACCTGATGATTTCTGGAATTGGATCTGGCACCCTCTTTTGCCTTCTAAAATTTCTGTTTTCACATGGAAAATTATTAAAAGGGCTATTCCTATAGATGGTGAAATTAGAAGATTTGGGTTTCAGTTGGCTTCTAAATGTGGATGTTGTGCTCAATCTGAGGAGGAAACAATAAAACATCTTTTCTTGGAGGGTGAATTAGCATGCAGAGTGTGGAGACATTTCGACTTCATTTTTGACATTCACGTACATAGACCGGTTGAAGTATATACTATGTTAAAGGCGTGGTTTAGGAAGGCGAGGAAATCTACATTATCAGGTACCCTCATTCATCTCACTCCTCTTTTTATTTTATGGGAGCTTTGGATTCAGCGAAACAGAAAACTTTATGACGGGAAGGAGTGCTCGTCCAGCTATGTGATCATTAAAGTGTATCACTGGATCAAATGTGTTGCAAATTTTTTTAATCCTAAATCAAAGGACACTAATGGGGCGTTGCTCAATAGATTGGGTATCCAGGAAACAAAAGTAACCCTGATTCCTCCCCGGGCGGTGTATTGGAATTTTCCTTCTATGGGATGGTATGTGCTCAATGTAGATGGATCTTGCAGGGAGAAGACTACTTCTGGAGGTTTTGTTATTAGAAATGAAGAGGGTAACTTTGTGGCGGCTAGACAATGTTTTTTCGGAGAAGGAACAAATAATTCAGCAGAAACGAGGGCCTTGCTTGAAGGCTTGAGATTTTGTGTTGACCAGGGTGTCCGACCATGCGTCATTCAAACGGATTCCATGGTGGTTAAACAATGGCTTTCCCAAAAAACAAAGATACCTTGGTTCCTTAGCAATTGGTGGAGGGAGATACGGGCGATGATAAAGGATACTGGGTGGCATTCCATCCATGTGTTCAGAGAGACCAATTCAGTGGCGGACGCCTTGGCTAGTTTAGCACAAAGGGAGCATAGTTCTCGTACTTATTCGTGGGGATCGCTTCCTAAAAGAATAAATTCACTAATTATTCTTGACAAGAATAAGACGGCATATCTTAGACTTTCGGCTGTTAAATGAGCGTGGTTATCTTTGATACAATTTGGTTATGGAAGTCTGAGGGTCGCAGGAATCAATTCGGCGAGTGTGCTGGAACTGTGGGGATGAATTGGAGCAGAATTTATCTTGAAAAACAGGGGAGATACTCTGTTTTGACAGGGCGACAAACTGGACAGATTGCTGGTTTTATTTCAAAGCAGCGATACGATCAGGAGCAGCAAAGCCTGTGTTTGTTGAATAGGTTTGGTGCGGTCTCAGGACAATCTGATTTTCTGGACAGCGTGGACTGTATCGCTGGACAGAGTATGATACTCTGGCGCCCTGATTCTGGACAGTTTCTCTGTCTTGCTGGACAGGATTATTTCTGGTTGGACGGCGTGATTTCAGCAGATGATGATGGTGCTGTCTCGAATATGTTTGGAATGGTATTGGTGTTTATTGCAATATGTTTCATGCAAGCTCCTTTGTCCAGGTTGCAAACTTGATTAATATGCAAATGAAAGTTTAAGGATGTTAAGTGGAAACCTGGATTTTGTGGACAATCCAATTTGTGCACGGGTTCTTGGGTATAGATGTTCGGATTCAGGTTTCAAGGTCATTTTCAAGTGGCCCTGACCTTAGGTAAGATCTTTTAGAAGTCTATTTGTTTTAGGCAAGATTTGTGCAGTTTTCTTTTGTTTCACATGGGATAGTCCCATTGGTTTTTCTTATTCGGGTAAAGTCGTAATGTACCCCCAAAATGTTTCAAACATTTTTTGGTATAATAAAGGTCTGACATCCCATAGTTGCCCCTCCCCACTGGAGGTTTAATTTAATAAAAAAAAAAAAAAAAGGGTGACTGACATAAAAAGTGCAAAATTGACGTATGCATTTTATATTCCATCTAGAATTTCAATTTGTTCATATGAAAACTAAGAAATATAAGTCTATATAAGTCAAAGTGTGATTAGACTAATTTTAACAAGAATATTAAGATAATGAAATATTTGAAAGTTTCTAATGTAATATATTTAAAAAAATTAATGACTTGTGCATATAAAGATATCAAACCTGGGTTGGGCAACTTAATTGCCCGTGCCCAACCCAAAAATTTTGGGTACACTAAATTGTTGACCATGACCTATCCTAACTGAACCTAGGTATTGCTCGCTCTGCCTAAGTCTTAGGCTGAGCACCAGTTCGATGGGTTGAGCCCGCCCATATTGCAGCCGTATTTGGTATAGGATCTACTAGATCTCAATATATAAAATTATGTGATTAAAAAGAAAACACATTCAACATAAAACAACCAGTTTTGTATAGCAGATTATGTATTTCTTCTCATTGGCATGAAGGGACATTGAAGTTGGAATTTGTAGAATGCTGTGATTTTATAATTCTTTTAAAATAACTTTTTAATTTATTTTAAATTACGAGAAAGGAATAATCTAGGGCTCAAACCAAACTCCAATCAACTTCTATTTCATTCTTAAACTAACAGAAATCATCAATCGCAATCACATAAAGTGGAAAACCATCCTTGCTTCGATGCTTACTTTATTGAGTCAAGGGGAGTTCTCCAGGGAAAAGAAAAAAGAATTGAGAGTAATTGCTGAGGAGAAGAGAGGAATATGTTCAACGAAACTTTGAATAATCAGACATTGAGTCTCTTGAGGGCTTTGAGTCAAGGAGAGAGTCGTCGGTGAGTGAAAAGATCAAACTGGAAAAAGTTTTTTAAGGGGGAGCCTCCCTTTTCAAGCGGAAAAATATTTCATGGGCAGAAAAGTTTTCTATGTCCTAAAACAAAAAATCAAACGCATGAACAATCACACACACCCTTAGGCCAATTTCTTCTCATAATGATAAACACTTAATGCACTTTATTGAAATAGAACTACAGAGATATGACTAACAATGAAATCCATGTCTCTACTGTAAATGATAAGTAATAAAGCTAATCAGTAACATCAACTATATCAATAAGTTGATTAAGAAGTTTGAAATGAAAAAGCAATATAAAGCATTACTATCACAAACCATTGAAAAATTATGGTCGAATCCGAACAGCTACGTTCGTCCTCCTCAATCTGGGTTGAGCGATTACTTTTGGCTTGTTCGATATCTTATTCTTCTGTACGCTATATTTAACCCCACAAGCATTGCATAGGGTTCTAGGGCCCTTAGGTCCACCCCTCCACAGAGGTGTGGAGTCTGTTCCACAATGAAAGCAAGTCTTTTTTTGCTTCTTGATTACTAAGTTTATCCAAGTATTACCAGCTATACGAGTACGTTTGCTCCTCTTCCTTCTGGGAGCAATTATTTTTCCTTGGAGCCCTGCAAGGTTTTTTTCAGCAACCCCATTTGTGACCATGCCAATGGTTTTCTCTTCCATTGCCATTGCATCTCTCAATAAGTTCCAATCATTGCAAGCTTCTTGACACCATTCAACCTCTGCATCTGGATCATGAGGGATACACAACGGATCCTCATAAATACTATTATCACCTTCATCCACCTCCAATTCTTCGTAAGTGAAGTCTAGGAACTCCTCTTTGTTGGTGAAGATCGGCATTATTGTTATGAGATATTGAGATTGGAATTGTATGCTGAAACTAAAATAAACAAACGTTAAATAATTAGAATGTAGATATGCTTGAATTGAGACAATCTTTTTAACATAAATGAAAATCAAATAAATGTGGGGCTTAACTTGGAATATTTATCCTTCATTTGATTTTCAAATGATTTCATTAAGGTTCGACACTTTACCAAAATGAGAAAAAAAAAAAATCCATTCCTGTAAAATTCCAATAATAAGTTCATAATGATTGTGTTTGTATTACTTTTAATATCTGAAAATCAAAAAGATTTTGCAGAAATCAAATTAAAATTTTTAAATAACAAGAGCAATTTTCTGACTGAAAAAGCTCCAACCTAAACCAGGCAACAAATTTATTTCAAGTTGCATCTTTGGAGAGATAGGAACGACAGGTCAAACCATGTTTAACTCTGAATTAATTTCCATAAATATTAAGAGATTAATAAGATTTGAGGGAGGAATTGTTAACATCCAATACACGTGCATTTGATGACTGACTACAGTTGTTTACTGACTATAATTGTTGTTTACATTGTTGAGTTTAAATATATCTTTTTCTTTTTTAAGTTATAAAGTTTCTTTTAGAAACTTATTCTTTATTTTGAATTAAGTATTTGTTTAGGGGAGGATTTCTTCCATAAGAGAGAAGGGAATATTTGATGAATCCCATCAAATTTCAAGCAAGCAGAGACATTTGAAATTTAAAAATGGTAAACTTAATATTTGATTCAAACCATTAAAATGATATGTTCTTCTTACTATGCAAATCACATTTTTATTCTTCTTTTCGTAGATGTTATGGAATTAAAACCCACAAGCACAAGCAAAGGGTGAGGACCTTGGACCCATTGTTTTCTTCGCTCTCTCACGAACTTTGCAAGGGAACTACCAGGGTGATATGTCATGATTTGGGAATGTTAGCATGTATCTCTAGACATCTATCATTCTCATAGATTGCAAACATGGTTACAAAGTCTTGATTCCCAAGTATTTTTGCTTTATTTTTTTCTTTCCGGAAAGTGAATTTTTCATTAGTTAATGTGTAGTTAACTCATTTGCTTTTTTCTATTCCTCCAACACCCCAAATTATTATTTTTTTATTAATACAAAATTTTGTATCTGAACAAACATCGTGGTAGGAAGATCTATCCTTGCAAGTATATATAGGACTAGTAAAGCAATAAAATAAAAACTTATAACATGTTCTCATATGGATATTCTTTAGACTAAACTAATTCGAACTCAAATAAATTGTATCTCAAACGCACTCTCAGATTGAGTTTCAACTTTTATTTACCTCCAAAGTCATGCCACAAGGGAAATGCAAAAGTGTGTTGCTGTCGTCCTGCTGCATTTTTACATTTTCTTGATTTATTTATTTGAGTACAAGATTTGCTAGGTAATTAAGAGTCTTCATTGGTTAATCGTCTCAAGAACACCAAAGCAATATCTATTGAGAAATTTAATACACCAAAATATAGATTTTTTTTCTACCATTTAAGAACATCAAAGAATCTTCTCATATAAAAGATGTGTAATTTGAACACAAGATCTCGGGGTATAAAAGTACCAAATTTCTCCATCATTATAGGCTCTTGTGCACTTCTACAACAATAACAAAATGGAACAAGGACAATGAATCACCTGGCTTGAGTCCTCGAGAGGAACGAAAAAAGCCATCATATTTACCTTGTAACAACACCGAAAAATCACAGTGTGCAATACAATTAGAAATAAGTAAACAAAATCTAGCATCAAAGCCAAAACGTCTCAACACTGTACACTGTCAACAGGTATCCCCATTCCAAGTGGTCATGCGCCTTCTCCATATCTAGTTTAAAAATAGCATTATGTCCAACTGCTTTCTTCTCAATTAACCTCATTAATTGCTCTGCTAACCCAATATTTTCTGAGATCAATCTCCCTTTCACAAAATCACATTGTTCAAATGAAATAATTCTTGGGAGTAAAGTGGCCAATCATGTGCACAATATTTTGGTACAAATTTTGTACATGTCGTTACAAAGACTGATAGGCCTAAATTCTATGTAATAATTTGGTTCTTCTACCTTAGGATTAAGAGCTAAGAAATTCACCGTGAAAGAACATGTAAGAGACTGAATGACAAAAATTCCTTTGTCGCTTCCCAAACGTCTGTAAATGATTTGCCAACAGTGTTGGAAAAAACCTGAAGTAAAACCATCCGAACGTGGAGCACTATCCTGTGGGATACTAAAAACAACGTTTTTAACTTCTCGGCTGCTGCATTAGAGCAAAACTATCCTCAACTTGAACCAGTTTTGGAATGCAATCCAAAAGCTCAGTATCTTCCCTCCAGAAGTCAAATAATGTTTGAAAAACCGATTTGCTTCTTGAATAATTACATTTTGATCAGTAAGTAGATTTCCATTCATATCTGTGATCATAGAAATGGCTCTTCTGTTTTGTTTTGCTTTGAGTGATGCAAAAAAAATATTTTGTGCATGCATCCCCTTCATTTACTTCCTTCTCACTTGATTTTGTTTCCAAAAAAAAAATTTCTTGCACCAGAGTACTCTATTCAAATTTACATTATCATTTATGTCCCAACCTTGTAGTAAGCTAAACTCCAACTGTGCTATTTCATCTTCCAATCTCTTCAATTGACTAAACACATTTCCAAAAACCTCTTTATTCCAAAATTTTAACATCTTTCTCATGTGTTCTAATATAAAATCCAATCTGTCTATGGCCCTCAAATATCTGCAATCTACATTCCATTGGCTATCTACAAAATTCATGAAGCTACTATGTGTAGTCCACATTTTTTGAAAATGAATAGGAGACATACCAAATCTATATACCGAATGTAAAGAGACCAGAAGAGGAGCATGATATGAGCAAGTTCTGAGCAAAATGTTCCACCTTCGTATTTTGCATATTTGTTTCCAATTCAGAGTTGGCTAAAAATCCATCTAATCTACGCCACGTCCTGTTATCCCCTTTTTGATTGTTACACCATGTAAACTTCGGACCAACAAAACTGATATGCTCACAAGAAAAAATACAATTAGAATTCATAACTAAAAAATGTGAATCCTATCTACCAAATTTATCTTCGCCATTAGTAATCACATTAAAATCTCCACCTATTAGCCAGAGAGCATATAGACCTATTGCAAAATGTTCCATTTCCACCCAAAGGTGTCGTCTTTCGTACACTTTGCACCCAAATGTTCCATTTCCTATCTACCAAAATGTTTGAAGGACTGATTTTATGCAATAACATTGGTTTCAGGAAAGTGATCGTTCAAACTGATTCAAAATTTGTCCGTGGTTGGTTTCGGGTGGTATATAAAATTCCTTGGCATTTGGAGAATCTGTGGAGTGATATTAAACGCCTAACGAGAGAAATGGAGGTGTTTTGTTTTCATATCTATAGGAAAGCTAATGCGGTGGCAGACGCACTAGCGGATAGGGCTCAAAAGGCAGGGAGAACAAGAGTTTTGGGGCGCAGAATCTCCCGAAAAGGATTGCAAGTTTGGTTGAACTGGATAACTGTCATACTCCTTATATTCGCTATTGTTATTGATTACGAATATCTCGGTTTTTTTACTGGCTATACTTCCCATGTTTAGCTCTGTTTTATTGCGTAATGAGGTGCGGTATAGTGCCTGTTTTCAATTTCTAGGTTGGTTTGGTTGAGGGAATTAGCTAAGTATCTTACTTGGCAATATGAGGTTGGCAATGGCAGATTATCATTCGCAGTCCTTTGTTGTTGTGTCTTGGTCAGTTTCGGTGAGAAGGTCTCTAGTTGTTGTTCACATGGGTGTAGTGAGATGGCATTCAGTTTGTGGTACTCTTCTGGGTGCCAGGATCATGATTGTTTAGAAGTTGGAAATCATTCCAGGTTGCGGAATTGTTGTGTTTTGGGTGCTGTTTTGATTTCATTATGCGTGGCTGACTGTTGCTTGCTTGTTATTCACAGGGGCATTCTAGGAAATTAATTTTTCGGGCTCCTTTAATCTTATCTCAGCCGTTCATATTAGGTTGGTAAACATCCTGTTCATCCTTGAGAATGAGGCGGCTAGGGTTCATGGCAGCCACACCGGCGGCCAAGCGAGATCCTCCCTTGGCTGGCCGTGAAGGAGGGGAGGAAAAGCGCTTTTTTGCGTAGGTGCTTGGGTTGGCAGGCAACGAACTCTTTGAGGAAAAACCTACGGACTCGACAAGTTATCGGAAGGAAGGCAATCCAACACTAATTTTGTCGGATTCGGACGTTTCTAGGGGAGAAGCACGTGTTTCTAACCACGTAGTAGTGATGAAATTCTCAAGTTTTCGACCATCTCTTGATGCGATCAAGGATTCGATACATAGATTCTGGGGTATTTTGGGGGAGTTCATTGTGGGTTTTCTGGATCAAAGACATGTTCTTGTTTTTCTGCAATCAACGGTTGAAGTCACAAAGGCTTTGTCGAAGGATTCCTATACTATTTGGGGTGTTAGATACAAGATGTTCCATTGGCACCTAGGTTTCAGCCTAAGGGCTGATCCTGAACTGGCTCCGCTATGGGTGGAACTTCCAAATCTCCTGCTTGCCTTTTTCTTGCCAGACATCATGAAGGCCATTGGGAACTCTTTCGGAAATTTTCTAAGGATTGATGACGACACGCGATATTTTGCTAGATCAAAAGTAGCACTCATGTGTGTTGAGATGGAGGTCACAAAACCTTTACCGAATAAGATATGGTTAAAGAGTAAAATATATGGTGGCTATTGGCAAAAACTAGAGCATCCGAGATTCAAGTATTTCGAGCATTGTGCTCTTATAGGTCATGAAAAGGATACGTGTAGGAAACTCTTGGGGCTGAAGAAGGGAAACCAAAACAAGGAGGGGGGAACACGAAGGAGGAAAATTTTCACAACAGGGGAAAACAAACACATCCGCCAGTGAAGCAAACCTATGTTCATGTTATCAAAAGGTGGAATGAAACAAATGAACTTATTGGCACGAGTGGAGCAAAAGATAGTCAAGGTTTAGAGATACCTAGTAGTCAAGAAAGGGAAGGGAAGGAAAAAACATCAGGCGGAGAAGATGATCAATTAAAATTGGAAAATAAATCTGCGGCCTTAGTGGATGATCTAACAGAAGTGGAAGAAGAGTCAATCCTGATAGTTCATGGTAATAGAGTGGAGAAGCCAGAAGTCCTTGGCGGAGTTGGAAAGGAAGACAGTGGACGTGTTGTCCTGGTTGAAGCAGGTTATACCGTTAGTGAGCCAGAGAAAGCCTTATTGGCGCAGGATTATAAATTTGGCTCACGTGCATCTAAATCTACATGTAATATGGCGATGAGGATTCTGAAAAAGAAAACAAATATTACTAATTCTGTTCCTGCAGAATTAAATTGCAGTACAGAGGCGCTGAGATCCTCTAGCTCCGTTTCTAAAATAGAGGAGTTGCAAACTGTTGTTGCTAAATTAATTGTTGCTGCTCTAATTCAGGGAATGCAGGCCAGGTAAGGATTGATAAAGCAGAGGAAGCGAAATCTGACCCAGTAGTTGTGAAGGTCTCGAAAGGGTCAAAAAACAATATAAATTCAGAGTCTTTGAATTCTATGAATGCAGCAATGGAAGCGGGTCAGGCGGTGGTCGAGAGCACACCGTTGAGCAAGGAAGGTAGAGGAGATTCAGTAGAGGATATTGACTCTAGGACTGAGCTTGACAATCATCATAGGGGCGAATGAAGTAGTTCTAAGACAGGAAAAGAAAGAGATAGCATAGATTGGCTGGCTGGTCCAAATCAGGTCGGAGAAAAGACCGTAGGTGATGTTCATATTGTGATCATGGCTAAAACCGATACAAAGGATGAAGTGGGTTTGGTCACAGGCTTGCAACAGGGGTTCCCTGACTTGGATGGGAATAAAAACATGGGAGATTTCTTAGATAGAGTGTTAGACCTTATCAAAGTTGGTCGTAAATTAAGGAAGAAAATACTCAATATAAATACTTTCAAAAAAACTGAAGATAGTGAGGAGCCAGATTCTGACTCAGAGATGGAGTCGCAGGCTGCCGTGATCAAAGATATGGAAGTAGGGGCTAGATCAGATGGAGAGCTCATGGCTCAAAAAAATCAAAAACTCAAACTGGCAGTACCCCCGGGCTCTCGTCAACGGGAGAAGAAGGGTGGGGCTCATTCCAAAGGTAAAAAATGATTGAAAACCTTATGTTTTGGAACGCTCGCGGGGTAGGTAACATGGCCACGCGAAGTTGTTTAAAAAGAATGGTTGCGGAGTATAATGTCAGGATTCTTATGGTAGCGGAACCTATGTTAGATACTAGTAGGCATGCAGAGATTGGGAATAAAGTTAGATTGGCAAGGTTTTCTTCTAATGAAGTGGTCGGTGGAAAGGTTTGGCTATTCTGGGCGTCAGACTTGGTGGTATCTGTCGTGGATATGTCGGATCAGCTTATTCATTGTAAGGTAACTACAAGAAAACAGGTGTTTAGCGACGGTTATTAGTAACCGTTGGTAAATCCGACGCTAAATACCATATAGCGACGGGTGCTAACCGTCACTAAATATGGGGCAAAAATTGACGTTTTATAATATGCTGCGACGGTTCTTAACCGCCGCTAAAATCCCTTTAATAGTCCTTTCAACCGCCGCTAATGACAGTAGAATGCATATATAACCATATTTTTTAACTTTTAAAAAACCCACAATTTTATACAACTGTTTTATGTAAAAATCATTCAACAAAACTTCGACTATATTGTCATCGAAGTTAACAAAATATGAAAGCTAGTACATGACAACACCAAGTAAATGGACAAATTTAATGAAATAAAACATTTCACTTCACTAACAAATATTCCTGATTTGTACAAGCACCTTCTTAGAATCACAGTATAAAAGAATCGAAATTTAAGTTGAACCTAAGGAACCTATTAAAGCCACGACAAGTGGTTTGAATAGGAAACAGAAGAAAGTTTTACATGCCATGGCAGACGAGAAAGGTAAACTGAATACAACAACCATAGATGATACATTTTCCCCTTAGGATTAAGGGCAGCTAGCCATCTGTTGATTGTCCACGTATTTGCACTGTTGGAGGCCTTGCGTTACTTATGGCTGGTTGACTAGCCATCCTACAATAAATCAATGGGAGATGAAAGAGAAGTTCATGATTGACATCAATATCTCCAACAACAGGTTTAATACCGTTCGAAAATCAATTAACAACAACATTCAATTTCTTCTAAAGATCGAGTATTAGATTCAACTGCAACACCAATCAGGAACTCCGATGATCGGTCGAGGCAGTGCAACACCAAAATCAGTTCCATGCAATTAAATGGTCTTATTTCTAGTACAATAAAATAGAATCAGTACCTGTTCTTGATTGCAGCAGCCATAGCCATGAAAGCATGTTCCACATTTATCGCATTTTTGGCACTTGTTTCCATGAATGGGATCCCAATTTCATCAGCAAAAGCCTTGACAAGGACATAATGGATTCTAAATTAGTCAAGGTTATCAACCTAGCAACACATCAACTTTGATTGCCTTGAATTTGAGTGAACTTACACATCAAATGGAGAAAAAAAGAAAAAGAAAAAAGAGAAACAAGTGCTACTACCCAAGCTACTTTGTATTGATCCACATCCCCTTGTCAACAGATGTTGATATCAAGCCCCCTATGCATGTTACGATAAAACCAGCAAAAGAGAGTAGATAAAACTTAAAAGCACTAGAATTAGCTTAGCTGTTTCGTAAGAGACAACTTTGTTTGCTGTCAGGTCTGACTTGTTGCCAACCAAGAGCTTGCATAGCGATCAATTTCATTCAACCATTGCTTCACGTTGTTGAAACTCTCCAAACCAGTAACATCATAAAAAAACCTGCCAAAACGACACCAACAATTTATACTTTTGCAATACTATTGAAAGAAAAATAAACAAATAAAATGGCTAAGACAATCCTGGATGACTGTAATGATATTTATAATCTCTAAATACATTTGTGCTTTCAATCAAATAAAAATATCAAAATTTGTTAAGATGTGAGAAAATTATTGAAAAAGAGATGAACAAACTATTTAACATGACCATGAAAGTCAAGAACTGAAATTTCTACACGCAATTGGAAAAGCAAGATACTCACAGAGAAGAACAAGAAAATAGGGCAGCCTCTTGGTTTCCCAGAAGCTATTTGCTTTGCATCTTCATAGGCACTGTCCAGCCTCCTGTTTCCATTTGAAGTACTGGACCAAACATTATATTTAATGCTTTTATGCACGTCATCATCACTGTAGGATTTGATGATATACTTACACAAAAAACACAAATTATGAAAGGAAAAGAAATGCAGAAAACAATTCTTTCTAAAGGAGAATTGCTTTGATCATCTTACTTTATCTAGTCTTTGTTCTCTTGTGTGTACTAAGTACCAGTCAGCATTAAAGCGGGCACAAGAAACTGCAGCTTCATGATGTTCAGCCCACATTCTAGCTAAATTCCCGCAGCTCTTTTAGCAGCTAATATAACAAAAAAACAGGATTCTTTGTAGAAACTGACAGAAGAATATTGCATAATCGTATTTACTGGTTTGATTCATGACATAAGAGCTAACTTAAGTATCCATTCTGTTACTCAATTTCTGATTCATTTTCCTTCAAAGGAAAACTACTACTGCTTGATATGATTGAATCACAATATGTCTAAATATGATTTCACTAATATGTCTAAATATGATTGAAACACAATGGAGTACACATATATGTCTATATGGGTGTGTCATTACAGAACTTGGAGTGCTGCTGTATAGAAGATTGCAGTTTGTACTGCAGGCCAGTTTATGTTGTGCTCTGTTTTTGGCTTGAAAAGTCCCCTGTTTTTGGAGCATTTTTGGGGACAGCATGCACAATTTCGAATTGGGACAACACTCACAGATGTTCAAACTTACCAACCTACAAACTAATAGACTAATAATAATGTCATTTACATTAAACATGAAATAAAGGGGATACAAACACAAAAGAAGAAAGAGACCAAGAAAAATAAACACGGCTTACGATAATTACTATTAATCAAAATGTCTTATAATCCGATTTGAACTTGAGCTAGGATAGAGTTCAAAAAGGGAAAAAAAAAACAAAACAAAACAAAAAAAAGAAGACAATCCTACATTATCATGAAATTACCATTAATTCAATTTCCCTCCTTACCACCATTTTCAAATGCTTTCTTTAGTATACATCAAGGCCGAAATTGCTGTAAATTGTGTCTAATGGCACTGAGTGTTGTAATCCGCCGGAGTATAGATCGCAGCAAGATTGACCGTTTACACCACAGGCACTGAATTCTACAAACGATTCTTCTGGGAACCATAGACACTCTAATGTAAACATTAACATAAGAATTACTGACATGGAAAATGCTATTATTCAAGTAGTGTTCATGCTTGGGTTACAACAAGTATTGCTAGTTAACAAATACAAAAGACGAGGGTAACACTACTGGAGGTTTGGTCATTAGAAATGACGAGGGTAAATTTGTAGCTGCTAGACAATGTATTTTTGGTGAAGGCTCAAATAATTTCGCATAGTTGAGGGTAAATTTTCGCATAGTTGGTGAACCCTCAACAAAGTTGATATCTGAGATCATGGCAATAAGTTGGTCTTCGGTTAGGTTTGCCTATGGTGCAGGACGAGATCCGTTCCGGCAGTTCCTGGCCATATGCCCTGGCCTACCATAGGTGTAGCATAGGAACTGTGCTGATTCAGTCCTTGAGGGGTGTTTTTGTCCATTCTGATTTCGTGGAGGATTCTGATTCTGATGGTTGCGGTTCTGGTTGTTCCGGTTCTGATTGTTTCAATTTTTATTGTGACTCTGATTTTTCATAGTCTTTCCATTGGGTTTCAGAGCCACAGGGGTAGATTTCTTCGGGTTTGAAATAATCAGAACTTCATCTTTCTGATCTTGTTTTCGGGCTTCCTCCTCAATTCGAAGTCGGGTAATCAGGCTTTCTAGGGAAAACTCTTTGGTTTTATGCCTAAGGACATTCTTAAAATCTTTCCAGCTAGGGGGCAATTTGTATATCACAACAGCTACTTGAAATTGTTCATCTAAGATCATTCCCTCAGATATAATTTCATGAGCAATTTTTTGAAGCTCGTGTGATTGAGTTTCCACAGACTTATCATCAGTCATTTGGAATTTCAGATAACGACTAACATCATATTTCTTTGTGCCAGCCTCCTCAGTGTCATATTTTTTCCTAAGGGCTTCCCAAATATCTTTAGCGGTTTTTTCAGAACAATAATAATCATATAGATCACCAGAAAGACCATTCAAGATAAAATTCTTACACAAAAAATCATCTTCAATCCAGCGATCTAATTTTTAGTGTGGGTTTCATCTGGTTCAGCAGGCAATACAGGTTTTCCAGTATTACAGATATAAGCAACCTTTTGTGTCGTTAGGAAGAACAACATCTTTTGTCTCCATCTTTTAAAATGTTGGCCCTCAAAGCGAAAAGGCCTGTTAAGGTCTTTTGCAGCAATTTCAGTAATTGTAGTCATGGCAGAAATGATTCGTCTTAAAATTGTTGTAAATGTAGTAATTCAAATTAAATGACAGGAACGAGGTTACCAATTGTTCTCGGGTTGAGTCGCGGACTAGGTCGCTCTCTTTAAGAAGTTTCGCGGCTCTGCCCAAAAGTGTGCAAGCAGTCTGGTAGCCCCGCTGTCCTCAGGATAAAACAGCCCAGAATCTTATCTGTCTCGTTCAAACAATTGCACTGTTGATGAACGGAATGTTATCCACCCTTAATCTCTTGTTTGCTCGGAATCACCAATACAATGTATAAAATTCAAACAAAAAAGAAAACTCTGAAATACGAAGAGAAAGAGTTCCTTCTCTGATTGAAATACTAAACGAAAAGTGTTTTGCAAAATGTTTTGCTTTTTCTTATGTTTCTAATCTCTCAATGTGTTTGTATTTATAGGGAGAAAACCGCACTACTAAAATACAAAAACCCGGCTAGATGCATCGCATCTATTTAAGTACAAAAACCCAGCTAGATGCATCGCATCTGAAGTACAAAAACTCGGCTAGATGCATTGACAAAATTGCGTGGAAAACGTGTGGGATTTAACTGCGGCCCAACGTATGGCGTGGAAAACGTGTGGGATTTAACTCTCGGATGAACGGCGGCGGGACTAAAAATAGACTTTCCCCTCCTCACAAAAGTGTGGTACCCCAAGGGATCCAAACCCAAGTCTCAAACACTCTCCTTATAAACTCTTCAACAATGAGTTGTATAGAAGATGTGGGACTAAAATTAGAGAGAGATCCAGAGATCAAAACCAGGTTCAAACCCATTTTATTTTATCAGCGATTCTAGATGTCTAGGAAATGGGCGAGGGAGGGTGGAGCGCACGTGCTTAAAAAAAAAAAAAAACACGAGCGAGCGGGAAATCGAAAATTTTTGGGGAGAAGAAGGAGGGAATGGGGAGAGCTCTCCCCATTTTCATTCTCAAGCTCAGATCTCCCTCTCCCTCTCCCCATTTTCCATCTCGACACCCTCTCCCCCAACGAAGCTCTCCCTCTCCATCATCGACTCAAACGAAGCCAGAGAAGAAGAAGGAGAAGAGAAGTAGTCCCTGTCGTAGGCCAGAGAAGAAGAAGGAGAAGAGAAGAAGCTCACCCTCATCCCAAGGTAAGTCTCCCCTTCATTTCTAGATCTAGGGTTTCTTATTTTAGATCTAGGGTTTCTTTTCGATTTTTTTTTCAAGAAATACTGTAATTTTTAGAAATGTGTATGTGTTCCTCTTCCACCCAACACTCTCCATCTCTCTTGCTCTTAACATGCGCACCCCCAATCAACACCACCCCATTAGCACCACCACCACCACCAACAATTAGTGATTCATAATGGGGTTGGGATGAATCAATCGAAAATGGTTTCAGATTGGGGTTAAAGGTTTTGGAAAGTTTTGATTTTTTTTTCCAGGTTTGGGGGGTGAAAGAGATGTGGGGGCATGCTGGGAGCTTTGATGAGAGTGTTTTCCCTGTGTTGGAAGCCATTGGTGACCAATGCAGGTGATGGTGATAGTGGTGGTGGTGGAGGGAATGAAGGGAGAGATGGGTTGCTGTGGTATAGGGAGATTGGAAAGTATGCCTTTGGGGAATTCTCTATGGCTGTGATTCAAGCTAATCAAGTGCTTGAGGATCAGAGTCAGATTGAATCCGGTCCCTTTGGTGCCTTTGTGGGTGTCTATGATGGTCATGGAGGTCCCGAGACGGCTCGATATGTATGCGATCATCTTTTTCGACATTATCGAGGTTTGGGTTCTGGATTGTTTTTATTGGTAATTTTGTTGGTGTAGTTGTGTAGGGTGTATTGTCATGTTTTTGGTAGAATTGGGAGTTAAATGATCTTGTTTGAGCTTGTTTTGGCGTTAAAGTTGTGATTTTTGGATAAAAATGTGATCTTTGTGAATTTGTGTGTATTGGAGTTTTAGTACTCAGTCAGTGATATTTGTTTGTAGGTTTGGGTTTTGATTGAAGATAATATGTTGTGTTGTTGGAGCTATGGAGATTTGGATTTGCTATGTTTTTTTGTGAAACTTGAACTGAAAATATTGTTGATTGACTTCGTAATTTCATAAACTGTGAATCTGTATTGGAAACACAAGATGGGAGTTTGTAACTGTAAATTGAACTTTCAATTAAGTTGACTTGATTTTCTCCATCAGATGACTTACTCTTACATTAAGGAGGTTTGCTGATTGTAATTACAAACATGCGGCAATGGAAAGGAATTGTTCTTGATTTGAGTTTCTCCTCTGCTAGAAATCTGAACCTTTCCAACATAAATAGGTGTTTCAGAACCAATTCAGTGAAATCTATTTGAAAATTCCTTTTCTGCCAAGTAGCATTTTATTGCATTTAGAAAAGCAGACATGTTGTAAAATTTCAGCATCTTATTTTCTAGTTTAATGGGATTGGTGATCATGTTACTTGATAATGGTTGTTGATTTGTATAAGCTAGTATTAACCCAAAGATGGAATTCATCCCCTTCTTGTTTTGAGCAATATTCTTAGTTACGGAATGATTAATAAAAATGGCCTTCTGATTTGTTCTTGAATTGAAAAGTAGTGTGGTAGTGGACCAATTATATTTTGTATTTGAGTTAGATCATCTGGTTCAATACTAAAGGAGGAAACAACAATTGTCATGTCTTCTTACAGAGGCTTCAAAAGAGCCCCAGGGAGTAACATCAGACGCCATTGGAAAAGCATATCTAGATACAGAGGAAGGGTTTACAAATCTTGTTTCTCAGCAATGGAGTACACGACCACAATTAGCGACTGTTGGATCATGCTGTCTTGTTGGTGTAATCTGTCAACAAACCATCTATGTAGCAAATGCTGGAGATTCTCGTGCAGTGTTAGGGAGAAGGTTTGGTAATAAAGGAATATTTTTGTCACGCCCCGATTTTCGAGAAAACGAAAATCCCAAAATCCACGTAGGATTATCCGTTTTCCCAAAAGTCGGGACATGAATTTTTATAACAACAGAAACATTTAGCAGCAATAAACAAAATATAGTTTAGAAAATAGAACAAACTAAAATTTATAATAAAACCCTAACCAGGAAAAACTGACGTCGCTAGCCCCACTAGCGGAACTCCCGTAACGCTGCTCAAAAGTCTCTAAACCTGAAAAGCTAATCGGCTACATTCCCAAAGGAATGTACCCAATAAGCAAAAGCTCACTTGGGTCAGCAATAAAGCTGGTGTGAGAAATCTTCATTCCAAAATCAATAAAATTTCATTTGATAAACATCAAGCTAAGCACAAACAACAAACCATCACACCAATAGGTAGTTCCTCAACGAGGCAAAGGTGTGATGCAAGAAAACACAGTTCCAAGAATTTAGTTCCTCAACGAGGCAATCATATCATCCTAATATGTAAATTATGCATTTACCTGTACTTACCCTATAGGAGTTGACTATGGCAAGTCGGACCTGCAGAAATATTAGTGGACTTGCCATCCTGCATAAAAGAATTAGAAACAATGCAACGTCATTTATTCTTTTTAGTTGAATTAGGTTCATCTTTTTAACGGATTGATCACTTAGACGATACCACATTCGCACCACCTCCGTGCCGAACATACATGCCCGTATGCCTCTCTCATATAAAGGAGGACTACTCCGTCATCCATGCCTAAGTGGGGACATCACATACAGGCATGCATCGCGGATACCCCTAACTATATGAGTACCAAAAGCCACCCTTGGGCTATCAATGCGCATAAACTCACGTCACATTTTTTACGGATAAATATCAAAGCCTATTTTAGGCATACAAACTCACCACATTTCCGCAAGACTAACCCGAAGGTTATTTTAGTTTCTCTAGTAAGAAATGGGTGCCCCAACTCCGCAAGACGACCCGCAGGTCATTTAGTTTCTCTAGTAAGAGAGGGGAAATAATAAACCAAAGAGATGTGGTAGTTCTAAGTGATACAAGTCCAAGTGGTTTGTATTTTCAAAAAAAACCAGGTTTACCAATATCATTTATTTTTCATAATTCAGAATTCTTCCACAATGACATTTTGTCATACATGAATTGATTCACAATCTATCCACCCACATTTTTGGGGAAAAACATAGCATATACATCAATCATGCTTTATAACAATATGGCAATCAAGCCACTCCTTGATTCAAATATCCAAATTCTTCATAATGCATAAACAAGTCAATATGCATACAAATACAATTCTCCAAATTTATCACAATGCATTAATATTCATCAACCATTCAAACACCAACCAAGCAAAGTCACACCCAATCCATAAAATGGTAAACATGGGTGACCCAAACATGAACCCAGCAAGCTAGAAAAATCTCACACATCAAACAGATCACAAATATTGGAGAGCAAGCGTTTGCAACACAAAACACCACAAATAAGGCAACCTCATTCTCAACATGTCTAAAATCTCACAATTGGATTACCTGAAATGAAACTCGTCATTTCCATACAAGCAATATACATACAGTATACTGAATTGCTCATCCAAAGAGATAAATGGGCTAAGAGTTTCACTTACACCTTACACCCAAAATCTTTGAAATGGGATTTAAATCAAGCAATATAACAAGCCTAAGAATCCAATCTAAAAATCATCAATGACACACAAATACAGGTCATCACACCGCCAAACCAAAATCCAAATCATAACCACACATCCTCGCAACAAAACTCACAACCCCCATCATCAAATCCTCACAAATACAATCACTACTTCAGTCAAGAAATAAGGATTTGCAAAATATAGGGAATAAGAAAAACTCACAGTAAAAGAGAAAGAATGAAGAAAACTCACCAATTCCATTTGAAATACAGCTCCACAAGTCGCAAATCCTTCACGCTGTTGGCATTCAACATATTTGCATAATCTGGAAGTTTCATCGCTATTTAGAAAAGATGAGCACAATCTCAGAATTTTTTCAACAAGATGAAGGATCCCATGGAGCTTATACCACATAAGAGGATTTAGAGAAGGAAAATCCAAGAGTTATCCAATCTCAATGACAGCCACACAACATTAAGTGGAAGAAGAATGATAACGGATTTGAGGTTAAATCTTTTACAATTTTCAAATGAAATCTCTTATACCCCAAACCACCATTCAACATAGGATCTCAGCAAAAAGATATGAATCACCAAACTGCCCCCAGTCAGTTTTCTTTCTTTCAACAGCATGTGACAATCAACAACCTAAGAAGATGAGGGAATGAGATCACAAACATCCGTCCTATGGCCTCAACAATGAATCAGTTGATCACGCACTGATCAGCTGTCCATTAACCCGACATATCAGGACAACCTTCATGAAGGAGTCCATAGTCATCCTTCTTAAATTGGTTTTGCACCTTCTCATAACTCATGAACAACAACTGATTTAGTTCGATCCAGAATTGACAACATGTCTTTTGCCCCTAAGATCAGGAAAATCAACCGAGGATTCCGATGCAACAGGAGAACTATCCCTCATAAATGATGATGCCCTTTCAGAAATTGGCTGTGAATTGGAAGAAAGAGCCATTAGTTCAGCTTCATGGGTCTGCCTCTTCTCTAACAGTCTTCATGACCTTTGCATATTGATTGACTGCATTGCATATTGATTGACTGCAGCTGGATCTTCAGGATCAATAGTAATCTTCTTTTCACGAAGGACCCCCAAAGCTTTCTCAAATTTCTTCTTAACATCAAAGAATATGTTCTTCAACATCTCATCTCCTTTAAGGCCAACACCTGCAGTAGCAGCTTCTTTGGCAAAGAAACGAACTGGAACAACATGTATCTTTTGCGAAATGATTCCATGATCGATCAATAGGAGGATTCGATCTTACAACTCTATAGGGACTGAACAGAGAGACCCAAACTTTCTTCTTCTCCTTCCCTTCTCTTTTCTTCCCTCTTCCTTTCAGTGACAGAGAAATCGCATAGGGGTTCGATCGCACTCTGTGTCAATCAATCTATGTTGATGAATCCCTTATTTTTAGATCTTCTTCTCTTCAACTCTTCTTCTTTTTCCCTTCCTCAACGTATCATCACCATCACACAATCGGCTGCCATTGAAGAAGAAATCGTAAAGGGGGAAAAGAATAAGGAGAAAGAAAATAAAAATAGGGTTTTCTCTTTATGTAGTGTGGGTGGCTATTCGCCCCCACTAAAATTCTGAGAACACCCGCCCTTTAACTAACCAAATAAACCCTAAAATTTCGAAATTCACAATCAATTTAATGTAACCCTATTTTATTTAATTAAAAATAAAATAAATTATCTTTATGAAATTTAGGGGTGTTACATTATACACACGTTAAATGGAATCTCGTCCCGAGATTCGGATGGCAAGACAGTTAACTGAATTTCGAAAATACTAGTTGTCAAACAAAAGAAGATTTTGAAACACAATTTCAATTTAATTTTAGAAACATAAATTATTTATTGTTATTGAAAAAGTAGGGGTGTTACAATTTTCTATACAAGTATCGGATGAACACAATGCGAACTTAGAAGCTGTAAGAGAAGAGCTTAAAGGGCTGCACCCAGATGATCCTCATATAGTTGTTCTCAAACATGGAGTCTTGAGAGTAAAAGGAATTATTCAGGTAATTTACAATAACCCTTGTTTCTCCATTATCGGTGAATGCTTCAAAGATGGTCTTTTATTGTGTCCAGTCTATTCTTATTTTGAAAAGAGCTGCACATACCTAGTCCTTTTAATTTTAAATGAAAGTCTCATTTTAACTTATTTATCATACTCATATCCAAGATCTAACATTTAATTTCAGCAAACCGATCAGATATTTTATGTGAACAAGGTCAAAGGCATTATTGATGCATGTATGATGTCCGGACCTACTACCCTATGTACTCCCTGCTAACCTGCATACATTCTATCAAGATGTGTTTCTATCTTATTTATAATAGCTACAACTGTCTCTGTATTAATTAAGGACAGCTACAAATGAAGATAAAACCATTATTGAAAAACATTTGGTATGACAAGGTGGTATGGAGTTATAGTGAAGTGTTTAACACTGGTCTAAAAAAATGCATTGGTATTCAAGGAGATTGCGAAAATGTACCCTTAGATTATAATGTTAAATAAAAAAAAGGC